>CAXKVI010000001.1:65473864-66184452 GCA_964058755.1 Campiglossa producta
AATTACAATTCTGGTGCTGCGAACAAAATTTTTAATTCTATATAACTAACTTCACTTTTTTGTATGAAAAATACATTTTCTGCTTGTAAGATATACTTTTCCAATATTTTATTTCTCTAAAAATTTCATAAGTAAAAAAACTATTTAAAAATCGAAAAAGCTTAGCACATTAAATTATCAAAGTAAAAAATGTGGTTTCATACAAAAAAAGTGGAGTTACTTATGTAAAAAGGTGCATTAGTAAAAGTTCGTATGGTATTTCCCTGCAAAAAATACGATTAGTCCGGGATCAATCCAGAGGAAAAGTAGACTACTACTTTTTTTAGTCTCTTTTAGATGGAATAAATTGTTCACATTTGTTCGAGCATGTCCTATAAAGAGACTAATTGTACCCTTTTATACCAGAATGGGTATAAATGTTTACTACTTGCAGGACACCTACATATATTCGATTCTCGGTGGAAGCAAAAATTGAAAACTGTTTCTTTTTTTTTAATTTTTCGTTTTTATTTTATTTTTTAAGCAAGGAAAATTAAAAAAAAATCAGAGTTCTGTCAATTATACTTCTGTGGTCATAAGCAATAACAGCCTAAGTCGACTTAAGAAATTAGACCAGTTGAAATTTTTGCTGGTGATTTTGAATAGCAACATCGAGACATTTTTCAAGACTTTCATTGGTCTTTTTTTACTTTCTTTACAAACAATTAAATCCAATACGTTTGCCTTAGTTATAAAACAGTTTTGTTACAAAAATTCGCCAGCAAAAATTTCATCTGGTCTAATTTCTTAAGTCGACCTAGGCTGTTTATGCTTATGACCACAGACTTATACTTGCCAGCGTCTAATTACAGCTTTGCTTTAAATGAGACGATTGGGGATATTTTTCTGGGCAATCTTCAACTATATGAAAAATATATTTTCTGCTTAGAAAATATACTTTTCAAATATTTAACCCCCTAAAAATTTCATAAGTGAATTAAACTTAAAAAAAATCGAGAAAAGCTTAGAACATCAAATAATCAAAGTAAAAATGGGTATTTGTTTCCTTTAGGTGTCAACTGCTAATAAATTAGCTAAAATTATGGGAAATATCTCAAAAGACAGGGTTTGGCCTCAGGATCACGAGTCCGGAAGCGCTTTCTAATATTTTGCTTCTCTGAAGAGGTATTTGCAATCAAAGTGGCAAGTTTTCATGTGGTTGTTGTAATTTTATTAGGCTGTACCTAAAAACGTGCGAAAAAATGCGTGCCGTGGATCATTTTTCGATTTTTTGACCATAACTTTCCATAGAAACATAAAATTAAAAAAGCGCTTCCGGACTCGTGATCCTGAGGCCAAAAGCTTTTGAGCTATCTCCCATAATTTTAGCTAATTTATTAGCGATTGATCCCTAAAGGAAACAAATACCCAAAAATGTGTGTTTCGTAAAAAAAAGTAGAGTAGAGTGGTGATTACGTTTCATCAAAAAATGCATTTTTTAAACTCTTCAATTTTCCGTTTTCGTTTGCAAAATGAAGGTAAAACGTCAAACAGAATAAGTTTTCATTTCCTAAAAAATTCACACTTTTTACCCTCTGAAGCTTTGACAGGGTTGCACTGAAAATCAGCTGACGAAAATTTTATTTGACAGATAAATTTGGTGAAAAAAAAATTGGATTTTGCAATAACAATTGAATATGGTTGATAAGCGAAACCTAATTATTCATGCACATAGCATAGCAAACGGGCAATGTTTTTTGTTCGTATTATCGATATAGCAGTTTCATGTAGAACGGGTACACTTTTATCACACTTATTCTGTGCAAGGGTGTAAACATGTTCAAAGAAATCAGCATTAGTGTCATGTAAAATTGTTCTTTAGTTAAAGTCCGTACGATATTTAAATTTCGATCTTAACATTGTGGAATTTTCTTACAAAATCATATCGTTAAAAAAATAAACTTTACCAATAGGCAAAAAGTTAAATATATAAAGCCAGAAGTGAAGCTGGATTTCTTAGCTTACAAATGTTGTTTAGATGCCGAAGATGATATGATGTGGTACATTTTGTTGTTTCTTTTTTGGCACAAAAATAAAAGCAAGTGGCAACTGCTGGATCATTGCATAGATATGTACGTGTGTGTGTAAGGGAATGAGCGGATGGTTGTGGCTTTGGGAGTTTTATAAGAGTGCTGAATAGTGATGTATAGTTCGGGTATAACAGAATGTGGAGATAACAAAATAGCTGGAGAGTTTGGAGACCTCTTTTTGTTTAATAACAAATAAACTAAAAATAATTTTCAAAATTTTTTTTGGTGAGACACCAGATTAGTCCATTCTAAGTTTCCAATATAAATTTTATAGAGATCTATCCATAAATACTATACGAAATAGGGTTATGACTGTTTGTATGGGGAGAGTGTTAGCCTATTAAT
The DNA here is from genome assembly GCA_964058755.1 of Campiglossa producta. Lineage (NCBI taxonomy): Eukaryota > Metazoa > Arthropoda > Insecta > Diptera > Tephritidae > Campiglossa > Campiglossa producta. The sequence continues at coordinate 65,476,279 of CAXKVI010000001.1, forward strand.
ATATAGATATTGCTGATGTAGAGGCTGACTATGATACTGGTGCATAGACCGACTAGTATACCAACTGGAATGAATGTCAAATTCGTGGACTAGTATGACAAGTGGTACGATCTGAATGGGCATAATGATTAGTATGTCCTGCCGCATAGACTGAGCAGTATGTCAACTGGTATGATTCTGATGTATATATGAACTAGAATATTACCAGTTGATATAGGTAATATTCTGATGCATATATGAACTAGTATGTCAAATGGTATATTTCTGATGCAAATTTGAACTAGTATGTCAACTGATATGATTATGATGCATAAGTGAACTGGTATGTGAACTGGTATGATTCTGATGCATAAATGAACTACTATACCAACTGGTATGATTCTGACGCATATATGAACTACTATGCCCACTGGTATGATTCCGATGATTTTTTAACTAGTCTGTTAATTGTTTGATTCTGATGCATATATGAACTAGTCTGCCAACTGGTATTATTCTGATGTATATAATAATAAGTATATCAACTGGTACATTCCTGATGCAGAGGCTGGCTAGTCAGCCAATTGGTATGGTGCTGATGCAGAGAAGGACAATTGCCATCTCGTAGGACATCGCCGTGTTAAAAATACCAGTTGGTAATATGGAAAAATTACAGAACTCCAACTAGTTGAGGCCGCCCGGCTGACTGGTATTTGATTAGTATAAAACTAGTTAAGTTGACTGCAGGGTTGTTCTTGCAGATTTTGTGTGGATAGTTGTTGTTTTTCAATATTTCGTATATTTTCTGCAGGTTTTTGTTCCAGTACTGCGGACAAATTCAAAACCGCGTAACTGGTATTTCAGATTGGCGGTTTTGATCTCCGATCAAGATCGGAAAAAATTTCTTTGACTTTGTTTTAATTTTTCTAACCCGACTTTTAGTTAACCATAAAGTCATGCAGAAATATACCAGTCGAGAACAAATAATTTTTTAGGCTCACTTTCAGCTAACAGCAAAGTCATGCAGAAGGCAACCAATTGATTTTTAATTGATCCTAAAGACATGCAGACATCAACCAGTTCAGAACAATTTTCTTAAACTTTTAGCAAATTTGTTTTGGCTGGAGGAAAGATTTTGCTTGAAAAGGAATATTTGCGATTAGTGTAATGACAGGTTTTCATTAGGTCAAAATATGACACCAAATGTTGTCAAACTTATGAAAACCGGTTGGCATATTTGTGTCAATTGTATTGCAGTCAGTTTTGACAACTCATTGTCATATAAAATGACACGCATGTGAAAACGGTCAAATTCCACTTTGACAGCGCAGTTGGCAACGTTTGACACACAAAATAAATTTGCCAACATGTCCTTGGAAAAATACTTTAGAAAAACGTTTCCCATGTTCCTTCTTAGCATGTCATTTACATGTCTTCTAATTTAAAGAAAAAAGGCTTACACACAGCGAATTCAACCCGTATATTTCGGTAACCATCCAATATTTTTACGCGACCTTTGGTGATATTTTTTTTCTTACATAGCAGATCAACTTTCACCAAATTTCATTCAAATCGAATATTTAGGTGGTCCGCTTGAGGAATTTTACCCCATATGTAGACAGCGATAGGGATCGGATGGAGATACAATATCTGCCGAGACAGCTAGTAAATTAGAAAAATGCTAGGACGATTTTTATAGAGAATTTCCAGGTGTACAGCTTGGTCAAAGGTAATTTTTCAAAAAATTACCGTTTACGAGAAAAATTCGTAAAACTCTAAATGTTCAACTATGTTCCATATGGCTGGGTCCATATGGCTGGGTCCCGGGACTGACTTTCCTTGTGTTGGTGGTATCACAACGGGCCTTTCAAAACTGGCCTAAGTGTGCCTCTGCGGCAGCCACTTGAACCTAACCTAAATGTTCAACTTTGCCCCCAAATAACTTTTTTACCACACATGACATTAATGTGGACTTTTGAGGTTTTCTTTCTTTACCAAAGTTTGGCTTTGTCGCAATTTTTGTTATTTCAATGTCTAATTTGACCTGAAATCAAAAAATATCCCTTGAGTTTGGGACTCATAATTCCAAATTTTATTTTTTACAGTCACAGACAAAAAATTGCATTAAGTAACTTGTGCATTTTGCATTCAAATTAAAGCTACAAAAATTGTGCAAAATTCGACAAACTATCAGCCAATTTTCCAACTTTTTTGCACAGAATTTTTTGATTTTTTTCGATTACGCAGTTTTGTAGCTCGTTAAATTTTAGTACATACAAATCCTTAAGCCGCTAGCAAATTCCTGATTTTTGCAATTTATTTTCTAGCTGGCCTCTGCATTTTTATCCATACAAATTTATTCGAACTCATAAATTGGTATGGAAAAAAATACAGAGGACAGTTACAAAATAAATTGCCAAAAATCAGGGAATTTTGCTAGCGGCTCAACACGTTGGCTGCCACGTATCACCGGTGATCACAAAAAAAACCTACCCCCAGGTGCCATGTATCACCGGTGATCACAAAAAAAGTCACGCTCCTGCCTGACGCGTATGAGCACTAGGGTGGATCGACAAAAAAGTTTTCCAGGCCACCGCTAGGATTAAAGATATTTTGAAGGCGATCCCAAAAAGAATTTTTTTTTGCCACGATCCCCTGATGGGTTATTTACTTTTTTTGACACTACGTCGCCATTTTAAGTCCGATTTTAATGAGCCGTACACCGTTGTTCATGGCTTGGAGGCCGCCACAATTCTTACCTTAATTATTTTTTACTCCGAGTTCAAATTCTAGTATCACATCATACACAGAGCCAACACTGCCTAATAAAATAGAACAAAAGTCATATGATATCTCTATAGATTTTCTCAAGAAGAAGTTCTTTTTATTTTTGAAGAGAAAATCTTATTAATCTTTACAAAGGAAATCTTGCAAAAAACGTTCCTAACAAGAAGATTCGACTTATTAATGTTTTCAAAGGGAAAACATATTTCCGCGTAATTGTATGTGTTAATAAGACGATCTTAGGGTTCCTAACAAGAAGATTTGACTTATTAACAGATTTCCGCATAATTGTATGTGTTAATAAGACGATCTTAGGGTTCCTAACAAGAAGATTTGACTTATTAATGTTTTCAAAGGGAAAACATATTTCCGCATAATTTTATGTGTTAATAAGACGATCTTAGGGTTCCTAACAAGAAGATTTGACTTATTAACTGATTTCCGCATAATTGTATGTGTTAATAAGACGATCTTAGGGTTCCTAACAAGAAGATTTGACTTATTAACAGATTTCCGCATAATTGTATGTGTTAATAAGACGATCTTAGGGTTCCTAACAAGAAGATTTGGCTTATTAATATTTTCAAAGGGAAATCTTGCATCATCATCAGCAGACATCATGTAGAACAATTATACGCTGAGAAGCAGAAGTACCCGATGGCTCGATGGTAAGCACCTGTGTTCAGCATTCAATATGTGGTTAGTTCGATTCGCGGTGGAGGCAATATGGCAAGTGTGGAAGGCAATGTAAGGAAGAGTGCGGTGAAATGGCTTGAAGGAAATATGAAAAGGCAACATAAGAAGGTAAAGGCAATACAAGAGAAATCTAAAACTGAATCGTAACTGATAATCTGAAGTTCTCGAAGACAATATAAGAACTCAGAAATATAATTTTTATTTTCTTCTCAATAATATGTGATTTCATTTTGATAACATTAATAAGTCGAATCTTCTTGTTAGGAACCCTAAGAAATCAGTTCGTTTTCTGCAAGATTTCCCTTTGAAAACATTAATAAGTCAAATCTTATTAACACATACAATTATGCGGAAATCTGTTAATAAGTCAAATCTTCTTGTTAGGAACCCTAAGATCGTCTTATTAACACATACAATTATACGGAAATATGTTTTCCCTTTGAAAACATTAATAAGTCAAATCTTCTTGTTAGGAACCCTAAGATCGTCTTATTAACACATACAATTATGCGGAAATCAGTTAATAAGTCAAATCTTCTTGTTAGGAACCCTAAGATCGTCTTATTAACACATAAATTATGCGGAAATATGTTTTCCCTTTGAAAACATTAATAAGTCAAATCTTCTTGTTAGGAACCCTAAGATCGTCTTATTAACACATACAATTATGCGGAAATCTGTTAATAAGTCAAATCTTCTTGTTAGGAACCCTAAGATCGTCTTATTAACACATACAATTACGCGGAAATATGTTTTCCCTTTGAAAACATTAATAAGTCGAATCTTCTTGTTAGGAACCCTAAGATCGTCTTATTAACACATACAATTATGCGGAAATCAGTTAATAAGTCAAATCTTCTTGTTAGGAACCCTAAGATCGTCTTATTAACACATAAAATTATGCGGAAATATGTTTTCCCTTTGAAAACATTAATAAGTCAAATCTTCTTGTTAGGAACCCTAAGATCGTCTTATTAACACATACAATTATGCGGAAATCTGTTAATAAGTCAAATCTTCTTGTTAGGAACCCTAAGATCGTCTTATTAACACATACAATTATGCGGAAATCTGTTAATAAGTCAAATCTTCTTGTTAGGAACCCTAAGATCGTCTTATTAACACATAAAATTATGCGGAAATATGTTTTCCCTTTGAAAACATTAATAAGTCAAATCTTCTTGTTAGGAACCCTAAGATCGTCTTATTAACACATACAATTATGCGGAAATCTGTTAATAAGTCATATCTTCTTGTTAGGAACCCTAAGATCATCTTATTAAAATAAGAAGTTTTTCTCTTTCAGCTTTTTTTTCAATATTTTGACAGAAATTTCGAGAAGATTTTCTTATTAATAACACATATAAAAAGAAATCGCAAAGAAAAAAGAAGAAATTGCACTTGATAATATCAATAAGAATTTCCTCATTAAACCAAATAGATTTGCGTATGGTTTTTTTTTCGTTTCCGCCGTCTTGACTACCCCTGAGCCTGAAAACCGTTCATAAAGACAATCTTATTAATTTTATTAGGCATTTTTGGCTCTGTGTACGCATCACATCATATGATATGAAACGAGATACCGACAGTTACTACTGGAATTTGAACCTGGAGTAAAAAATGATTAAGGTAAGAATTGTGGCGGCTTCCAAGCCATGAACAACGGTGTACGGCTCATTAAAATCGGACTTAAAATGGCGACGTAGTGTCAAAAAAAGTAAAAAGCCCATCGGGGGGGCGTGGCAAAAAAAAATTTTTTTTGGGATCGCCTTCAAAATATCTTTAATCCTAGGGGTGGACTGGAAAACCTTTTTTTTTTGTATGGGGACCGATCCGCACTAATGAGCACGTTTTGGTGCTGTGTTCACCGGTGACCACTTGACGTTTTTTTAAAACTATTCTTATTTTTTTTGAAATGTGATCACCGGTGATTCCATTTCGAAGAAGTAAATCAAAATAAATCAGTATCAAACTTGAGTTCATAGCGAGCAGTTGGTTGCAAATTAAAGTGAAAAATAGTGAAGTGAAGGAACTATTCGTTGGTTCCACAAAGTAGCTTTTGACGTGCTATTGAATACGGCGGTTATTAATGCGTATAACTTATACAACGAAAATACCCCCAAAATACAAATATCTGACTTTCGTCAAAGCATTATCCTTTTCATGAGTGGAAAAGATAGCGCTTCAATAGCGCGCTCACCTCCGCAGGGAAAACACTTTTTAATAACGTCGACAGAAACAACAAAGGATGGTGGGCGCAAGAGACATCGTTGCGGCATGTGCTATTCAGAATTAAAGACTACAAACTCGTCGTCAGTCGCCAGGAAGAAGGCCAAACTAGTGGCAACATACTGCGCCCAAAGTCGGAGGTCACCATACCTATGTCTTAACCATTGTCAACAACTACATTAAAATTAAAAACAAAAAATATTTTTTTTTCTGTTTCCAGAATTGAATTGAATTTTCTCATTTTTAATTTCGTATTATTTCAAAACTTTGTATTTTACTATGAAATAAAGTATTTTTTCCTTTAAAATAAACTTTCATTTTTCCCATAACTCCTTCCGTTAGGGTCCCAGCCTCTAAAATCTAGGGGCCTAGGCGTGCACAGAGCCAACAATGCCTAATAAAATAGAATAAAAGTCATATGATATCTCTATAGATTTTCTTCAAGAAGAAGTTCTTTTTATATTTAAAGAGAAAATCTTATTAATGTTTACAAAGGGAAATCTTGCAAAAAACGAACCGATTTCTTAGGGTTCCTAACAAGAAGATTGGACTTATTAATGTTTTCAAAGAGAAATCTTGCAGAAAACGAAAAAGAAGATTGGACTTATTAATGTTTTCAAAGAGAAATCTTGCAGAAAACGAATTGATTTCTTAGGGTTGCTAACAAGAAGATTTGACTTATTAATGTTTTCAAAATGAAATCACATATTATTGAGAAGATGTTCTTTTTAATATTTCAAATAAAAAAAAAATTAAAAATTATATTTCAGAGTTCTTATATTGTCTTCGAGAACTTCAGATTATCAGCTACGATCCAATTTTAGATTTCTCTTGTATTGCCTTTACCTTCTTATGTTGCCTTTTTTTATATTGCCTTCAAGCCATCTCACCGCACTCTTCCTTACATTGCCTACCACAATTGCCATATTGCCTCCACCGCGAATCGAACTAACCACATATTGAATGCTGAACACAGATAATTACCATCGAGCCATCGGGTATTTCTGCTTCCCAGCGTCTAATTGTTCTACATGATGTCTGCTGATGATGATGCAAGAGTTCCCTTTGAAAACATGAATAAGTCAAATCTTCTTGTTAGAAACCCTAAGATCATCTTATTAATACATACTATTATGCGGAAATCAGTTAATAAGTCAAATCTTCTTGTTAGGAACGCTAAGATCATCTTATTAATACATACAATTATGCGGAAATCAGTTAATAAGTCAAATCTTCTTGTTAGGAACCCTAAGATCATCTTATTAACACATACAATTATGCGGAAATCAGTTAATAAGTCATATCTTCTTGTTAGGAACCCTACGAAATCAGTTCGTTTTCTGCAAGATTTCCCTTTGAAAACATTAATAAGTCAAATCTTATTGTTAGGAACCATAAGAAATCAGTTCGTTTTCAGCAAAATTTCCCTTCTAAAACATTAATAAGTCAAATCTTCTTGTTAGGAACCCTAAGATCATCTTATTAAAATAAGAAGTTTTTTCTCTTTCATCTTTATACCTTTCATGAACATGAAATGGTATTATAACTTTGGTCCGATGTTTGTAAGTATGAGAAGAAGAAGAGATAGACCCATCAATAAGTATACCGAAATGATCAGGATGACGAGATGAATTGATTTAGCAATGTCCGTCTGTCCGTCTGTCTGTCTGTATGTTTGAACGCAAACTAGTCCCTCAGTTTTTGAGATATTTGGCTGAAATTTTGTATGCGACCACCATTTTCCAATATAGGAATCATTGGTCGGAACCAGCAAGATCGGACCGATATTACATATAGCTCCCATACAATCGATTGTTCCGATAAACGGATTTTGGGCTATAACTCCTGCAATTAAAGAGGAAGGAACGTGAAATTTTGCAGGTATTGCTATTTTTATATATGAAATATCGATGTTGAAAATCATTGAGATGGGATAAATATTTCACATAGCTCCCATACAATCGATTGTTCCGATAAACGGATTTTGGGCTATAACTCCTGCAATTAAAGAGGAAGGAACGTGAAATTTTGTAGGTATTGCTATTTTTATATGTGAAATATCGATGTTGAAAATCATTGAGATGGGATAAATATTTCACATAGCCCCCATACAATCGATTGTTCCGATAAACGGATTTTGGTAGATAACTCCTGTAATTATATAGGTAGGAACCTGAAATTTCGTAACTATTGCTATTTTAGAATGTGGAATGTCGATGTTAAAAATCAATGAGATTGGACCAATATAACACATCGCCCCCATATAATCGATAGTTCCGATAATTTCGGTATGAGCGGAAGTTAAATTCACACAGGCTGTACTGGGATCAACCAGTGAAAATCGTTACGCTTATTCATGAAAGGTATTTAGCCTAACTTGTTTTTTCATATTTTTAAGGAAATCTTGAACAGATTTTCTTATTAATAACACATATAAAAAGAAATCGAAAAGAAATAAGAGGAAATTGCACTTAATAATATCAATAAGAATTTCCTCATTAAACCAAATATATTTGCGTAAAGTTTTTTTTCGTTTCCGTCGTTTCGACTACCCCTGAGCACAAAAACCGACCATAAAGACAATCTTATTAATTTTAATAGGCATTTTTGGCTCTGTGTATATCACTGGTATTACATTGGCACCTGGGGGTAGTTTTTTGAAATGATCACCGGTGATACATTGGCACCTGGGGGTAGGTTTTTGAAATGATCACCAGTGATACATTGGCAGATATTAAGATATGTATCTTTTCATAGTAAAATTTAACGAGCTACAAAACTGCATATTAAAAATTCTGTGCAAAAAGTTGGAAAATTGGCTGAAAATTGTCGAATTTTCCTGAATTTTGCATACACTTTTTAGCTTTAATGCTGTATTTCTAGGAGTAATTTCGTAAAAAATTAGCGAAAATATTCAAAAAGAAGAAATGAAAATTGCAATTTTATGGTGTACATTTTCTTTTGACACTGACCGTATCTGCATACTTTGTTTTTTGAATTTCATAAGTGGTTATAAAATGTAGAACACTTTCCAAAAATTGTCTAGCCACATCAAATAAGCTGTGAGAGACTTTATGTTCTTGATAAATTATCAATCTTGATAAATAATCAAGAACCCTTCGGGATCCAAATCATATTTTTCACGGAAATTTTTCCATACGCGTTTATCCTTGGAACTTAGAACGAGAATTAAATCGCTTATTTTACTTTATGTTTGCAAAATGTACCTTACCGTGAAAAAAAGGCCGAAGCCATAAAGTTGTTTAATTCATAAAATATATTTATTTATGTGTCTTTAAACATTTTCATCTAAAATATAGCAAAATCCTTAACGGAACCCAAATAATTTAAAGTTCAAAAACTTGTGCAAAATTCAATAAATTCGGCAAATTTTCAGCAAATTTTGAAACTTTTTGCATAGAATTTTTAGATTTTTTCCGAGTATCGCTTTTGTAGCTAGTTAAATTTTACTATAAAAAGATACTAATCTTAAGCCCCTAACAAAATTACCCGATTTTTGGAAATTTTATTTCTTATTTGTCCTCTATTATTTTCCATACAAATTTAAAAGTTAGAAAAAAATCAGGTAATTTCGTTAGCGGCTTAAGATTAGTATATTTTTTATAGTAAAATTCAACGATCTATAAAATTGCGTACTCGAAAAAAATCTACCAGTTCTATGCAGAAAGTTTCAAATGTTTGCTTAAAATTTGGTGAATTTTCCTGAATTTTGCAAAAGCAAAGGCTTTTATTTTTACCGTAAGTGTATGTGTAAATAGCAAGGTCCGAAACCGATTAAAATAACGTTCCGGTTTCGGTTTTGCAACGTGTTTCGGTTTCGGTTCCGGTTTCGTTCTTCAACATTTATCTAGGTTTCGTTCCGGTTTCGGTTTCCAAATAAAAACACGAACAAAATAAATTTTACTACTAAAATGTCAAGTACCTATGTAGCTTCGAAATAGGTCTGAATTTTCTTAACTTTTTTCGTGCGGACATGATAGAATTTCTCCAATATAATAATACATTTTACTAACGCTATGCATGGATGAAATTTCTGCAGGACAAATTCCTAATATTAACTTTAGTTTCTTATTAGAAAAAAATTATAATGGAAACTAAATGAAATGTATAAATCTTCAAAAACATTAATATGGGAGGAGCTTTCTGAGACAAGCCTGAACATTTCTTTTTCGGTTTTCGGATCTCGTAAATCTTTTTCGATCGCTTCATTCAACTATAGTCAAATTTCTTCTTTTATATCAAAACTAGGGGTGGGACTATTCGAATAAAAATTATTCGAATAAAAAACTATTTTATTCGATGCGAATAAAAAATTCGAATAATATTTATTCGAATTATTTATTCGTTTATTCGAATAGTTGTATTGAACTACTATACTTGGCAACTATTCGAATATTTGTTTATTCGCTATTGTCTTTTTTTTGTATTCGAATAATATAATTTTATAATGTATAGATTTTGGGGTCATTTTGGGACTGTTTTAAATCTTCCCAAAGAGACCTCAAAGTGGCCCCAAAATAGCCCAAAATGGTCTCAAATTGGCCCCAAAATAGTCTTAAAGTGATCCCATAGTGACCTAAAGCGACCCCAAGGGATCCCAAAGTGACCACAAAGTGGCCCCAAATTGGCCCAACATGGTCTTAAAATGATCTCATAGTGACCTAAAGTGACCCCAAAGGATCCCAAAGTGGCCCCAAAATGGTCTCAAATTGACCCCAAAATGTTCTTAAAGTGATCTTATAGCGACCTAAAGCGACCCCAAAGGATCCCGAAGTGGCCCGAAAATGTTCCCAAAGTGGCCCCAAAATGGGTCCAAATTGGCCCCAAAATGGTCTTAAAGTCATCCCATAGTGACCTAAAGCGACCCCAAAGTGGCCCCAAAATGTTCTTAAAGTGAACTTATAGTGACCTAAAGCGACCCCAAGGGATCCCAAAGTGGACCCAAAATGGTCCCAAAATATGTATTTAACTCGTTGTGTGAAAAATTCTTGAAAATTCGTAAAAATTGGGGAATTACTGGAAAGGTATCAGCTGTAGTTCACGACAATGCCGGCCGCTATACGCAATTTAGAGCAACACTTCATAGGCAATGTAGCTTGCGCTGCACACACACAGCAATTAAGTATTAAAAAAGGTTTAGGGGAGGAAGTTTGTAAGAACCTTTTAAAAAAAGCTTCCAACTTAGTAAGTGCTTTAATCACCCATCAAAACGAACTACAGCACTCGAAAAACATCTTCAACAAGTTGAAAAACCTGGGTTGTCATTAATTCAAATGAAAAATACCTTTTAGAGCAATGATAGGCAAAACGCTACTCATGAGCAGCTTCGCTTGTGCATACACAAAATCGCTGCTGCTAATTCTGCTACGCTGTTCGCTAAATTTCCTTGAAATTCGATCAGACGCTTGCCACTTATTTCGCGGAAATCTACAAAAGGCCCAAAAAATTAACAATGAAATATGAACGTATAGAGAACGAACACATCGAATTTATTTTTATTCTTCAATCGAATTTCAAAAAGGCAACACAATGAGTGACTACGCTTGCGAATTTAAGTTTTTCACTGTAAGAAGCGCTAATAACGCACGTTGTTTACTATGCGGCAAGATTTTAAGTGATTGACTTGATAAAGCTGTACCTATCCAGAGGAAATAGATATTTCAGAATTATTGGAGGAATAAATTACATATAATATCGCACCAACTGGCATAATTTAAGGTTTTTATCTCTTCATTCACCACTTCGTTTCCTCTAATTTTCGTTCTTCCTCTTCCTCGCCATATGATTCTACTTCGCCTACTCCTTCTCCTTCTGCTTCCCTTTCTCCTTCTCCCAGTCCTTATTTTTCTCATTCTCCCTCTCTTTCGCCTTCTCGCTGTCCCTCTCTTTCCCATTTTCTTTCCCTTGCACCACCTCTCGCTCTTTCGAAATACTTTTAAAAGCTTTTGTACACGCTATGGCCTTGGAATAGTACTAGTACGCAGTGTATAAAAAGTTTACTAACTCCTTCAAACTGTCTTTTTTGTTCTAGTAATTCATACTATATACAAAAGAAACAAATATATAAATATATATGCATCGAAATATATTTTCTATCAGAAATCCTCCATTTTTTCTTATAAATACAAATAAAACAATGTGGCAAGCATAAATTAGTGTGTGCACCAATACAATGACAAATTGTGACTATGTTAGTGTGCCTATCGCTGTTTTAGAGCCTCAAACAAACCATAATCTTGAGGCGATGATTTGGTGGAAGGACCACGAAAAAACCTGTCCCAACCTAGGGCAACTGGCCAAGAAATATCTCGCTATGCCAGCTACTTCATAAATGACTCTTTTATGAGTCATAATTGACTCTTTTATGAGTCATAAATGACTCCTTCATGAGTCATAAATGACTTTTCCGTTAGTCATATACCACTTTTATAGGCATCTGTGGCTCTTGTTTGAGCCAAATAGGACTCCTAGGAGTTTATGTTTATGATGAATAAGCGCGTACTGCATGAGCAAAAAAAATATTCGGCGGAGTCGTTTCTTCGTTTTTTCTATTTGCTTGTAGCAGTTGTTGATACATATTTTAAAAAAATAGCACAGTATGAAAAATAAAAGTATTTTTTTTTTAAGTAAGATTATTATTTATAACATCACCCAATGGCACTAGGTTGATTGACTTCGCCGCTGCTCGCAATATGGTCATCAGTAGTACCAGGTTCCAGCATAAGCGAATACACCAAGCCACCTGGCTGTCCCCTGATCAAAGAACAAGAAACCAGATTGATCATGTCATGATTGCCGGCAGACATAGCTCCACCGTTCTGGACGTGCGTACACTGCGTGGTCCCAATATTGACTCTGACCATTATCTTGTCGCAGCCAAGATACGCACACGCCTCTGTGCAACGAAGAAAGTGCGCACAGTAACGGAAGGAAAGTTTGACGTCGAGAAGCTGCGCATGACACAGACAGTTGATAACTTCACAACTCGACTCTCACACCTGCTAGCAGAGGGCAATCCCCGACCTAACGATGTAACCGAGCAATGGAAGCATATCTCTCACTCATTGCGTACCGCCGCTGAGGCCACTATAGTGTTTCGGCGAGCCCGCAAGAACAACTGGTACGATGAGGAATGCAAAACTGCCTCGAAAAAAAAGGACCCTGCCTACAAGGAGACGTTGCGAACGGGCGCAACCCGCAGTGTATGGCAAAAATATCCTGAGGCAAAGAAGGAAGAGAGACGCCTTTTCAGAAAAAAGAAAAGTGAGGCCGAAAGGCGTGAGTGTGAGGAGCTTGAGATGCTGGCTGACAGGAATGATGCCCGAAAATTCTATGAAAAGATCCGGCGGATGACCGAAGGTTTTAAGACCGGGGCAAGCTCCTGTAAGGACAATAATGGCGACCTGGTAACCGACGTACAAAGTGTACTTAAATTATGGAGGGGGCACTTCTCCTCACTGCTAAATTGCGAGTGAGACGTCGAACCCGATACCCCAATCCCTGACGATGGAAAAGTCGTCCCACCACCTGACTATGATGAAGTGAGGATAGCTATATCCCGGCTCAAAAACAGCAAAGCGCCTGGAAAAGACGGACTACCCGCCGAGCTGTTCAAACACGGAGGCGAAGAGCTGGTAAAAAGCATGCATCAGCTCTTATGCAGAATATGGTCAGACGAATGCATGCCTCCGGATTGGAATTTGAGTGTGCTTTGCCCAATCTACAAGAAAGGCGATCCCGTTAACCGCACCAACTACCGAGGAATCAGTCTTCGTAATATCGCATATAAGGTTCTTTCGAGCGTGTTGTGTGAAAGGCTGAAGCCCATCGTAGACAAACTGATTGGACCTTATCAGTGTGGCTTTAGACCTGGTAAGTCTACCATCGACCAGATTTTCTCGATACGCCAAATCCTGGAGAAGACTCATGATAAAAGAATCGACACACACCATCTCTTTGTCGATTTCAAAGCTGCTTTTGACAGCGCAAAAAGGAGTTGCCTGTATGCCGCCATGTCTGAATTTGACTTCCCTGCAAAGCTTATACGGCTTTGCCAAATTACGTCGAGCAATACCAACAGCTCCGTCAGAATCGGGAAGGACCTCTCTGAGCATTTGAAACCAAACGAGGCTTCAGACAGGGCGACTCTCTTTCGTGCGATTTCTTCAATCTGATGCTGGAGAAGATAATTCGAGCAGCAGAGCTAAACCGCAATGGCACAATTTTTTACAAGAGCGTGCAATTGCTGGCGTATGCCGATGATATTGATATCATTGGCCTTAACAACCGCGCCGTAAACGCTGCCTTCTCTGCACTGGATAAGGAAGCGAACGAGGACAAGACGAAGTATTTGCTGTCATCAAAGAAAGAATCGGCGCACCTGCGCCTTGGCAGCCATGTCACTGTTGATAGTTACAAATTTGAAACTGTGAGGGACTTCGTCTATTTGGGAACCAGTATCAACACCGAAAATAATATCAGTCTAGAAATCCAGCGGAGAATCACTCTTGCCAACAAGTGCTACTTTGGACTGAGTAGGCAATTGAGAAGTAAAGTCCTCTCTCGAAGAACAAAGATCACGCTCTATAAGTCTCTCATCATACCTGTCCTGATGTATGGCTCAGATTCATGGACAATGTCAAGAGAAGATGAGATGGCCCTTGGAGTATTTGAGAGAAAAGTTCTCCGGAAGATTTATGGTCGTTCCCGTGATGCCAACGGCGAGTATCGAAGGAAATTTAACGATGAGCTGTACGAGCTATTCGCAGGACCATGGTCCAGCGAATTAAAGCCCAAAGACTCCGCTGGCTGGGCCATGTTATGCGAATGGACAAAGAAGCTCCAGCACAGAAGGTTTTCCTATCGTCGCCTGAATTCGGCAGCAGAGGAAGGGGTAGGCCTCGACTGAGATGGAAACAACAGGTGGAGGATGACTTGAACTCCCTTGGGGTTTCCAATTGGCGTCAGTTATCGCTAAAAAGGAATGACTGGCGTGCTTTGATATGCAACGGCCAAAATCGCTTAGGCGGTTAAGCGCCAATAAATGATGATGAAGATTATTATTTATTATTTATAACAAATTTTAGCAAAATCTAAAGAACAAAACGCTATATATGAGAGATTTTTTTCAACCTCAGTATATTTAGCAGCGGCTTTAGTGACAGCTATTTGCCGCTCTAACTTTAGCAATGGCTCTAACTGAAAAAGTCGACTATGATTAAGATGAAGTATACTTTTCTTTAAAGTATGCTCTAATTTTTTTTAACGCATACTTTAAGTTGACTATGATTATGCGCCTTAGTTTTTGTCTTGAAATCATCGGCCGAAAAGCTCGCTATAGTTAAAATATTAACTTGTAATAATAATCTTATAGGGATATAAAAAAAAAAGTTAAAAAAACTTTCTTTCAGAGTTCTTTTATTGCCTTCAGCGAGAATCGAAATCACAACTTTTCGAATGCTTAACTGACGTGGCTACCATCAAGCCATCGCAAACTTATTATTTCCGGCGTCTAATTACAGCTTCGTTCTTAATGATGGTGACGGGCCACTTTTTAATGATACTATTACCCTGGAATTCTGTAATTTTGTCTCATCTCAAGTCACAAAATTGAGATCTGTCATTTGAGGTTTGTAATTGGACAACATGGAATTGGAACAGGAATTGTCTCTATTAGTGACTATTGTCTCTATTAGTGACTAGAGACAGCTTACAGAATTCGGGGGTTAATGATACTATTAGCTTATACATGTATTTAGGAAATTGGCTTCTTTAAGTTAAAGACAACATATATTTGCTAAGTAGGTAACTATGATTTTTCTTGGGTTTCTTCATTCAGCTTCATTCGGGAAGGTTGGGACAATTGATTAAATTTTAAATAAAATGATATTTATGAAGATAAATTCAAGATAAATTGCCCCATTCTAAAATGAAATAAAAAAATAAAATTAAATTAAATTAAATGCGTCTCATATCGTCGTTGTTTATGCAAAACATCGTAACGGTCGAATTAAAAACCACGTATGGACACTTTGGTAAAAATTATATTTTGATGGTGATTATGCAAAACAACGTAATGGACATCTACGAAACAGCGTAAGCGACATTTCTGACAAGCACTTTTACAGAAAAGAAAGAATCGATCTCGATCGGAGCTGTCTTAAAATCCAATAATTTGTAGCTGCAAAGCCGTCAAACTGAAATATAATAGTCGTTTTATAACGCCATAACGTCGTTTTGCAGAATCACCGACGATTTGCTTATCCGGACTCTGGCTACCCGGATCCATTCATTAGTTAAAAAAATTAGGATTTGTGTTACAGAATGTCAAAAAAACGACATTTGAATTTGACCCATAACATAGTGGTTCGTACTAAAGTTAAACAGTTTTTTGTCTCTCCTGTAAAATTTGAATGAAAGTTTGTACGTGGTTTTGCAATTGTCCGTTTTGTTGTATAGCATAAACACCGACGATATGTAGCCTTTAGTGTAGCCCTTAACTCGACAACAATGCACATCTGGTCTCTGCAACATGTAGATGCGAAAATGTATTTGATTCCAATAAGAATTAAATCAGTTGGTGACGTAGCAAAGATCGCAACCTTATGTACAGTTAAGATGTACAGTAGCTGTCAAACTGCAGGGAAGTTGGAGTTTTTATTTTCGTGGTGGATAGCCTGAAATGGTTGCATGCGTGGTTAGGTACCAAACATGTGTATGCGTAAAGTTGGTGAATAAGCGAGAAGTCGTACCACCAAAGCGAAGGCAGAGACATCTCTCTTTGAAGTTGCATAACAATATATGTATGTATTTTGTAAAGAAAATACAGCTACTCAAACACAAGTTACCGTGAATAAATTGTAAATTTAGGTAATAACCTTTTATTTTAACTAAAAGCATTGATCACTTAATTTCGATTTCTTGCATAGAAATATGAGAAATAGCAATGTATATAAATATGCATATATGTATGTATTTACATTAGGGTGACTCATCTCCGCAAAGTTTTTTATTGGTATTCAAGCAAAATATCAACCTATGTATGTGTTGTAGACAGGCCCGTGCGCAGGGGGCGCGGGGTTTGGGGGTTCAAACCCCCTTATTGGCTCT
The DNA here is from genome assembly GCA_964058755.1 of Campiglossa producta. Lineage (NCBI taxonomy): Eukaryota > Metazoa > Arthropoda > Insecta > Diptera > Tephritidae > Campiglossa > Campiglossa producta. The sequence continues at coordinate 65,493,097 of CAXKVI010000001.1, forward strand.
CAACGACTGAATTTTTTCATAAAAACTGTCAAAAGTCACAACCTTCGGAGCATCCCAAAGTTCAAAAGCCCCCCTATAGAAAATTCCTGCGCACGGACCTGAATGTAGAAATAAATTCTCACCCGTTTCTAGAACTTTGAATTAGTTTTAAGTACCTACCCACAAAACCGATTTACAATATTGCAAAAGGTAGCGAGCATTCAAAATTTTAATAAAAACTAACAATAATTGTTAGAAGAAAGTAGGTAGGTACATAAAGAAAAAAGGTTTGCTTAATTGAATCACCCTTATCAACATAGATATGTTTGTTTATACATACATACATATTCACATTGGTAATAAAATCTGCACTTAATTAGTTTTATAAAAATTTCGATTACTATTGTATGTTATCTACCGCTACTAGGTACATTTAGTAGCCTTTAAAATTCTATTTCAATTAGGTACACAAGAAAAACAATCACTTCGCTTCGGTACCAACAACGAATTTCACAACAACTTCTCTATTTTCAGGACACTTAAACTTGGTGACTGTATTGTCCGCGAGCAACCCGTCTGCGCTGCTCTGAGGTTCACATTGTAATAATATATAACGAGTTGCCCGCGTATGAAAATACCAAGCACTCAACCTACAAAACGCCTAATGGACGAATGACGAATGGTGGAGCAGCAAAAATATTTCTGAGCAAGCAAAAGACCGCGCAGCAAAATAAAAGTATATGTATGTATATATAATAGTGTCCGACCGAATATTCGGCCAAGTTTCGGTATTCGGCCTATTCGGCTAGTATTTTTTATTCGGCTACGGCTTCGGTCTTCGGCTGAAAAGGCCGAATAATCGAGGCCGAATAATAGACGTGTTTAATAACAAAAAAAATGTCTGATTTTTACGAGTTTTTGATTTTTTATAACCGACAGAAAATCGCAACTTCCAGTAATATTTTTGTGTTATTGAACAGACCTAAGATTTCGAACGATAACTTACGCGAAATTATATACTTATTAAATACTTGAGTTCAGACTGTAGTGAGCTGTTTTTTCTTAGTGCATCTCTAGAAACTGCAAGATATTTTTTCAAACTTTTTTTATACATTGTTAAAATGCTATTAACACAAAGACTAACCCCCTTATTCATAAAAAAATATAAAAGGTTTATTGAGGTCATATAATTCAAAATTTGTATGAAAATGTCATTTTAAAAAGTACTATAAACCAATTTAATTTTTTATGAATATGGGGGTAAATTTTTTTATTTTGGTTTACAACTATGTATGTATTTTTGTAAGGTTTTTTGGTTATTCAGGAAACAAAAAGAATGAATTGTTATGAAATAAAAAAAAATCTCTTTTCTTATTTTGGTATTCGGATTCGGCTTCGGTTTTCGGCCGAATATAGGATTATGCCGAATATTCGGCTACGGCTTCGGCTTCGGCCTAAAATTCCAGTTTCGGTCGGACACTAATACATAAGCACTGAAATATGTATTTGTATATGGCTGTTTGTATATCAAACGGTAAAGGCGTAGGTATATGAGTACATGTATGTAGGTATATAATCGCCATGAATGAGTGTACCAGAGTTCGCAGTACCTTAGCTCCAAAACATGTTTTCCTTTGCCGATCTATCCCTGGTGATTGTGTCCCTCGCTCTTAATACATTCATCAAGTTCCAGCGACCCGAAAGTTGCTCACATACATACATCTTCTTCTATCTTCTTCTATATATATAAAATTCAAATTATGTACCTATGGACACACTTGGCTCATAAACGAATAAGCCGATCGTAACCAAATTTTACACACGCACTGGATATCTTCCAGAGATGGTCACAGGCTAAATAATATGTTGATATATATAGGGGGCGTTGCACCTCCCATAAAAATGGAATTTTTCATTGTCTGTATCTCTGGAAGTATTCGGGTTACACAACTGAAATTTGGTGAGGGGTTGTAAGAGATCGATGCCTACCACCTCCAAAAAATTGGGGATAACGAAAAAGGGGGCGTGGCACCTCCCATACAAATGGAATTTTTCGTTGTCCGTATCTCTGGAATTATTTATGTGAAATTTTGTGAGGAGTTATATAAGGTCAATCCTCCCACCTTCATACAAATTGGGGATAACGAAAAAGGGGGCGTGGCACCTCCCATACAAATGGAATTTTTCGTTGTCCGTATCTCTGGAATTATCTATGTGAAATTTTGTGAGGAGTTATATAAGATCAATCCCTGCCACCTCCAAAAAAAACTGGGGATAACGACAAAGGGGGCGTGGTTCCTCCTATACGAAGGAGATAGGGATATGGATTAAAATAGATATAGGGATCGGATTAGAGAAACATGCAGGGAAATAAATTTGTGGCAGGACAACGTCTGCCGGGTCAGCTAGTATCTTATAACTTTAAACGAGCCAAACTTGTGTATATTTGTATATGGCTGATTCCTTGGAAACTGATATATTCCACATCGACTTTTTGTGAAATGTCAATGTTACGATAAATGACTTTTGAAAGTGTATACAGTGTAAATGGGGTATAAGAAATAGCCCTGATTCGCATTGCGCTACAACTTAACCCATTAACGCCCACTGTACCCATACGAGTACACTTCTTCAAATATCGAAAAAGGCATTTTAAATATCGAAAACATATAGTTTTGCTACAAGTATGACATAAACTGCTTTGAACGCAATTTATATATATAATTTATGAATTTTATATATATAAAGTAAATTTGCAGTTTCATATTTAGAGTGTCCATTAACCCCTTATGAGAACACCAATTTGCTGGAAATTGAAACAATAATTTTTTTTTATTTATTTATGTTTAACTAAATATTTAACCAAAAATTTATTAATTAATGGTATCAAAAAGAAATTTTTGACCGCAGTCTCGATGCCGGACATTACTGGGATGAATAGTTTTGCCGTTTAAGCGAAATTTCGCGGAATTTTGGTAGCATTTAAATTCAGACTTTACCTACCTATATTTTGCGATATATTATATGAACAAAGTCGTTTTATTCATGTATTAACACTAAATAACAGATAATACACAAATATTTAATATTAGAAGATAAGTGAATCGTTAAAAAATTGATTTTTTTCGTTGCTCTTGGATTTGCCGCTTCGTCAGTTTACCGGCGGGTTTTATGTGAAGGTTGACCATTATTTTCTGGTAATAGATCACTATTTTCACTAACACGAACTATAAATGATGACAGATAATTCATGGTGTTTCATTTTACATATACTTGTAAAAAGTTGTGACATTTTAGGGTTGTGACATTTCATGTTTAATCTATTCTCATTTTAATATGGCTTAATATTTTGGGACTTCCGTTAGAAATTAGATGTATGTATGCCACCAAGGTACATATGTGTTCAAATTTTCAAGGAAAAATTACACCTAGCTTAGAAGAAAAGCTGTGGTAAAGTTGTGACATGAGAAAGTGTGACACATCTATTAAGCGCAAAATCTTCCCAACCCGTCCTCGAAATGGAACCTGCTCTAGCACAGTTTGATGTTGACATTAGACTGCACATGTGTCAAAAAAATAAACATTATATGTTAATTAATAACCGCACCACCATTTCTTGATTTTTTACAGAACTAGTTTAGTCCCCTATAGGACCATAGTCAAGCAAATTATTTTAAAAGTAGTCCATGCTATTAAATGATTTAATTTTTCATTTAATTTATATGACTGGATGAGATCTATAAGACTGCATATAAGTTTATTTAAAAAAATGTCGGTTTTTTAAATATTTTCAAGTAGGGTTGCCACCTTACCGCAGTATATTTGTATAGTTATTTGATACTATCTCGAGAACCGCTTGACCGATTGGGATAAAATTTGGCATAGAGATAGTATTATTGATTCCAAGACTATCCACTTAGGGGTTGCCACCTGGGGGTTTACAGGGTTACCACCTATCTCAATTTTTTTAAGTTATGGAGCAAGATATGCCTATATGGGTATCAAATGAAAGCGGAATACCAACTAAAATATTTTTAATAATGGTTGTCACCTAAGGCAGCCACCTTACTGACGTATATTTGTATATCCGGTACTATGTATCTCGATAACCGATTGGGATGAAATTTGGCATAGAGATAGGTTCAATTGGCTGCCGCAGAGGCACACCTAGGCTATATAGCAGAATCCCGGGACTGACGCTCCCAAACCGACACCGATACTCCTCCTCGAACCATTTAGATGACTTGATGAAGGCCATCAAGTCCTTTATATCTAGCTCCGTGACCTGGCGTAGACTAACCAGGAAGGGCACTCCCAAAAATCGCATTCTCGCGCGCGCGCCACTTAAAGCCGGGCAGTTGCAGATGAGGTGCTCCACCGTTTCCTCCTCCTCGTCATCTTTGCAACTCCTACAGCATCGTCGGTAGGGCACTCCTAGTCTTTCTGCGTGCCTACCAATAAGGCACTGCCCAGTTAGAACACCTATTAATAAGGAGATTTATCTTCTCCTTAGGGCACATTAATCTTGATCTTTTATGATCCCATTTCGGCAGGTTTGTTGTTTCGTTGGCTTGGCGGGGTGTGTACTCTTTCAGCATTAGCTTGCATGTGGCAAACTGCATACCTAAGCGCTCTTTATCCTGAAGAACCTGCTTGGTCGTGCCCTGCCTCACAAGGGTTTGTTGCCTTGCTCAGCGCAGGCCAAAATACCACAACTCCATAAAGCATGATTCGTCGAATGATTGCAGTGTAGATCCATTTGCATATTCCGGGACTGAGCCCCCATTTTTTGCCAATGGCTTCTTTGCACATGTAGAGTGCAATACACGCTTTCGGTATTTGTTGCCTTTAGCACCCAACTACTAATAAATTAGCTAAAATTATGGGAGATAGCTCAAAAGACGGGGTTTGGCCTCAGGATCACGAATCCGCAAGCGCTTTTTTTTTATTTTTTTGTTTTAGTGCAAAAGTTATGGTCAAAAACCGAAAAATGACCCGGGTTCGATACCAAAATTGGGGCGGAATCCATGGTATTTATGTGCGAAACACCCTTCTGAGTTAGCGGCCTTCGGCTGGCGCCACGGTACGCATTTTTTTCGCCCGCTTTGAGGTACAGCCTAATAAAATTACAACAACCACATGAAAACTTGCAACTTTGATTGCCAATATCTCTTCAGAGAAGCACAATATTAAAAAAGCGCTTCCGGATTCGTGATCTTGCGGCAAAACCCCGTCTTTTAAGCCCTCCCCCATAATTTTAGCTAATTTATTAGCAGTTGGGTGCTAAAGGAAACAAATACCACGCTTTCTTCTGGCGCTGAGGAACATTCTCCTTCCAGGTTAGTTTTCTATCCAGAACTGTGCATAGGAACTTGACTTTTTCAGCCAAGTTCAGGCGCACGCCATTCAGTTTTGGTTGGTTTAACGGTGGTATCTTATAGCGATTGGTGAAAAGGGCCAGTTCGACTTTCCCTTGTTGATGTTCAGTCCGCAGTGCGAGCACCATGAGGAAACCTCTCGCAGTGCTACTTGCATCAAGTCGCACAGGGTTTGTGGGAATTTTCCCCTATATTCAAAGCTAAATCGTCTGCATATGCCACTACCTTCCCGCCCACCTCAGCTTGTGTCGCGCAGCAGGGAGATGACAGTGAGGTTCCATAGAAGCGGGGAGAGAACACCACCCTGAGACGTTCCCCTTGTGACATAGCGTGATAAATCAACCGAGCCCAGAGATGAAACTATTCTTCTACCCTTTAGTAGTTGATTAAGATGTCCAATAAGAGACCTGCTTATGCCCAGATTTGTTAAAGCGGTGTTTATAGCATCCGGGGTTATGTTGTTGAAGGCTCCTTCAATGTCTAGGGAGGCCACAAGACAGTAATCCTTTTCATACAGGATCAATAACAGAAACTAGGCAGTGAAGCCCAGTTTCTGTAGATTTCCCTTTGGTGTATGCATGTTGATAGCTAGAGATAAGGTTGCTATCAACAGTAGTGGAGAGATAGTTGTTTATTATCCTCTCGAAGGTTTTGAGTACAAAGGACGAGAGACTGATCGGTCTTTAGTCCTTGGGTTCGTAATGGGACGCCTTCCCCGTCTTAGGAATAAACACTACCGTGGGACTTCTCCAGGAGCATGGAACGTAACTAAGAGCCAGGCAGGCTGTATAAAGAAATACCAGCCATTTGGCAGATGTCTCCAACATGTTTATGAGTTGTGTGGCAATAATCCCGTCTGGCCCTTTTAACTGCCCACCTAACCCTTTCCTCCGTGATGGGTATATTTACAGCCACGTTTGCTGTTGGTGCTAAGGGTTCCTCATGCAAGTTCCCTGGAAAGTTCGTAATCGAGAGCAGCTCTAGCGTTTCCCCCTCCGTGCTGGTCCAGGATCCGTTAGGTTTGCGCAAATAGCTTGTGGCTGTTTGAGTTTTTGAGAGCTCTCGTCTAAGTCTAGCTGTATCGTCGACATGTTCGACCCCAGTACAGAAATTTCTCAACGATACTCTACATAACTGGCGGAGCGAGTCCAGGTCATAGGACCACCAATGCGGCCTATGTTTACCGCGTGGTTTTGGCACTGGACAAGCCTGCTCTAGGGCATTTGAGAGCGCCGTTGTAAAGGTCTTTACCATATCCTCAAACTCCCCCACTGATGAGAGGACTTGTGGGGGCAGTACTGGTAGGTCCCTAGCTAAGGGTGGGCAAAGAGGGTGTATTTGGCCCCACTGTCGGAAAGTTCAGCCTCCAAGATAAGACTTCACCAAATGGATTCAGACTGATTGACTTCGCCGGTGCACGAAACATGGTCGTATCCAGCACCAGGTTCAAGCAAAAAAAGATCCATCAAGCAACATGGATATCACCAGATCGGAAAACACGCAATCAGATCTATCACTTTGTGATAGACGGACGGCACGCTTCCAGCGTTATGGACGTACGTACGATGAGAGGCCAGAACATTGTCTCCGATCACGCAAGGAAAGTTGGATGTCGAAAAACGGCAGTCACACAGGCAGCAAATGATTTCGCAGAACGACTCGCACACCTGCTCTCTAAGAGCACAATTTAACCCAACGGAGTGCATGAGCAGTGGGAACATATCTCCGGAGCACTTCGTACCGCAGCCGAAGAAGTAATTGGATTCCGGCAAGTGAAAAAAAAAAACAGCTGATACGATGATGGAGAGTGCAAAGACGCAGTCAAAAGACAGGACGATGCCTATAAGGCAACGTTAAAAACGAATGCAACGAGGAGCGTGTGTGGACACTACCGTGAGATGAAGAGGCAAGCGAGACGGCTTTTCCGGGGGAAAAAAGGAAGCGGAAAAGCGTGAAATCGAAGAGCTTGATGTGCTAGCCAGCAGAAGCAACGCCCGAAAATTTTATCAAAAAACTCGACGAATGACGGAAGGTTTTAAACCTGGGGCAAACTCCTGTAAAAATGTAACGGCGACCTGTTGGCTAGTACTAAGGTTATGGAGGGATCACTTCTCTGTCCTTCTAAACGGAGGAACAGATCAACAATCCAGAGAAGAGGAAGAACCCGACCCAACAATCGAAGACGATGGAATCGAAGTTCCACAACTATAACGAGGTGCGAATAGCTATATCACGGCTAAAAAACAATAAAGCCGCGGGTGCTGATGGCCTGCCCGCTGATCTATTCAAATGCAGCGGCAAGGAGCTGGTAAGGCGCATGCACCAGCTCTTGTGCAGAATATGGTCGGATGAATGCATGCCTGAAGATTGGAATCTAAGTGTTCTCTGCCCAATCCATAAGAAGGTTGATCCCGCAAACTGCGCCAACTATCGTGGAATCAGCCTTTTGAGTATCGCATATAAGGTTCTACCAAGCAAATTGTGCGAAAGACTGAAGCCTGACGTAAACCGACAGATTGGACCTTATCAGTGTGGTTTAAGACCTGGTAAATCTACCATCAGCACGGAAAGGAGTTGCCTATATGCCGCTATGTCTGATTTTGGTTTCCCAGCAAAACTTATACGGCTGTGCAAAATGACGCTGAGCAACCACCAGCTCGGTCAGAATTGGGAAGGACCTCTCCGAGCCGTTCGAAACTAAGCGAGGTTTCAGGCAGGGCAGCCCCCTATCGTGCGATTTCTTTAATTTGATGTGGGAGAAAATAATTCAAGCTGCAGAACTTAATCGCGCTGGAATAATATATTACAAGAGCGTACAACTGTTGGCCTATGCCGACGACATCGACATCATTGGCCTCAACAACCGCGCCGTAACTTCTGCGTATTCCACATTAGAAAAAGAAGCGAAAAAATGGGTTTGGTGGGGAACGAAAGTAAAACGAAGTACCTGCTGGCATCATGCAAAGAGTCAGCGCATTCGCGTCTTGGCAACCACGCCACTGTTGGCAGCAATAATTTCGAGATGTAAGGGACTTTGTATACCTGGGAAGCAGCATTAATACCAACAACAATGTAAGCCGGGAAATCCATAGAAGGATAACTCTTTCAAACAAATGCTACTTTGGGCTGAGTAGGCAATTGAGAAGTAAAGTCCTCTCTCGACGAACAAAAACAACACTATAAGTCACTCACTGACAGCTTGTAACGAGGCGGCTTTGGGAGTATTCGAGAGAAAAATTCTTCAAAAGATGTATGGACCCCTAAAAGATGGCGACGGCGAGTACCGAAGAAGATATAATGATGAGCAGCATGAGCTTTACGCAGATGTCGACAAAGTGCAGCGAATTAAAACCCGGCGGCTTCGCTGGCTAGGACACGTGGTGCGAATGAACGAAGACGCTCCGGCCCAGAAGGTATTCTTATCGGCACCCGCCGGTGGAAGTAGAGGAAGAGGGAGGCCCGAGTGGAGGCAGATCTGAGAACATCTGTCTCTAATTGGCGCCAGTCGGCTGGCGAAACATGTTAGACGGCCAAAATCGCCTAGGCGGTTAAAGGCTATTTTAAGTTAGTAAGTATTTCGACTTGAGTATGCGCCATTGATTCTAAGACTACCCATTTCGGGGTTGCCACTTGGGGGGTTTACAGGGTTACTACCTATCTAAAGGTATTTTCGGCGACATACCAACTAAAATATTTTCAAGTACTGTTGCCACTTAGGGTTGCAGCGAAAATGTGTCAACCAAAGAGAAAAACTTGAAAATGCCCCTAGGCCAAGTTTTTTGATAACATTATATAGGCACTTATTTCACGCAACTTGACCCATCCCTACATAAAATTTTAAAAATATTTTAATTTAAATAAGTATGTATGTTATTCAACATTAGCTTCAGTTAAAATGACATGAGCGATGGTGTTGAAAAATAATAACCTGAAAAAGTTTTGATTTTACAGGAAAATTATTTTGTGTGGGGTGTTTAAAAAAAATAAGGAAACCTTAGAAAAGATAAGCGGTAATTTAAGTTATCAATTATGAATACTTTAGAGGGGGCAAAACAAAAATATGTACATATGTGGATCGTTTTGGTGTCCAGAATCTGCAAGTAGTGTAAATTTCTGTTTAAGTGAGTTATCTGCAATCTGGCGGCCACCGTGGTGTAGCGGTTAAGTGAGCCTACTACACCAAGTCGTGTCATATCAATGCCTGGCAAAACTCAACATCAAAAATTATTTAAAAAAGAATTCTTCTAAACGAGGTCGCCCCTCGGCAGAAGTTTGGCAAGCTCTCCGGGTGTATTTCTGCCATGAGAAGCGTCTCGGCAAAAACTATTTTGCTTTGCAAAAGCCGTTCGGAGTCCGCAAAAAACTGTAGATCCCGCAAACTTGTAGGAAAAAATTCAAAGCAGCACACTACAAGTTGGAAGAGAAGCTCGGCTAAAATCTCGTTAGAGGTTATGATAACCTGTTGGATATCGCCGCCATTAGTTTTAGAGTTATCTGCAATAAAATATGTGCTCAATATTTTTTTTTGTTCTAAAAACAAGATAATCTTTCTTTTATGAGCAAACGCTGGGACGTCCGAACAAAGTTAAAATCGTTATTTGTCGAATGAAAAACTAAGATCTCTTAATTTATTGCGAAGAAGCCTCCATGTTGGTGTGGAAAGTAGTTCATCCATGAAGTGACTGTCCATCTCAAATCTGTGTAAGGCAGATGTCACTTACGCGGTTTTGCATTGTCACGGACGATATGTGTTATTAGTTCAAGTACCTGGGCGACCGAGCTTGCTCGGTGCTATCAATTTGGCGCTAACTTTACTTACCCAAAGCGATCCAAAAATGACCCTAAAATAATCTTAAAATAATCCCAAAACGACCCCAAAAAGACCCTCAAATGTTCCCAAAACGATCCAAAACTGAACCCAAAATGACCCAAAAATTATCCCAAAATTATCCCAAAATTACTCCAAAATGATCCGAAAATGACCCCAAAATTGTCGAAAATTAATCCAAAAACGAACCAAAATGATCTCAAAATAGCCCCAAAATTATATATATCCGGTACTATCTCGGGAACAACTTGCCCGATTTGCATGAAATTTGGCATATAGATGGTATGATTGATTATAAAACTATCCCTTGGGGGTTGCCACTTGGGGGGTTTACAGGGTTACCACCTATCTAATTTTTTTAAATTATGGAGCAAGAAAGGTATTTTCGGCGACATACCAACTAAAATATTTTCAAGTACTGTTGCCACTTAGGGTTGCCACCTTACCGAAGTATATTTGCTTATCCGGTACTATCTCGGGAACAGCTTGCCCGATTTGCATGAAATTTGGCATATAGATGGTATGATTGATTATAAAACTATCCCTTAGAGGCTGTCACTTGGAGCGATTTGCAGCATTGCCACCTATTTCCATTTTTTTTTTTAAATTATGGAGCAAGATATGCCAATATGGGTATCAAATGTAAGCTTTTTCGGCGACATACCAACTAAAATATTTTCAAGTAGGGTTGCCACCTTACCGAGGTATATTTGTATATCCGGTACTATCTCGGGAATCGCTTGACCGATTTGGATGTAGTTTGATAGTATGATTGATTCTAAGACTATCAACTTAGGGGTTGCCACTTGGGGGTGTGCAGGGTTGCCACCTATCTAAAAAAATTAAATTATGGAGCGAGATATGCCAATATGAGTATCAAAAACTAAAATATTTTCAAGTAGGGCTGCCGCCCAGGGTTACCATTTTACCGTATTGTTTTTGTATTGTATATTTTCGGGATCATATTTTGATCAATTAGGGTTCACTTTGGAATAATTTTGGGGCTATTTTGAGATCATTTTGGTTCGTTTTTGGATTAATTTGCGACAATTTTGGGGTCATTTTCGGATCATTTTGGAGTAATTTTAGGATAATTTTGGGTTAATTTTTGGTTCATTTTGGGTTCAGTTATGGATCGTTTTGGGAACATTTGAGGGTCTTTTTGGGGTCGTTTTGGGATTATTTTATGATTATTTTAGGGTCATTTTTGGATCGCTTTGGGTAAGTAAAGTTAGCGCCAAATTGATAGCACCGAGCAAGCTCGGTCGCCCAGGTACTTGAACTAATAACACATATCGTCCGTGACAATGCAAAACCGCGTAAGTGACATCTGCCTTACACAGATTTGAGATGGACAGTCACTTCATGGATGAACTACTTTCCACACCAACATGGAGGCTTCTTCGCAATAAATTAAGAGATCCTAGTTTTTCATTCGACAAATAACGATTTTAATTTTGTTCGGACGTCCCAGCATTTGCTCATGAAAGAAAGATTATCTTGTTTTTAGAACAAAAAAAAATATTGAGCACATATTTTATTGCAGATAACTCTAAAACTAATGGCGGCGATATACCAACAGGTTATCATAACCTCTAACGAGATTTTAGCCGAGCTTCTCTTCCAACTTGTAGTGTGCTGCTTTGAATTTTTTCCTACAAGTTTGCGGGATCTACAGTTTTTTGCGGACTCCGAACGGCTTTTGCAAAGCAAAATAGTTTTTGCCGAGACGCTTCTCATGGCAGAAATACACCCGGAGAGCTTGCCAAACTTCTGCGAGGGGCGATCTCGTTTAGAAGAATTCTTTTTTTAAAATAATTTTTGATGTTGAGTTTTGCCAGGCATTGATATGACACGACTTGGTGTAGTAGGCCGATCACTTAACCGCTACACCACGGTGGCCGCCAGATTGCAGATAACTCACTTAAACAGAAATTTACAATACTTGCAAATTCTGGATACCAAAACGATCCACATATGTACATATTATTTTTTTGTCCCCTCTAAAGTATTCATAATTTATAACTTAAATTACCGCTTATCTTTTCTAAGGTTTCCTTATTTTTTTTTTAATCACCCCACACAAAATAATTTTCCTGTAAAATCAACACTTTTTCAGGTTATTATTTTTCAACACCATCGCTCATGTCATTTTAACATGAAGCTAATGTTGAATAACATACATACTTATTTAAATTAAAATATTTTTAAAATTGTATGTAGGGATGGGTCAAGTTGCGTGAAATAAGTGCCTATATAATGTTATCAAAAAACTTGGCCTAGGGGCATTTTCAAGTTTTTCTCATTGGTTGACACATTTTCGAAAACACCCATATATTGGCATTAAAAGCTAATACCGTCCGAAAAAATTTCCCTGCTAGAAAGTGCTATGACATTCAGTCAGCTTTGTAATGTTGCCTTTGAAAAGGTGTCATGATGTAAATATAAAGCAGCTGATATTTACATCACGATTTTCTATCATGTTTTCAAAGGCAATATTACAAAGCTGACTGAATGTCATAGCACTGTGTAGCAGGGTTCAGTATAAGTTAAACAAATACTTATGTTTTAATAGGGCAATCGTGCATATTTACGTCAAAAAGTTTAATAAAACAAGTAAGGAAGTCTAAGTTCGGGTGAAACCGAACATTACATACCCAGCTGTGCACATAAAGTGGGCGTGATCGTTCACCGATTTTTCTTATTTTCTGTGGTAGTACTCTACATAAACATAACATGCATGGTACCTAGTTTCGTAAATCTATCTCACACCGTTCTGAAGTTGTTAGCAGTCGAATTTAAAAATTGCTTGACTCATAAGTGGGCGGTGCCACGCCCACTTTCCAAAATTTTGAAAAAATTATGTAAAGAATATGAAAGTTGATGTATGTACCAAATTATATTATTATAGCGAAATCAGTTAATTAGATATGGACTTTTCAATATTTCCACCTCCTTTCAATATAACTTTTATGAAAAAGTAGGCGTGGTCGCGAAGCGATTTCGTTTATTTTCTATAGCTGAATTTACCACAACAATAGTATGTCCTCTACGAAATTTCGTTATACTAGCATAAACTGTTCTGAAGTTATTAAGAGTCAAAATTTTAAAATTTCTTCAAATATACGTGGGCGGTACCACGCCCCCTTTTCAAAAATTTTTATAAAATCGGCCTTAGAACATCTAAATCAATACATATTGCAAATTTTATCATTGTAGCTGCTTCTAATATTGAATTAACCCATTTTATACGTTTTTCGAAATTTTCGATATCGAAAAAGGGGCGTGGTTATGGTCCGATTTTACCCATTTTCAATAGCAATCTATTCTGAACCCAAATAAGTACGCATGCCAAATTTGGTGAAGATATCTCATTATTTGCTCAAGTTATCGTGTTAACGGACAGACGGACGGACGGACGGACGGACGGACGGACAGACGGACGGACATGACTCAATCAAATTTTTTTTCGATCCTGATCATATTGATATATGGAAGTCTATATCTATCTCGATTCCTTTATACCTGTACAACCAACCGTTATCCTAACAAAGTTATAATACCCTGTGTACAAGTACAGCTGGGTATAAAAACAACAAAATTACTTCTGTGGCGTCCCGAATACCAAGAATATATTGACCAGGTTAACTCACAAAGGCCCTAGGTATCTAAAGTAAATAATGGTGATTTCGTTTCATCAAAAAAATGCGCATTTTTGTTACACACTTCAATTTTCCGTTTTCGTTTGCAAAACTCACACTTTTTACCCTCTGAAGCTTTGACAGGGTAGCTGGTTGCACTGAAAATCTGGTGACGAAAATTGTATTTCATAGATAAATTTGGTGAAATAAATTGGATTTTGCAATAACAATTAAATATGGGTGAAAAACGAAAACTAATTATTCAAGCACATAGCATAGCAAACGGGGCAGTGTTTTATGTTCGTTTTCTCGATAACAGGTTCATGCAGAATGGGTACACTTTTATCACATCTTTATAGTGTTCTGTGCAAGAGTGTAAACATGTTCAACGTGAAGGTGTACATTTTTTTCGATGAAACGAAATAAGCATAAGATTTTACAGGAAAAACAAAAACCAAAAATTTTTTTTTACATTGCAAATATACATAATATGACATACCAAGCACATACCTTGTACCTGTAGTGATAGTGTATACAAATTAATATATCATACTAAGATATGTGAAAAACGCATTTTCGAAAAATGTGTTAAGTGAGACAAGGATAACAAGTAATAGAACCGATAAGTGCGATAAATGTCAAAATGCCAAAAAATTAGTATGCCCCGTCACGAGCTAAACTCCCTACGCCACTCAACGTGGCAATCAAAATTTCTGTAATTTTATAGACTGTGCTTGCTGGGATCTTTTTGTACAAAGTAATTTGAGTTTTTAAACGAATCAGCAGAATAAATCATTTTTAAAATAATTAAATTTTTTATCGCCAAATTCTGATGCGGAGGTTTCTTTATTGGCCAGTGAAAGATCTAATGGTATTTTCTGATTTTCTCATAGAATCATTGGCCACACTAATTCTTCACCAGAATCATCCCGTGTTTTTGTTTCAAGCTCTTTTCCTTCAGTATTTATGAGACTGTTAAAGCACAATTCAAAAAATATGAAAATTTTAGCTTCACCAACTGAGCTTTTTGTAAGTGTCTCATATGTATGTAGCTTACTTGTAGTGTTTGGCATGATAGGTCTTCTTAGTCAGCACAGTGTACGAACCAGCCAACCAGTTCAGGAGTTGTACGGTTTATGCAACGCACTTAAGTGAATGCCAATTTTTAATTTTAGAGTGGATGATTCAGAATTAAATTTAGTAAATTTTCGAGATGAGTGGAAGGAAAACTAGTATGGGCTACAAAAGGACAATTCTGACAAAGGGAAGATGTTTTCTGTAACCCAATGTTGTTTGCATGCAGAAATGTAAAAAACGAAGACACTGAATATTCGTGAAGTAATATTGAGTACTTTCCCTACCGAACATAATATTTCATTTGTAATAATGGTTCATCTATGTTTGCCCTGTATCCACTAATATTTAACAAAGCAACTTAAAATGAAGATCGACACTTGAGCCGTGACACTACCTCTTTGGAGGCTATTGTAGCAAGATTTAAAAAAAATTTTGTGGAAAAGCACACTGACAATTTAGTCGGAAGTTCTGTGATTGACAAAATTTGCTGTACATAGTGGGGGTGAAATAATTCTTGCAAACAAATGCTACTTTGATTTATGGATCCTTAAAATTTGGCTAACGCGAGTACCGAAGAAGATTTAATGATGAGCTGTATGAGATTTACGTAGACGTCGACATAGTTCACCGATTTAAAACCCAGCGGTTTCGCTGGCTAGGCCACGTTGTGCGAATGAACGTAGATACTCCTGGCCAGAAGGTATTCTTATCGGCACCCGCCGGTGAAAGTAGAGGAAGAGAGAGACAACCACTACGATGGAAGAACCAGGTGGGGGCAGATCACGAGCTGTCTCCAATCGGCAACAGCTTTTTTATTTTTCTCAAATCTAGAAAGAAAAAATGAAGGAAAAATGTTCGAAAAATTTAAAAAAATAAAGTAATTTTAAGAAAATAAAACAATTAGGCAATTCACAAGATCTCCTATTCGCGTATCTGCTATTAGTTTAAAACTATTTCCGTTCTGTCATTTTTCATATAAAATTTGAATAGCACAATAAAATTGAGCAGACTATGTACTAGAGTGGTTCACAAATATGGACTTTTTGGAAATTCTAAAACCCTACCCCCAATTATTGTTCCTTATGACAAAAAAAGAGGATGCTATTTTTTTTTTCTTTTTTAAGGTGGTTTAGAGGTCGCGCTACTCGTTTTTATAAAAAAAATGAGATACTTGCAATTTTAATTTCATTTCAACATGTTTAAATACAGTAAAAATATGGGTTTTTGTGTGTTGTTATTCTGTTTTTTTTTGGCGAATATTCCTGCAATTCAATAGCCTTCTTGGATGAGTAGAAAGGGTTTAACTCCTGAAAATATGTTTCGAAATAGAAAACGGTGCAACTAAAACGCCTACACTGATCTCATTGCGCATTGGTTTTTAGGATATATTTCGCATCTAGAATGTTTATGACATCGCTGATTATGAATCCGATGTCAGTTTTTTTAAATTCAAAATGGCAGGTCCAATATGGCGGTGATTTTTTTTGAAAAATAATTGGATTTTATTGAAACTTGGTAAAAATAAAAAAATAAAATAAAATAAAATAAAATAAAATAAAATAAAATAAAATAAAATAAAATAAAATAAAATAAAATAAAATAAAATAAAATAAGACAAAATAAAATAAAATAACATAAAATAAAATAAAATAAATTAAAATAAAGTAAAATAAAATAAAATAAAATAAAATCAAATAAAATAAAATAAAATAAAATAAAATAAGATAAAATAAAATAAAATAAAATAAAATAAAACAAAATAAAATAAAATAAGATAAATAAAGATAAAATAAAATAAAATAAGATAGGTTAGGTATATATTTTATATATATTTAGACATATTTTTTTTTTTTAAATTTATAAACATATATACATGAATAAAAAACACTAGGCAAAACTGTTATAATTGTCTGTATCCTTGTATTTAATCAAGTGTTAAACTGAAGTTTTCGGGCTCAACACGATCACCCATGAAATCGCATATTCGAACACGAGCACATGGTCTCTAATTCGAATCCTGCTAAATAAAATTGGCATAGATCGCCTAGACCACAAGACCATCTCCGTTGGAGATCGAAATATATTGGATCAAAAATCACCAACAACGTGTTTAATTTATTGACCCAGTTTGAAGAAAGAATAGTGAAATTAAAAAAAATTTGAATCCAAGAACGTTTCAACAAGTTATAATATTGCTAGGTGATCCATAGTAAAAATTGTTGAACTTGAGAATGCGCCACAGAAAAATTTATATTTGGCCAATATAAATTAATATGCCGTCTCTACCAGTAATACTGTGTAGTAAATATAGATATGGATATGGTTAGGTTAGGTTCAAGTGGCTGCCACAGAGGCACACCTAGGCCAGTATTAAAAGGCCCGTTGTGATACCACCAACACTAGGAAAGTCAGTTAACGGAATTCTCCACATAGCAGAATCCCGGGACTGACTTTCCTATACCGACACCGTTACTCCTCCTCGAACCATTTAGATGACTTGATGAAGGCCATCAGGTCCTTTATGTCCAGCTCCGTGACCTGGCGTAGGCTGACCAGGAAGGGAACTCCCAAAAATCGCATTCTCGCGCCGCTTAAAGCCGGGCAGTTGCAGATGAGGTGCTCCACCGTTTCCTCCTCCTCATCATCCTTACAACTCCTACAGCATCGTCGGTAGGGCACACCAAGTCTTTCTGCGTGCCTACCAATGAGGCAGTGCCCAGTTAATACGCCTATTAATATGGAGGTTTCTCTTCTCCTTAGAGCATAAATTTGTCTTGATCTTTTATGATCCCATTTCGGCCAGGTTTCTTTGGATATCCGGCATCCTGGAGATTGCAGCCATCTTTAGTTGGCTTGGCGGAGTGTGTATTCCTTCAGCATAAGCTTGCATGTGGCAAACGGCATACCTAAGCGCTCTTTATCGCGAAGAACCTGCTTGGTCGTGCCCTGCCTCGCAAGATCGTCTGCCCTACAATTTCCCTCAATGTCCCTATGCCCCGGGACCCATGTGAGGTTAACGCGATTCTGTTGGGCCATCTCTTGTAGAGATCGACGACAGCTGAGCGTCAGTTCAGAGTTGAACGAGTAAGAGCCAAGGGATTTGATGGCCGCCCAGCTGTCGCTGAATATAAAAATGTCCTGTCTGATAGTGTGTTGGCCTATCCAAGCCGCGGCGTCCATGATTGCTGATACTTCAGCCTGGAGACACTGCAGTGATCAGGTAGTCTGAAGGAGAGCTCAAGGTTCAGATCCTTTGAATAAACCCCTCCCCCAACTCTGCCGTCTAACTTCAGGCCATCAGTACAAATGGAAGTGCCGCAATGAGTGACGGGACTCCGATCCGTGATCTCCCATTCTTCCCTGCTGGGAATGTTGATTTTAAAACCGCTATCTCCGACTGTTGTGGTCGCACAGCGATCTGTGCTCAGCGGAAGAAAGCTATAGGATCCCAAAATACAGGCGTGTCCAGTAGTGCTTGCGCCCCAGCCGGACGTTTCCCTTAGACGCAGAGCCGATGCTGCTGCTACTCGGTGCCCTTCCAGATCGAGTGGCAAAATGCCAAGAAAGGCCTGGAGTGCTTCATTGGGCGTTGTTCTTAACGCACCGCTTATACAGATCATGCAAGATCTGTGTACTTTACCTAGCAGATTAAGGTTTGTTGCCTTGCTCAGCGCAGGCCACCATACCACAACACCATAGAGCATGATTGGTCGAATGATTGCAGTGTAGATCCATTTGCATATTTTGGGGCTGAGCCCCCATTTCTTTCCAATGGCTCTTTTGCACGTGTAGAGTGCAATACACGCTTTCTTCTGGCGCTGAAGAACATTCTCCTTCCAGGTTAGTTTCCTATCCAGAACTGTGCCCAAGAACTTGGCTTTCTCAGCCAAGTTCAGGTGCACGTTATTCAGTTTTGGTAGTATTAGCGGTGGTATCTTATAGCGGTTGGTGAAAAGGACCAGTTCCACTTTTCCCGGGTTGATGCTCAGTCCGCAGCGCGAGCACCATGAGGAAACCTCTCTCAGTGCTACTTGCATCAAGTCGCACAGGGTTTGTGGGAATTTGCCCCTGTATACTATAGCTAAGTCATCTGCATATGCCACTACCTTCCCGCCTTAGGAATAAACACTACCGTGGCACTCCTCCAGGAGCACGGAATGTAGCTAAGAGCCAGGCAGGCTGTATAGAGAAATACAAGCCATTTGGCTGATGTCTCCAGCGTGTTTATGAGTTGTGCGGGGATAATCCCGTCTGGCCCGGCAGCCTTGAACGGTTCGAAGCTTTTAACCGCCCACCTAACCTTTTCCTCCGTGATGGGTATGTGTACAGCCAGGTTTGTTATAGGTGCTAGGGGTTCCTCAAGCAAGTTCCTGGGAAGTGCGTATTCAAGAGCAGCTCTAGGGTTTCCCTCTCCGTGCTGGTCCAGGATCCGTCAGGTTTGCGCAAATAGCTTGTGGCTGTTTGAGTTTTTGAGAGCACTCGTCTAAGTCTCGCTGTAACGTCGACATTTTCGACCCCCTCAGAGCTTTTTTGTAGGCCCTGAGCTTAACTTTATATTCGAGCAATTGATTCTCCGTGCCAAGGCTCTTGGCCTTATTAAATTGTGTCCTACATGATTTACGGAGCGAGTCCAGGTCGTAGGACCACCAATGCGGCCTATGTTAACCGCGTGGTTTTGGCACTGGGCAAACCTGCTCTAGGGCATTCGAGAGCGCCGTTGTAAAGGTCTTTACCAGATCCTCCAACTCCCCTACTGATGAGGAGACTTGTGGGGCAGTGCTGGCAAGTCCCTATATAGTATTTCATTGTGTAGCTGCCAGTTAGTGTTACGTGGGTTGCGTTTCATAACCGGCTGCTCAACAGAAAAGTCTAGAACTAATTTTACGTACCGGTGGTCGGAGAATGAGTGTTCATCGAGGTGCCATTTTCTGACCCACTCATAAGCGCCTTCGCTGCAAATAGTGAGATCTATGACCTCCCTACGGGTTTTAGTAATAAACGTAGGTTCGTTACCCACGTTGCAAACTACCAGGTTAGTTGTTAACAAATAATCATACAACGACTCTCCTCTAGCATTGATATCGGAGCTTCCCCACTGGACGTGATGAGCATTGGCGTCAGTTCCGATGATAAGATGACCCATGGAAAAATTTGCCACCAGGTCTTTTACCTCCCTGTGTAGACCGATGCCATCGTCGGACTGGTACTGTCGACTGTTAAACTGGCAGCTGTAACGTCACCATTGGTATAGTTGGGCAAGAGAAAGGCATTCAGCTCAGACTTAACCAAAATACAGGCTCTAACCCTGCCCCCCTCGCTGGCTTGGATTAGCTTAAAACCCTTAGTCCCCAAACCGCAAATCCTTGAGCTATTGACCCAGGGTTCTTGGATGAGGACCACATCTATTGCGCCTTTAGAGAGACGACTGATTAAAGCAGCCGAGGCTGCTTTAGATTTGTGCAGGTTTATCTGAATCACCACCAACATGAGAGCGCTCAGACTTCCCTGCCACCGCCGTATCGTCGAGTTCCACCTCGTCTGGAGGCTTATCTTTCAACGACGATTTGTTCAGACCACGATTTGGCGTAGCCGAGATCCTACTAACTGTGGCAGTATTGACATTGGTGCGCTCAGGACTAGCTGCTATCACTGTGACGTTGAGGTCCTCCCCGTCCAGCAGGCTGTCTCCCATCTCCGAGCTGTTCACTGCTCCTTCGCCATTTGACGTGGCAGATACCATACTTTCCGAGTCGGACATCTCCAACTCCTCTACCGGCACTGCGATGTCCGAGCCCTCCGGTGCAGCCGAAATAGCAGCGCGCTGTGCATCGCCGCGGTATACGTGGATCACGATCTGACCCATGCCGTAGTGCACTCGTCCATTGCACCGTTGAAGGGGCTCGAGTACTTCCTTAGTCAAGGTGAAGACCACTTGCCTGTCATCCGCATCCTCGACCAGATTGACACCCCAGTCCTGCGTCGGGAGAGACGGGTTCATGATCCTCAGCATCCTGAGAATTCTCTCAGGTTCAGCAGGGATAGCAGGAATCCACGCTCTTGCCCTTGGCCGAGCCGGGATGTCCTTCCAGTCGACAACCTCGATTCTTGCCCCTTGGTAGATCTCACCCAGTCTTGCAGCTGCTGCCTTGTACAGTGCAACAGTTTTTGCATCCTCGCAAGTGAATACCTTGATTCGGCCCTGGTGCCATCCCGCATCAGAACCCATCGGCGTGGCACCCGCAGACTCATCCATAATGTCGAGAAGGGCATTACCGATAGCGTTCCGGACGTACCGCCACTGGTCCCTAGGGATGGCCCAGCTTTCGTTACCTCGGTCAATGACGCCTATGAGGATCCTATCCTTAGTTACTTCAGAAAAGCTGAGCTTACCCACTACGGCGGCGTGTTGCTGCCGCTTCGGGTGAGGTTTTAAATCCACATCCGATCTCTGGCGTTTGAAGGGATTTCCATTAACCTTCTTTGGCGCGTAATCGCTTTGAAAGTTCGGTAAGATAGCTTCAGCCTTCTTCACCGTCTTTCTAGCATTCGGCGATAGTGTCTCTTGTGAAATACCCTCGTATTTCTTCAGGATCCTCGCGGCCGCTCTTTTGTCCAAGTACTCAGAGCGACTGGGAGATGTCTTTTGGTGTAAATTTCGACCCGTAGTTGCCATCGTGCTCGTTCCCTTATTTGGATCTCTGGGGCCAGGTCGTGAGACCACTGCCACAGACGTTAAAGGCTTGGTTTCGGTACCGGCACTTACTGGGGCTTTAGCATCCGCCGTTGTTGGCTTCACCGTGTTTGTACCGGTACTTACTTTGGGGATTGCCCCCTTGTTATCCAGAGCTAATCGACCCGTAGTTGCCATCGCTGTCGATCTCTCGGCTGATAAGGAAATGGAGTTTGTCCTCCGACGTTGCGTTCTCGCTTGCTCCAGCATTTTCCTCCTCTGCTGTGCCGTATACATTGTTGTATCTTTAGTTTTAGGGTTTTTGTTATTATTTATCATCTTGTTCGTACGACCCCTCGCCGGGCAAGGCCAGTTTCAAGGGAAGAGTAAGGGGAATGTGTCGCCCGCCGCGGCAGAGCCCCATACCGCGGTAGGGCCATAGTTACTCTCCGAGGCGGCCCGGTATCAGAGAGGCTCCGTTCGATTACAGCCACGATTTGCCTCCCGGCTGCAAACGTCCATTGGACACGTGGTCGCATAACACCCTGGATTGGGAGGGGGAAGATCTTAGCGCCAGAGAGGCTTGGCTTCTCTCGTGATGTAGTACCGGTGGCGCTATGATCACAAGGGCAACGTAGCCCTGTGGCTATCGACTTAAGCCCTCGTACCGCGGCAAGGTGTCCACCCTTCACGAGGGTAAAATAAGATAAAATAAAGAAAAATAAAATAAATAAAACAAATAAAATAAAAAAATAAAATAAAATAAAATAAAATAAAATAAAATAAAATAAAATAAAATAAAATAAAATAAAATAAAATAAAATAAAATAAAATAAAATAAAATAAAATAAAATAAAATAAAATAAAATAAAATAAAATAAAATAAAATAAAATAAAATAAAATAAAATAAAATAAAATAAAATAAAATAAAATAAAATAAAATAAAATAAAATAAAATAAAATAAAATAAAATAAAATAAAATAAAATAAAATAAAATAAAATAAAATAAAATAAAATAAAATAAAATAAAATAAAACAAAATAAATAAAATAAAATAAAATAAAATAAAATAAAATAAAATAAAATAAAATAAAATAAAATAAAATAAAATAAAATAAAATAAAATAAAATAAAATAAAATAAAATAAAATAAAATAAAATAAAATAAAATAACTCTTTGTTGCTTTTGACTTGTAGTCTATTGCTGTAAATACCGACGGTATTGTAAATAAAATAAAATAAAATAAAATAAAATAAAATAAAATAAAATAAAATAAAATAAAATAAAATAAAATAAAATAAAATAAAATAAAATAAAATAAAATAAAATAAAATAAAATAAAATAAAATAAAATAAAATAAAATAAAATAAAATAAAATAAAATAAAATAAAATAAAATAAAATAAAATAAAATAAAATAAAATAAAATAAAATAAAATAAAATAAAATAAAATAAAATAAAATAAAATAAAATAAAACAAAATAAATAAAATAAAATAAAATAAAATAAAATAAAATAAAATAAAATAAAATAAAATAAAATAAAATAAAATAAAATAAAATAAAATAAAATAAAATAAAATAAAATAAAATAAAATAAAATAAAATAAAATAAAATAAAATAACTCTTTGTTGCTTTTGACTTGTAGTCTATTGCTGTAAATACCGACGGTATTGTGAAGCAATTTTCGGGATTGTATGCAAATCTGTTTTTTTGAGAAAAATTTACCCACGCGCTGCAGGAACCAGACAAGCCGACATATGTTTCGATGATACTGGAATTACATCTCTTCATGGACTTTTCTTCCCGGCATTGTGAGAGTCGAACTCACAACACTGTAGTGACTTGTCAACAAAGCAACAAAGAGTTTAAATGTGTAAATGAAAAAATATTCGTGCATTAAGCATAGAAAATTCTTTCATAGGTTTCACACCAAGTCCTAAAAATTCGCAAATCTTTCATATAAGTTAGCATTGAAATTAAAGAAATGTTCTATATGGAAGTATAAATATATGCATAAATGGACACTAAGAAGGGTTTACCTTCAAGCTGGGTAGTGGCCTAAGGTGTTAGACCTTCTAGCATACAAGTCACTACAGTGTTGTGAGTTCGACTCTCACAATGCCGGGAAGAAAAGTCCATGAAGAGATGTAATTCCAGTATCATCGAAACATATGTCGGCTTGTCTGGTTCCTGCAGCGCGTGGGTAAATTTTTCTCAAAAAAACAGATTTTCATAAAATAAAATAAAATAAAATAAAATAAAATAAAATAAAATAAAATAAAATAAAATAAAATAAAATAAAATAAAATAAAATAAAATAAAATAAAATAAAATAAAATAAAATAAAAAAAAAATAAAATAAAATAAGATAAAATAAAATAAAGTAAAATAAAATAAAACAAAATAAAATAAAATAAGATAAAATAAAATAAAATAAAATAAAATAAAATAAAATAAAATAAAATAAAATAAAATAAGATAAAATAAAATAAAATAAAATAAAATAAAATAAAATAAAATAAAATAAAATAAAATAAAATAAAATAAAATAAAATAAGATAAGATAAAATAAGATAAAATAAAATAAAATAAAATAAAATAAAATAAAATAAAATAAAATAAAATAAAATAAAATAAAATAAAATAAAATAAAATAAAATAAAATAAAATAAAATAAAATAAAATAAAATAAAATAAAATAAAATAAAATAAAATAAAATAAAATAAAATAAAATAAAATAAAATAAAATAAAATAAAATAAAATAAAATAAAGTAACATAAAATAAAATAAAAGAAAATAAAGTAACATAAAATAAAATAAAATAAAATAACATAAAGTAAAATAAAAAAATACAATTAAATAAAATAAAATAAAATAAAATAAAATAAAATAAAATAAAATAAAATAAAATAAAATAAAATAAAATAAAATAAAATAAAATAAAATAAAATAAAATAAAATAAAATAAAATAAAATAAAATAAAATAAAATAAAATAAAATAAAATAAAATAAAATAAAATAAAATAAAATAAAATAAAATAAAATAAAATAAAATAAAATAAAATAAAATAAAATAAAATAAAATAAAATAAAATAAAATAAAATAAAATAAAATAAAATAAAATAAAATAAAATAAAATAAAATAAAATAAAATAAAATAAAATAAAATAAAATAAAATAAAATAAAATAAAATAAAATAAAATAAAATAAAATAAAATAAAATAAAATGGAATGACATGAAATGAAATGAAATGAAACGGAATGAAGTGAAATGAAATAAAATAAAATTAAATTAAACACAAAGAAAAAAATAGAAGATAAAATAATCTATTATATATAAATGCGCAATGCTTAAAAATTTTCTCCCTTTTTTGCAATAACCACAATTCTAAGTTATATATTATTATATATATTAGATATAGTAACATATCGACACACCCACTATCAATAGCACTTATTCCTATTCTCATCCTCTCCTCACTCTTAGTATTTACCTCCTCACACTTCACCTTCCGCTTCCTTGCTCGCACTCTTATTCCTTATTTCCTTTAACAACATTCTATAACTTAATCTCATTTCCTCCAAACATAACTAGCAACAACAACACATACTGCATTTACTGTTATTAGTTTTAAGTTCATCTCTTTTAAATTAGCTGTAAGCATTTTTGTAAGCTATTGTTGAAATCATTAATAAAGTTTCATTCGAAAAGAACGGACTTGTTATTATATGTATCGATAGGTCTCGCCGAGCAAACCAAAAATTAAAAAAAAAAAATGTATTATAATATGATTTGAAAGTCACACCACTACAAGTCCTAAACACGCATTCACTTTATAAAGCCGCTGTTATGTATGTATGTATGTGTGTTTGTTGTTGAGTGTGAGTTGTTTTGTTGGCAGCAATAAGTAACACTAGTATGTAACCCCCGATAATCGGGTGTGTTTGCTTATTACCCTTGCATTGCTTTTGTAGTCAAAGTAGCGCAAAATCATATGTACTTACATACATACATACATATTTACATTTTTTTCAATGTTTGTCTATTTCGACTGAAATCCATGCGAGCATTGTATGTATGTATATACATACATATGTACATTTACAAAGCATGCTAATAGTGCCATATAAAGAGCTTGGGCACAAACTTTAAACGCTAATTTCTCATGAACAAATTAACCTATTGGAATTGTTATAATTTTTTGCAAACATGCTCATGATAAGCTTTCATCTGATATACATTTCGTTTATATACGTATTGTAGTTTAGTCTAGCTAAGCGCCGTGTTTTAGAATAATAATATAGATGATTTTGTATGAGCGTAAGCTGGAACCGTTAACTTCGTCAATAAATCAGAGAATTATACATGTTAACTAAAAAATATAAACAGTGTTTACAAAAACAAAATCTGTGCGTGGGTATGCGGAGAAGCAAATGCTTGCTCAACCATGATGTGAAGGAAAAGCACAAATAAGCTAGATCATGCACAAGGCCCTTCGTGGCTAGACTTAGTGAAATAAAATAAAATGTAAAATTGATAAAATTGAAAAAAAGTAAAATAAGAATTAAAAAAGTGATTGAAAGTAAAAAAAGAAATTTGTTGGAAATGAAAGGAAAGGAAATAATATAAAATAAACAAAAATAAAACAAAATGAAATAAATAAAAGTATAAAATAAAGGAAATAATGGGAAAGGAAAGGGATGGATAAAAGGAAAATAAAGGTAATTTAAGGTAAGGAACGGAAAATATAAGAGAAAAATCAAATAAAGGTAGGGAAAGGAAAGGAATGGAAAAGAAAAAAAGAAGGGAAGAAAGGAAATGTAATGTAGGTAAAGGAGTGGAAAAGAGAAGCAAATAGAGAAAGACAATGAAAGGAAAGCAGAGAAAAAGAAAGGATAGAAAAGGCAGCGAGGAAGAAGGTATGGAAAATAAATGAAAATAAAAAGAAAGGAAAATAAAGGAAAGAAAGGTAATGAAAAGCTGAAAAAATAAGTAAAGGAAATTAATTTAAAAGAAAAAAACTAAAGGAGTTACGGAAGGGAATAAAAGAAAATAAGGAAACGGTAGGAAAGCAAAGGTAACGAAACGAAATGACAGGAAAATAAATCTTAGGAAAAAAAGTGAAAGAAAATAAAGGTAAGAAAAAAATAAAAGAAATGAAATGAAATGAAAAAAAAAGAATAAAATGAAAGGAAACTAAAGGAAACCAAACGAAACTAAAGCAAAGGAAACGAAAGGAAAGGAAAGAAAAAGAAAATAAAAGGAAAAAGGAATGTAATGGAAATAGAAAGAAAGGTCAGGTAAGAAAATAAAAGAAAGGAAAATAAAAGAAAAGAACAGAAAAGAAAGAAAGAAGGTTAATAAAATGGAATGGAAGCAGAGAAAAGGAAAGAAAAGGAAAAGAACGGAGAGGGAAGAATAGAAAAGGAAAGAAAAGCAAAAGATATAAATTGAGATGAAAGGAGAGGAAAGGAATGGAAATAAAAGCAAATGATAGCAAAGGAAAGGAAAGGATAGAAATACGTATGAAGACGAACTAAGAAGAATAAATAATTATCAACATTGAAACTATAATATTGAATGTTGTAAAGAGTGAGGAAAAGGCAAAAATATAAAAATATGGAAAAGAAAGGAAAATTTAAGAAATATCAAAAAGGTAGGAAAATAAAATAAGGTTTTGTGGTTGAATTTCAACCACTGGGCGAACTCTAGTTAAATTAAATTTGCAAGCATCTCATTTTTTTTTATAAAAACGAGTAGCGCGACCTCTAAAGCACCTTAAAAAAAAAACAAAAAAATAGCAGCCTCTTTTTTTGTCACAAGGAATCATATTTCGGGGTAGCGTTTTAGATTTTCCAAAAAAAAAAATTTTGAACCACTCTACTATGTACATACTAGAGTGGTTCACAAATATGAACTTTTTGGAAATTCTAAAACGCTACCCCCAATTATTGTTCCTTATGACAAAAAAAGAGGCTGCTATTTTTTTTTTTTTTTTTAAGGTGTGTTTGAAGAATGATGGAATGATTAATATTTTTGTTTAATATTCAACAGGTAGTAGCTTTATTTAATTAATTTACAACGAGAAAAACAAGTTGATGAAAAATGTATACCACGTGATCTACGTCTGCACAGAAGAAGGCCCTTTTTTTCTTTCTGACGTTTCTTACTTCCTTATTCGTTTGTTGTAGTTATGAGCAGGTACGTACGAGGATAGCACCGATAAGTCAATCAGCGGCTGCCAGCTTCATCAAAGTTATTAAGATAGAAAATATTATGCACAAAGCATAGACACCGATGACAAGTGCATTTTCACCACATACTCCTACGCTTATTGGGGTTGCTGTGGGGCTAGGTTGCATTGATCTTTAACATTCCGCCCACCTCGTCCATCTAGTGCGACGAAAGCTCCCGGTGAGAACCGCCCACCGTGAGGGTCACAATCAGCATCTGCCGGCAAGGCAACCAGCTTGGAAATGGCTCTCTTAAATATTGACGTGGCAGTCCGAATAGTCGCCACCCTCACAATGCCATCGTTTCCTGGATGTATTGCCAACACTCGGCCAAGAGGCCACTGCAGAGGTGGAGTGCGCTCATCACGAAGCAGCACTAAATCGCCAACCTTTAGATTCTGTGATGTCTGCTTCCACTTGTATCTCACTTGTAGCTGAGGGAGGTATTCGTGGCTCCAGCGTTTCCAGATATCTTGCTGCATCTGTTGTAGCATCTTCCATCGCTTGAGTCGATTTGTGCTTATTTCAAGTAGATTGGGTTCTGGTATAGCTAGAAGCGGACCGCCCACCAAAAAGTGGCCGGGAGTGAGCGCGGTTAAGTCACTCGGGTCATCTGTCAAAGCACTCAATGGTCGAGAGTTCAGTGATGCCTCTATTTGCTTTAGCACCGTGAAAAATTCTTCAAATGTTAGTGTGGCTCGGCCGATGACGCGCTTTAAGTGATACTTCGCTCCTTTGACTCCAGCTTCCCATAAGCCGCCGAAGTTCGGAGAACCTGGTGGTATAAAGTGCCAAGAAATACCTCTGACAGCAGCAAATCGAGCTGCAGCTTCCAACTGCTGTGTACAAGCCTTAAGCTCAGCCTTAAGTTCTGCATTCGCTCCCACAAAGGTAGTTGCGCAATCGCTATATATGTGAGAAACATATCCTCGCTGAGCGATAAACCGCCTTAGAGCAGCTAGAAAGGCATCGGTGGTTAGGTCGCTAACGAGCTCCAAGTGTACCGCACGAGTAACAAAGCATACAAACAATGCGATGTACCCCTTGTAACTGTGATGGCCTCTACCCTTTGTAGTGCGTATATAGTACGGTCCACCATAATCGATACCACAATAGTCAAATGCTTTAGCTGGATTGCAACGATGCGAAGTTGACCGCTGGTCGAGCTTTTATAATCCAGTAGCGCTGTCTTAAAAGGTTGAGTGTCGCTTGAGTACCTCCGTGTAGAGTGGATTCGTGTGCATGCGCAATTAATAGCTTACTAAATACTCCATCGTGCGGTAGAACGATTGGGGACCGTTCATGTACGGATAGAAATCGCGCATTCTGTAATCGCCCATTAAGCCGAGCGATGCCATCGCCATCAATGATTGGGTTTAACTGAAGAAGCTTGCTTTTTGTATGGATTGGCCTGTTCATACGGAGACAAGACAATTCGTTATTAAAATATACATTTTGAACGTACCTGAGCCAGAGTTGCAATGCTTCTGTGCGCTCCTTTGCCGTGCACCATTTAGTAGTTTCGTGTGGTTTCTTCATGATCGCAGCTGTGAATCGTTGAACAAATGCGGTGACTCCCAATAATTTGTTAAGGGTTGAATACTTAGGGAGTAGTGCTGTCAAGAATGATGGAGGCTGCTGTATAGGCGTTCTAACTAGCAGCGAAACAGGTCCTTCAGCCTTATCTGGCAATGTAATAGGTTGTGAAGGCCATTGATGGGGCTGCAGCGAAAGCCAAGAAGGTCCATCCCACCAGATAGAGAGGTCTGTGAGGGTAGGATGCCACGGGATGCTACATCCGCAGGATTACTTGTTGTTGGAACGTATCTCCAAGAATTAACCGATGTGTAGGCTTGAATTTTGCTCAGACGGTTACTAACATATTGTTTATGTTTTCCGGGATTTGACCGGATCCAGCTGAGTACTGTTTTGGAATCAGACCAACAGTATTTTTGAAGGGACGGTAATGTAAGCGTTTCAGAAAGCTTGCTTATTAGCTTGGCTGCCAATAGAGCCCCGTTTAATTCCAAACACGGAATTGTGATTTTAGTTAAAGGAGCAACCTTTGTCTTTGCCGCTAAAATAGAAACCTGTGCGTTGCCTTGTGGTGAGTTAATTCGAAGATATGCTACTGCAGCAAAGGCAGTAGTAGATGCGTCAGAAAAGACATGTAGTTGAAAACCTCTAGATCCTGGTTCCACACCTAGCCATCTTGGAATCCTTAACCGTTCAATTTCAGCCAACTCAGTTCTAAACCTTTTCCATTCCTGCTGTAATGGTTCGGGGATTGGGTCATCCCAATCTAAACCGGCAACCCACAGTTTTTGGCACATAGCTTTTCCAGTTACCATTATGGGGGCTAACAAGCCTGGAGGATCATAAATTTTTCCGATATCTGATAACTGTTGGCGTTTGGTGATTTGTTTCGGCGACGGACCTAAGCTAACCTTATATGTCAGAGAATCGGAATCCACTAACCAATAAATACCAAGAGCTTTCGTTTCGCGGTCCAGATTCAAGTTAGCGCAAATATTTTTCTGTTGGTCATCTTCACTTAGACACTGCATGAAGTCCGCAGAATTAGAACTCCACTTACGCAAGACGAACCCACCTTTTTCAAGGAGCTGTCGTAGTTGGTGTTGTATTTCCAAAGCACTTTCGACAGTGTCAGCTCCATGCAGGCAATCATCTACATAAAACGATTCCTTAAGGATTCTCGATGCTTCCGGATAATTTTGTTTTTCATCCTCCGCTAACGTTCGCAGTACTTTAATTGCGAGGTATGGTGAACAATTCAACCCATAGGTGACAGTTAAAAGCCGATATGCTGCTGGCTCACCTTGGTCATCTCTCCATATAATACGCTGCATATCAGCGTCCTCTCGACTGACCAGAATCTGGCGATAGCACTTCTCTATGTCGGCCATGAACCCAATGCGATGGAGACGCCATCGAATAATTATTTGACTTAAATCGTTTTGCAGCTTTGGCCCGACATGGAGACAATCATTTAAAGATATGCCTTCTGCAGTTTTGCGGGACGCGTTAAAGACGGTACGTAGTTTGGTTGTGGAACTTGATTCCTTGTACACACCATGATGTGGGATATAGCAAACAGCTGCCGGCTCCTCGAGTTCAACTACTTTCTCCATGTGCCCCAAAGATATGTACTCCGCCATGAAGCTCATATATAGGTGCTCCAGCTGGGGGTTATTTCGAAGCCTAGCTTCTTGCGCCTTGAAAAGGTTGATGGCGTCACCTTTTGATCTTGATAATTTCGTAAGATCACAGCCGTCTTTGAATGGGTAACGAATGAGATACCGTCCTAAACTGGTTCGCTGAACAGTGGAACTAAACAATGCTTCGCAGTCTAGTTCGTCTTGCGTCATATTAGTGCTTAAATTCTGTTGTGGTACAAAGGGCTGTACATAGTTGAGGAGCGGCAGAGCTTGGTATGCGACCGCAAATGACCCAACCTAGATGCGTATTTTGAGTTATGGAGAACCCACATGAACTGTGCTTGACCCCACTCTTCATTAAGAGACCATAGAGGTCAGCGCCGATGATGACGTCAACTGAGCCAGGTTCGAAGAAATTAGGATCGGCGAGTGTAAGGTCTAAAAATTCGACGTAGGGCTTTGGGTCTACTCGCGTCAAGGGTACAAGATTTCCTAACCTTGGCAAGATGAGTACCGAGCAGTTGACGCTAAAAGAGGAATCTATAGGTGAGCGTAAACTGAATGAGACTAGACCCCTTGATTCACCTACGCTACGACCGCCAATGCCAGTGATAGGGATATGTACCCAATTCCTTCGAAGTCTTAATTGTTGAACGGCATATTCGCTTATAAAGGATGCCTGCGATCCGTTGTCGAGTAATGCTCGAAGTTGTATGTAATGCCCAGTGTATGACTGAGCTTTAATATAAGCTGTGGCTAGCAGGACAGCGGGAAGACAGGCTTCCTGATTGCTAGGGCTTTGGTTATCGCAGTGGTCTTGATACGTATGAAGTACAGCGACGCTACTACGGTGAGCTGACAAGCTGTCGTGAAGGAGTGTGTGATGCTTCAGCGAGCATCGCAAACAAGTAAATGATGATTGACATTCGTCGGCAGAGTGTTTGGTTTTTAGGCAATTTCTACATAGGCTAAACCTTTTTACTAGTTCCAGCTTAGATGCTGGTTCCTTCTTTTTAAATTCAGCGCAATACATTAAAGCGTGCTTACCTGAGCAACATGGGCAGCGGCCTAGATTGGTCTGATGACTACGAATTGAAGTAGGGGCTGTGGACTTGTTGTTATATGATGCGTCCTTACCTTTGTTCTTGTGAGCAGAAGACACTGCTTCAAGTCCCTGAATACGTTTTTCTAAAAACTGCACCAAGGTCTTAAATTCTGGTATAACATTCTGCGACTCTAACGACATCTCCCACTCTTTTACTGTGGCAGAGTCTAACTTTTCAGTTACAAGTAGAACGAGCCAATCGTCCCAGTGGTCTGTAGGTCGTCCGAGTTGCTTGAGTGCGCGAATTGATTCAGTACACGGCTAAAAAAATGAACCTAAATTTTAAACCCGTATAAAGTTTAATCAATTTCTCAAACTTTTTTGTACAATATTTCAAACCGTCCAAATACCTACAAAGATTTTCAATTTCTTTTGGTTTCGATTTAAAATCTAAATGAAAAAGCTGTCTAAATTTTTTATTTTTGGTTTGTTTTAATGTAATTGAATTTTGCCCACAAAAACTTCATGAGCGTCATAGCTCAGCGGTAGAGCAGTCGGCTGTGACTCCTGAGCGTTTTCGTTCGAGTTCTGTCAGCTGCCACATTTTTTTTAGTTATATTTTATTCTTAAAACTTTTCGGTCTAAAATTTAAACTTTTGGGTTTGAAATTTCAAATTTATTTTTGAAAGCTTATTCAAGATTGAATTTTGCGAACAACATTTATGTGTGCGATGTAGCTCAGTGGTAGAACAGACGGGCATGATGCGGGGAGTCTTGGTTCGAATTCCCGCCAACGGACAAAAAATTTATTTTATCTTTAAAAAATTGTTAAAACATTTCTTGTTTATAATTGAAACCCGATTCATTTAGCCAATTTTCATGAAAACTGGTATAGATTGAATTTGACTCCAAATTTGGTTTGGTCATATATGTAGTTCAAAAAAGTTTAAAATTTAGGTTCGAATTTTTAGCCGTGTAGCAGTATCCAACAGTTTTCGCATAGTCACGTCTGACTCATAATTGATCGTTGGGAGTTTTGTGAAATTTCGCAGGTATCACTTGACAAGACGACGCTTATTATCATAACGTTGTTGAAGCATATCCCAAGCTATGGAAAAATTCTTTTCCTGAACACTAACACTGCGAATAACGGCATCAGCTTCACCTAATAAACTGCCTTTCAAGTAGTGCATGCGTTGTACATCAGACAAAGTAGTTTCATTAGTAACGCATGTAGTGAACATGTCTTTAAAACTTAACCATTGGTCAAATGAGCCATCAAATTTGGGCAACACAATCTTCGGTAGTTTGGAGGCAGATGTGGTGTTCGGCCCAGCGCATGTATTGTTAAGCATAGTTGTCGATGAATTGGTCTTACTGTGATCGGCGACATCGTCAATCTCATCATTTATTTCACCTAGGGCCTCACAATAAGCTGACTCTATGCTTTCTAAACGGGTTTCGCTTAAAATCAGATTACTCTTCTCCTCGTCTCCCTCAACTCCTCGGGCTGCAACAATTTCATCGCGGACATCGTTGTAGCGCCTCCAATAGTCCGATAAAAGATTTTTCCTGGCCGCTAGATAACCTTAGGTCCTTTTTTGTTTTGAGAGTTTTCTAGTGTTTGCGGCAAAGTTGAGGATTAATCTCGCTAGACCTTCCTCCTTATCAGCCGACATAATTGCTAGAAGCGCTGAGGTAAGATTTAAAGTGTTCGTCACTGTAGGTTATAAGCGGTGAATTCAAGCGATTGGCTAAAGAAGGTTCCCCGCAAGGGATGCCAAAAATGTTTGAAGAATGATGGAATGATTAATATTTTTGGTTAATATTCAACAGGTAGTAGCTTTATTTAATTCATTTACAACGAGAAAAACAAGTTGATGAAAAATGTATACCACGTGATCTACGTCTGCACAGAAGAGGGCCCTTTTTTTTCTTTCTGACGTTTCTTACTTCCTTATTCGTTTGTTGTAGTTATGAGCAGGTACGTACGAGGATAGCACCGATTAGCCAATCAGCGGCTGCCAGCTTCATCAAAGTTATTAAGATAGAAAATATTATGCACAAAGCATAGACACCGATGACAAGTGCATTTTCACCACATACTCCTACGCTTATTGGGGTTGCTGTGGGGCTAGGTTGCATTGATCTTTAACAAGGTTGTTTAGAGGTCGCGCTACTCGTTTTTATAAAAAAAATGAGATACTTGCAATTTTTATTTAATTTTAACATGTTTAAGTGCAGTAAAAATTTGGGTTTTTGTGTGTTGTTATTCTGTTTTCATTGGCGAATATTCCTGCAATTCAATAGCCTTCTTGGGTGAGTAGAAAAGGTTTAACTCCTGAAAATATGTTTCGAAATAGAAAACGGTGCAACTAAAACGCCTACACTGATCTCATTGCGAATTGGTTTTTTTGGATATATTTCGCCTCTAGAAGGTTTATGACATCGCTGATTATGAATCCGATGTCAGTTTTTTTAAATACAAAATGGCGGATCCAATATGGCGGTGATATTTTTGAAAACTAATTGGATTTTATTGAACCTTGGTACTCTGGGGATTATGAGTTGTCTGATTACGAATCCGATATCGGTTTTTTTTAATTCAAAATGGTGGATCCAATATGGCGGTGCATTTTTGAAAACTAATTCGACTGTGTGAAACTCGTCACTGATGGATTTATGACATCGATTTATATGAACTAGTATCGCTTGTGGTCGAAAATGCGACCAATAAAAACTTTAGAGGGTCGTGGGGTCGCTAGCTTCGTACCCCCATCCTTAAATTTCGGAGACGCCCCTGAAAATATACCGCCCATACCTCAGTTTTTTCAATTTTCTTTCCATCGTTGCATATTTCATTCCAATCGGTCAAACGGTTCGCTCACAGGAGGTTCCTAAAGGTTTTCATGTGGCGTATTTATTGACATCGGATTCCTATGCAAGTTTGGCAAAACTAGCATCTTATATATTATATATTAATATAATTTAGTTGTTATTATTGGTCATTATATTCTGAACTTTGAAAATTTTTGTGGACTTTTGACCTGTCGAATAATTTTTATCAAATTATTCTTCTGAGTTTTTTGGCGAAAACATGTTGAAAAATGCTACATACAATACCAACTACGATGATTGCAATTTCGATCTTGTTGAAGGATCTTGTCAAACCGCTTTGTATTGTTGCTTTTAGAAATTTAGCATCACCTTTTTACTGGTCATCGAACCAAGGAGATTAGGAATTTCTAAAAACCGCAGTGTGTAACCATTACACCAAACCCTGCTTAGAGTGCCTGCAGGCAAATTGCAACTATATTCTCGCACATTTTTTTGTTGTTATTTTATTTAACAATGTTATTTCTTACCTAAAGCACATACCCAAAGCGACATCCTGTTGCTATTAAGTTTGGCTTAGGATTTTTGTTGCACGCATCAGCCAAGCCTTAGCTTATTGATGGTACATTCTTTGCCCGTGTCCCGGCTTTATTATAATTTAGTTGTTATTATTGGTCATTATATTCTGAACTTTGAAAATTTTTTTAATTAATATATATAAATGAAATATGCACCGATGGAAAGGAAATTGAAAAAACTGACGGTATATTTTCAGGGGCGTCCCCGAAATTTAAGGATGGGGGTACGGGGCTAGCGACCCCTCGACCCTCTAAAGTTTTTATTTGTCGAATTTTCGATCACACGCGATACTAGTTCATATAAATCGATGTCATAAATCCATCAGTGACGAGTTTCACACAGTCGAATTAGTTTTCAAAAATGCACCGCCATATTGGATCCACCATTTTGAATAAAAAAAAAACCGATATCGGATTCGTAATCAGACAACTCATCAACCCCCGAGTACCAAGTTTCAATAAAATCCAATTAGTTTTCAAAAAAATCACCGCCATATTGGACCCGCCATTTTGAATTTAAAAAACTGACATCTTATTCATAATCAGCGATGTCATAAACCTTCTAGATGCGAAATATATCAAAAAAACCATGCGCAATGGGGTGAGTGTAGGCGTTTTAGTTGCACCATTTTCAATTTC
The DNA here is from genome assembly GCA_964058755.1 of Campiglossa producta. Lineage (NCBI taxonomy): Eukaryota > Metazoa > Arthropoda > Insecta > Diptera > Tephritidae > Campiglossa > Campiglossa producta. The sequence goes on from CAXKVI010000001.1 coordinate 65,529,192, forward strand.
GAAACATACTTTCAGGAGTTAAATCCTTTCTACTCATCCAAGAAGGCTATTGAATTGCAGGAATATTCGTCAATGAAAACAGAATAACAACACACAAAAACGCAAATTTTTACTGCACTTAAACATGTTAAAATTAAATTAAATTTGCAAGCATCTCATTTTTTTTATAAAAACGAGTAGCGCGACCTCTAAAGCACCTTTAAAAAAAAAAAAAAAAATAGCAGCCTCTTTTTTTGTCACAAGGAATCATATTTCGGGGTAGCATTTTAGATTTTCCAAAAAAAAAAATTTGAACCACTCTACTATGTACATACATATATCAAGTGTGCTATTTTGTTTTTTTCAAAATGTTTTTTTAAATGTCAGTTTTTTCTAACATAAATAACAGGAGTTAGTAGTCAGAACATCAATGTCATAAATCGTGGTAATGAACCCACTTTTGTTAACGCTATTAGAGGGGAGGTTCTTGACCTTACTCTATGTAGCCAAAACATGGCATTCGCTGTCACAAATCGGCTCGTCTCGGGGGAGGAATTAATGTCGGACCACAAACATATTGTATTCGACATGGGTCACTTCTCTCACCATCAGTCCGTTTTGGAAAACGAAGTGGGAACTATTTCGCTTTACCATGGAGGAAGGCAGCAATTGCTTGCACCAACCAATAATTACGGGGCGGGAGCTGGAGAGAGAGGCTGGATAGCTTCACTCAGATATCACAACCAAGCCAAACAACGTATACAACGTGATGTTCCTTGGTGGAACAAAAAGCTTGCACAATTAAGATGTCAAACCAGAAGGTTGTTTAATGCAGCTAAAGACACGAGAGCCTGGGTCTACTACAGAAATGCTCTAACTTCTTACAATAGAGAACTTAGGAAATCTAAGAGGGCAACCTGGAAAGAACACCGCGAAAATATAAAAAATCTCCCTATATGCCTTACTGAAAAAAATTTAAAAGGCCATATAGTCTAAAAACATAGCCCTGTGTGCATTCATCTATATATCAGGCGCTTTCGATAATACGACGTATCATCCCATGGATGAAGCCATGACTAGCAAGGACGTAAGCCTAATGATTACTCGCTAAGTGCTGACCATGCTAAAGCAGAGAAAAAAGAAGTGGAAAAGCGTGAAATCGAAGAGCTTGATGTGCTAGCCAGCAGAAGCAACGCCCGAAAATTTTATCAACAAACTCGACGAATGACGGAAGGTTTTAAACCTGGGGCAAACTCCTGTAAAAATGTAACGGCGACCTGGTGGCAGATGTTCAGAGCGTACTAAGGTTATGGAGGGATCACTTCTCTGTCCTTCTAAACGGAGGAACAGATCAACAATCCAGAGAAGAGGACGAACCCGACCCAACAATCGAAGACGACGGAATCGAAGTTCCACAACCCGACTATAACGAGGTGCGAATAGCTCATAGCTGGGGAACTTCGATTAGAATTAGTAATCATTACGATTAGAAAAAAAAGGAATCTAATCAATTAGATTTTTTTGACTCCTAATGTTTTAGATTACTAATTGATTAGATTAGAAGTAATCAAAAATCTAATGGCGATTAGCGATGATTAGCATATCTAATCAAAACTAATCAAAAGTAATCAAAAAAAAATCGATTGGATTTCGCGATTAGTTTTGATTAGATCAATTATTTTTAAATATTTTTGTGGTTCTTTTTCTTTTAATTCATAAAGTAACAAATTTTAAAGAAGTTTTATTGAAAATTTCATTAACATTATATGTATCACAAAAAGTTTATATTCGACTTCATTACTACTTACTTTTCAAAAGAAAAGTCAGACAATGAATTCCGTCTTGGGTTATTGACTATTCCAGCAAATGAAAACAGCCTTTCGACAGGCGCTGATGACGTAAGCGGGATATTGAACGCTAGACACGCTTCCTTCAGTGCACCATATTTCTTTCAAATTTTTGGATCTGGCGTCGGGTCATTCAAATACGCGTATAGCTGATTGCTAACCACTTCTTTGAAATCGTTTGACCCGGTTGGTGAAATTGGTGTTTTGGGAATTAACGCCTCTTCATCATCTTCTAGTTCGAAAAATCATAAAATATTGATAAAATTACCTTCATTATTGAAATCATAAAAAGAGCTTTCATAGTCTAATTGAGGCACGACTGTTTCAAAACATATGGAATCATTTTGGAAGAAAGTTCTTATTACGTCAATCACCCGTTTACTGATCTGCTCATGAGTACAGTCAGGTGAAATTTTTTGGATAACCCGCAACCATTTCATTTTCACATTTGGTGTCAATACAGCTGCCGCTAATGCCATATTTACCTCAGGAGCCAATGTGAAATACAGTTTAAACCTTTCTCTCAATTTATGTTCCAATTGTACTGCTGTTGAGCTAACATAGCTCAAAACTTCGGGTTTTTTTTTTGATAATTTTAGCAGTTTATTACTCAAAGAAAATAACGCAGGAATAATACAACCATATTTCACATTGGCTTCACCTTGGAGAAAGTCCAAAGTTTGGGAAATAGGCTCCATTAGCAGCTTGTATGACTCCAAATATTGAAAATCACTTGATGTAAAAGGAGACAGATTCAGCTCACCGGAAAGCTCATTCAATTTCTCCTTGTACTGTAGTAACTTCAGGATTGCATCATATAGTGAGTTCCACCTAGTTACTACAGGTACAACAAGAGCTGAACCTAAAATGCTCTGAATGATTTCGAAGGACTTTGGCCATTTGCACTTTTTCCAAAGGTGATTGCACTTTTTGAGCGTCTGTAAGAAATGAATTTTAGTTGCATTTCAAAAAAAAAAAAGTATAGATATTACCATTGAGTGAATAAATAAAGTATATAAAAATAAATAATTTTTTTTTACAAAGATATTTCAAAATAGTTCATCTAATCAAAACTAAACAAGAAAACTAATTGATTTTTTTTTTATTAGTTTTGATTAGATATGATAATCGTCGCTAATCGCCATTAGATTTTTGATTACTTCTAATCTAATCAAGAAGCAACGATTAGAATAGCCATCTAATCCTAATTTAATCAATTACTTTACAAAACCAAATTTCTAATCCGATTACTAATCATTAGGATTACTAATCATTATTCCCCAGCTATGTAATAGCTATATCACGGCTAAAAAACAATAAAGCGGCGGGTGCTGATGGCCTGCCCGCTGAGCTATTCAAATGCGGCGGCGAGGAGCTGGTAAGACGCATGCACCAGCTCTTGTGCAGAATATGGTCGGATGAATGCATGCCTGAAGATTGGAATCTGAGTGTTCTCTGCCCAATCCCGCAAACTGCGCCAACTATCGTGTAATCAGCCTTTTGAGTATCGCATATAAGGTTCTATCAAACGTATTGTGCGAAAGACTGAAGCCTGACGTAAACCGACTGATTGGACCTTATCAGTGTGGCTTAAGACCTGGTAAATCTACCATCGACCAGATTTTTACAATACGCCAAATCTTGGAAAAACCCCGTGAGAAAAGGATCGACACACACCATCTCTTTGTTGATATCAAAGCCGCCTTCGACAGCACGAAAAGGAGTTGCCTATATGCCGCTATGTGTGATTTTGGTTTCCCAGCAAAACTTATACGGCTGTGCAAAATGACGCTGAGCAACCACCAGCTCGGTCAGAATTGGGAAGGATCTCTCCGAGCCGTTCGAAACTAAGCGAGGTTTCAGGCAAAGCGGCCTCCTATCGTGCGATTTCTTTAATTTGATGTGGGAGAAAATAATTCAAGCTGCAGAACTTTATCGCGCTGGAACAATATATTACAGAGCGTACAACTGTTGGCCTATGCCGACGACATCGACATCATTGGCCTCAACAACCGCGCCGTAACTTCTGCGTACTCCAAATTAGAAAAATGGGTTTGTTGGTGAACGAAAGTAAAACGAAGTACCTGCTGGCATCATGCAAAGACTCAGCGCATTCGCGTCTTAGCAACCACGCCACTGTTGGCAGCAATAATTTCGAGATAGTAAGGGACTTTGTATACCTGGGAAGCAGCATTAATACCAACAACATTGTAAGACGGGAAATCCATCGAAGGAAAACTCTTTCAAACAAATGCTACTTTGGGCTGAGTAGGCAATTGAGAAGTAAAGTCCTCTCTCGACGAACAAAAACAACACTATAAGTCACTCATCGTACCCGTCCTGCTATATGGTGCAGAAGCATGGACACTGACAGCTTCTAACGAGGCGGCTTTGGGAGTATTCGAGAGAAAAATTCTTCAAAAGATTTATGGACCCCTAAAAGATGGCGACGGCGAGTACCGAAGAAGATATAATGATGAGCTTTACGCAGATGTCGACATAGTGCAGCGAATTAAAACCCGGCGGCTTCGCTGGCTTGGACACGTGGTGCGAATGAACGAAGACGCTCCGGCCCAGAAGGTATTCTTATCGGCACCCGCCGGTGGAAGTAGAGGAAGAGGGAGGCCCAAGTGGAGGCAGATCTGAGAACACGCGGTGTCTCCAATTAGCGCCATTGCCCTCATTTGACATAAACCGTGTTAGTGACGTTTCCTTTTGAAAATGTGCTACCGTATTTTCATACCAAGAAAGAACCGATTTAAACTTCAAACGGAAAAAATTTTGAAGTTTATTGAAATAATCTATTATATATAAATGCGCAAACATAACAGCTTTCTCCCTTTTTTGCAATAACCACAGTTCTAAGGTATATAAAATTTGGTATGTATCGATATGTCTCGCCGAGCAGGGTGTGCGACAACAAACCAAAAATTTAAAAAAATTAATTATAATATGATTTGAAAATCACACCACTACAAGTGTTATACACGCATTCGCTATATAGAGCCGGTGTTATGGGTGTATGTAGGTATGACCACTTGCATTGTTGTGTTTGCATTCGTTGCAGTAGGGTTGTGTAGTTGTTTTGTTGGCAGCAATAAGATAACATGAGCCAGCGCGTCAACTTTATTGAGCTTAGGTACAAGCAGTGTTTACAAAAACAAAATCTGTGCGTGGGGATTCAGAGAAGCAAATGCTTTTGAAAAAAAGCACAAATGAGGTAGATCATGCACAAGGCCCTTCGTGGCTACACTTAGTGAAATAAAATAAAATGGAAAATTGATAAAATTAAAAAAAAAAAACATAAAATCAGAAATAGAAAAGTGGTTGAAAGTAAAAAAATAAAATTTGTTGGAAATGAAAGGAAAGGGAATAATATAAAATAAATAAAAATGAAACAAAATGAAATAAATAAAATTATTAAATTAAGAAAATACTAGGAAAGAAAAGGGATGGATAAAAGGAAAATAAAGGTAAGTTAAAGTAAGGAACCGAAAATATGACAGAAAAATCAAAGGGAAAGGAAAGGAATGGAAAAGAAAAAATGAAGGGAAGAAAGGAAATGCAATGTAGGTAAAGCAGTGGAAAAGAGAAGCAAAAGGAGAAAGACAAAGAAAGGAAAGAAGAAAAAAAAGAAGGGAAAGAAAATGTAGCGAGGAAGAAGGTATGGAAAATAAATGAAAATAAAAAGAAAGAAAAATAAAGGAAAGAAAGGTAATGAAAAGCTAAAAAAAATAAGTTAAGGAAATGAATGAATGAAAAAGAAAAGCAAAGGAGTTGCGGAAAGGAACAAAAGAAAATAAGGAAACGGTAGGAAAGGAAAGGAAGAAAAGGAAAGGTAAGGAAACGAAATGACAGGAAGGGAAATTTAAGAAAAAAGTGAAAGAAAATAGGTAAGAAGGGTAAGAAAAAAATAAAAGAAACGAAATGAAATGAAAAAAAAAAAATGAATAAAATGAAAGGAAACTAAAGCAACGAAAACGAAAGGAAAGGAAAGAAAAAGAAAATAAAAGGAAAAAAGGAAAGTAATGGAAATGGAAAGAAGGATCAGGTAAGAATATAAAAGAAACGAAAAGAAAGAAAAATAAAAGAAAAGAACAGAGAAGAACAGAAAAGAAAGAAAGAAAAAAGGGAAATAAAATGAAATGAAAGAAGAGAAAAGGAAAGAAAAGGAAAGAAGAGAAAAGAAAAGAAAAGGAAAGGAAAAGAACGGAGAAGATAAAGAAAGGAAATAAAAGGGAAGAGAAGGAAAGAAAAGCAAAAGAAATAAATTCAGATGAAAGGAGAGGAAAGGAAAGGAAATAAAAGCAAATGAATGCTAAGGAAAGGAACGGAATACGTATGAAGAAGACCTAAGAAGAATAAATAATTATCAACATTGAAACTATATTACTGAATGGTGTAAAGAGAGAGGAAAAGGCAAAATGAATAGCAATGTATAGAAACCAAAAATATACAAAATATGGAAAAGAAAGGAAAATTTAAGAAATAACAAAAAGGTAGGAAAATAAAATAAGGTTTTGTGGTTGAATTTCAACCACTGGGCGAACTCTAGTTTATTAAATTTCACAATGTAGTGTGTATCTAGAAAAAATATTTTTCTAAAATAAAGCGAAGGTAAGTAAAATACGGGTCCCGTACGATATGTGGAAAAAAAAAATGTCGAATTTCCAAGACCGAATTTAAAAAAATTTTAAAATACCGAAGAGATTTTTGACCGAAAAAAAATGTCGAAAAAATGCAAATGACCGAAAAAGGTCGAAATTTGGATGCTTAATGTAAAATTTCGGAAATTTGAGTTTAACAACGTATTTTATGACAGGATACAATTATTTATCACTTCCTTACCTCTTACCATGAACTTTGCAACCATTTTCCAATACAAAGCCTATTCACATTTTCCCCTTGTTAGAGGTAACAACAGAAATATTCTCAGACATTTTCGGGCTACAAACTGCACATGTAAAAATTAAGATTGAGAATGACTTATGATTTGTACTTATTAAAATCATAACACTAATCATTTGGTAATGATCATTTCGAGAAAGTTACCGTTATCTTACTGAGCTAAACTATGCTGGAGTCACCAATGGCAAAAATAAAGCGATGGGTCTTTGATGCGAAGTCTATGTACATTTGTTTCGCTATATATGTACATCGATGCTTCGACTTGGTTAGAAGTTTTCTAATATGTGTATATTTTTCTAATTACGCGCATATTTTTGAACAAGGAAAAGATGTTGGTCCAATTTACTATTTTTTTGGACAAGTGAAAACCCGAAATAACGTTTAAACGTTCAAAATTTCACAATTTTTATAGAAACATCGATGTATCGATACATCATATATTTACGTGACTATAAAAGTCGCCAAAAATCAAAATTTTTCTGACATCTTTAAACCGGAGATTCGTTTCTGAGAGGTTGTTGTTAATTATATTGAGAAGAGCTTAAGAGTTTGTGCTTGTAACTTTACCGTCAGGTTTTATATTTGCTTGCAAGAGCTATTTCAAAACACTAGAAAAATAATACTCAACATTAATATATAAGATGTAGAAACAATGTAATGAATGATTTTTCATTCGACATTTTTTTTCGAGAAATTTTTTTTTTCGACCTTTTGTGTTTTCGGCAAATTTTTTTTCGACATTTTTTTTTCGACATTTTTAGTTTCGACTTCTTTGTTTTCGACATATCGTACCAGACCCGTAAAATACAAGTCTAGTTTTTGCATTTTTGCACAGATACTATTAACGCATTTATTTATTTTCATACATAGATGAGCTGCATATTTAGACGATGCAAAATTGCAAGGTTTAGAGCGATATATCAGAGCCTAAAAGCGTCACTTATTTTATAATGGATGAAACCAATACCGATCGATAGTCCTCCCCGAATCTAGAAAGAATGTGAAAATTTCAAAGCTGTACCTATGACAAGGGCCTAGAAAGTCAAAGGGTCAAAGTCGCCAAAAAATGACCCCAACTTCACTTATTTTATAATGGATGATTTTCACATATTTGACGTAGATTACTACCCCGCGTCAGTATCAAGTGTTGTTAGACCCGTACCAGTGACAAGGCTCCAGCCAGACACCCACAGTTCGCGGATTTTCCTATGAAAATTTATCCTGTTTTACCAATTTCACGCATTTGGGCCACTTTGGCTGCTTTTAACTACCCAATATATTCCCATTTTTTGTAGAATACTACCCTCAAGTAGTATCGGGCATTTTTAGACTTCGTCCCATGGCAAATACTTCAGCCAGACACCTCAAAACTCGGGAAATTTCACTACTTTTCACTGCGCTTTCACATGTTTAAGCGGGTTTGACAAACTTTGGCTACTTTTAAATAGCAGATCTTCACACATGTGTCGTAAAATGCTATCCTTAAGTAGAATCAAGCATTTCTAGACATTATACCATGGCAAAAACTTCAGCCAGACACCTCAAGGTTCGGGAACTTTTATTTTCCTATTAATTTGCCTTCTCTTGTTTGTCCTACTTTTACTGTTTTTAAATGACGGATCTTTTCACATGTTTCGTAGGACACTACGCTTAAGTAATTTCAATCATTTCTAGATTTCGTCCCATGGCAAAATCTTCAGCCAGACACATCAAAGCTAGCTATTTTCACTAATTTTTTAATAGGAAATATAATATTTGAATAGGAAATATAATGAAAAGAAAAATGAAAAATTTAAAAACATAAATACTAAAAAATGTATTTTAAGTGTGGTTATTTGGTGCTTTTGCTGATGGTAAGTTATATCCGAACTTTTTTTGTTTACAGGTGTAAGAATATATCCATAGGGCCGATTTCACAATCTACGCTTGACGCAAACTGGGATTTAATTGACGTATTTTTTCGGTTACTCTCAAATTAATCGCATTAGCATTAACCGGCTTTTCGAAAACGGCCCTTAATCTCTCAACACTTAAATCGAAAGGTTTTGTCGCATTAGTACGACGTAAAAGGGTTTTTAAACGTTATTTTTAGGTAAATATGGTTTCTAATGCGCATTTTTTAGCAGAGATATTTTTTGAACCATTTACAAATTTCAAAGCAGCTTTATGGGTCCTATTTTGTAAGTATTTTTACTTTACAAACCATGTTTTTTGCTATATAAAAAATCCCCAAAAAAAAAAAAATTGCCTAAAAAATTATTTGTAGAGGTGGCAGCGCTCTGTGATCAACTGGCAAAAGATACGAATGACAACTAATATCATATGTCATACCCTTTCCAAATGAACAAAACGGGTCTGGTACGATATGTCGAAAAAAAAAGAAGTCGAAACTAAAAATGTCGAAAAAAAATTTGCCGAAAACACAAAAGGTCGAAAAAAAATGTCTCGAAAAAAAATGTCGAATGAAAAAATTTCGCAAAAAAAAATGTAAGATGTAGAAACAGGGTCCCGTACGATATGTCGAAAAAAAATGTCGAATTTCCAAGACCGAATTTAAAAAAATTTTAAAATACCGAAGAGATTTTTGACCGAAAAAAAAAATGTCGAAAAAATGCAAATGACCGAAAAAGGTCGAAATTTGGATGCTTAATGTAAAACTTCGGAAATTTGAGTTTAACAACGTGTTTTATGACAGTATACAATTATTTATCACTTCCTTACCTCTTACCAAGAACTTTTCAACCATTTTACAATACAAAGTCTATTCAGATTTTCCCCTTGTTAGAGGTAACAACAGAAATATTCTCAGACATTTTCGGGCTACAAACTGCACATGTAAAAATTAAGATTGAGAATGACTTATGATTTGTACTTATTAAAAGCATAACACTAATCATTTGGTAATGATCATTTCTAGAAAGTTACCGTTATCTTATTGAGCTAAACTATGCTGGAGTCACCAATGGCAAAAATAAATCGATGTGTCTTTGATGCAAAGTCTATGTACATTTGTTTCGCTATATATGTACATCGATGCTTCGACTTGGTTAGTTTTCTAATATGTGCATATTTTTCTAATTACGCACATATTTTTGAACAAGGAAAAGATGTTGGTCCAATTTACTTTTGTTTTTGGACAAGTGAGAAACCGAAATAACGTTTAAACGTTCAAAACTTCACAATTTTTATAGAAACATCGATACATCAAATATTTACGTGACTATAAATGTCGCCAAAAATCAAAATTTTTCTGACATCTTTAAACCGGAGATTCGTTTCTGAGAGGTTGTTGTTAATTATATTGAGAAGAGCTTAAGAGTTTGTGCTTGTAACTTTACCGTCAGGTTTTATATTTGCTTGCAAGAGCTATTGCAAAACACTAGAAAAATAATACTCAACATTAATATATAAGATGTAGAAACAATGTAATGAATGATGTGTTAAATTCGCGCGAATTTTACACATCACTCATTACATTGTTTCTACATCTTATATATTTTTTTTTCGACATTTTTTCATTCGACATTTTTTTCGAGACATTTTTTTTTCGACCTTTTGTGTTTTCGGCAAATTTTTTTTCGACATTTTTTTTTCGACATTTTTAGTTTCGACTTCTTTTTTTTCGACATATCGTACCAGACCCGTAGAAACAATGTAATGAATGATGTGTAAAATTCGCGCAACACATCATTCATTACATTGTTTCTACATCTTATATATTAATGTTGAGTATAATTTTTCTAGTGTTTTGCAATAGCTCTTGCAAGCAAATATAAAACCTGACGGTAAAGTTACAAGCACAAACTATTAAGCTCTTCTCAATATAATTAACAACAACCTCTCAGAAACGAATCTCCGGTTTAAAGATGTCAGAAAAGTTTTGATTTTTGGCGACTTTTATAGTCACGTAAATATTTGATGTATCGATGTTTCTATAAAAATTGTGAAGTTTTGAACGTTTAAACGTTATTTTGGTTTCTCACTTGTCCAAAAACAAAAGTAAATTGGACCAACATCTTTTCCTTGTTCAAAATGCACGTAATAAGAAAAATATACACATATTAGAAAACTTCTAACCAAGTCGAAGCATCGATGTACATATATAGCGAAACAAATGTACATAGACTTTGCATCAAAGACCGATCGATGTATTTTTGCCATTGGTGACTCCAGCATAGTTTAGCTCAATAAGATAACGGTAACTTTCTCGAAATGATCATTACCAAATGATTAGTGTTATGCTTTTAATAAGTACAAATCATAAGTCATTCTCAATCTTAATTTTTACATGTGCAGTTTGTAGCCCGAAAATGTCTGAGAATATTTCTGTTGTTACCTCTAACAAGGGGAAAATGTGAATAGGCTTTGTATTGGAAAATGGTTGAAAAGTTCTTGGTAAGAGGTAAGGAAGTGATAAATAATTGTATACTGTCATAAAACACGTTGTTAAACTCAAATTTCCGAAGTTTTACATTAAGCATCCAAATTTCGACCTTTTTCGGTCATTTGCATTTTTTCGACATTTTTTTTTCGGTCAAAAATCTCTTCGGTATTTTAAAATCTTTTTAAATTCGGTCTTGGAAATTCTACATTTTTTTTCGACATATCGTACGGGATTTTGCGATTGTATCGTAACAGCCAAGTTATCGAAATTTGTATTATTATTGCAAATAGCTTGTGAATACTCGTTACAACTACCCACCAACTTATAGAGGTCAACTATGTACCGTTTCTGAGAAAAAGTAAAAAAATAATTTTATCGTATCGTTTGTTTATACTTTTGCGCGAACGCAATTTTATCGTTATATCTAGAGTATGAGTACAGTGAATAATAGAGAGATTCTGCGTTTTCTGTAGTTTAAGCTGGATTTTTTTAAGCTATTTGCCACGATTGAATGAGCTAGTGGTACAAGCATTGACTACTTGAGAATTTAAAGATCTCAAGATGTCTGTAGTGGTAAAGGCACGGACAAAAATCTTTTCACTAAGAAGCGAGTATCAAATTAATATAAGATATATTTTAAACAATTGGTTTTGGATTTTTCATGATGTTAATAGTGTTGGATATAAAAGTCAAGATATGAATGCCAATTACTTTACATTTTGACATTTTCGTTGCATACTTGTTAAACATACTTGTAACCAGTGGCGTGCCTTCCATATAAGCCGAAAAGCCCGACTTGCCTAGCTAATCCCCTATGAGCTTCGACATGTATCGTAACAATTTATGTTTTATCGTTTACATTTGGTTTTTCAGTTCCCGTCGTAAATTCAACGAGTGCGGTAATAGTAAGAGCTCTTGATGCAATATCATTGAATTTGCATTTCTGTAAACAAATAATCGTGTGAAGTAAAGAATACAAAAAACAAGCAAAACAAAGTTTAACTTTATGGGGGACGAGGAAGCTGAGTCGGGTGGTATGTGTGAGACAGCGGAGGCTGGCAAAGCACGTACCAGCACAAAGCAATGAAACGCAAAACATTTGAGTCTCCAATTCTATCAAAACAAGTAAGGAAAGCTGTCTTCGGCTGTGCCGAAGGCTAAATACCTTTCATGAATAAGCGTCACGATTTTCACTGTTTGATCCCCAGTACAGCCTGTGTGAATTTAACTTTAGCTCATACCGAAATTATCGGAGCTATCGATTATATGGGGACGATGTGTTATATTGGTCCAATCTCATTAATTTTTAACATCGACATTCCACATTCTAAAATAGCAACATTTACGAAATTTCACGTTCCTACCTATATAATTACAGGAGTTATCTACCAAAATCCGTTTATCGGAACAATCGATTGTATGGGGGCTATGTGAAATATTTATCCAATCTCGATGATTTTCAACATCGATATTTCACATATAAAAAAAGCAATACGTCCAAACTTTCACGTTCCTACCTATATAATTGCAGGAGTTATAGCCCAAAATCCGTTTATCGGAATAATCGATTGTATGGGAGCTATGTGAAATATTTATCCCATCTCTATGAGTTTCAACATCGATATTTCACATATAAAAATAGCAATACTTACAAAATTTCACGTTCCTACGTGTTTAATTACAGGAGTTATAGCCCAAAATCCGTTTATCGGAATAATCGATTGTATGGGAGCTATGTGAAATATTTATCCCATCTCTATGATTTTCAGCATCGATATTTCACATATAAAAATAGCAACACTTATAAAATTTCACGTTCCTTCGTGTTTAATTACAGGAGTTATAGCCCAAAATCCGTTTATCGGAATAATCGGTTGTATGGGAGCTATATGTTATATTGGTCCGATCTTGCTGGTTCCGACAAATGATTCCTATATTGGAAAATGGTGGCCGCATACCAAATTTCAGCCAAATATCTCAAAAACTGAGGGACTAGTTTGCGTTCAAACAGACAGACAGACAGACAGACAGACAGACAGACAGACAGACAGACAGACAGACAGACAGACGGACAGACGGACAGACGGACAGACGGACAGACGGACATGGCTAAATCAACTCATCTCGTCATCCTGATCATTTCGGTATACTTATTGATGGGTCTATCTCTTCTTCTTCTCATATTTACAAACATCGGACCAAAGTTATAATACCATTTCATGTTCATGAAAGGTATAAAAACAACAAAAGCCAAATATTACACCAAATACGTCAAACAGGTTTTCTATCCTAGATACAAACACACAAACCGTTGATAGCAATGCTAATGACAATAGCAACGATCAAGAACCAGCAACTACTGAGAGTGTTACTCACAAACCACCCCCAATTTTCGTACCACAAGTAAATGACATAAATAAAATTATCATCGAGTTCTCAGCTCTAATCGGCAGAGAAAACTTTACATACAAATCCGGCAGAGATGGGCAAGTCAGAGTGATGCCTATTAATAGTGATTCTTACCGAAAATTAGTGGCTTTCCTAGACACAAATAACATTGTTTTTCACACTTATCAGCTAAAAGAAGATAAAGCATATAAAATTGTGATTAAAAATATTCACCATTCAACACCTGTAGATGACATTAAACTCGACCTAGCTCGAAGTGGCCACTTCGTGAGAAATATTGTAAACGCAAGAAGTAAAGCAACATAAATGCCAATGTCTGTATTTTTTGTTGATCTTGAACCGTCAGCCAACAACAAGAGCGTTTTTGATATTAACCGATTATGCAGTGCTGTAGTCAAAATAGAGCCACCTCGTAAATTTAATTATTTGGTACAATGTCATCGAATTTGGTCATACCAAACGTTATTGTAAAAAGCCATTTAGATGCGTGAAATGCGGTATGGACCATCCGAAATGTGTACACTGTTTGCAAAATCATACCGCCAACTACAAGGGTTGTCGGGTTTATCAGGAACTAGTATGTAAAAAAGATTTAAATATGACGGTTCCTAATAATCCCAGATTCAACGCTAATATCGGAGCAAATGCTAACACACAATTTAACAACAACAACGTCAGCTATGCAGATATCACGAAGGGACAACAAGGTCCTAATACTAATAGCAATAACAGCTTAGAAAAGTTAGAAGCACTGATCTCCAAACAAATGACAATGATGACCTCCCTTATATCTAAGTTATGCAGTTAAGTCTTAAGATGACAATATGGAACGCTAATGGACTTAGTAACCATAGGTTAGAAGTTGAGCACTTTATGTCAACTAAAAATATAGATATACTCATGATTTCCCAAACACACTTCACGGAAAAGTCCTCTTTTAAAATAAATGGTTTTGATATCATTACTTGCAACCATCCCGATGGTAAAGCAAATGGTGGATCTGCAATTATTATTAAGTCTTCATTAAAATACAAGGTATTGGAACCGATATCGTCGCCTTCTATTCAGGCAGCGTCTGTCGAAATCATAAGCATCAGTGGTGGAATTGTCATAACCGCACTGTATTTACCTATTCGTTCCAGCATAGACAAGCAATCTTTTAATACTTTTTTCACAAAACTGGGCTCCAGATATCTGGCTGGTGGGGATTTCAACGCTAAACACCCATGGTGGGGTTCCCGTCTTATTAATCCCAAAGGTCGCGAGCTGTATAAATGCGTTAACGAAAATAACCTAAACGTTCTGTCTGCTGGAAGGCCCACTTATTGGCCTACAGATCCCAACAAAATTCCCGACGTAATAGATTTTGCAGTATACTCCGGAATCAATCCTAGTCTTCTCGAGGTTGTCAATAATGACGACCTTAGTTCAGACCACTCTGCTCTCATTATTAACTTTAACATGCCTGCTTTTGTCACTACTCCAAAAAACGTATTCTAAAGAAGCGATCTAACATAGATTTGTTTCAAACTTGGCTTGATTCCCAAATAAACCTCAACATGGAAATAAACTCAAATAGAGATCTGGATGACGCTGTGGAGAATTTCAATAACAAAATACATGAAGCCGGTTTTTTAGCCTCAGATCACAGTCACAATAACACTTCAAGGCCAAAAAGAAACCAACTACCATATTCTGACGCAGTTTCTAATTTAGTGAAGAACAAGAGAAGATTGAGGAGAATATGGCAAAACAGCAGAAATCCGAATGACAAAACAGCACTTAACAAAGCAACTAAAGAACCTAAAGATAAACTTGCTGAGATGAAAGAAGAGGCGATCGGAGAATATCTTAAAAATGTTGATCCAAACAAGAATGATGAGCACAGTATCTGGAAGGCCACCAAATACTTAAAACGACCTCCCATAAGACAGGTCCCGGTAAAAGACTCTAACAACTCATGGTGCAGATCAAACGAAAGTAAAGTAAAAGCTTTTGCCAACCACCTTAGGTCCACTTTTCAACCATTTGATCTTAGCAGCAACAGTCATCGCCAGAGTGTAGAATCATTCCTCGACTGCCCATGCCCAATTGATATACCTATATCTTTCGTAAATCTCTCTGAAGTTCAAACTGAAATTTCAAGAATTAAAAATTCAAAGTCTCCTGGTCACGATGGTATTGATGGATTTACAATCAAACAACTTCCAAAGAAATGCTTATTGTTTTTAGTATTGATATTTAATAAAAGTTTTACGCTCAGCCATTTCCCCACTCAGTGGAAATGTGCAGAAATAATAATGATACCGAAGCCAAACAAACCTGAAAACGAACTGTCCTCATACAGACCAATAAGTCTGCTGACAATATTCTCAAAAATACTCGAAAGAATATTCATGCGAGATTATTTCCGTAGTTGGAAAAACAATCGATCATACCAGATCATCAATTTGGTTTCAGAGAGATGCACGGTACACCGGAGCAATGCCATCGTGTAGTTAAAACTATTCTTACCAGTTTGGAGGAAAAAAAGTATTGCTGTGGCATCTTTTTAGACATTAAGCAAGCATTTGACAGAGTCTGGCACTCAGGACTGGTGTATAAAATAAAAAAGATTCTTCCTACCCCGCTCTATCTCTTTCTTAGATCTTACCTATGTAATAGACACTTTTATGTTAAAATTCAAGATAACGCTCTGACATATTCGAAATAAACGCCGGAGTTCCACAAGGCAGTGTATTGGGCCCAACACTTTACACAATTTTCACAGTAGACATGCCAATAATAGAGGATAGTAATTTACCAGTTGCAACCTATGCAGACGATACGGCTATACTTTCGTCCTCATATTCCGCTCACGAAGCTGCCGAAATTGCACAAAAGCAGTTAGATGAATTACAATCATGGCTTACCGATTGGAACATCGTTGTAAATGCTGCAAAATCAGTTCATGTTACTTTCTCATTGAGAAAAGAAGAGAGTCCCAATGTCACCCTTAACCAAATCGTAATCCCCAAATCGAATTGTGCAAAATACTTGGGCTTGCACTTAGATAGAAGACTTACTTGGCGTGATCATATCAGGGCAAAGAGGATGCAGCTCAAAATTAAAACTAGAAAGATGTACTGGTTACTTGGCCCTAAGTCTAAGCTTAGCCTTAAAAATAAAATTCTTCTTTACAAAACGATACTGAAACCAGTTTGGTCTTATGGAATTCAAATCTGGGGTACAGCAGCTAAGTCCACCATATTAGTGATACAAAGATACCAGTCAAAAACACTAAGACTTAAGGGTCGAATACATAAAGCTTTGTTAACCTCGCCTGACATTTGTTACCTCAAAACTTTGCGTCCAACTTCAGAGGTATGTTACAATGAACGCCTTGACGCTTCTCTTTTATACATTTGTTTTCGATATTTTTTCTTTGCATTCGTAGTGTTTAAGTTAATTTATTAATTTAATATAGAAAAAATGAATTAATTATTATTTCCTCCAACTTTGTATTCTTTAATTAAAGCAAAGTCATCAAGATCTGATTGACAAAGCAAGCAAAGCAAGCAAAATTTGAGAGTTTGCCAAATTTTGACCTTGCTTCAGCTTTGAGGTCTCCAATTTGCCATGCTTCGTTTAAATACGTATACTGAACTTTTCTGTCAAAGTCAAAGTTTGAGGTAAAGCCAAAATAAAGCTTTATGTAACTCACCCATTATAGCGAACGCTCCGTGGTATATCAAAAATATTAATTTGCATAAAGATTTAAACACACCGATGGTTATAGAAGAAATAAGGAGACACAGCACAAGATATCCGAGATACTAAACAGCCATCCAAACACATACGCCATAAACTTATTAGACAACAGCGAGGATATACGAAGACTGCGAAGGTTGCACCCCTTGGACTTGCCGTTTAGAACATACGTATTTATATAGCCGTTCTCGCATGCAGCTTTAAAGTTTGTCGGCCCCATAAGCACAAACTTCGGTCATAACGAAGTTGTGGTTGTCGGACAGATAGAATTAGGAGCTGCTTGCGAAACGGCGTTAGTGTAGATTAGCGTTGTGGAAAAAAAAAATAAATAAATTGTTTAGGTATAATAACAATATCAAAAACTCTTTTAGAGTTCAAATTGCAATCAATGCACCAACGTGAATATTAGCTACTTATACCATTTACTTATTGTCAAACAACAGATTGTAAATAAAGAAATCTAAAAAAAAAACAAGTAAGGAAAGTTGTCTTCGGCTGTGCCGAAGGCTAAATACCTTTCATGAATAAGCGTCACGATTTTCACTGTTTGATCCCCAGTACAGCCTGTGTGAATTTAACTTTAGCTCATACCGAAACTTTAGCTCATACGGTCCAATCTCATTGATTTTTAACATCGACATTCCACATTCTAAAATAGCAACATTTACGAAATTTCACGTTCCTACCGATATAATTACAGGAGTTATCTACCAAAATCCGTTTATCGGAACAATCGATTGTATGGGGGCTATGTGAAATATTTATCCAATCTCGATGAGTTTCAACATCGATATTTCACATATAAAAATAGCAATACGTCCAAAATTTCACGTTCCTACGTGTTTAATTACAGGAGTTATAGCCCAAAATCCGTTTATCGGAATAATCGATTGTATGGGAGCTATGTGAAATATTTATCCCATCTCTATGAGTTTCAACATCGATATTTCACATATAAAAATAGCAATACTTACAAAATTTCACGTTCCTACGTGTTTAATTACAGGAGTTATAGCCCAAAATCCGTTTATCGGAATAATCGATTGTATGGGAGCTATGTGAAATATTTATCCCATCTCTATGATTTTCAGCATCGATATTTCACCTATAAAAATAGCAACACTTATAAAATTTCACGTTCCTTCGTGTTTAATTACAGGAGTTATAGCCCAAAATCCGTTTATCGGAATAATCGGTTGTATGGGAGCTATATGTTATATTGGTCCGATCTTACTGGTTCCGACAAATGATTCCTATATTGGAAAATGGTGGCCGCATACCAAATTTCAGCCAAATAACTCAAAAACTGAGGGACTAGTTTGCGTTCAAAGAGACAGACAGACAGACAGACAGACGGACAGACGGACATGGCTAAATCAACTCATCTCGTTATCCTGATCATTTCGGTATACTTATTGATGGGTCTATCTCTTCTTCTTCTCATATTTACAAACATCGGACCAAAGTTATAATACCATTTCATGTTCAGGAAAGGTATAAAAATTTGGTTTCTTAAAGGATAACTGGTTTTCATTTCCCTGCCTGCCACCTACTACCTAATAGCTGTTAATAGCATAGAAACATACCTACGCTTTTCCTGCCACCTGTCGGCTGATAGCTCATTTACATAAAATTATTTCAGTGCGTGATGGCCATCTCTTACTTACTTACTAGGCAATGATGGCCATCTCGCTTTTACTTATTGGCTTTTACCGGGCTTTCAAAACTAGTACGAATCTGTGTGCTGAAGCAATTGTTTTTTTTTTTTTTGAATTTGGAAGTCATTTTATATGAAACTTTGAAGCCAGCTTCTGGCTAGTGTTGCCATAAGCGAAAACGAAAATGAAATTTGTTTATGTACATATGTATTACAATTTTAACGTGCAAAGCGCTCTACTCAAAAATGATTGGCGCATATTTTAAAGTAGAACAAAAGAATTCAATAGTGGTAGGTGCTGTAATTTTTTTTTATTTGCTAGGCCCTAAAAAATATAAAAAAGATGTTTAAGGTTTCTTAGCTTCTGCAATGTACCTAAATGGGAAATAGTGCGAATAAAACTTTTCCTTGGGTTGGAAAAGCTTAAAAAATCTGCAAACAATAACGTGCCTATTAGCGGAACCTAAAAGTTTAAGTTTTTCCCCGTCTGCAAAAGTCGATAAATATCCTGAACTCTTCTTTGTCTGAAATGTTCTCTGGCAGCAGTATGTGCTTTCGTTGGGGTTATAAAAACTGGGGCTTGCCTTGATTGATACACGTAGGCACGCCACTGCTTGTAACCTTAAGTAGATTTTTGTTGATTTTATAGAAAATACTAACTTTGTGCTACCGAAAAATTAATTTTCACATATCACTCCGTGGGATATGTAATTAAATTAAAATAAATATTGATTGTCTTTCCCCACATAAGTGGGGCATAAGGTGGCACGCCCCTTTTCACCATTAAAAAATTAAAATGATTGTAACCATCCATGGATGGTTTACAGATTGTGTTCCAAATTTGGTTATGATCTGCAATACGTTTAGACGCACCTTTTTCCAACGATTTCACATCATTTTCATCTAACTCTCTTCCTATCTCTATTCCCATCCTTACTCCTTTTCTATCCCTATCCCTATCCCTATTCCCTAACCCTCTTCAACACACTTTCTAGGGCCATTCCTGGTTCACATTTTGGTCAATAACTCGAAAGCGAGTAGTAGTTATGTAGAACTACACGACCCCCTGTTAAAACCCTCATGAACACATTTCATTTGCTCCACATTTTTGTAAATATCGTGGAAACCGGTTCTCATATAGGACTTAAAATGACTCCCTGTTAAAACTCTCATCAATACCATTCATTTGATACCCATATTGCACAAACACTTTCTAGGGCCACACTTGTCCTACATTTTGGCCAATATCTCGGAAACGGGTTCTCACAAAGAACTTAAAATTACTTCTTTTTAAAACTCTCATCAACTCCTTTCATTTGATACCCATATCGTACAATTAATACATGATTAGCAAATTAAGGCAAAATTTTAAATCTTAATAAAAGTAGCAATTAAATATTATGTTGTGTATTTAAATTTTAGCCAATCATTGAACGATTAAAGAAAAAAAAACAAAAAAATGGCCTCCTGTAAAATTTGCTTTTTGGTCGTTACGATATAATCGTAAAAACGTTCGATATATGTTTCGAAAGTGTCAACCATTCTCTACCCAAAACCGTTGATTTTTAAGCTTTTTTTTTTCAACGAAAACTCTGAAAAACGGGTTTTTGGCCTTAAATCCTGATTTTGGGGGTGTTACAAATCTTTTGAAGGGTGTTTCGTGTATAACTCGACCAGATGAACAATCTCTACTAGGTCGCTTTAAAAGTTTTTTTTTTTTGTAGCTCTGTGCTATAGTGCTCACAAGAGTTGTGCTAATAATAATTTTGCTTCTTTCTTATTTATTTTAGTGTCCATCAAGACAGAATTAAGAAAACATTTAAGCAATTCACAAGGTCTCTTATAGTTGTATGCACTATTTCAATAACACAACTCTTGTGAGCACTATAGTTAGTTGTATGATCGTATCTGAAAATATTTAATTGAAATTTCACAAAAACTTATCAGAAAAAAAATTATTTTTGTATTCCTGCCTCTTTTCTTTTTCAAACTTAAGAAATTGAATAGAAAACTCAAAGGGAAAAACTGACATTTAAAAAAAAAAACATTAGGAAAAAACAAAATAGCACACTTGATATAAATATGCTGCTCAATTTTATTCTGCTATTAAAATTTTAGATGAAAAATTACAGCATAGAAATTTTGACAGTTTTAAAAAATAGCAGATAGGTACATACGTCGATAGGAGATCTTTTGAATTGCCTAATTTTCTTATTTATTTAAAAATTGAGAAATCCTGGATTCTCTTAATAGGAAGAAAACATTCGGTAAGGTTAGGGCAACGGCCCCCCTGCACGCCCTTGTACCTAACTGTTTTTCGAACGGTTGGGGGCTCGTTTTTTAGGGTGTCGAATAGTTATGCCAGAAGTGGCCATCTGTCAAGTTAAAGAAAGGTACAGTTCACCCATTTCAAAGACATTTTAGTTAATTAAAAACAACAATAAAAGTACATACCTACATTCATACCAATGGGCACCTATACAAATTTACATAGGTACAATCTATCCAAAGTACCTATCCAATAAAAAGAGCGCAAGAAGGTACATACAAAGATATACGTTCAAATAGCGATGTACATAAATAGGTATGTACATTTGTATGTACCTATGTTTGTAAAATGGATGTATGAATGGACATACCTACGGTGACCATCCGTTCTGTTTTTGGCAGAACAGTTCTGTTTGCTTGTTCTGCGTATTTTTTTATTTTTTTCTAAGGAAAATAACAGAAATGTTCTGTTTTTGTTCTGCTTTTTTGTACCGGCAGCCCTTTTAATAAATGTAATGAGTAACTCTGTAAAGTAAGTCGACAGGAAATCGGCTCAATACTTTCAAAATTGTATGAAAAATTAAAAATCTTTCAAAATATTTTAAAAATAATTTATTTGGTTTTTACCGCGGTCAAGCGCTTCAGCGAAATCAAAATTTAGTGCTCATATTAAATCGATTTTAATATCAAGGTGCAAATATGAGCTTAGATGCTTACCACCTTATTCATAAATAATATAAAAGGTGTAATAAGCTCTTATAAATCAAAATTTGTATGAAAATGTAATTTTAAAAAGCTTTATAAACGAAATTTATTTTTGTTTAGGAATATGGGGGTTAGGTTAGCACATACAAACCAGTTATGGTAGGTTTTAGATTAAAAGGGAAAATGTCTCCCACCATCAAGAACGGAGAAATATAGCCACTTTAAAAAATACCAGTGACTTTTAATTGATGTACTTTGGTTGAAATTATTTGGGTTTACAATTTCAATGTTTTACAGACGTTGGCAACATTTTTGACTACAAAAAGATGATTACGTCATGAAACACAGGATCACTTTTTTTATTCCAAACATTGAAAGTGTAACCTCAAATAGTGGCGAGTTTCACGTGAGGAAAATACCAAGTTTAAGCTAAAAGAGTTCTGTTTAAAAAAAA
Source organism: Campiglossa producta (assembly GCA_964058755.1). Lineage (NCBI taxonomy): Eukaryota > Metazoa > Arthropoda > Insecta > Diptera > Tephritidae > Campiglossa > Campiglossa producta. Next base: position 65,551,553 of record CAXKVI010000001.1, read on the forward strand.
AAGTATGGCCACCATATCTAATATCTTTAAACGAGTTAATCTTGTATATTTGTATATTTGTATGTTCGGACTATCTCGAGAACCGCTTGACCGATTGGGATGAAATTTGGCACAAAGATAGTATGATGGATTCTAAGACTACCCACTTTAGGGTTGCCACTTGGGGAGGTTTACAGGGTTGCCACCTATCCCATTTTTTTTTTTAATTATGGAGCAAGATATGCCAATATGGGTATCATATGAAAGGTATTTTCGGCGAGATACCAACTAAAATATTTTCAAGTAGAGTTGCCACCTAGGGTTGCCACCTTACCACAATATATTTGTATATCCGGTACTATCTCGAGAATCGCTTGACCGAATTGGCTGAAATTTGGCATGGTGATAGTATGATCGATTTTAAAACTACCCACTTTAGGGTTGCTACTTGGGGCGGTTTACAGGGTTGCCACCTATCCCTTTTTTTTAAATTATGGAGCAAGATATGCCAATATGGGTATCATATGAAAGGTATTTTCGGCGAGATACCAACTAAGATATTTTCAAGTAGGGTTGCCACCTAGGGTTGCCACCTTACCACAATATATTTGTATATCCGTTACTATCTCGAGAATCTCTTGACCGAATTGGCTGAAATTTGGAATGGTGATAGTATGATCGATTTTAAGACTATCCACTTTAGGGTTGCCACTTGAGGCGGTTTACAGGGTTGCCACCTATCCCATTTTTTTTAATTATGGAGGAAGATATGCCAATATGGGTATCATATGAAAGGTACTTTCGGCGAGATACCAACTTAAGTATTTTCAAGTAGGGTTGCGACCTAGGGTTGCCACCTTACCGCAGTACTATCTCGAGAACCGGTTGACCGATTTGGATGAAATTTGGTATGGTGACAGTATGAAGGATTCAAAGGCTATCTACTTTAGGGTTGACATTTCGAGTAGTTTACAGGGTTGCCACCTATCCCATTTGTTTAATTATGGAGCAAGATATGACAATATGGGTATCATATGATAGGTATTTTCGGCGACATATCAACTAAAATACTTCCAAGTAGGTTTGTCAGCTAGGGTTGCCCGCACTATATTTCTATATCCGGTACTATCTCGAGAACCTCTTGACCGATTTGGATGAAATTTGGCACAGTGATATCATGCCTGATTCTAAGACTATCCACTTAGGTGTTGCCACTTGGAGGGCTTTTAAGGGTGGCAACCTATCTCATTTTTTTTTTTAATATTGAGTAAAATATGCGAATATCGGTATCAAATTAGAGGTATTTCCGGCGACATATCAACTAAAATATTTCTAAGTACAGTTGCCATCTAGGGTTGTCACCTTATAGCAGTATATTTGTATTACAGGGTTGCCACCTATTTAATTTTTTTATTTATGGAGCTAGATATGCCAATATGGGTATCAAATGAAAGGTATGTTTGCTGACATACCAACTAAAATATTTTCAAGTAGGGTTGTCCGCAAAAAGTCCATTACGGCTACGAAAATTACAAAATTTTAATAATTTGCCCACATATAAAGGACAGTGTAACACATCCTCACAAGTTTGGTAAGTAAAGTTAGCACTAAATTGATAGCACCGAGCAAGCTCGGTCACCCAGGTACTACATACCTAAAGTATGCTTGAATGTCGGTCATTTCTTATTGAATAAAGCGAATACGAATTAATCTGAGAGAAATTGAAAAGAAAACTAAAATGACAAGCACTCACAGATTCACATACATATATGTAAGTATGTAGAATCACACACAGGTCTAACCGTTTGCAGCCGCTCAAAATTTTATGTGAATTTAATTCAAGTGTTTCTAATTTTACGATTTCACGGAGCAACGCACTGCGACATTGGCTGGAGAGAGGCTGAAGTAGTTCGCCGGGAAAATTTAATTTACAATAGAAACCTATCTAGTGTGGACGCGTAAGTGAGTAGACACAATCAACAGAAATGAATATAATATCATCTTCATCAAAAAAATACTGTTAACAAAAAATATACCCATGTATATGAATATATGTAAGTAGGTACAATAATATATACAAACTATATATCTAGCTAGCAAAACATGGTGTTAGTGATTATAAGAATTATAAATGTATTATAATCCATGCAGTATCTTGTTATAAACCTTATAATAATTGTATTATATGCAAGTAAATACTTGGGCACGTTTTTTCTTCAAGGTCCATCAGAGAGACAGAGAGCTTTGACTGATGACTGTATTTCTTAACATTTCAACACATTTAACAACTAAGACTTTTATGAGGAAGAAACGTTTTTATTGCGCTTATTAAATACAATACGGGGGGAATCCCGGTGGTTCAGACCAAAAAAACCAAGGGACCCCCAATTTTTTTCTGTTTTATAAAAAAGCGAGGAGCCAAACTTTCCAGGGCATAGGTCACTTGGAAGGCGGCGCTCAATGCTGTTCAAAAAAATTAATACGGGATTTTTTCTACGGTTTCTAAAATTAGTACGAGCGTGCTAATTTATTTGGATATTTTAAATACGTTTTTCCCTCGTGAAAGGTGGACACCTTGCCGCGGTACGAGGGCTTAAGTCGATAGCCACTGGGCTACGCTGCCCTTGTGATCATAGCGTCGCCCGGTACTACATCACGAGAGAAGCCTAGCCTTTCTGGCGCGACGACAAAGATCTTCCCCCTCCCAATCCAGGGTGTTATGCGACCACGTGCCCATTGGACGTTTGCAGCTGGGAGGTAAATCGTGGCTCTAATCGAACGGAGCCTCTCTGATACCGGGCCGCCTCGGAGAGTAACTATGGCCTTACCGCGGTATGGGGCTCTGCCGCGGCGGACGACACACTTTCCCCTCACTGTCTCCTTGACCCTAAGCTGGCCTTGTCCGGCGATGGGTCGTACGAACAAGATGAAAAACACGAAACAAAACTTTAAACAACCAACAACTACGTTCACTCCTCTGCAGAGGAGAGCTATGCTGGATCAAACGATAGCACAGCGTCGGCGGACAACCTCCACTTCAAAACCAACCGGGGGACTGACACCGACGGCAACTACGGGTCGGTCAACCTATAAATCTTCAAGTAAGATGGACATGAGCCAGCGCCAGTGATAAGCATGCTTAGGGCTGCCAGGTCCCCCTGGGGCAAAACCGGGACACTTTGGAAATTGAAGAAATAACATTCCCCCCCCCCCCCCCCCCCACAAAAAATTTACATATTTTTATTTACGCACATAAGTATTATTTTTATTTACACAACCAAAAGTAAAACCGTCAAGAAATAATATACCTTCCAGGTACTCTAAAAAAGCTAATCACAACTACAAATCAAAATAAATACTTTTAAAGTGGTTCATATAAATAAGTAGGTACATATGTATCTATGTATGTATGTTTAAATACTAGGTTTCATGAATGGAACATTTTTTACATAAGTATAAAAGGATAAAATTAAACAGACATATATTTTTCGTTGCGCAGAACTTGTTCCAAAACTTCTGGCTTATTTTTAATATAATTGTAAAATTCTGTGCAAGTCAGTCTTAAGTTGAATTTGCATTGAATAATACTCTCTAAGGTACTGATATGCAACGAATTTCTTTCCTTTGTCCATTGAGATGAAATGAGAGAAAAAATTCGTTCCGCATTAGCATTATGACCAGGTATCGCATATAAATATTGAACTTTTTTAAGTAAATTGTTTTTCTCTCCTTTTTTTTAGTTTTGTTAAAAAAATAAAGCCATTTTTCATTTAGATTTTTACATTTAAAATCATCAGTTTCACTTTCTATAAATTGCTGTAAATATATTACTTCTTCAAAGCAGTCATCAGAAATTGTTATATTTTTTTTACTTAAATACATTACAGTCATTTGCACTTCTTTCCAAGTTGGTTCATTCTCCAAAGTCATCCAAGTAAAAACGCTATATTCATTGAAATGGACACTCCACTCTTCCAAGTAACTATTTGCTACATCGAAAAAACCTATTTACATCATCTTCAAAATCTAAAATTCCCCCTGCGTATATATCGCCTCTCTTCTTTAACTGCTCTAAGATAATGGTTGCTTGGTTTCCTATAAATTTATTTTCATGTCTGAACTTTAAATTTTCTTTAGTTTCATTTAGTAGTTTTTGCACTTCGATAATTGATATAGCCGATTTTTTTCTCAAATAAAAACGATTGGCAATGAATAAATGACATGTACACTTCGGATAAAGCATTCTGGAAAAAGTCCGTAATAACTTTAGGAGCATTCTTTTCATTCGAAAAAAAGTTTTTTAGCGGATTCCACATTTGCAAAATTCTTTCCATTGCAGGTACCAGTGAGAGCCACCGTGTTTTACTATAAGAAAGAATTGATCTGTACATTGTGTCCGCATTATCACAAAAGTGAATATCGAAAAGTATTTATATATCTTAAATGTAACAGACTCTACATCTATTGACATTACATCCACTACACTACAAATTGTATTGTGAAGTATATGAGCAGGGCAATCTACACCCTCAATTCTCTTCCCTGAAACTTCTTTTAATTTACAAAATATATTATTTAGTCCCTGTCTTTTTCTTCCACCAAAGTTGGTATTGGTATTATCAGCCCCAAAAGCTACAAGGTTTTGTAATGGTATTTTGTGATGACTTAATGTGTCTACACAAAATGACGTTACAGAATCTGCAGTTTCATTAGGTAAATTTGTGAGTTTTAATAATTTTACTTGTAAACCTTCTTTTTCCGTGAAAAAGTGAACAAGCAATGGAAACATTTTTTCGGCTTTGTGGTTGCTGGCGTCCGTTGAAATTCCATAAAAAGGTAGATTTTTTATTAAAATATCTACAAAGTTTGCTACTGAATGCGGAGCCAAAACATTTTTGATTAAAGCTGTTGCTTTGGTCCTGCAAACTGATTACTTTGCTGCTATTTCCGAATCAGGATACATGAGCGCATTTAGTTTTGTAGTGCAATCTATTGAACTGAAAGACTGATGATGATTAATAGTCATAAATGCATTTGTTAGCTCAGCGGCGGAGATCAGATGCCTCTTTGCTGTATTTAGTTTTACAAAAAAAGAAGAAATTTCTTTTGAAGTAGACGCCTCGCATAACCTTGATTTGTGCTTGGAACTGCCGATATGATCAAGAATATCTGAGCGACCACCGTGACCAATGGCAATAAAACAATCGCAAACTGTGCACAACGATTCATGTTCACTTCTCCCACGTTTCATAAAAGACCATTCCTCTGTGTATGAGAGAAGGAATTTACATTTCGGGACACCGGGACAAATGGCCTAAAACCGGGACATGTCCCGGGAAACCGGGACGTCTGGCAGCCCTAAGCATGCTGAACCTGGCCACAGAGATCCAAAGGAAGGAGAATCAGTGAATGGGCTGTCAGCAAATGGAGCGACCGCGATGGAAACTACGGGTCCGGACTCCCAAGAGACATCTCCCCGCTGCCCTGCGTACATGGAAAAACGATTGGCTGCTAGGATCCTGAAGAAATACGAGGGAGTCCCGCAGGAAACGCTGTCGCCGAGCTCCAAGAAGTGTGTGGAGTTAGCACAATCCCTGATACCGGATTTCATTTCATTTCATTTCATTTATTTGAGTCTATGGTTATACAAAACCTTACAGACTAGATTACAATTTAAACTTAAGGCTAATACAAAATATCTTATAGAATTATAAACTAAAGATAAAGAGAAATGACCTGGGACAAAAATAATGATCTAGGCATCGCGAAATCGAGATCAATAACACCAAAGATTTTATTGTATTCCTCTAAGGCCCTATTCAAAGGAGCAAACTTATAATAATTACATCTAGTAATATTTACATAAAAGGGTAAATTAGACCTTAAAATTCTACTAGGAACATTGAAGTCTATGAACCCAAGAAGATCCGGAGAGTCGATGGAACCGCTAATTAAGTCATATATGACAATAAGGGATTGGATAGACCTTCTACCAGCAAGCGATTTAACATCTATAAGCATGCACCGGCCATGGTAGGACGGAACATTATGAAGCACCTCTGAACTCTTTCAACTCTTAAAGAGTGCGATAAATATAAAGGGTTCCAGATTATAGAGTCACACTCCAATTTAGACCGCACAAAGGCATTATAAAGTAGTTTCCTAGTGTAGGGATCCCTGAAATCTTTAGCATAACGCTTCACAAAAGCCAAATTGGAGTAAGCCTTAGGCACAATGTGATTGACATGGTTAACAAAAGTATAACCCGAGTCAAAGAGGACACCTAGATCAATGAATTCAGTAACTGTATTAAGCTGAGTATTTAAAACAAAATAAGAAGAGGGAAATCGAGTTAAGGACCTCGACAACGTCATATGGAAACATTTGTTGATATTCAAAGCTAATTTATTTCTTAAGCTCCACTTAACAAGGTTGTTTAAGTCGCTCTGATGTGCTAAAACATCTGATGGACAAGAAATTGTACTAAAAAGCTTCAGATCGTCAGCATAAAGAAGATAATTTGAATGCGTAAAACAATCACCAATATCGTTTATAAATATAACAAACAATAAAGGACCAAGGATACTACCCTGAGGCACACCGGAAGTGGATACAAATGTATATGACTTACAATTTTCCACTTCTACAAAAGAAGGTCTATTCGATATATATGACTTAAGCCATAATAGGAAGACTGGATGGAAACCTAAACTGGCCAGTTTTTGCAGTAAAATATTGTGTGAAACGGTATCAAATGCTTTGGCAAAATCCGTATAAACTGTATCAACTTGATACCCCTTTTTAAATGCAGAGACACAGTACTCAGAAAATGTTGCCAAATTCGTAACTGTTCAGCGTCCGGACACAAAACCATGTTGGTTTGGACTTAAAATTTGTTTGATATAAAAACACAGCTTTTCTTTTACTACTTTTTCAATCAATTTTGAGCACGTGGTTAACTTTGAAATTGACCTATAATTTTTAATTTCATTTTTATTTCCGGATTTGAAAATTGGTGTGATAGAGGCAACTTTCCATCTATCAATGAAAACACCACTAGAAAGAGAAAGATTAAATATAAAATCTCTTTTGAAAGATGTTTTCAAAGCAGCAATGCCATTGATAATGTCCAGTTCAGTGACTACAATTGTACCAAACTCCACGGAGTTAGATACGTTATAAATTGAATTATTACCATCATCATCAATTAAAAAGTTCTATTTGAAAAAATCAGCGAAAAGATTAACCGACTCAACCAAACATGTAGAGGACTTCTCATTAAAATTTAAGGAAGAGGGAATATTTGAGCAACCTCGTTTTGAGCGAACAAGGTTCCAGAAAGCTTTTGGATTTGACTTAAAATCAGATTCGTACCGCTTAATATAGTTAGTACCTGGGTGACCGAGCTTGATCGGTGCTATCAATTTAGTGCTAACTTTACTTACCAAACTTGTGAGGATGTGTTACACTGTCCTTTATATGTGGGCAAATTATTAAAATTTTGTAATTTTCGTAGCCGTAATGGACTTTTTGCGGACAACCCTACTTGAAAATATTTTAGTTGGTATGTCAGCAAACATACCTTTCATTTGATACCCATATTGGCATATCTAGCTCCATAAATAAAAAAATTAAATAGGTGGCAACCCTGTAATACAAATATACTGCTATAAGGTGACAACCCTAGATGGCAACTGTACTTAGAAATATTTTAGTTGATATGTCGCCGGAAATACCTCTAATTTGATACCGATATTCGCATATTTTACTCAATATTAAAAAAAAAATGAGATAGGTTGCCACCCTTAAAAGCCCTCCAAGTGGCAACACCTAAGTGGATAGTCTTAGAATCAGGCATGATATCACTGTGCCAAATTTCATCCAAATCGGTCAAGAGGTTCTCGAGATAGTACCGGATATAGAAATATAGTGCGGGCAACCCTAGCTGACAAACCTACTTGGAAGTATTTTAGTTGATATGTCGCCGAAAATACCTATCATATGATACCCATATTGTCATATCTTGCTCCATAATTAAACAAATGGGATAGGTGGCAACCCTGTAAACTACTCGAAATGTCAACCCTAAAGTAGATAGCCTTTGAATCCTTCATACTGTCACCATACCAAATTTCATCCAAATCGGTCAACCGGTTCTCGAGATAGTACTGCGGTAAGGTGGCAACCCTAGGTCGCAACCCTACTTGAAAATACTTAAGTTGGTATCTCGCCGAAAGTACCTTCCATATGATACCCATATTGGCATATCTTGCTCCATAATTAAAAAAAATGGGATAGGTGGCAACCCTGTAAACCGCCTCAAGTGGCAACCCTAAAGTGCATAGTCTTAAAATCGATCATACTATCACCATTCCAAATTTCAGCCAATTCGGTCAAGAGATTCTCGAGATAGTAACGGATATACAAATATATTGTGGTAAGGTGGCAACCCTAGGTGGCAACCCTACTTGAAAATATCTTAGTTGGTATCTCGCCGCAAATACCTTTCATATGATACCCATATTGGCATATCTTGCTCTATAATTAAAAAAAAAAAGGGATAGGTGGCAACCCTGTAAACCGCCCCAAGTAGCAACCCTAAAGTGGGTAGTTTTAAAATCGATCATACTATCACCATGCCAAATTTCAGCCAATTCGGTCAAGCGATTCTCGAGATAGTACCGGATATACAAATATATTGTGGTAAGGTGGCAACCCTAGGTGGCAACTCTACTTGAAAATATTTTAGTTGGTATCTCGCACAAAATACCTTTCATATGATACCCATATTGGCATATCTTGCTCCATAATTTAAAAAAAATGGGATAGGTGGCAACCCTGTAAACCTCCCCAAGTGGCAACCCTAAAGTGGGTAGTCTTAGAATCCATCATACTATTTTTGTGCCAAATTTCATCCCAATCGGTAAAGCGGTTCTCGAGATAGTCCGAACATACAAATATACAAATATACAAGATTAACTCGTTTAAAGATATTAGATTGTATAGGAGTTTGTCTAGTTCATTGAATTGATGCATGAAATCTAAATATTTTTCTTTATATGATATAATTTTTGTGGCTTTAAATAAATTTAAAAATTTGTTTCTTTTGTTTTTTAACGACTTGAGTTCTCTAGTGTACCAAGGCAACTTATGTATACGCGGCGGCAAAAGAGAAACATTACTGTGCAGTATTCCAATAATGCACTCTAGAAACACTTCGAAGCACTGCGAGACATTTTTAGCTAGAAAAAGCGAGTTCCAATCTATCTCGGATATAGTTGAGTTTAATAAATCGAAATTGGTATTACCATAGTCAAAGGACCGAGTAACATCTTGAGAATTTTAGCGATAATTGCAAAGTTACATGATGCATATCTGATACTGACAGGGAAAAGACACTCATCTAACTGGTATAACATATCTTCATCAATAAAAATAAGGTCAAGGATATTACCTAGCATATTGAAAAAAGAATTAATTTGCGTAAGATTAATACTTAACAAACTATCCAAGAAATTGATTTCCTGAGAAGAAACTACATTCGTATGTGTTAAAATACCATTATTTAATAAATTAGACCAAACAATTTTACTTAAGTTAAAGTCTCCTAAAATGCAAAAATGATTATCATGATTATTCTCAAAAAGATGGACGACGTTGTCAATATGAGCTGAATATAACGATGCAGGGCTGTTAGGTGGAATGTAGGATACACAAATTAACAATTTTCCCCGCGATCCAAAGATGCTCACACAAAGCTGGTCCAATAAAGGATCATGATTGAATAACTGAAAAATAGATGACCTAAAAGTACGTCTTACCGCGATCAAAACACCACCTCCACTCAAGCAACCTGTCGTGCTTGCATCTCTGTCTTTCCTATAGATGTGAAAAAGATTTGGGTCAAAAAATTCAGCATCGAAAAAATTGCTATTCAGCCAAGTTTCCACAATAACATAAACGTCGAAATCACATCGAGATGTAGCCAAAAAAATTTCTTTGGATTTCGTACGCATACCGGAAACATTTTGGTAATACACTCTCAAATTTAGATTATCGGGATTCAAATCATCTTTTTGCGAAACGACCAAATCAGGAAAATTATTATTATGAGTCACTCTTCTCTTTAGGAAGAACACGAAAGGGCCGCACATTGATGCCTGCAGACCATAAAGTAGGATCTAGCAGTTTCTTGAAAAACACTGAAGTTACACCGAGTTAAAAATTTACCTTCTTTAAGCCATCAAGGGTAGCATCTTTTTTAACAACTTGTGACATGAAAAGCAATCCATCGGAATTCCAGAGTGTTTCGAAATATATGCAATTATATCCGCTTCCGTAACACTCGGTTTAAAAGACGATATATGCAGCCACTTTCTATAAACTCTAGTATCTCTATAAACTCTAGTATCTAGTTCAGTTGACATACTATGTCCAACCACTGCATTCTTAAATTTAGGTAACTTCTTATTACGCACAGTGTCCCAAATGTCATTACTATCAGTGTCTTTGTTTATTTCAGCGGGTGTATCAGCAGAGCCACTCTGTGCATTAGGAGAAACAGAGGATAGAGAAGAAATAGATGTATTCTCTGTCGACGCAGAAACAGCAGCAGGCATTTGCGAAGAGGCAGAGGAAGAGGCAACAGTGAGAGAATCTGTATTGGCAGCAACAGCAGCATTAGGCGCAGCAGCAGCATTATACTCAGCACAAGCATTCGGCGATGACCCCGACGGCAAATCATTAGCTAAGCCCACTGGCATGTTGTTGTTGTCATTGTTTAATACTCGAATCAGGTTTTGAGAGCGAAGATTATATACTTTGTATTACGATTAATTTTAGGCGCATTATTATTTTCAGCAATACAATTATTAGAACTCAGTACATTAGCGACATCGTCACTCGAATTGTATTTGCACGAGAACTCAGTAAATTTACCTTTTAGGATATTGAGTTCTTTAGATAAATGAGCGGCTGTTGCTATTAAATTGGTTGATATACTTAAGCAGCCATTACAAACAAAAACAATGTTCTTGCACTCAGCCAAGACTTTGGCAGTGTCTTTACTATTAATATTTGCACATATTTTATGAAAATTGTCTTTACAGAATTTGCACGATATACCATGACCAGTATTTATGGATTTATTACAATCAGAGCATACGATATTATTATTACTAGGCGGCGACATTGCCAAGAAATATCGAAAAATAGCTTTAGTGATGTACTTTAAATAAGACAGAAACAAAGCGAGCAAAAACACGACCGTTCACGTTGCCGCTCAGGACGATATCCAAAGCAGTTATGTGCCAAAGAGGGTAAAGGTTAACCCTTTCAAGCGCCAGAGATCGGACGTGGAGTTAAAACCCCATCCCAAGCGGCATCAAAACACCCCCGGAGTGGGCAAACCAAGCTTTGCTGAGGTAACTAAGGACATCATCCTTATAGGCATTCTGGACCGAGGCAACGACCGTTTGGCCATCCCCAAGGACCAGTGGCGGCACGTCCGGAATGCACTCGGAACTGCTGTCATTGACGTTTATTTGGCGTCTCCAAGTGTTTCGGCGGCGGTCACGGATGCGGGCTGGCACCAGGGACAGACCAAACTTTTCGCGTGCGATGACGCAAGAGCTGTTGCACTGTACAAGGCAGCAGCTGCAAGACTGGGTGAAGTCTACGAAGGTGCTAAAATCGAGGTCGGAAGGACATTCCGGCTCGGCCAAGGGCAAGGGCATGGATTCCTGCCATCCCTGCAGAGCCTGAGAGAATTATCACCATGCTGCGGATTATGAATCCGTCCCTCCCGACGCAGGATTGGAGTGTCACTCTGGTCGGGGATGCGGTAGGGCCTGACAGACAAGTGCTATTCACCATGAATAAGGAGGCACTCGAGCCCCTTAAAAGGCGTAATGGGCTAGTGCACTATGGTGTAGGCCAGATAGTCATCCACGTATACCGTGGCGATGTACAGCGCGCTGCCTTCGCGGCTGCTCCGGGAGACTCGGTAATCGAAGTACCGCATGAGGAAACCGAGGAGTCCGACGCGGAAAGCATGTTATCCGCCAACTCGGAGTTGGAAGACAGCCTGCTGGACGGGGAAGGCCTCGACGTCACGGTGGTAGCAGCCCATACTGAGAGCAATATCTCTGAAGCCTCAGACAGCAGGGCTCAGTTGCTCTGAACTCGTCGTTGAGAGACAGCCTTCGGGACAGGGCAGACCTCGATGATATGGGGACGGCAGGGAAGTCTGACCGCTCTCATGTTGGTGGTGCTTCAAATAAACCTGCACAAATCTAAAGTAGCCTCGGCTGCTTTAAGTAGTCGTCTTTCTTAAGGCGACGTGTATGTAGTCCTCATCCAAAAACCCTGGGTCAACAGCTCGAGGATCTGCGGATTGGGGACTAAGGGTTTCAAGCTAATCCGAGCCAGCGAGGAGGGCAAAGTCAGAACCTTTATTTTGGTTAAGTCTGACCTCAACACCTTTCTTCTACCTAACTATACCAATGGTGACATTACCGCTGCCAGTTTAACAGTCGGCAGCCAGTTTGACGATGGCGTCCGTCTATATGCCCTACGACGCCGAAGAACCTCCACCACAAAGGGAGGTGAGAGCTCTGGTGTCAAATTTTTGTACGGGTCATCTTATTATAGGAGCGGACGCTAATGCTCATCACGTCCAATGGGAAAGCTCCGATATTAATGCCAGGGGCGAGTCTCTGTTTGACTACCTATTAACAACCAACCTGGTAGCCTGCAACGTGGGTAGCGAGCCTAATTTCATCACTAAAACCCGTAGGGAGGTCATAGATCTCACTATTTGTAGTGAAGGCGCTTATGAGTGGGTCAGAAAATGGCGTGTTCTTGAAGGACACTCATTCTCCGACCAGCGATATATAGAAATAGTGTTGGACTTTCGTGTAGAGCAACCTATTATTAAACGAAATCCACGCAATACCAACTGGCAGCTACACAATGAAAATTTAGCCAGAGACCTACCAGTACTACCCCCACTAGCCCCCTCATCGGTTGAGGAGCTGGAGCACCTGGTTACGACATACACCACGGCGCTGTCAAATGCCCTAGATGTTCTAGTCCAGTGCCAAACCCACGCGGTAAACATAGGCCACATTGGTGGACCTGCAAACTGGACTCCCTCCGCAAAACCTGCAGGAAGCAATTTAATAAGGCTAACCACCTTGACACGGAGCCTCAATGGCTGGAATACAAAGTTAAGGGCCTACAAAAAAGCCCTGAGACAGGCAAAGAGAACTTCGTGGAGGAATTTCTGCACTGGGGTCGAAAAGGTCGACGACGCAGCGAGACTTAGACGAGTTCTCTCGAAAACTCAAACAGCCATTAGCTATTTGCAGAAGCCTGAAGGATCCTGGACCAGCACGGAAGGGGAAACCCTTGAGCTGCTCTTGAACACACATTTTCCGGGTAACTTGCATAATGCACCGTCACACTCAAAAAACAGCTGGTAACAGGGCGATACTAAATAGTACAAATAGTATTGTCAATATGCAACTTTGGAGTATAAATTTTTCTTCATCAAACGTATTATTCAATTGATACTTTATAAGTGGTAATTTAATATCTTTGAATATCAATTATATGATTTATGCTACTATATTGATACTAATACTCTCAATTTGACATTTTTGAAGTGCCAATGTAATACATTTCTTCAGCGATTCAATAACTAAAATGAAGATTTGATACTTTTCACTATCTTTTTTATATGATGCATTGTTTCATTGATACGAAGAAAATGATAATTCTAGAAATTTCATTTTAACCCAACTGGTATGAAACCGATACCGATACATTTTTTTTTGAGTGCAGGATTACTGTCTTGTGGCCTTCCTTGACATTGAAGGGGCTTTTAACAATATAAGTCCGGAGGCTATTAACACCGCTCTTACTAATCTGGGCATAAGCAGATCCCTAACTGGACTAATCGATCAACTACTACGGGGGAGGAAAATATCTTCATCACTTGGCACGGTTGATTTATCACGCTATGTCACAAGGGGAACGCTTCAGGGTGGAGTTCTCTCCCCGCTTCTATTGAACCTCACTGTCAACTCGTTGCTACGAGACACATGCTGGGGGGCGGGAAGGCCATTGCGTACAGGGGCAAATTCCCACAAACCTTGTGTGACTTGATGCAAGTAGCACTGCGTGAAGTCTCGGCATGGTCCTCTCATTGCGGACTTAGTATCAACCCGAGAAAAGTGGAACTCGTTCTCTACACCAGCCGGTACAAAATACTTCCGCTGGACATACCAGAACTTAATGGCGTGAGCCTGAACTTGGCTGATAAAGCCAAATTCTTGGGCATAGTTCTGGACAGGAAGCTAAAATGGAAGGAGAATATTCTTCAGCGCCAGAGGAAGGCGTGTGTTGCACTTTACACATGCAAAAGAGCCATAGGCAAAAAGTGGGGTCTCAGCCCCAAAATATGCAGATGAATTTTCACTGCAATTATCCGACCTATCATGCTATATGGAGTCGTGGTGTGGTGGCCTGCGCTGAGCAAGAATCGGAATCTGTTAGGTAAAGTCCATAGATCTGGCATGATCTGTATAAGCGTACCAGGCAGGAGCGGCAGCGGCTCTGCGCCTAAGGGAAACGTCTGGCTGGGGCCAAGCACAACTGGACACTCCAATATTCTAGGATCTTACAGTTTTCTCCCTCTGAGCACAGATCGATGTGCGGCCACAACAGCCGGAGACAGCTGTTTCAAAACAAACATTCCCAACAGGGAAAAATGGGAGAGGATGGATCGCTGGCCCGCTACTAATGTCGTTTCTGTTTACACTGACGGCTCGAAGCTAGACGGCAGAGTTGGAGGAGGCGTTTATTCAAGGGATCTGGAACTTGATCACTGCAGCGTCTTCCAGGCTGAAGTCTCAGCAATCTTGGATGCCGCGATTTGGATAAGTAAACGCGCTATCGGCGAGGACATCGTTATTTTCAGCGACAGCCAGGCGGCCATCAAAGCTCTTATCTCTTATTCGTTCAACTCTGAACTGACGCTCAGCTGTCGTCGATCTCTTCAAGAGATGGCCCAACAGAACCGCGTGAACCTCACATGGGTCCCGGGACACAGGGACATTGAGGGAAACTGTAAGGCAGACGAACTTACCAGGCAGAGTACCACCAAGCAGGTT
Organism: Campiglossa producta; assembly: GCA_964058755.1. Classification (NCBI taxonomy): domain Eukaryota; kingdom Metazoa; phylum Arthropoda; class Insecta; order Diptera; family Tephritidae; genus Campiglossa; species Campiglossa producta. Next base: position 65,566,708 of record CAXKVI010000001.1, read on the forward strand.
CTTCGGGATAAAGAGCGCTTAGGTATGCCGTTTGCCACATGCAACCTAATCCTGAAGGAGTACACACTCCGTCAAGCCAACGAAAGGTGGCAACAATCCCCAGGGTGCCAGACATCCAAACAAACCTAGTCAAAATGGGATCATAAAAGATCTAGAGGCATTCACCCCTAAGAAGGAGAGAAATTTCCATATTAATAGGTGTTCTAACTAGGCACTGTCTTATTGGTAGGCACGAAGAAGGCTAGGTGTGCCCTACCGACGATGCTGTAGGAGCTGCAAAGATGATGAGGAAGAGGAAACGGTGAAGCACCTCATCTGCAACTGCCCGGCTCTAAGCGGCGCGTGAGCGGGTTTTTGGGAGTTCCCTCCCTGGATAGCCTAAGCCAGATCGTGGAACTGGACATAAAGGACTTGATGGCCTTCATAAAGCCATCTAAGTGGTTCGAGGAGCAGTAAAGGTGTCGGTTTAGGAGTGTCAGTCCCGGGTTTCTGTTTGTGGAAAATCCCAACAACTTAGGGATTTTCCATATGGCCGGGTCCCGGGACTGACTTTCCTTGTGTTGGTGGTATCACAACGGGCCTTTCAAAACTGGCCTAAGTGTGCCTCTGCGGCAGCCACTTGAACCTAACCTAACCTAAATACGTTACCATTACGAGCATTTATTTTGATTGAAATATCTGTAATACCTGAAATAAAAAGCTTTAAATACCAGAAAATAACTAATATGCACTAAACCGAAAACGTTTTTGTACGAACAAAGTTTCATAGAAGTTCATGCTGATATTTCTTAGAATAAAAGAAAATATTCATAAATTCTAAGAAAATTGTCTTACAATTTATGAATGAATTCATGATTTCTGTGGATTTGTTTACATATTTTAAGAAAAAGTTCTTATATTCTAAGAAATAATCGTAAATTTCTATGAAAAAGTTCTTTTGAGAGGTTTTAACGAACAATTCTTAAAATCTATGTACTTTTCCATTGGATACACGAACTTTTTTGGTTCAGTGTGTGAGATTTTACAATTATTTTACATTTCAGTAATCTGAACATGCTTAGCATGTTTATTATCAAATGTATTGAAGAAAACAAAATTTTTAAAATCGGAATCTTAAAAAAAAAAAACAATTAAAACGTTTTTAAAATTTACTCCTTCATAGAAATTTATGAAAAGTAAACCCCGTTGAGCGCTGCCTTTCATATGTCCCACAGTGCCAAGATTTTGCATAGGTTATTCCTTTGTTAGATGTAAAAAAATAGGAGGGTCTCTAGGTCTCTAAGAAAAACTTTAGTTTTTTTGAACCACCCTAACGGGGATTCATTTAATCTTACAAATGCCTTATAAAGGGTATTTTCAGTATTTAAATTCTGAACCATGTACGCACAATACGTGCGCCAACCTTGGAAAGGGGCAGTTTATCAAACAGCTGATAGATAATTTTATCAGACAACAATTCGAGGTGCGTTCATATACTTGAATGAATCCCCTTAATGATGTGAAGCAACTCTTGAAATTGATTTCGTATGGTTCTATGTGGACTAACAACTGCTTGTATGGAACCCAACAATGAGACATACATAGAACATAGATACATACCTATGTACATAATACATATACAATGTTTCTAACAAAGCACTGAAGAGGTATGAATATGAAGGTGAAGGTTAAGTGGATGTTTCGTAGTGATGGAGTCATCAGTTTCTTTTTATGATTTAGCGTCTATTAATTAAATTTGACACGTAGAACAACCTTGAGTAATAAAATTCGTTGCAATAGTAAATACAAAAACATCATAACTAATGACATTTTTTTTAGATGTATGGAAATGGAGATGTAAGTATATATGTATATGAAGACATGCATTGATGAAGGGGGTATGTCGCATTCTGACTCAATTTCTATTTTTGCCATTGATGAATAGTTTTTATGCATATCTAGATTTCTGTCTTATCAAAACCTGTAGAAGATAATTCATTAATGAAAATTGTAGATGATAATTCATTAATGTAGGAGGTATGTACACAACTTTTCAATATGAATTGTGGAAGAATATATAGTACTAAAAATAAACTTATGCTTTTTATTTCGAATATGCAACATATTTTATGGCTTTGCACAATTTTTATGTAAGTTTTCCTTAAGAGTTTTGAAAGAACCTCAAATGTTTAAGCAAAACTTCAAAGTCAAATTTCTTGTTTCACTCAAAATGCGACATACCCCCTTCATCCATGCATGTCTTCATATCTGCTCACATTTTGTAGCCATCACCTTACATTGTCAGAAAACGAAATCGGCAATTTTAATACATATAGTCGTTGTTTATGCAAAACAACGTAAGGGACAGTTTGGTCAAAAATGAGATTTACTTACCAGGGCTTCTTTGTTGGCGGCCGCCGTGGCGTAGTGGTTAAGTGCTCGGCATAATACACCAAGTCGTGTCATAACAATGCCCGGAAAAACCCAACATTAAAAATTATTTAGAAAAATAATTTTCTAAACGGGGTTGCCCCTCGGCAGTAGTTTGCAAACTCTCCGGGCGTATTTCTGCCATAAGAAGCTTCTCAGCAAAAACTCATTTGCTTTGCAAGTGCCGTTTGGAGTGGGCAAAAAACTGTAGGTCCCGCCAACTTTTAGGAAAAAAATCAAAGCAGCACACTACAAGTTGGAAGAAAAGCTCGGCAAAAATCTCGTTAGAGGTTATGATAACCTGTTGGTATATCGCCGCCATTAGTTTTTTTTTACCAGGGCTTCTGGGTACTCGGATCCATTCGGGGTTTGTGAAATAGAATGTCAAAAACAAATGTTAAAAAAAATGTTTCTCTCCTGTAAAATTTGAGTGACTGCATTTATGTGGTTTTGCATAAACACCGACGATATGTACATACACTGGTCCAAATCATAGCTGGGGAATAATGATTAGTAATCCTAATGATTACTAATCGGATTAGAAACTTTTTTTTAATCCTAATTGCTGAATTAGGATTAGATGCCTATTCTAATTGATTACTTTTGAAGATTTCTCGACTAGTTTTGATTAGATTTGATTAGATCAACTATGAAAGCTCTTTTTATGATTTCAATAAAGGTAATTTTATCTATATTTTATGATTTTACATAACTATTATTTTGGTCCCAGAAGAGGATGAGGAGGCGTTAGTTCCCAGAACACCAATTTTACCAAACGTGTCAAATGGTTTCAATCAGCTATACGCATCTTTGAATGACCAAATACAAAGTTTTTTTTTCATAATAACCATTTTATTTTGACTGGAAAATGGAAATGACTTAGCTAAATTTTAATTCTTTTACTAGTGCAGACGCGAAACAGAACATTAAACAATTTTCGAGGTCCATTACAAAAAAGGTATAATTGTAAAGGAAAGGATCAAGCTTTAAATTAAAATTCAAAAAAAATATAAAAAATGTCAAAATTTGAAAAAAAATTTATAAAATTTTTTTTTTTTTTAAATTTACTAAATTTTTTTAATACAATTTTTTTAAATTTATATTCGAAAAAAACGGAAAAAATACTTTAAAAAACAGTTCCTTCTAAAGAAAAAAGGCTTACACACAAAAAATTGTGAAGTCAAAACCGTATATCTCGGTAACCATCCAATATTTTTACGCGATCTTTGGTGATATTTTTTTCTTACATAGTAGATCACTTTCACGAAATTTCATTCAAATCGAATTTTTAGGTGGTCCGCTTGAGGAATTTTACCCCATAGATGTAGATAGGGATAGGAATAGGGATGGAGATACTATGTCTGCCGGGTCAGCTAGTAGTTTAGAAAAATGCTAGGTCGATTTTTATAGTGAATTTTCAGGTGTACAGCTTGGTCGAAGATAATTTTTCGTAAAACCCTTACTCCCTTATTCATAAAAAATTAAATAACTTTATAAAGCCTTTAAATTTACATTTCCTTACAAATTTTGAATTATAGCAGCTTATTAAACGTTTTATAATTTTTATTGAAGTTTTCTTTTTCTACAAAACTTTGGCACTGGCGCAATTTTTGTTTTTTCATATGTCGAATTTGACCGGAAATCAAAAAATATTATCCCATGAGTTTGGGATTCTATTCCAAATTTTTTTTTTTACAGTCACAGACAAAAAAAATTGCACTAACTTGCGCATTTCGGGGGGTGTCCGGACACCCCCCTGAATACGCGCCTGTAAATCAGCATATGTTGTTGTTGTTGTATCAACATATATCGTCGGTGATACTGCAATACGTGCTATATCAGGAAAACCAAACTTTTCAGGAAAGCGAAAAAACTGCACATGTGTAAGTTTTTGTATTTGTTCGCTATGAAAGTAATACTCTTATAGTTTCATACTGCAGTTAAAGACTAGCTCCATTTAGAAGAAAAGATGACATAACACGTATTGCAATAAATTTTATTGACATGACACATATTGCTGTTTTGGAATCTTTTCGGATTTGATGGTCTGTAAGATTTTTCACAGGATGTAAAGTATTGATTTATAGTAAAGTTAGAAGTAGTACTTCTAAAAACTCTGGATTTTTTATATGAGCCCCTTGAAGCACAAGTGGCATATGTCTAATTTTCGTATTTTAGTTAAATTTACAAAATGCACTAACCGTGTAAGTCCCAGCTCCCATATCAACCGTTAGAATTGGAATACTGTCACATGCAGCAGATGCTAGGGCATACTTTTACTCCACCCACCTGTTACTGGAGACTATATGCCTTGAGAATGATCGCCCCCACATTTCCACATACAAAACATTGCGGACTTTAGGGTATGGAAAATTCTTATTTGCTTACCATTTTTGTTATTCCTTTCTGGTTTGATATAGGATATCGTCGGCGATACAATTCGTTCTATGTCACCATAACCATACTTAATAAAACCTTTTTTTTTTACAACGCACGTTAAATTCTTTTAGTGTCACACTGAAAGCAAGGCCTAGACTATAAGTGAATGGACTTTTTCCCCTCTTCGAGTTGGGACATACCACAATTGTCCAGAGAAATATGTGCGGATTTGAGGATTTGTTGAATAAAACACTTTGAAGTTACGCTTAAACAGTCAAAATCCCGAAGCTCCCCAGTTTTCTCATCCAAAATTGTAGTAAGCTCGTCTTTCTTGAGCAACGAACGCACGTTATCTGAGCATTTCTCTTGAAAACTGCAGTCCATTGTCTCTAAAAAAAAGTATTCAATTGATCATACGGACAGAAAACTGCTAAAGAATGCAATAATTGTTATTTTATGTTTTCGAGGCTATTTTTTTCATAGTTATAATTAGACGTTTAATTTTTACAAAAATTTGCACTTTATTGTGTTGTTACCTGAATAATCTAACGATTCGTAAGATTTTACAATTATTTTTCTTTATTTTCACATAAACTTTTTCAATAGAACCACGTGATAACAATTAAACTTTGACTTTGCACGTATTGCTTTACCCAGCATGGTTACTGCATAGGATAGTTACATATTGCTTTTCATAATTTTTCTGTCTTCTGATTAGCAAATGCGTAAAACTGGTTTGTAGGAGTGTATAGGAACAGGTAAAATATCATAATAAGAAATAAAACAAAAATTGATTTTTTTTGATATGGCACGTATTGCAGTATCACCGACGATATTTTTTTTTTCAGGATGTCGCTTCAATTTTTTATACTTTAACTAGCTTAACCCGCAGACTTCGTTCTGCACAAAGTAAATTTTTGTTGAATTCATTTCCATAATTCGCGATTATACCTATATTTTCTTTATTCGAAAAAATCTTTTTGTGTGGTGCCACTTATTTCCTATACAAAATTGTGAAATTTAGACGTCTCAGCTTTCTTCATCTTTCGGCAGCAAAACAAAAGGTTTTTAATCGTTTTTTTTTTTTATAAACCTGCTACAGAAGAGGTCCAAGAAAGTACATTTTACAGAATAGAAATCAGTTAAGCCGTTAAGACAGAAACCGCGGTCCCACAGAGTACTTTTCATTTTTATATATATAGAAGACTAGCTGAACCCGCAGACTTGGTTCTGCACAAAATAAATTTTTGTTGAATTCATTTCCATAATTCGCGATTATACCTATATTTTCTTTATTCGAAAAAATCATTTTGTGTGGTGCCACTTATTTCCTATACAAAATTGTGAAATTCAGACGTCTCAGCTTTCTTCATCTTTCGGCAGCAAAACAAAAGGTTTTTAATAGTTTTTTTTTGTATAAACCTGCTACAGAAGAGGTCCAAGAAAGTACAAATTACAGAATAGAAATCGATTAAGCCGTTAAGACAGAACCCGCGGTCCCACATAGTACTTTTCATTTTTATACCTGTCACGAACATGAAATGGTATTATAACTTTGGTCCGATGTTTGTAAGTATGAGAAGAAGAAGAGATAGACCCATCAATAAGTATACCGAAATGATCAGGATGACGAGATGAGTTGATTTAGCCATGTCCGTCTGTCCGTCTGTCCGTCTATCTCTCTGTCTGTTTGAACGCAAACTAGTCCCTCAGTTTTTGAGATATTTGGCTGAAATTTTGTATAACACGTAGAAACGTGAAATATTGGAAGCGTCGCTATTTTTATATGTAAAATATCAATGTTGAAAATCATTGAGATGGGATAAATATTTCACATAGCCCCCATACAATCGATTGTTCCGATAAACGGATTTTGGGCTATAACTCCTGTAATTAAAGAGGAAGGAACGTGGAATTTTGTAAGTATTGCTATTTTTATATATGAAATATCGATGTTGAAAATCATTGAGATGGGATATATATTTCACATAGCTCCCATACAATCGATTATTCCGATAAACGGATTTTGGCCTATAACTTCTATAATTATACACGTAGGAACGTGAAATTTTGAAGGTATCACTATTTTTATATGTGAAATATCGATGTGGAAAATCATCGAGATGGGATAAATATTTCACATAGCCCCCATACAATCGATTGTTCCGATAAACGGATTTTGGTAGATAACTCCTGTAATTATATAGGTAGGAACGTGAAATTTCGTAACTATTGCTATTTTAGAATGTGGAATGTCGATGTTAAAAATCAATGAGATTGGACCAATATAACACATCGCCCCCATATAATCGATAGTTCCGATAATTTCGGTATGAGCGGAAGTTAAATTCACACAAGCTGTACTGGGATCAAACAGTCAAAATCGTTACGCTTATTCATGAAAGGTATTTAGCCTTCGGCACAGCCGAAGACAGCTTTCCTTACTTGTTATATATATAAGAAGATTACCTATTTCCTATAGAAAATTGTGAAATTTACACTTCTCAGCTTTCTTCATTTTTCGGCAACAAAACAAAAGTTTTTAATCGTTTTTTGTAAACCTACTACAGTGAAGGTCCAAGAAAGTACATTTTACAGAATAGAAATCGGTTAAGCCGTTAAGACAGAAACCGCGGTCCCACAGAGTACTTTTTATTTTTATATATATAAAAGATTACCTATTTCCTATAGAAAATTGAGAAATTTACACGTCTCAGCTTCATTCGTTTTTCGGCAACAAAACAAAAGGTTTTAATCGTTTTTTTTTTGTAAACCTGCTACAGAGAAGGTCCAAGAAAGTACATTTTACAGAATAGAAATCGGTTAAGCCGTTAAGACAGAAACCGCGGTCCCACAGAGTACTTTTAATTTTTATATATATAGATTACCTATTTCCTATACAAAATTGTGAAAATAAGACGTCACAGCTTTCTTCATTTTTCGGCAACAAAACAAAAGGTTTTTAATCGGAATTATACAGAATAGAAATCGGTTAAGCCGTTAAGACAGAAACCGCGGTCCCACAGAGTGCTTTTCATTTTTATATATATAGACTAGTATTTAGTGTTTATGTTTACGATGAAATTTTGAATAAAAGTTATTTAAAGTATGTTAATTTATGAATTAAATGACAAAAAAAAATTTTAAAACAGTTGATCTAACCAAATTTAATCAAAACTAATCGAGAAATCTAAATGATTTTTTTTTTTGATTAGTTTCGATTAGATATGCTAATCGTCGCTAATCGCTCTTAGACCTTTGATTAGCTCTAATCTAATCAATTAGTAATCAAAATATAAAGAATCAAAAAAATCGAATGATTAGATTACTTAATTTTTCTATTTGTAATGATTTCTAATTCTAATCGAAGTTCCCCAGCTATGGTCCAAATGAGATAAGCAATTTTTTTATTTTGCGAAAACTATTAATATTATGCTAATTGACTGGAAAAACGCTCGAAAGTTCTATCAAGAGGTCCGGCGGATGAAGGAAGCCCGTGAACACGGGGAGATTTTGGGGGTCATCATCATCATATTATTATTAAATGTGTGGACCGGGGACTCGGCCTCTACAACTACCAAGTGTGGTCCCTATTAACTTTAAAGACACGGCCTCTACAACTTTCCTATTAGCTGGACATAATGCCATTAATAAATGAATTTATATACTTTGCTTAATTTCTGTTAATTATACACTGAGAGAAATGCATTGAATGTTGTGACAATATCTCTATTGATAGCGACGAGTTTGATGCAATATTCATTCAGAATGAGCGAGTTATCAAATATTATTTGCTCCCAATAAAAAGTAAAATGACATGTCAACCATTTCGATATGATGTACTATTTTCTATATTTATGGATAGAATGCTAATATATTTGAACGGCACGTCAATATCTATGGTCGTGATATGAATTTCTATTGTCGGTATATCCATATCCATGTTTACTGCATAGTAATAATGGTAGAGACAGCGCATTAATATATACTAGGATCGCCCGTGGTCGAAATTCGACCATCTTAAATTTTCTTCAACTCTCTCTTAATATACATATCTCCCGTTCACAACAAAACCAAGTAAGTGGCTCCCCCGTGACAAATGCAAATTTGGATTAAGCGATACCATACAAACAGTCTTCACATTAGGGTGGTGCAGCAAAGTAGTACAACAGAATAGCTGACGACAATACATAAGAATATATCTACAACAGATTTATATGCACAAAAACCCGGTATGGGCTTATAAAATTTCGATGATATATAACGGTACTTTTTTATCGTAACCTTGTGGAATTTTACTTAAAAAACCGTATCGTTAAAAATATAAACTTTTTAATGGACAAAAAACTAAATATAGAAGTGCTCTGCGAAAAACCTTGGATTGTGTGAAGTATGTGTTTATGTGAATGATGATGGTGTGAAGATGGCGAGGATGCAATGATATTTATATAATTTGGTACATTTGTTTTTTTTGCATAAAAATGAAGGCAAGTGGCAGCTGCCTGGATCGCTGTATACTTCTATACGTTCATGTGAGAGTAATGAGTGCGAAAAAGGCCGGGAGTGGTTTTCGAAGCCCAGAATTTTTGCGGGAGAGTGTTTGTCGGAGTTTCGAAGACTGTGCAATTTGCCAGGTACCGTTTTTCACCTTGCTTCTCGCATATATATATATATACATATATATATCATGTTTGGGAATTTAAACATTTGATTTGAGTAATACCATGCAAAGAATCCACACATGAGGGTGGTGCAGTATATTTAAATGTTTTTTTCTTTTAAACAATTTTTTTTAAAGCTATTTTTTGAAAATTACAATTCTGGTGTTGCGAACAAATTTTTAATTCTATGTAACTAACTTCACTTTTTAGTTTGAAAAATAAATTTTCTGCTTGGAAATATACTTTTCCAATATTTTATTCCTCTAAAAATTTCATACGTGAAAAAAATAAATAAATAGAAAATGCTTAGCACATCAAATTATCAAAGTAGAAATATTAGACCAAGATCCCAGAGCCTAAAAGCGTCACTTATTTTATAATGGATGAAACCAATACCGATCGATAGTCCTCCCCGAATCTAGAAAGAATGTGAAAATTTTAAAGCTGTACCTATGACAAGGGCCTAGGAATTGTGGGTCAAAGTCGCCATAAAATGACCCTAACTTCACTTATTTTATAATGGATGATTTTCACATATTTGACGTAGATTACCACCCCGCGTCAGTATCAAGTGTTGTTAGAAACGTACCAGTGACAAGGCTCCAGCCAGACACCCCCAGTTCGCGGATTTTCCTATGGAAATTTATTCTGTTTTACTAATTTCACGCATGTGGGCCACTTTGGCTGCTTTTAACTACCCAATATTTTCCCATTTTTTGTAGAACACTACCCTCAAATAGTATCAGGAATTTTTAGACTTCGTCCCATGGCAAAAACTTCAGCCAGACACCTCAAAACTCGGGAAATTTCACTAATTTTTACTGCGCTTTCACATGTTTAAACGGATTTGACCAACTTTGGCCTCTTTTAAATAACAGATCTTTACACATGTGTCGTAAAATGCTACCCTTAAGTAGAATCAAGCATTTGCAGACATCATCCCATGGAAAAATTTTTAGCCAGACACCTGAAAGTTCGAGAACTTTTATTTTCCTATTAATTTGCTTTCTCTTGTTTGTCCCACTTTTACTGATTTTAAATGATAGATCTTTTCACATGTGTCGTAGGACACTACCCTTAAGTAGTTTCAGTAATTTTTAGACCTGGTCCCATGGCAAAAACTTCAGCCAGACACCTCAAAACTCGGGAAATTTCACTAATTTTTACTGCGCTTTCACATGTTTAACTGGATTTGACAAACTTTGACTACTTTTAAATAGCAGATCTTCACACTTGTGTCGTAAGTAGAATCAAGCATTTCCAGACATCATCCCATGGCAAAAACTTCAGCCAGACACCTCAAAGTTCGGGAACTTTTATTTTCCTATTAATTTGCTTTCTCTTGTTTGTCCCACTTTTACAACTTCTAAACGATGGATCTTTTCAGATGTTTCGTAGGATACTAGCTTTAAGTAGTTTCTTCATTTCTAGACTTCGCCCCATGGCAAAAACTTCAGCCAGACACCTCAAAGCTCGGGATTTTCACTAATTTTTACAGAGATTTCACTTGTTTCAGCAGGTTTCTCCAACTTTGGCCACGTTTAAACGGCGGATCTTTACACATGTGTCGTATAACACTACCCTTAAACAGTATCAGGCATTTCCGGACTTCATTCCATGGAAAAAACTTAAGCCAGACAACCCAAAGCACAGGGACTTTTCATCATTTTAAATGTGCTTTCACATGGTCAAATCTCCCGTGATACAACAAAACCAAGCAACTAGTTTTTTCAAAATGTTGGGAAATTAAGGGTTTGCGTAGCAGGCCATATCTCCGGCAAAAAGCAACTTGTTTATACAACTTTTTCAGTTATGACAAGATAAGACCCCAAAGTTTTTTTATGCACATGTGCAGGGAATTTTTTGCGACGTAGTTATGGATTTATTGGCCAATATAAACAGTTACAGAGTTTTTAAAAACACGATTTTCACCTTTCATACAAAGAAAGTTTTTGTTTTAGAACAAACCCAAGTAACTGCCAAGTAACTTTGAATTTAGATTGTTACGATTTTTGGCTTTCATACAAAAAAAAATTTTGTTTCACGACAGATCCAAGCAAGTTGATAGTTACTTGGGTTTGTTGTGCACTTCCATATAAAAACGAAATTGCATGCCGGAAGCAAATCCTTTTTATTTTTTGGGTCTTACACTAAATTTTCCTTGTTTATCTCCTCGATAGTCGAAATCCAAAGGAGAATCACTGTTGCCAACAAGTGTTACTTCGGAGTAAGTAGACAATTGGGAAGTAAAGTCTTCTCTCGACAGACAAAGATCACGATATATAAGTCATCATACGAGTCCTAACGTACGGCTCGGAATCATGGACAGTGTCAAGAGAAGATGAGATAGCACTTGGAGTATTTGAGAGAAAAGTTTTCCGGAAGATTTATGGTCCTTCCCGAGATGCCAACGACGAGTATCGAAGGAAATTTAACGATGAGCAGAACTGACCATAGTGTAGCGAATTTAAGCCCAAAGTCTCTGCTGGGTCATGTTATGCGAATGGACAAGGAAGCCCCAGATAGTTTTCCTATCGACACCCGAATTGGAGAGCAGAGGAAGAGGGAGACCTCGACTGAGTTGGAAACAACAATTGGAGGATGACTTGAATTCCCTTGGTGTTTTCAATTATCGTCAGTTGTCGCTAAAAAGTAACGACTGGCGTGGTTTAATACGAAGCGGCCAAAATTGCCCAGGCTGTTAAGCGCCAATAAATAATGATGAAACCTGGTTGAATATATTTTTTAGATTCTCACCATCAGGCAAGCCAAGATTAGACCTCCCCTATAGTGGGCTGCACTTGAGGAAACAGAAGCTCTTGGCCTGCGTCTGACTCAAGACTAAAAAGTTCTCTTACACTACCACAACTTTCAGATTTGGTTAAAAAAGGTCTTACTCCTCTGGCAAAATGTGTTCTGATTCGCCATCTGATGCTGGGCGGAAATCACATAACATTCCCTAGTTTATCCCTGCAATGATTTTAAAATTATCTCAAATACTTTTCTTATAACAATAAGATAAATCAAGCATCTTTAAAAGTTACTTGGTTTTGTGAAAAATTCACATACATTTTTTTAGGAAATTCTAATAATTCTTGATTAACAAATGAGTTTTAATGGTTTTTGCATTGATAGGAGATCGAAACTAAAACAGAAACTTAGAGTGACGATAAGAAATTGATTTCTAATGACTTTTTGTAAAAAAGCATAGTATTTGTTGCAAAATTTTCAGTTACCAGAAAAAGAACACGAGTTACTTGGTTTTGTTATGAACCAATTTCTTGATCCAGTGCATTTTAAGTTACTTGGTTTTCTAACTTTTCTAGTTTAAGGTACTTAGAAACAAGATAGGAAGAAACGGATCGATGTTCCTGATAGATTTTTTTAACAGGATTCCGAAAATTCGTAGAAAGACGAAACCAAGTAACTGACACTTACTTGGTTTTGTGATATCACGGAAGAACTGGGCTTACCCAACTTTGGCTGATTTTAAATGGCGGATCGTTACACATGTATCGCATAACAATACTATTAACTAACATCAGGCATTTTAGACTTCGCCCCATGACAAAAACTTCAGCCAGACACCTCAAAGCTGAGGAAATTTCATAATTCTTGCTGCGAATTCACATGTTTAACCGCGTTGGTCTAACTTTGGCTGCTTTTAAAGGGCAGATAATTTCACATGTGTCATAGAAGACTACCCTTAAGTGGTATCAGGTACTTTTTGACTTCGCCCCATGCAAAAAACTTCAGCCAAACACCTCAAAACTGAAGAATTTTTATAATTCTTACTGCACTTTCACATGTTTTAAGCGAGTTTGTCCAACTTTGGCTGTTTTTGAAAGGCAGATCTTTACACATGTGTCGTGGAACACTATCTCCAAGTAGTATCAGGTATTTTTAGACTTCATCCAATGGAAAAAACTTCAGCCAGACATCTCAAGGCTGAGGAATTTTCATAGTTCTTACTACGCTTTCATATGTTCAATCGGGTTGGTCCAACTTTGGCTGCTCTTAAAGAGCGGATCTTTTCACATGAGTCATAGAAGACCACCCTTAAGTGGTATCAGTTACTTTTAGATTTCGCCTCATGTCAAACACTTCAGCCAGACGCCTGAAAACTGAGGAATTTTTATAATTCTTACTTCACTTTCACATGTTTAACCGAGTTTGTCCAACTTTGGCTGTTTTTGAAAGGCAGATCTTTACACATGTGTCGTGGAACACTATCTCCAAGTAGTATCAGGTTTTTTAGACTTCATCCCATGGAAAAAACTTCAGCCAGACACCTCAAGGCTGAGGAATTTTCATAGTTCTTACAGCTTTTTCACATTTTTAATCGGGTTGGTCCAACTTCGGCTGCTTTTAAAGAGCAGATCTTGTCATAGAAGACCCCCTTAAAGAAGTATCGGGTATTTTTATACTTCGCCCCATGTCAAAAACTACAGTCAGACACCTCAAAACTGAGGAATTTTCATAATTCTTACTGCGATTTCACAGGTTTAAGCGAGTTGGTCCAACTTTTGCTGTTCGTAAAGGGCATATCTACACACATGTGTCATAGAAGACCACCTTAAAGAAGCATTGGCTATTTTTATACTTCGCCCCATGTCAAAAACTACAGCCAGACACCTCAAAACTGAGGAATTTTCATGATTCTTACTGCGATTTCACAGGTTTAAGCGAGTTCCCTGCAGCGAAACCTCAAACTAGTCAGAAAAATACTAGTATACAACTATAGTTTTCTGGCAGAACTCATACTAGTCAGGAAATATCCATTTCATACTAGTATACAACTATAACTTTCTGGCAGAACTCATACTAGTCAGGAAATATCCATTTCATACCAGTATACAACTAGAATTTTCTGGCTGAACCCATACTAGTCAGGAAATATCCATTCCATACTAGTATACAACTAGATTTTTCTGGATGAAATTATACCAGTTGAAAAAAACAAAATTCATTCGTTTCGTTTTCTCTTATAATTCATAGATGCTTTTTCGTCATAAATACAAATAGCCGCTGCTTTCTTAAGAATAAACATGAAAATAAAGTCCAATTATAAAATAAAGGGTAAGCCACAGTCTGAAATGCAACAAATGCCACATCTGAACACTTGGTATGGGCTGAACTGTTCTAATTTGCTTGATCATGTCCTATGGAGAGATCAATTGCGAAAAAAACTCGAGCTTTGGGGTGTTTGGATGTAGTTTTTGTCATGGGAAGATCTCCAAAAATGCCTGATACCACTTAAGAGTTGCGTTCTACGACACATGTGTAAATATTCGCCTTTTAAAAATAGTCAAAGTTGGACAAACCTGCTTAAGCAATCGAAAGCACAGTAAGAATTATGAAAACTACCCAGATTTAAGGTGTCTGGTTAAAGTATTTGTCATAAGGCGAAGTCTAAAAGTACCTGGTACCACGTAAGGGTAGTCCTCTATGACACATTGAAAATATCTGCCCTTTAAAAGCAGCCAGAGTTAGACGAACCATCTCAAACATGTGAAAACGCAGTAAGAATTATAAAAATAAAAATAGCCGATCCTTCTTTAAAGGGGTCTTCTATGACACATGTGAAAAGATCTGCTCTTTAAAAGCAGCCGAAGTTGGACCAACTCGCTTAAACTTTTGAAATTGCAGTAAGAATTATGAAAATTCCTCAGTTTTGAGGTGTCTGGCTGTAGTTTTTGACATGGGGCGAAGTAAAAAAAAAACCGATACTAGATGTATATTGGAACGGTTTTCCGTCATCCCTTGTCAATTTTGGTTTTGTAACAAACCGAAATCAAACACTGAAGATGGCAGATCGCCGAAACCGGTTTGTTACAAAACCAAAATTGACAAGGGATGACGGAAAATCGTTCCAATATACATCTAGTATCCACCCTCTCGGAAAAACACAAAATCAAATCAACCCCGATACTTCTTTAAGTGGTCTTCTATGACACATGTGTGAAGATATGCCCTTTACGAACAGCAAAAGTTGGACCAACTCGCTTAAACCTGTGAAATCGCAGTAAAATTATGAAAATTCCTCAGTTTTGAGGTGTCTGACTGTAGTTTTTGACATGGGGCGAAGTATAAAAATAGCCGATCCTTCTTTAAGGGGGTCTTCTATGACACATGTGAAAAGATCTGCTCTTTAAAAGCAGCCGAAGTTGGACCAACCCGATTAAACATGTGAAAAAGCAGTAAGAACTATGAAAAATCCTCAGCCTTGAGGTGTCTGGCTGAAGTTTTTTCCATGGGGCGAAGTCAAAAAGTACCTTATACCACTTACGGGTGGTCTTCTATGACACATGTGAAATTATCTTTTCTTTAAAAGCAGCCAAAGTTAGACCAACGCAGTTAAACATGTGAATTCGCTGCAAGAATTATGAAATTTCCTCAGCTTTGAGTTGTCTGGCTGAAGTGTTTGTCATGGGGCGAAGTCTATAAATGCCTAATATTAGTTAATAGTAGTGTTATACGATACATTTGTAACGATCCGCCATTTAAAAGCAGCCAAAGTTGGGTAAACCCATTTGACCATGTGAAAGCACATTAAAAATGATGAAAAGTCCCCGTGCTTTGGGCTTAAGTTTTTTTCATGGAATGAAGTCCGGAAATGCCTGATACTGTTTAAGGGTAGTGTTATACGACACATGTGTAAAGATCCGCCGTTTAAACGTGGACAAAGTTGGAGAAACCTGCTGAAACAAGTGAAATCTCTGTAAAAATTAGTGAAAATCCCGAGCTTTGAGGTGTCTGGCTGAAGTTTTTGCCATGCTAAGTCTAGAAATGACAGAAGCTACTTAAGGGTAGTGTCCTACGAAACATCTGAAAAGATCCGTCGTTTAGAAGTTGTAAAAGTGGGACATACAAGAGAAAGTAAATTAATAGGAAAATAAAAGTTCCCGAACTTTGGGGTGTCTGGCTGAAGTTTTTGCCATGGGATGATGTCTGGAAAAGCTTGATTCCACTTAAGGATAGCTTTCTATGACACATGTGTGAAGACCTGCTATTTAAAAGTTGTCAAAGTTTGTCAAATCCACTTAAACATGTGAAAGCGCAGTAAAAATTAGTGAAATTTCCCGAGTTTTGAGGTGTCTGGCTGAAGTTTTTGCCATGGGACGAGGTCTAAAAATTACTGAAACTACTTTTCGTGATAGGGTAAATACAAATAGCCGCTGCTTTCTTAAGAATAACCATGAAAATAAAGTCCAATTATAAAATAAAGGGTAAGCCACAGTCTGAAATGCAACAAATGCCACATCTGAACACTTGGTATGGGCTGAACTCTTCTAATTTGCTTGATCATGTCCTATGGAGAGATCAATTGCGAAAAAAACTCGAGCTTTGGGGTGTTTGGATGTAGTTTTTGTCATGGGAAGATCTCCAAAAATGCCTGATACCACTTAAGAGTTGCGTTCTACGACACATGTGTAAATATTCGCCTTTTAAAAATAGTCAAAGTTGGACAAACCTGCTTAAACAATCGAAAGCACAGTAAGAATTATGAAAACTACCCAGATTTAAGGTGTCTGGTTAAAGTATTTGTCATAAGGCGAAGTCTAAAAGTACCTGGTACCACGTAAGGGTGGTCCTCTATGACACATTGAAAATATCTGCCTTTTAAAAGCAGCCAGAGTTAGACGAACCATCTCAAACATGTGAAAACGCAGTAAGAATTATAAAAATAAAAATAGCCGATCCTTCTTTAAAGGGGTCTTCTATGACACATGTGAAAAGATCTGCTCTTTAAAAGCAGCCGAAGTTGGACCAACTCGCTTAAACTTTTGAAATCGCAGTAAGAATTATGAAAATTCCTCAGTTTTGAGGTGTCTGGCGGTAGTTTTTGACATGGGGCGAAGTAAAAAAAAAACCGATACTAGATGTATATTGGAACGGTTTTCCGTCATCCCTTGTCAATTTTGGTTTTGTAACAAACCGAAATCAAACACTGAAGATGGCAGATCGCCGAAACCGGTTTGTTACAAAACCAAAATTGACAAGGGATGACGGAAAATCGTTCCAATATACATCTAGTATCCACCCTGTCGGAAAAACACAAAATCAAATCAACCCCGATACTTCTTTAAGGTGGTCTTCTATGACACATGTGTGAAGATATGCCCTTTACGAACAGCAAAAGTTGGACCAACTCGCTTAAACCTGTGAAATCGCAGTAAAATTATGAAAATTCCTCAGTTTTGAGGTGTCTGACTGTAGTTTTTGACATGGGGCGAAGTATAAAAATAGCCGATCCTTCTTTAAGGGGGTCTTCTATGACACATGTGAAAAGATCTGCTCTTTAAAAGCAGCCGAAGTTGGACCAATCCGATTAAACATGTGAAAAAGCAATAAGAACTATGAAAATTCCTCAGCCTTGAGGTGTCTGGCTGAAGTTTTTTCCATGGGGCGAAGTCAAAAAGTACCTTATACCACTTACGGGTGGTCTTCTATGACACATGTGAAATTATCTTCCCTTTAAAAGCAGCCAAAGTTAGACCAACGCAGTTAAACATGTGAATTCGCAGCAAGAATTATGAAATTTCCTCAGCTTTGAGTTGTCTGGCTGAAGTGTTTATCATGGGGCGAAGTCTAAAAATGCCTAATATTAGTTAATAGTAGTGTTATACGATACATTTGTAACGATCCGCCATTTGAAAGCAGCCAAAGTTGGGTAAACCCATTTGACCATGTGAAAGCACATTAAAAATGATGAAAAGTCCCCGTGCTTTGGGCTTAAGTTTTTTTCATGGAATGAAGTCCGGAAATGCCTGATACTGTTTAAGGGTAGTGTTATACGACACATGTGTAAAGATCCGCCGTTTAAACGTGGACAAAGTTGGAGAAACTTTCTGAAACAAGTGAAATCTCTGTAAAAATTAGTGAAAATCCCGAGCTTTGAGGTGTCTGGCTGAAGTTTTTGCCATGGGGCTAAGTCTAGAAATGACAGAAGCTACTTAAGGGTAGTGTCCTACGAAACATCTGAAAAGATCCGTCGTTTATAAGTTGTAAAAGTGGGACATACAAGAGAAAGTAAATTAATAGGAAAATAAAAGTTCCCGAACTTTGGGGTGTCTGCCTGAAGTTTTTGCCATGGGATGATGTCTGGAAATGCTTGATTCCACTTAAGGATAGCATTCTATGACACATGTGTGAAGACCTGCTATTTAAAAGTTGTCAAAGTTTGTCAAATCCACTTAAACATGTGAAAGCGCAGTAAAAATTAGTGAAATTTCCCGAGTTTTGAGGTGTCTGGCTGAAGTTTTTGCCATGGGACGAGGTCTAAAAATTACTGAAACTACTTAAGGGTAGTGTCCTACGACACATGTGAAAAGATCTATCATTTAAAATTAGTAAAAGTTGGACAAACAAGAGAAAGCAAATTAATAGGAAAATAAAAGTTCTCGAACTTTGAGGTGTCTGGTGAAGTTTTTTTCCCTGGGATGATGTCTGCAAATGCTTTATTCTACTTAAGGGTTTTACGACACATGTGTAAAGATCTGTTATTTAAAAGAGGCCAAAGTTGGTCAAATCCGCCTAAACATGTGAAAGCGCAGTAAAAATTAGTGAAATTTCCCGAGTTTTGAGGTGTCTGGCTGAAGTTTTTGCCATGGGACGAAGTCTAAAAATTCCTAATACTACTTGAGGGTAGTGTTCTACAAAAAATGGGAAAATATTGGGTAGTTAAAAGCAGCCAAAGTGGCCCAAATGCGTGAAATTGGTAAAACAGAAAAAATTTCTATAGGAAAATCCGCGAACTGGGGGTGTCTGGCTGGAGCCTTGTCACTGGTACGGGTCTAACAACACTTGATATTGACGCGGGGTGGTAATCTACGTCAAATAAGTGAAGTTAGGGTCATTTTTTGGCGACTTTGACCCCCAATTCCTAGGCCCTTGTCATAGGTACAGCTTTAAAATTTTCACATTCTTTCTAGATTCCGGGAGGACTATCGATAGGTATTGGTTTCATCCATTATAAAATAAGTGACGCTTTTAGGCTCTGTGATCTCGCTCTATATGTTTTCATACAAAAAAAGTGGAGTTACTCATAAAAAACGCTACTTTAGCAAAAGTTCGTATGGCATTTCACACCAAAAAATGCGATTAGTCCGGGGTTAATCGCAGAGGAATAGTAGACTACTATTTTTTTAGTCTGTTTTAGATGGAATAAATTGGTCGGGTTTGTTCAAGCATGTCCTATGAGGAGACTAATTATACCCTTTTTATACCAGAATTGGTATAAATGTATACTACTTGCAGAACACCTGACTTCGGTTCTCGGCGAAGGCAAAAATTGAAAAATTGTTTTTTTTTTTTTTTAATTTCTTATGTTTAAAGCAAGGAAAACTAAAAAAAATCAAAGTTCTGACAATCGATGTGTCTATCATGACGCCAGCAACTACTTATACTTGTCAGCGTCTAATTACAGCTATGCTCTAAATGAGACAATCGGGTATCTGACCAACCTGCAACTGTATGAAAAATATATTTTCTGCTTAGAAAACATACTTTTCCAATATTTCACCCCCTAAAAATTTCAATAGTGAATTAAACTTTTAAAAAATCGAGAAAAGCTTAGAACATCAAATAATCAAAGTAAAAATGGGTATTTGGGAGATAGCTCAAAAGACGGGGTTTGGCCTCAGGATCACGAATCTGGAAGCGCTTTTTAATATTTTGCTTCTCTAAAGAGATATTTGCAATCAAAGTTGCAAGTTGTACCGTGGCGCCGTTGGTCATTTTTCGATTTTTTGACCATAACTTTCCACAGAAACAAAAAATTAAAAAAGGGCTTCCGGATTCGTGATCCTGAGGCCAAAGCCAGTCTATCTCCCATCTTTTTTCCAATATTTAACTCCCTAAAAATTTCATTAGTGAATTAAACTTTTAAAAAATCGAGAAAAACTTAGAAGATCAAATAATCAAAGTAAAAATGGGTATTTGTTTCCTTTAGGGGTCAACTGCTAATAAATTAGCTCAAATTATTGGATATAGCTCAAAAGACGGGATTTGGCCTCAGGATCACGAACCCGGAAGCGCTTTTTAATATTTTGCTTCTCTGAAGAGATATTTGCAATCAAAGCTGCAAGTTGTACCGTGGCGCCGTGGGTAATTTTTCGATTTTTTTACCATAACTTTCCCCAGAAACCAAAAATTAAAAAAGCGCTTTCGGATTCGTGATCCTGAGGCTAAAACCTGTCTATCTCCCATAACTTTAGCTAATTTATTAGCGGTTGACCCCTAAAGGAAACAAATGCCAAAAAATGCGCATTTTTTACACTCTTCAATTTTCCGTTTTCGTTTGCAAAATGAAGCTAAAACGTCAAACACAATATGTTTTCGTTTCCTAAAAAACTCACACTTTTTACCCTCTGAAGCTTTGACAGGGTAGTTGGTTGCACTAAAAATCAGCTGACGAAAATTTTATTTGACAGATAAATTTGGTGAAAAAAATTGGATTTTGCAATAACAATTGAATATGGTTGATAAGCGAAACCTAATTATTCATGCACATAGCATAGCAAACGGGCACTGTTTTTTGTTCGTTTTATCGATGTAGCAGTTTCATGTAGAACGGGTACACTTTTATCACACTTTTAGAGTATTCTGTGCAAGGGTGTAAACATGTTCAACGAAGTCAGCATAAGTGTCATGTAAAATTGTTCTTTAGTTAAAGTCCGTACGATATTTAAAATTCGATCTTAACATTGTGGAATTTTCTTACAAAATCATATCGTTAAAAAAATAAACTTTACCAATAGGCAAAAAGTTAAATATATAAAGCCAGAAGTGAAGCTGGATTTCTTAGCTTACAAATGGTGTTTAAACGCCGAAGATGATATGATTTGGTACATTTTGTTGTTTTTTTTTGGCACAAAAATAAAAGCAAGTGGCAGCTACTGGATCATTGCATTTGTTCTGTCTTTGGGAGTTTTATAAGAGTGCTGAATAGTGATGTATAGTTCGGGTATAACAGAATGTGGAGATAACAAAATAGCTGGAGAGTTTGGAGACCTCTTTTTTGTTTAATAACAAATAAACTAAAAATAATTTTCAAAATTTTTTTTGGTGAGACACCAGAGTAGTCCATTCTAAGTTTCCAATACAAATTTTATAGAGATATATCCATAAATACAATACGAAATTCTGCCGTGATATCACAAAACCAAGTAAGTGTCAGTTACTTGGTTTCATCTTTCTACGAATTTTCGGAATCCTGTTAAAAAAATCTATCAGGGACATCGATCCGTTTCTTCCTATCTTGTTTCTAAGTACCTTAAACTAGAAAAGTTAGAAAACCAAGTAACTTAAAATGCACTGGATCAAGAAATTGGTTCACTACAAAACCAAGTAACTCGTGTTCTTTTTCTGGTAACTGAAAATTTTGCAACAAATACTATGCTTTTTTACAAAAAGTCATTAGAAATCAATTTCTTATCGTCACTCTAAGTTTCTGTTTTAGTTTCGATCTCCTATCAATGCAAAAACCATTAAAACTCATTTATTAATCAAGAATTATTAGAATTTCCTAAAAAAATGTATGTGATTTTTTCACAAAACCAAGTAACTTTTAAAGATGCTTGATTTATCTTATTGTTATAAGAAAAGTATTTGAGATAATTTTAAAATTATTGCAGGGATAAACTATTGAACTTTTTAGTCTTGAGTCAGACGCAGGCCAAGAGCTTCTGTTTCCTC
The DNA here is from genome assembly GCA_964058755.1 of Campiglossa producta. NCBI lineage: Eukaryota > Metazoa > Arthropoda > Insecta > Diptera > Tephritidae > Campiglossa > Campiglossa producta. Next base: position 65,588,856 of record CAXKVI010000001.1, read on the forward strand.
AAGTGCAGCACACTATAGGAGAGGTCTAATCTTGGCTTGCCTGATGGTGAGAATCTAAAAAATATATTCAACCAGGTTTCATCATTATTTATTGGCGCTTAACATCCTGGGCAATTTTGGCCGCTTCGTATTAAACCACGCCAGTCGTTACTTTTTAGCGACAACTGACGATAATTGAAAACACCAAGGGAATTCAAGTCATCCTCCAATTGTTGTTTCCAACTCAGTCGAGGTCTCCCTCTTCCTCTGCTCTCCAATTCGGGTGTCGATAGGAAAACTATCTGGGTTGGAGCTTCCTTGTCCATTCGCATAACATGACCCAGCAGAGACTTTGGGCTTCAATTCGCTACACTATGGTCAGTTCTGCATAGAGGTCGTACAGCTCATCGTTAAATTTCCTTCGATACTCGTCGTTGGCATCTCGGGAAGGACCATAAATCTTCCGGTGCTATCTCATCTTCTCTTGACACTGTCCATGATTCCGAGCCGTACGTTAGGACTCGTATGATGACTTATATATCGTGATCTTTGTCTGTCGAGAGAAGACTTTACTTCCCAATTGTCTACTTACTCCGAAGTAACACTTGTTGGCAACAGTGATTCTCCTTTGGATTTCGCCTATCGAGGAGATAAACAAGGAAAATTTAGTGTAGGACCCAAAAAATAAAAAGGATTTGCTTCCAGCATGCAATTTCGTTTTTATATGGAAGTGCACAACAAACCCAAGTAACTATCAACTTGCTTGGATCTGTCGTGAAACAAAATTTTTTTTTGTATGAAAGCCAAAAATCGTAACAATCTAAATTCAAAGTTACTTGGCAGTTACTTGGGTTTGTTCTAAAACAAAAACTTTCTTTGTATGAAAGGTGAAAATCGTGTTTTTTAAAAACTCTGTAACTGTTTATATTGGCCAATAAATCCATAACTACGTCGCAAAAAATTCCCTGCACATGTGCATAAAAAAACTTTGGGGTCTTATCTTGTCATAACTGAAAAAGTTGTATAAACAAGTTGCTTTTTGCCGGAGATATGGCCTGCTACGCAAACCCTTAATTTCCCAACATTTTGAAAAAACTAGTTGCTTGGTTTTGTTGTATCACGGGAGAATTGGGTTACGACTGTTAGTATGGGGAGAGTGTTAGCCTATTAATATATAGAATTGGCGAAATATAAATATGGATTTCCTAACAATATTACAACTTGTTGGAGCATTTTTTTAAATTCAAAATTTTTTGAATTTATGATTGAAAATTTTTCTAAAAATTTTATAATATGCCGTAGCCGAATGGTAGAATACTGGGCTAACGTGCCAGAGGAGCAGGGGTCGAATCTTACTGAAACCAGATGTCAAATTATATAAAATTTTGTTTTTTTAAACTATATAGAATTTATCAATAGTTTATATGGATACCATTTCAATAGTGATTTATCAAAAAAGAATTGATGAAACATCCATATTCATTGATGGGACAGGATTATCAATTTTTATTTAATGTGATATCAATAATTATGGATGTTCCATCCATAGATTTCCCTCCGTGTACTTTTGTTATATTTTATATATTTTTATTGTACATATTCCTCTGTTCTGTAACAATACTTGTGATATTAACAGTCGACCGCTTTGTGTTGTGTTGACTTTAAATATATAAATAATAATATATTGGTGCTTAAACGCCTAGGCGATTATGGCCGTTTCATAACAAAGCACGCCAGTCTATCAGGGCTTAGCCCTGACATTCACAGACCCCGTACTTTCTTTAGTACTTTGTTTGGCCCCTTGCTGTTCGCGCCCCGCGGTCAGCGCCGATCAAGTGCCCACTACCGCCTCTAGTAGCAATAATAAATAATAATAATGTTTTAACGACTAGCAGCACTTCTGCTATACCCGCTACACAAATCCCATGCTGTAGCTCGTGCCTTACGGCGTCAACATCTCACGCAGCAGCTCAACACTCTCGCTCATTAACATCTACATACCCCTGTCTCAAGTTGCCCCACCGGTTATCACCCCGACATTAGCCTGCTACTACGAAGATAAAAGAGGGCATGCACTTGCGGAGCAGATAGATAATACAGCTTTCTGTACACTGAACGGCGACGCATCAACTATAGTATCGTGTAATTGCTACAGTTCGCCGGATATTTCTATCGTAAGTGCAGGACTACTGAACGACACAAATTGGCGACCCATACTCACGCTATCGTCAGACCATCTCCCAATAGTCATTACCAGAGCTCGAAATTTTATGTTTTTTCAACATGCTGAAAATATGTAAAAATATGTAAAAAATATTCAAAATGTATGTTGTACGTAAGGAATAGTATAACAAGTTTTTGTTTCGTATTTGTATCAGCTTATATATCTCTGTTAACGTGAGATAGGATATAGCTTAGCTACCCTGGAGTCCCAATAACTCTTTTTTGAGTCAGAATAGTATTACCAGGATATTACATACCAATAAAAGCAAATATAATTATTATTTAGTTCCAAGTGAAAGCCTGTTGTGCTGTTATTACACCGTAAGGTTAGGTTAGGCTATTTTGGCTGCCCTCTCCATGACAGATAGACTCACTTAAGCCTGCTGGCCCATTTAGTCTCCGCCCTTCCTTCTCTAAATACCCAAAACGCTGAAGCATTTCGAAACAATCATTCAGACATTCCCTCCTAGTTTTGGCCACCGCGGAGCACCTGCAGATGAACGGTCCCATACTTTCAATCTCATTCCTACAGCTGCGGCAGAAATAATATGTTGGGAAACCCATACGTCAGTATTCCAGTTGATTAGCCTAGAGAGGGGCGCCCCTGCGCGTTAATGATGTGCTAACTCGATGGTTGATCTACTGATAAGATGCCTCTCACCTCTCATTACCCATCTTCTCCCTCCTTACGGATGGAGGAATTGTTATTTAACTAAATAACGGAAAGCGTAGAGTTTCGGCACAAGACTGACGCTCTGGTGGCCCAGAGCCTTTATTTATAACAAATCTTAAACTAAATATACATATATAAAACTACTTATCTACTTACTAAACTAGTACCTAACATGCTACGTATATCTTAATCCTAAACATCCCTTGTAGCTACAGAGCATACATACATACACATGTTTGTAGCTAAACAATACAATGCTGTTCTAACAATGCAAAGCGCTATCCTTGAAACCAATGTGCTGTCCTAAACAAACAACACATGTTTGCAAATAGCGCTAATCACACAGCTAGATAATGCAACGCTTATCAGTATTTTAGTAATATATAAAATACTGCAAGCATCAATGCATTGTCGCCTACTTAATTGCTAAATATACAGTTTGTCTGTATATTTACTTAGGTCTACTTATTGATAACTGCATCGTGGCGATAAATGTGCTGGTTGTCAATAGTAGACATAAACATATTGCCCACGTTGAAAGTACTTACTTTCAATAACTATGCTAATATATATATTTATTCAAATGAATTTATTTATATAAGTTTTACATTTATGTAAAAGTTCTACTCAGCTACGAAAGGCAATGGCAGCATGGATAAATAGCGTTGACGTTCTTGGTGACTGGTTCCACGTTGATATGTTGCAGAAATAGTGATGATGAAATTTGAGGTCAGCGGAACTTATAAAGTACTTTGGGTATCAGGTATCGGGATTGCATATATTTTTATTTCTCCCTTTGAATTAAGCGGCGGTGTGTTCATAGATCCACAATTACTGTTGGCAGATGTCAACTTGGCTTTTTCATTCATTATTCCTTGATTTTGTAAGGTATAGTTCATTCGCATTGTACCTTGTTGTGGTGAAATTGGGTGCCGAGGAATGTTGTTACCTCTATCTGCATCTAACCTTCTCTACTTGATTTTGAGTATACTTGTACATATGTATGTTATCAGCAACTTGTGATGTTGGGAAATAATTTCAATTTGCAGGGTGATGCTCTCTGATCTTTTAATACCGAATAGCTGTGGTGCCAAATTTTCACCCTGTCTATCTTCAAACAGTGTGGCAGGTTTGCTAACCCATTTTAAACAAATTGCTCTTAGCACGGTACTAACTACTCGTGGGTTGGGTTAAGCCTTAAAAGGTAGTCATCATGACTACTGGATTGTATAGTACATGTATACGTGGTATTTTATGACCGACTTGGTCAACTTAAGTCGGCTGTAACTCTTTTGCAGCAGTCTCTTGGCTGCACCTTCCCTCGCGGGTCCCAAGATGGGAATCATCGCTTTTATATGTTCAAGCACTACGGCTTTCCAAGGCAATTTCTTCCTATGTTGTACTTGTGAATCCCAGTTGTCTTCCTTTCTGTTGATTACTCCTATTATTATCTTAAAACGTATCTATAGTTAACTAACTGACAGCTTTTTGAGGGCAATATGCATTACAGGCATGTGACTTGTGAAAATTAGATTTTAGTTTTTAATACTCTTAGTAGGAGTTTTGGTTTGTATACCTTCTTTATTAATTTGTTTACCATTGCAACAATCATCAGTAGGAAAAGAACAAACATTAGTTATGGACCTTTTGGTCACGCCAGTGCTTGTCCCTACGTCTACTCTTCCACTCCTCCAAGTCGAAGTGGGAAGATTTTCTTCTTTGAGCCAGACTAAGATTGCTTCACGTGGGTTATCAGGTAGTTTTCGCCACTTCACCCTTTTTTGAAGCTCACTTAAGTACTCCATACTCCGGCGTTTCCATAATTCTTTTGAAATATATTCCACTGTTTTCCAGTGATCCCGCACCCCGTGATAACACTGGTTATCACTATTGTCTACTAAGGTAGTTAAGGGTTCTTCTATTAAGAAATTACTGGAAGTTAAGACTTGAATATTTTGAATAGGATAGAAAGACGATAATCCTTTTTCAAATAATATATACACTTTGTACAACCCATTTGAGACTCTGAAAAAGTTTGATACATTATCCGAATAAATCTTTGCTGAACAGCTGCGTTCACCTAGAAATCCTTTTACAGTTCGTTTAAATGTCACTGAGCTAAAATTTTAACCTACCTCAGTATGAACTGCTTTTGTACTGAAGCATACGATACACACACATAACCTTTATCAATTCGCATGCCTATTATTTTGTGGTATATTTGTATTGGATCCAAAAGTTCAGCTCCAGTGTTATGAAATGGTCTCGTGCATCTAGTTCTACCCGATGATAGGTTGCGTATAAATTGGAGTAGGGCACGTGAATTTGCCCTAAAACACTGATGGGCCTGTCTACCTCTAAAAGGGTCTTGCAGTCCAATATGCATGCGTTTCTTAAGAATTTCCCCAACCAAAATTTTAAAAGGGCAATATTTATATGAGAGCACCGCCAGGCGCTGTGCTACTTGTTGTACACTGCATTTTGTTATTCGTCCTTCCCCTATAATAATGCCAGTTGTATCTAGGAAAGGTGAAATAATTACGAGCTTAGAGTTCTTGTCCATGATTTTATTACCTGAAAGTAAACTTAAATCTTTATTAAAATATTTGTTTTGTAAGTTTTTTAGTAGTATAGTCATTGCTACTTTTCCATATTCTAGCTGACTTTTCAATTTAAAAGGAAATTCTACACCAAATTTTCCATACAATTTTGGAATTGCGGTATTGCCAAAACTAGCTTGACATTCTTCTTCATTTGTTTTTCGAAATCTTTTTCTATTTCCAATTTTTTGTTTATTATATTATTTTCAGTATTAGCGCCATTAACTTTATGTAAGAGAATATTATGTTTTCCGTTACATGTACGGCAATTATACCCATTGCAATTTTCGTAAGAATGCCCACTTTTGAGACACTTCAAACATACGTTATTTTTACTGACCTTCTCCCACCTTTCATTAAGAGTGAGGTCTTTAAATTCCCCACATTGGTAGAAGACATGCTTTATTTTACATCCCATGATGCATCTGGCTTTATTATGTCTTATCAATGTTTCGTTTTCTTCATACCATATTGATGATCCATCACTTTTCGATGGCAGCTTTGCAAGCAAGGTTTTAAATTGCTGATCTAAGGATTTTATCAATGAATCTATTTTTGATTGAATATTCTCCACAGGAACTGGTGCTTCTACAAATTTATCTTCGTTAGCTTGATAGGTATAAATTTTTCGAATTATTGAGTTTTGCCATCGTTTGACAATAGAGGTCGGCAAACTTATTTTCTTCACTTTTTCCTATATATTGATCGTACATCGGCTTAAGTTCTCTATAGTCATCGATCATATAAGATTTGAGAATTTTACCTGCACTATATCTGTCAATACTTTGGTCAAACTCTTTTAAAAGGTATTGAATTTGCCTTTCTTCTCAATTTAGTTTAAAAAATTGAAGTGAGGTCTTTTTTGAATGTGAAGGGTCTTTCAATAAACTTTCACTATTTTCAAACTGGTTGGACAACTCGGTCTGTGCCACTCTCCACTCTTGGAGTTGTCCCTCAGTTGTAAACTCTTTTTTGTCTACAACCGTGTAACTAAGCGCTTTATTGCCTATACTATGGTTGGCTTCAATAGCTTGCTCCATTTTTTAATTATCACTTTTAACAGTTTAATCACAACACAGAAAAAAATTAATACTCACCACAAGATCACGTCGGGGTCACCAAAAATGTTATTTAACTAAATAACGGAAAGCGTAGAGTTTCGGCACAAGACTGACGCTCTGGTGGCCCAGAGCCTTTATAACAAATGTTTAACTAAATATACATATATAAAACTACTTATCTACTTACTAAACTAGTACCTAATTTGCTACGTATATTTTAATCCTAAACATCCCTTGTAGCTACAGAGCAGAGTGTACATACATACACATGTTTGTAGCTAAACAATACAATGCAGTTCTAACAATGCAAAGCGCTAACCTTGAAACTAATGTCCTGTCCTAAACATACAACACATGTTTGCAAGGAGCGCTAATCACACAGCTAGATAATGCAATGCTTATCAGTATTTTAGTAATTTTTAGTAATTTGATATGTATCGATAGGTCTCGCCGAGCAGGGTGTGCGACAACAAGCCAAAAATGAAAAAAAAATTAATTATAATATGATTTGAAATTCACACCACTACAAGGGCTATGCACTATGATTGAAAGTAAAAAAAGAAATTTGTTGGAAATGAAAGGAAAGGAAATGATATAAAATAAATAAAAATAAAACAAAATGAAATAAATAAAAAGTAAAGAAAGAAAGGAAAGAATGGGAAAGGAAAGGAATGGATAAAAGGAAAATAAAGGCTAAGGAACGGAAAATATTAGAGAAAAATTAAAGGCAAATAAAGGTAGGGAAAGGAAAGGAAGGGAAGAGCGGAAATGTAATGTGGGTAAAGGAGTGGAAAAGATAAGCATGAAAAGAAATGAAATGAAAAAAATGAATAAAATGAAAGGAAACTAAGGAAAACGAAAGGAAACTAAAGCAAAACGAAAGGAAAGGAAAGAAAAAGAAAATAAAAGGGAAAGGGAAGGTAATAGAAATGAAAGAAAGGTCAGATAAGAAAATAAAAGAAACGAAAAGAACAGAAAAGAAAAGAACAGAAAAGAAAGAAAGAAAGAAGGGAAATAAAATTAAATGAAAGAAGAGAAAAGGAAAAGAACGGAGAGGGAAGAATAGAAAAGGGAAGGGAAGGAAAGAAAAGTAAAATATATAAATTGAGATGAAAGGAGAGGAAAAGGAATGAAATAAAAGCAAATAATATCAAAGGAAAGGAAAGGAAAGAAATACGTATGAAGACGAACTAAGAAGAATAAATAATTATCAACATTGAAACTATATTACTGAATGGTGTAAAGAGGGAGGAAAAGGCAAAATGAATAGGAATGCATAGAAACCAAAAATATACAAAATATGGAAAAGAAAGGAAAATTTAAGAAATAGCAAAAAGGTAGGAAAATAAAATAAGGTTTTGTGGTTGAATTTCAACCACTGGGCGAACTCTAGTTATATATAAATGCGCAATGCTTAAAAGTTTTCTCCCTTTTTTGCAATAACCACAATTCTAAGGTATATAAAATGTATCGATAGGTCTAGCCGAGCAGGGTGTGCGACAACAAACCAAAAATTAAAAAAAATTAATTATAATATGATTTGAAAGTCACACCACTACAAGTGCTAAACACGCATTCACTTTATACCGCCGTTGTTATGTGTGTATGTAGGAACACTTGCATTGTTGTGCTTGCATTCATTGCATTTGGGGAGGTCAGAGTGTGAGTTGTTTTGTTGGCAGCAATTATAAACATGAGCCAGCCCGTCAACTTTATTGAGCGTGGGTATTCAGAGAATCAAATGCTTGCTCAGACATGATGTTTTGAAAAAAAAAGAGCATAGCCCTTCGTGGCTAGACTTAGTGAAATAAAATATAAAGGAAAATTGATAAAACTAAAAAAAGTAAAATAAGAAATAGAAAAGTGATTGAAAGTAAAAAAGAAATTTGTTGGAAATGTAAGGAAAGAATATAAAATAAATAAAAATAAAAACAAATGAAATAAATAAAAGTATAAAATAAAGGAAAGAATGGGAATGGATAAAAGGAAAATAAAGGTAAGATAAGGTAAGGAACGGAAAATATGAGAGAAAAGTCAAAGTCAAATAAATGTAGGGAAAGGAAAGGAATGGAAAAGAAAAAAGGAAGGGAGGAAAGGAAATGTAATGTAGGTAAAGGAGTGGAAAAAAGGCAACTAGGGAAAGACAAAGAAAGGAAAGAAGAGAAAAAGAAAGGAAAGAAAAGGTAGCAAGGGGGAAGGTACGGAAAATAAATGAAAATAAAAATAACGAAAAATAAAGGAAAGAAAGGTAATGAAAAGCTAAAAAAAATAAGTAAAGGAAATGGATTGAAAAGTAAGAAAACTAAAGGAGTTACGGAAAGGAAAAAAAGAAAGTAAGGAAACGGTAGGAAAGGAAAGGTAGGAAAAGGAAAGGTAAGGTAAGAAAAAAAAGTGAAAGAAAATAAAGGTAAGAAAAAAATAAAAGAAAGGAAATGAAATGAAAAAAAAAAATTAATAAAATGAGAGGAAACTAAGGGAAACGTAACTAAAGCAAGGGAAACGAAAGAAAATTAAAGAAAAAGAAAATAAAAGGAAAAAAAAATAGAATAAAAAATATTTTTAATTTAAAATGTTTTTAATATGAACTAAAAACTGGAAAACAATTTCCCCTCTGCCTACATAGATTCTTCACCACGTAAAGCTTATCTGGAACATTTGTGAGTGTGAATTCTTATAGGTATTAAATAGTACTTAGACTTTGAAATGTATAAAAACATTGGCGCACGCTAAAGATGGTTCGCATTAATATCTAACAATCTTATTACCGATATGAGCTTTTCTAAAAAAAAAAAACATCTTTTCACGATATAGCAACCGCCAAATGTTTTTATACATTTCAAACTCCAAAAACTATTTAATACCTATAAGAATTCCCACTCATAAATGTTCCAGATAAGCTTTACGTGGTGAAGAATCTATGTAGGCAGAGGGGAAATTATTTTCCAGTTTTTAGTTCATTTTAAAAACATTTTAAATTAAAAATATTTTTTATTCTATTTTTTATTTTATACTTTTTAGTCGTGAGTCTGTGAAAATTTCTAAGATTGTAATTGGATATTCTGTGTCATATTAGTGGTACTCATGTAACCATATAACTTAACAAAAGCGTAAATATATACATTTAACAGCTCAGTGAGATGAACGATATAGATAAATTTATGTGAATACTTTTTATTTTGAAATTCTTATTAATTTAATTTTTGACCCATTTTTTAGCATATTCTTCTATTTTTGTCTAGTGTGCATTGACTGCTTTGAAAAACTGCATGTCGAACAGCCTAATCGAATTGGGTAATTTTTGGAGGTGTTTACACACTAAACTCCTCGCGGAAGTTTACCGAATTTGTGTAAATGTTCCAGATAAGCTTTACGTGGTGAAGAATCTATGTAGGCAGAGGAGAAATTATTTTCCAGTTTTTAGTTCATTTTAAAAACATTTTAAATTAAAAAATATTTTTTATTCTTTTTTTTATTTTATACTTTTCAGTTGTGAGTCTGTGAAAATTTCTAAGATTGTAATTGGATATTCTGTGTCATATTAGTGGTACTCATGTAACCATATAACTTAACGAAAGCGTAAATATATACATTTAACAGCTCAGTGAGATGAACGATATAGATAAATTTATGTGAATACTTTTTATTTTGAAATTCTAATTAATTTAATTTTTGACCCATTTTTTAGCATATTCTTCTATTTTTGTCTAGTGTGCATTGACTGCTTTGAAAAACTGCATGTCGAACAGCCTAATCGAATTGGGTAATTTTTGGAGGTGTTTACACACTAAACTCCTCGCGGAAGTTTACCGAATTTGTGTAAATGTTCCAGATAAGCTTTACGTGGTGAAGAATCTATGTAGGCAGAGGAGAAATTATTTTCCAGTTTTTAGTTCATTTTAAAAACATTTTAAATTAAAAAATATTTTTTATTCTTTTTTTTATTTTATACTTTTTAGTTGTGAGTCTGTGAAAATTTCTAAGATTGTAATTGGATATTCTGTGTCATATTAGTGGTACTCATGTAACCATATAACTTAACAAAAGCGTAAATATATACATTTAACAGCTCAGTGAGATGAACGATATAGATAAATTTATGTGAATACTTTTTATTTTGAAATTCTTATTAATTTAATTTTTGACCCATTTTTTAGCATATTTTTCTATTTTTCTCTAGTGTGCATTGACTGCTTTGAAAAACTGCATGTCGAACAGCGTAATCGAATTGGGTAATTTTTCGAGGTGTTTACACACTAAACTCCTCGCGGAAGTTTACCGAATTTGTGTAAACTTCGTTCCAAGGTGAATTCATTACAGGTGGTATCCTCCCTCCATATTGTTTCTTCTTCTTCCCTGAAAATCAAATCGTAGCTGTCAAATTGCTTATGTTGTTGCTTTGTCTGACATTTACAGCCACAATGAGTGTGTGCGTGCGTGTAGATCTGAATTCGCTCGAGCACACCTGTATGAATTCGCCTTGCTTCGTTCCATAAAATTTTGACAGTTCATTTACGCATTCGGCAATTTTCTACGTTTACACGCTTTACGCGGTGTGTCTATGGTTACATGAATAAATTTATTCTTTTTTAAGCATTATAAAGCACATTATCTTTCCTTTGTGCAACAGTGACTGCGCCTAAATGATGCAGATGAAATATTCGAAATTTCGATGCTGTTTATGGCGCTGAAAACGCATTATAGCATGCGCATTATAGCATGTGTACGAAATATTCAGATAGCAATAAGGAAGATAGGCCGATAAATGGGACTTTTGCAATTAAAGCAATATTTTGGATTTTTTTTGTATAATGCATTGTCAGCGAAACCTGAACGATGGTGAAAATTTCAAAACCCCAGCTCAATGGGAAGTTAGTTCAAAATCCAAAGCAAAATCTCTGGAAATGAAACTATTCAAATATCTCTACCCGTGCGCCACCTATCGGAATTATTTTTGTGTTATACTGCGTGGGGCCAGAAAACTAAACGACGATGAAAATTTCAAGATTCTACTCCAACGGGAAGTTCGTTGAAAAACAAATTAATCCACACCGAAAACAGACCTTCGCATTTCGTAATAGAGCGACTCACGCGCCACCTAGCGGGTGCAATTTTTTTTGAACATTTGGAAATTGATTAAGTAATACACACGCTAAATATCAGCTAATTCGGTCCATAATTAGGATTTTCAGTTTTTATTACCCCGATCTCAGCTCCACCTAACGGAATTTTTTTTAGGAAAATATTTCTTTTCATAGCAGTAATACATGTTCCGAATTTCAGCCAAATCGGACCATAAATGCGATTTTTGAAAATATAGCGACCCACGCGCCACCTATCGGAATTTTTTTCCATAATATTGCATTGTCATCGCGACCTGAACTGTGGTGAAAATTTCAAGACCCTAGCACAACAGGAAGTTGGTTCAAAATCGAATGCAAAAATCCGGGCACAAGAACGACGAAAGCGACATAATAAAAACATTTTAAAAAGGAATGTAATGGAAATGGAAAGAAAGGTTAGGTAAGAGAATAAAAGAAACGAAAAGAAAGGAAAATAAAATCTAACATTCAACTTACATCTAACTATTGTACGTAGTACGCATGTACATGTGTACATGTGTATACATCCATATATCTTAATCCTAAGTAAACCCAAGAACGTGGATGGCACATGTATGTGAAATCTGTCACTATGCGAAAATATGTTGTGGACTCAGGTGTGTCTTATCTAACTGATAACCATACTTGAGTCCCATCATTATCGTCCTAGACGACCAACACAACAGTGAGATAGCGGTCTCCCCTAATGTATATTGAGTAAATATGCATGGCGAGATCGTTATGTATGTACTAATTGTGTCCACATACATAAACACATACATACGCGCATCCACATACATATGTTGGAATCCGTTCACAACTGTGAATGGTTACATTTCAAGACTAAATGCTTTTGATAGTTTTATCCTTAAACATGATATTTAGTTATTATTATTCTATTTACTCTAATGCATTTAAAATATTTAGAATTTTCTTAATTACAAAAGGCAATGGCAGCAGGAATGAGCCGCGATGACTTTACTTCAAATTTACTGGTTAATGTATACTAAATACTGTTGTCGCTTCAACGATCCAGGTAGTTATATTTAAATGTGACGTATGATGAAATCCAAGGACATAAGCTAAGCGGGACTCATTGGTTGGCTTGGTGATGTGGTACTGTATTTGGGTAAAGAGAGCAGCGAAATGTTTGTTGCCAATAGGTGCATCCAATATTCGGTACCTATGTGCTGTTGAGAAAACAATTTTGATGATGTTGCTACTGATGTTCATGGTGGCTGCAGTCTCAACACTTTCAATATTTATGAGTGTAATTTATTGTTTTTGTAGCGCTTGTGGTGTGATTGGTGTTAACATTGAATTCGTTGATTTTATATATTCACTATAAAATGATTCCTGGACGATCTCAATAGGTTGATCGGAGAGCCTTGTGGTTTTTGTTGTTGCTCAGCGGGTTTTATTGAGAATGCTAAACTTTCCTCTACTAATTGCTGCTGGTTTTCTTTTATTATTAAATATTCGTGAGCATGGTTAACCTCACACAGAAGTCATCATGAAGTACTCGATATGGATATAAGTACCATTTGTATAGATGAGTTTTATGGTTGTGTGGTATTTGGACCTTCACCAAACCAAACTCATATCTGATTAAAACAGTAGTTATAGATATATTGGCCAGCTCAAAAGGAGCTTCATCTAATAACCGAATATCTTCTTTTAAATTAGTCTTAATTGCTTTCATTTTGTTTGATACACCTTTTGTACAGTAACATTCGCCTAATATGATTCCAACTAATGCCCTTTGTGTCCTTTAACTTTTCAATTGCTCCGTCTTTTAGTATTTTATTCAGGTGATGATATCGATTTGTGATGGTTTTTACTAACATGTCCCATGTTGTCCTTATCAATGCCATATTGCCTTCCTTTTTGATGGGTATACCTGGCCTATCTCTAAACTTACTTAAGCCTAAGCGAAAGTTATTTATGAACAATATTAACATCGATATTAACATCAATTTTAGACTGTTGAATTTTACGCTTTTGTTCTTAATTTTGTTGTTAGTATTTTTGGTTTGTGTATATTTTTTATTGATTGGATTATCAATGCTACAATCTTCGATAGGAAAAGGACAAACATTAGCTACTGACCTCTTGGTCACGCCAGTGCTTGTCCTTACGTCTATCATTCTATATTTAAAATCCCCAAAGATGGAATTTTCTTCTCTACCCCTCCTCCAAATCAAGGAGGGGAGACTCTTCCTTATGAGCAACACTGAACTTGTCTCATGTGGCTTTTCCCAATTAACCCTTTGGAGCTTACTTAAGTACTCCACTGCTTGCCAGTGATCCCGCACCCCGTGATAACACTGGCTATCACTACGGTTTACTGGTGACAATGTTATTACATTGAATCCTCTCTCCGAATTCGTAGTACCTGAAAATAGACTAGATTCTTTATTAAAAAATTTGCTTGCATACTTTAAAATTATATTTATTTCAAGAGATGTGTTTGCTGACGTTTTTGCAGATGAATCAAACACATTTCTTAATTTGGTAAAAAAGGGTACTAGGTTTAGCACATAATTTGGTTTGAATTTTAGGTTGCTTGAATTATCAACACGTTCCATATGTTTTGATGTTTTCTCAATCACTATGGATCTACGTTTTGATGTAATCTCCGAGTTACCTAAATTTTCAATATTTCTTTTGAAGTAAAGATTCACTCCAAATTTGCCATCATCTTTTTTTGTAGTGGTATTACAAAAAATTATTTTGCATTCTTCCTCTTGGACATGCACTATTTTACATGGACTATCAAATGAAGGATCTGCAAGATGAATATTACTTGGAATTTTTAATATTTTTATAGGTTCTGAGGGAACATTTGAGACTATATTTTTTACAACAAATGATTCAAAATCTTTTTCAAAATGATCCATCAAGGATTTTATTTGCAGATTAATCCTCTCATTTACATTGGTTTTATTTTGTCCAATGCCTTCAATAACAAGTAACTCTTTGGTTGAACTAAGGTTAAGCTTATTTCTGAGTTCTTTTGTTATTAAATGCTCTTTTGAACCATTATCTAGTAAAGCTCGTGCTTTAACGACTTTCCGCTTACCCGCTTTAATACCAATAATGGCAGTGGTAGGGAGACAATATTTGTTGCTGGAGTCATCTACCTTGGATTTTACAATAAAACTTTTTGTTTTGGATTGCTTTTCTTTTTCCTTGTGTAGCATAAAGTTATGACTGCCATTATTACTCTTGCACTTCTTATCCGCTTCAAAATTATCCAGAAAGGATTTTAATTGCAGATTAATCCTCTCATTAACCTTGCTTTTATTTTGTACAATACCTTCAATAACAAGTGACTCTTTGGTAGAACTAAGGTTAAGCTTATTTCCGAGTTCTTTTGTTATTAAATGTACTTTTTGTGGTGATAACACCGAACCTTGTGATGCTTTCTGACTTAGAAATTTATCTATTGACTCTAGCTTTGGTATTTCCTTGGAATTCGTTAAGGAATTATCATTGGACAAACTGAGAGTTGCTAAGACTTGTGCGCTTTCAGACATCTTTTCTTTAAACAACTGCGCACTAAAGGCAGTGTCAGTCACTACCGCTGCATCTAGGAGATTTTTGGAATAGGTGTTTGCCAGAAATCTCTTATTTGCGTATCTTTCATTAAGTAGATTCCAGGCTACACCGAAACTTGTTGAAGTTGATGGCAACTTTGCAATACTACTTGCTGCTGAACCTTTTAATTTGATTTTTAAGATATACATTTTATATGTATCAGGAAGATTTTTGGCAACTACTAATTGTTCGAATAATTCTTTGAACGTTTGCCACTTAGCATAGTCGCCAGAAAATTCAGGTATGTGTAGTTGTGGCAGAAGATATTGAGCACTCGAGTTTTGATTTTTGTTTTTTCTTGCTAACTCAAAGAATCTGTATTTTAGCTCGTTACCCTTTAGGATCAGTTCGTTTTCTTCAAACTGATCCAGAAATTCTAACACAACATCTTTCGTTCTTTCCAGAGTTTCCTCTGTGCTTTCCACAGAGATGGCGTTTAATCGCAGACCTCAATTTGCTTTTCTAAATCGATAAGTGAAAATTTAAGTCTGCGAACTAAACCAGGCTTGCTCTCTTCTGCCTTTATATTGTTGGAGTTTCCTAACTTAGTTATTAAGTTACTTACCCTTACGTACGCTGTTGTATACAGCATACTTACTTTCCCAGCAACGTCGTTTTAACGTAATCACTAGTCTTCGATGCCTGGGCTTTCATTAGCTCTTGGTGAGAGCTGTTGAAAGTTTCCCACAATTCATCTAGACTGTCACGGAGCATTGAAATATTTTCAATCCCATCACTCAATGTTACCGTCATGCAGTGGCGTGCCTACGTGTTTCAATCAAGGCAAGCCCCAGTCTTTATAACCCCAACAAAAGCACATACTGCTGCCAAATAACATTTCAGACGAAGAAGAAGAGTTCAGGATAGATATTTATCGACTTTTGCATCTGATATTTATCGACTTTCGGATCTGCATAATATTATTCTTAAAGTGTTTGGTATTAAATTTTTGAGAAAAAAATTATCCTGATTTTCACAACTTCGTCCAAAAAAACCATTTTTAAAATCAAAATTTTTTCAAAAATCGTAAAAATTCGACAAAATTTCGACTTTGGCCAGCTATTGCTCAGCGATGGTTTGACCTATCACTACATTTTATACGTCGTTAGAATCGTATTTTAATTTTCTTTCGAACAAGCTATTGCTTCCGTTCTTCGCTTTTGTACGTTTGGCGAAACGATTTTTTGAATGAAGTGATACCTAAAAAACACAAAATTGCCGATATCTCGAAAACCTGCCCATACAAAATTTTTTTAAAAATATGTTCACAGCTCAGCATACCAGTGCCAATTCACCCATATGTATGAATCTCTTGGTATTTTTTCAAATTAATTATTTGTAAACTAGTGTAATTTTTGAGTAGAGCGCTTTGCACGTTAACATTGTAGATATGTGTATACATATCCAGTTTGGCTTTACAGCTTATAGTAACAACAGCACGAAGCTGGCTTCGTAGTTGCATACAAAATTTCTTCCAAATTCAAAAAAACAGATGCTTCACAAAGAGATTTTAGTAAGGGATTTGAAAGCCAGGTAAAAGCCAATAAGTAAAAGCGAGATGGCCATCATCGCCTAGGCGGTTCAAGGCTATTTTAAGTAAGAAAGTAAGAGATGGCATCATACGCGCTCAAATATTTGCATGTTAATTGTTATGCTATCAGCCGACAGGTGGCAGGAAGAGCGGTAGGTATATGTTTATGCTATTGGCAGTTAGTGAAACCAAATGTAAACGTTAAAAAAGAAATTGTTACGATACATTTTTGAAACATATTGTAGCTCATAGAGGATTAGCTAGGCAAGCCGGGCTTTTCGGCTTATATGGAAGGCACGCCACTGCCGTCATGGCCTTGAAGTGATGGTTTTGAATGCTTTCTGCAAAAATTAATTGTTGCTCCATTTTGTTTTATATTATTTAAATTACTTTTTTGTTTTAAATAAAAGAAGGCACTCGCGATAAAATTTGTTACTTATTAATTTTTTATATCGCGTTTTTGCTCGCACTAGGGGTCACCAAAATGTTAATTTAAAATAACGTTGCCGGTTGATGGTACATATGAAACTCAACTCCAGTTTCCTGGAGTGCCTTTATTTATATCTTTTCTTAATCTAACATTCAACTTACATCTAACTATTGTACGTAGTACGCATGTACATGTGTACATGTGTATACATACATATATCTTAATCCTAAGTAAACCCAACAACGTGGATGGCACATGTATGTGAAATCTGTCACTATGCGAAAATATGTTGTGGACTGAGGTGTGTCTTATCTAACTGATAACCATACTTGAGTCCCATCATTATCGTCCTAGACGACCAACACAACAGTGAGATAGCGGTCTCGCCTAATGTATATTGAGTAAATATGCATGGCGAGATCGTTATGTATGTACTAATTGTATCCACATACATAAACACATACATGCGCGCATCCACATATGTTGGAATCCGTTCACAACTGTGAACACCCACTTTTTTTGCTTCCTTATCCAGTCCAGAGAAGGCAGCGCTTACGGCGCGGTTGTTAAGGTCAATGATATCAATATCATCGGCATACGCCAGCAATTGCACGCTCTTGTAAAAGATTGTGCCATTGCGGTTTAGCTCTGCTGCTCGAATTATCTTCTCCAGCATCAGATTGAAGAAATCGCACGAAAGGGAGTCGCCCTGTCTGAAGCCTCGTTTGGTTTAAAATGGCTCAGAGAGGTCCTTCCAGATTCTGACGGAGCTGTTGGTTTTGCTCAACGTCATTTGGCAAAGCCGTATAAGCTTGGCAGGGAAGTCAAATTCAGACATGTCGGCATACAGGCAACTCCTTTTTGCGCTGTCAAAAGCGGCTTGGAATCAACAAAGAGATGGTGTGTGTCGATTCTTTTATCATGGGTCTTCTCCAGGATTTGGCGCATCGTGAAAATCTGGTCGATGGTAGACTTACCAGTTCTAAAGACACACTGATAAGGTCCAATCAGTTTGTCTACGATGGGCTTCAGCCTTTCACACAACACGCTAGAAAGAACCTTATATGCAATATTAAGAAGACTAATTCCGCGGTAGTTGGTGGGGTTAGCGGGATCGCCTTTCTTGTGGATTGGGAAAAGCACACTTAAATTCCAATCCGGAGGCATGCATTCGTCTGACCATATTCTGCATAAGAGCTGATGCATGCTTTTTACCAGCTCTTCGCCTCCGTGTTTGAACAGCTCGGCGGGTAGTCCGTCTTTTCCAGGCGCTTTGTTGTTTTTGAGCCGGGATATAGCTATCCTCACTTCATCATAGTCAGGTGTTGGGATGACTTTTCCATCGTCAGGAATTGGGGTATCGGGTTCGACGACTCCCTCGCAATTTAGCAGTGAGGAGAAGTGCTCCCTCCATAATTTAAGTACACTTTGTACGTCGGTTACCAGGTCGTCATTATTGCCCTTACCGGAGCCCGCCCCGGTCTTAAAACCTTCCGTCATCCGCCGGATCTTTTCATAGAATTTTCGGGCATCATTCCTGTCAGCCAGCATCTGGAAGGTATGGAAAATAAATGAAAATATAAATAAAGAAAAATAAAGGAAAGAGAGGTAATGAAAAGTTAAAAAATAAGTAAAGGAAACGAATGGAAATGAAAGAAAACTAAAGGAGTTACGAAAGGAAAATAAAGAAAGTAAGGAAACGGTAGGAAAGGAAAGGTAATGGAAAGAAAGGTGGGGAAACGAAATGACAGGAAAAGAAATCTAAGGAAAAAAGTGAAAGAAACTAAAGGGAAGAAAAAAAAAATAAAAGAAATTAAATGAAAAAAAAATCAATAAAATTAAAGGAAACTAAAGCAAAGGAAACAAAAGGAAAGAAAAGAAAAAGAAAATAAAAAGAAAAAGGAATGTAATAGAAATGGAAAGAAATGTCAGGTAAGAAAATAAAAGAAAAGAAAAGAAAAGAAAGGAAAATAAAAGAAAAGAACAGAAAAGAAAGAAAGAAAGAAGGGAAATAAAATGAAATGAAAAAAGGAAAAGAACGGAGAGGGATGAATAAAAAAGGAAAGAAAAGAGAATAGAAGGAAAGAAAAGCAAAAGATATAAATTGAGATGAAAGGAGAGGAAAGGAAAGGAAATAAAAGCAAATGATAGCAAAGGAAAGGAAAGGAAAGAAATACGTATGAAGACGAATTAAGAAAAATAAATAATTATCAACATTGAAACTATATTACTGAATGGTGTAAAGAGGGAGGAAAAGGCAAAATGAATAGGAATGTATAAAAACCAAAAATATACAAAATATGGAAAAAAGGAAAATTTAAGATATATCAAAAAGGTAGGAAAGTAAAATTAGGTTTTGTGGTTGAATTTCAACCACTGGGCGAACTCTAGTATATAAAATACTGCAATCATCGATGCATTGTCGCTTACTTAATTGCTAAATATGCAGTTTGTCTGTATATTTACTTAGGTCTACTTATTGATAACTGCATCGTGGCGATAAATGTGCTGGTTGTCAATAGTAGACATAAACAGGAATGACATGACCTAGAATGTTTCAAAACCAAATCGCTGCCACGACAGTTGGCCAAGGACCTGTCAATTTCGGCATCACTCCTCAAGACTTTCGGGGAGTGTTTTTGTCTTCAACAACAACAACATCCACGACAACAGAGGAACGCTTGAGGTTTAAGGCGAACCTGTTTCGCTTTTAATTATGCGAGGCCAGGTCTGTCTGGACACCTCACATGTAGGATCCAGTTCCCACATCGTATTAATCTTTTCGGCGAAAATCGAGGGAAGCTTGTATCGTACTCGTAGCAAGATGAGTAGAAATATTTATGTGGTGCAGAAATATCTTTTACCCCACTATGGGCCGGGAGCCGCATAACTGTTGGCGTGCATCTCGAGGCTAGGTCATTTACCGACTGGCTGCAGTCGATTGCTACCTCTTGATGTTGTGTTGTTGCCTTGAAGAGAATTGATAGTCGACTGACTGTCAGTGTGAATTAAAACAGATATTGTGGTTTTCGAAAGCAAAAGTTTGGTTCGAAAGACACTGCATTGGCTTCAGATTGTATGCCGCTACCAACGTTGCCATCCATTTTGGAGCCATCCGTGAAGATGGATGTGGGCTGCGGGTCTATAGTTTGTCCCTTCTCTCATTCGTGCGTGTCAGTGATCCTTATGGAGAATTTGTTGTCTAGAGAAAATATTGGGGGCCTGCGTGGAGGGAAGTGCCCTGGTAACAAGCAAGCCATCAGACAAATCACTCTAAGTACCTATCCTTCATTACATTAAGGTTTGTTTCGAGTGCTAGGCACCATACCGTGAAACCGTAGGAGAGTACCGGTCGGTCGGTGACGACCGCGGCGTACAGCCTTATTTGTGGCTTTAACCACCACCTTTTTCCCACTTTAGAGACAAAAAGAGCAGTAATAGCTTTCCTGGATCTCTCCTCGACATACCTGTTCCAGGTTAGGTTGCTGTCTAGAATTACGGTATTTACCTTCGGTTGTGAAGTGGGTCTCACTCCAATTAAGAGTGTGGACCTAAAAATTGGTATTTTGTATCGCCTGGTATTATCAGGATTAACACTGAATCCGCTTTCTCTTGACCACTCCTCCTTGAGGTGCAGTGCGGTCTGGAGTAGCTCTCATAAGGTTGGAGATGTTCACCGGTTGCCGTTAGAGCTATATCATCAGCATAGGCTATGACATGGCAACCCGTTCTTTCCAATTTTATAAGAAAGGTGTTATCCGTTAGGTTCCACAGTAGTTTGGATAAGACTCGCCTTGAGGGGTGCCCCTGAAGGCGTATTCGACTTTGGTATGCGCCGTAAGCTCTGCCTTTTTTGGCCTGGACAAACAAGCGAAAAGTGAGTCTGGCGGTGAACCAGGAAAAAAATCGCCGCACCTGCACCTTAGCAGTCAGTCTTGATAGTTACAAACCAGAAACCGTGAACGACGACGTCTATTTGCGAACCAGTATTAACAACTAAGAAGAGCTACAACGGCCTGAACTGAGATAGAAAGAGCAGGTAGAGGATTACTTGAACTTTCTTTGTTTGGTCGTAAAAAAGGAATGACTGCGTGCTTAGATATGCAACAGCCAAAGTCTCCGGGGCGGTTAAGAGCCAATAAATGATGATGAAGTGAAACCGATGCAATATTCACAAAAAACTCAACAAATATGTCAAAAATATGTAAAAAATATGCTAAAAATATTCCACATTTATGAAAAATATGTATAAAATATGAAAACATGTAAAAAATATGTAAATATGTAAAACATACTAGCTAAAAAATAAATCTATTTTTGACATAACCAACTTACAACTTTGCGAAAAATATGCACTTCCATACAATTCCGAGCTCTGGTCATTACCATCGAACGATCAACGGACTTTATAACACCTGAGCATGGCACATGCCTTAACTTTACCAAGGCGGACTGGGACAGTTTTAAGACATACACGGACGACTCCTTGGTTGCTCTACCCATTGACTCGGCCTCTAAACGCTTAACTCCTGCGGGTCGAATATCTCAAATAAGACCAAATATCCCCGCGGAGGCAGCGGCCATGGCTAGAGAAAGAAAGTCTCAATCCCGCAGATCCCCGCATAAGGGATCTCAATGCGGAAATTCGTGGGTTGGTCGACCAAATGGAAACAACACCTAGAGCAATGCAACCTCTCCGATGGTGTTGGCAAACTAGGGACTTTGACTGTAGTATCTATCCAAACCAACGAAACATAAGGATAAAGTGGATATCACTTTCGGCGACAGTGTCAAGGGGATGTGCGAACTCCTTCTGTCGACAATTCATACTGAATTCCCCGCCCGATAGAGCTAAACGTAGGACCATGCGACAGGCGCGTAAATACAAAAACCAAAACACGCCCATAGTCATCACTGCCTCGGAGGTCAAGGAAGCCATCAGACAGGCTAAGCCCTCAAAATCCATCGGCCCGACGGTATTGCCAAGAAGATGTTGAAACATCTTAGTCAGAAGGGACACAAATACCTAGCGGCTCTGTTCAATCTTTCACTGAATACTTTCGTCATTCCCTATATCACTTTTGTCATCGGTAGTCATGACGATAGAGTCCACCTGGCTAGTCATCAACATGGCTTCCGTAAGCTACATAGTACTACCACCACACTCAATGCCATTCCAAAGCAGTTATATAGCGGCCTAAGTCAACCCCAACCAAATCATAGGACTGTGTTAGTGGCACTGGACTTGTCAAAAGCATTTGATACAGTTAATCACGCCACGCTCATACAATATCTCCTTGAGACACATCTCCCTGTTCGGTTAAAGATGTGGACCGCTAATTATCTGAACGGACGGCAGGCGTCGGTAAACTTTAGAAGCGCTACATCCAAACCCAGACGTATTAGACAGTTGGTGCCACAGGGTAGTGTCCTATCCCCGACACTGTTTAACTTCTATCTATCGAAGATGCCCCACCACCAGAGGGCGTCACCATCGTTTCATATGCCGACGACTGTACAATAATGGCGACGGGGAAGGGCCCCCATACTGATGAACTCTGTGCGAAAATCAACAGTCACCTCTGCGACCTTTCCAGGTGTTTCACCGAGCGAGATCTGACAATATCACCGACTAAATCTACGGGGACACTCTTTACGACATGGACGCGCCAAGTGAGAAACGAATTAGACATTTACGCTGATGGCATTAAGCTAATAACTGTCAGCCACCCAAAGTTATTGGTGGTGACATTGGATAATACTTTCTCATTTGCTGGTCATGTGTTTGAAATGGTCTCAAAGGTACGAGGTCGCACCAAGATTATCAAGTCACATGCCGACAGTACTTGGGGAAAAGATAAAGAAACGTCGCTGACTACAAATAAGGCCATTGGCCGACCAGTCTTTGACTATGCTGCACCCATATGGTCGACTAACGTGCATAACACCAAGTCTGCCAAAATACTGCTATCAGAACTGCTACGGGATGTCTCGTCATGTCTCCTGAGTCTCACCTCCATCAAGAGGCAAAACTGCTCAATGTAAGAGAGTACGCAGAAATACTTAGCAGGCAATTCCTTCTGAACTGCCACAAGCCAGGACATCCAAACCGCCATCTTTTGGACATATACCCGCCCCCAAGAAATATAAGGAAACATATCCGTAAGCATTATGAGGAGATCCGGCATCATATTACCTTGCCGTTTAATCATAAGCGGCATCCACACTGAGTCGGTTGATACCATTGTCAGATCTCGGCCTGTGAACGCCGTTTTAAACAGTCTTCCACCCGATATTGCTGAAGAAGAACGCACCTTAACAAGGGAGACGAGAGTCACCATGGCACAGCTTCGGTCTGGATACAGTGTGGGGTTAAAACTCTTACTTATCCAGACTGAACGACACCATTTTATACACATGCCCTGCATTTCCTTCCTGCGGGTTATATCTTACCTTTTCATAACCTCTACATATAATATGTATGTATGTTTGTGGACATATCACTCGAAAACCGCTGATTGGAATTCAATGAAACTTTAAATTGAAATTTAAGATATCCAATAACTCAACCGATTTCAAAGTTATCGGTCGATATCTAAGTTATCGGCCAATATTTGAGCCAAAAGGACCTTTTGGCGATCAAAATCAACTGTTTAAAACACCCAGCGGTACAATTGAAAATGTGTCATCGATCAAAATCGTTTTATTGTTGTTGTCTTTTTGGAACATTGACACAACAATATCAGTTACCGTCTTCGGAGATGCCGCAAAAACTTTCGATGTAATAAGACTGTTGGTTATTTTGCTAAAATCTTACCTTGCAACAGTTATAGAAACAGTTACAAAAACGTCAAAGCTTGTTAAATTGCAATTTTAAGAGAAATGAAATAAGTCCGAATGAAAATGAAATAAATCCCAATGGTAAAAAATAATAAATTGTAGTTTTAAGAGAAATGAAATATGTCCCAACAAATATGAAATAACTCCCAATGCTGGAAAATGAAATAACTCCCAACTGGATTTCGTTATGAAATTATTCCCAACAAAATTTTATGAAATAAGTCCCAACGCATTGGGAGTTATTTCATTATGAAATAAGTCCCAATTTGTATGGAAAATATTTGGGACTTATTTCATTTTTTTGGACTTATTTCATTTGGGACTTATTTCGTGGTGCCTAAAATATCAACTTGGAATAGAAAATTGTGCGAATTTCGTCAGATAATTTTGAGAAATTGAAGTTATAAGTTTTGGTATGTGCTATAAACTAGGAACTTAAGCGACTTCGTTATGTATCAACTAATTTATACCACGGATAGATATTTGGTATTGAAACAGTAGTATACAATTGTTTTTATGGTCATTACAGTTACACAGTAGAAGATTTCATGGACTATTTGACCGATTGAATAATTTATTACTTAAATTACCTATTCTTTTTTGTTATTAATGAACAAACCGATCAACAGCTCACAAACAGTACTAGTTACCGTGATTGCAATATCGCTCTAGCTAAGGAACTAGACGTACGGCTTTGTATTTGTTGTTAGATTCGTTAGTACGTGTATTTTTCACGCAATTTTCGTTTTATTTTAATATGTTTAAGTACAGCAAAAATTTGGTTATTTGTTAGTTATTATTCGGTTTTCATTGGCGAATATTCCTGTAATTTAATATCCACCTTGGATGGGTAGAATAGGTTTAACGCCTGAAAATATGCTTCGCCTCTAAATGGTTTATGACATCGATAATTGTGAGTCCGAAGTCAGTTTTTTCTAAATTAAAAATGGCGGATCCAATATGGCGGTGAGTTTTTTAAAAACTGACTGGATTGTTTTAAAACTTGGTATTCGGAGGTTCATATAGTTGCTGATGACGAATCCGATATCACTCTTACGAAATTCACATTGGTGGATCCAAAAAATCCAATTAGTTCTCAAAAAAATCCCGGTTATATTTTATCCACCATTTCGAATTTTGAAAAAGTGACTTTGGATTCGTGATCAGCGACTATATGAACCCCCGAGTACCAAGTTGCAAGCCAATCCAATCAGTTTTTAAAAAATTCATCGCCATATTGGACCCACCATTTTGAATTAAAAAAAAACATCATCGGCTTCATAATCAGCGATGTCATAAACAGGATTGCCACTATGGAAATTTCCTTCTAACTAAAAACCTACCAAAATGGCCTTAATTCTACCAATATTTTCTTCACAGCAACAACACTTTTTTATGAGTTTTTTTCTCGTGCCCTGGACCTGGATTCAGTAACGGCGATCTTTGAAATGTACACTTTTTTCATATACATAAGTTGTTTGAAACAAAATTTACATCTCTAAACTTACCGTTACTGAATGTGGTTTCATCAAATTATAAAAAAAAAAGACTCCAAGAAATGTTGTGACATTCTCTATGAGCCAGGGCTCATTCAGATTTAAAAATTTGCAGTTTTGCTTCAAAGTAGGTCCATACTCATTTAAACTGACTAAAAACTTTACTCACTATTCAACGAATCTATAACTTAAAAGGTCCAAAGAATGCGAGGGAGCATTCCAGTATCTGAAAAGATCACTCTTGAACCCGTCCTTGATCCAGGACTCACATTTTGGAAAACTAGTTTGCACCACATTATCATAGTCAGCCAGACGATGAAGAATAATTAAAATTTATACACTGTGCAAAAACTCCCTAGGTTAACTCCGTCGCATATGATACAATGTTGCAGATTAACCCCCATATTCATAAAAAATAAAATTGGTTTATTAAGCTTTTTAAAATGACATTTTCATACAAATTTTTATTAATAAGAGCTTATTAACCCTTTTATATTTTTTATGAATAAGGGGGTAAAAGTGCTCATAGATTTTTGTTATGAACGAACCTTCTTCCAAACAGAATGAGACTTGACCTTGAAGAATTTAAATTTGCAGAAAGACAGTGATGTTACTCGAATAAAGGTAAAAACCTACCAAAATTCACATCGTCCTACCATCCTCCGAACAGGAAAAAAAACGACCAATTTTGGTAGGAAAAGCCCGCATATCACTTCACTGGTCATAAACCTTCTAAATGCGAAATCTAGCCAAAAAAAAGTGCGCGATGGGTACGGTGACCATAAATTTTTTTTGAAAAAACAGAACTCTTTTTTACTTAAGGCTTGGTATTGCCTTCACGTGAAAATTTCGCTACCCGGCTATAAACTTTTTGGGGTTACACTCTCAATATTTGGAAAAGTGTTTTTCATGGCAAATCATCTCTTTGTAAAAAATGTTGCCAACGTCTGTGAAACATTGAAATTGCAATCTCAAATAATTTCAACCAAAGTGCATCAATTGAAAGTAATTTTTTAAATATATTTTTCCGTTTTGTGAATAGTATTTCTTGATGGTGAGAGACATTTCCTTGTTAATTTAAAACCTACCATAACCGCGGTTGCCGTTTTGGCCGAAATGTACCATTTTTGGTACGAATTTTTTTCCGGGTACGGAACTTCCAAATTTTTGATACGTTTTTACCATTTTAATGTACTCAATTTTTGATTTCGCTGAAGCACTTGACCGCGTTAAACATAAACTAAATTATTTTTAAAATATTTGGAAAGATTTTAAATTTTTCATAAAGTTTTGAAATTATTGAGCAAACTAATTTTACAGAGCTACTCATTACATTTGTTAAAAAAGGTTGCCGGCACAAAAAAGCAGAACAAAAACAGAACATTTGCTTAAAAACAGAACATTTCTGTTATTTTCTTTAGAAAAAAAATACGCAGAACAAGCTCATTAAAAACAGAACTGTTCTGCCAAAAACAGAACGGATGGTCACCGTAGCGATGGGGTCAGTATACGCGTTTTAGTTCCACCAGTTTCATTTCGACAACATATTTCAGGCCTTAAACTTATTCCACCTATTAAAGGTGGCTATTAAATTACAGGAATATTCGCCAATGAAAACAACTGCCAAAATTCAAATTTTTGCTGTACTTAAACATATCTATTATATATAAATGCGCAAACATAACAGGTTTCTCCCTTTTTTGCAATAACCACAATTCTAAGGTATATACAATTTGGTATGTATCGATATGTCTCGCCGAGCAGGGTGTGCGACAACAAACCAAAAATTTAAAAAAATTAATTATAATATGATTTGAAAATCACACCACTACATGTGATATACACGCATTCGCTTTATAGAGCCGCTGTTATGGGTGTATGTATGTAGGTATGACCACTTGCATTGTTGTGTTTGCATTCATTGCAGTTAGGTTAGGTTAGGTTCAAGTGGCTGCCGCAGAGGCACACTTAGGCCAGTTTTGAAAGGCCCGTTGTGATACCACCAACACAAGGAAAGTCAGTCTCGGGACCCAGCCATATGGAAAATCCCTGAGTTGTTGGGATTTTCCACATAGCAGAATCCCGGGACTGACACTACTAAACCGACACCGTTACTCCTCCTCGAACCACTTAGATGACTTTATGAAGCCCATCAAGTCCTTTATGTCCAGTTCCGCGATCTGGCTTAGGCTATACAGGAACGGAACTCCCAAAAAGCGCGTTCTCGCGCCGCTTAAAGCCGGACAGTTGCAGATGAGGTGCTCCACTGTTACCTCCTCCTCATCATCTTTGCAACTCCTGCAGCATCGTCGGTAGGGCACACCTAGCCTTTCTGCATGCCTACCAATGAGGCAGTGACCGGTTAATACCCCTATCAATATGCAGATTTCCCTCCTAGTTAGGGCATAAATGCGTCTAGACCTTTTAAGATCCCATTTTGGCCAGGTTTGTTTCGATATGCGACACCCTGGGGATTGCAGCCATCTTTCGTTGGCTTGACGGAGTGTGTGCTCCTTCAGCATTAGTTTGCATGTGGCAAACGGCATACCTAAGCGCTCTTTATCCTGAAGAACCTGCTTGGTCGTGCCCTGCCTGACAAGCTCGTCTGCCTTACAGTTTCCCTCAATGTCCCTATGTCCCGGGACCCATATGAGGTTTACGCGGTTCTGTTGGGCCATCTCCTGAAGAGATCGACGACAGCTGAGCGTCAGTTCAGAGTTGAACGTGTATGAGCCAAGGGATTTGATGGCCGCTTGGCTATCGCTGAAAATAGCGATATCTTCTCCGATAACACGTTTGCTTAACCAGGCCGCGGCGTCCAGGATTGCCGAGACTTCCGCCTGGAAGACGCTACAATGATAAGGTAGTCTGAAGGAGAGCTCAAGGTCCAAATCCCTTGAATAAACTCCTCCTCCAACTCTGCCGTCCAACTTCGAGCCGTCGGTGTATATGGAAGTGCCACCTTTGTTTCGGGACACTTCTCTACTGGGAAAGTTTATTTTGAAACAGCTATCCCCGACTGTAGTAGTCGCACAACGATCTGTGCTTAGAGGGAGAAAGCTGTAAGATTCCAGAATACTGGAGTGTCCAATAGTACCCGCAGCCCAACTGGCAAAATGCCCAGAATGACCTGGAGGGCTTCGTTGGGCGTTGTCCTTAGCGCACCGCTTATACAGATCATATTGGATCTATGGACTTTCCGCAACAGATTCAGGTATGTTGCCTTGCTCAGCGCAGCATGATTAGGCGAATGATGGCCGTGTAGATCCAACTGCATACTCTAGGGCTGAGCCCCCATTTTTTGCCAATGGCTCTTTTGCATGTGTAAAGAGCGATGCAAGCTTTCTTCTGGCACTGAAGAACATTCTCCTTCCAATTCAATTTCCTGTCCAGAACTATGCCTAGAAACTTGGCCTTATCCGACAATCCCAGGCGCGTGCCATCTAGTTCTGGTAGGCTTAGTGGCGGTATTTTGTACCGGTTGGTGAAGAGGACAAGTTCCACCTTCCCTGGGTTGATACTGTGGCGAATGTTCTCAAGAATCGCTCATCTCACAACTCTAGCGTATTTCTATCACTAGCGTCACTACCACAACTACAGCTGCGAGAGGCAGCTCGCGTGTTTGCGAATGTGGCACAAAGAGGAGATGACGATAGATAAACGTTTCGAGAACACTGTTGCACGAATAAACCAGAAAGGTGTAGACATTTCTAGGTTGTGAAGCTGCTGTCTGCTAGGGTATATAAACCGCGCAAAGACAACGCAAATCAATCAGTTTATTTTAAAGTGTTGTACAGTGAAGTACTGAACAGTGAGTTAACCCGCGATATTGTACTACGGTTTTTAGTAGTAAATAAAGCGTACTATTTATTAAGCAGAATCGGAGTGTTTTATTTAACGTACAGTGATCGAACTCAGGGAAAATAATCAAGGAATCATCGAATTCGTCACAATTGGTGTCAGAAGCGGTATTGTTAAATAAATTCAAGGACATTGAAAAGGATAACAAGGACATTGAAAAGGATAACAAGGACATTGAAAAGGATAACAAGGACATTGAAAAGGATAACAAGGACATTTTAAGGATAACAAGGACATGGCAAAGTTGAATGAGTTGAAGATCCAGCAACTCAAAAACGAGTTGGAACGACGTGGATTGTCAACAACGGGAAATAAAGCAGAGCTACAATCACGGTTGCGAGAGGCTATGGAAGCAGAGAAAATCAACGTTGACGATCATGTTTTTCAACTTTCGGAAGAGGGAGCGACGAAAATAGAAGAGCAAAATGACTCTCCGGATTCAGTGGTAAATGTGGACACAAACTCTTTATTGGCTGCCTTGGCTCAGATGTCAAACAACATAACATCAAGCATGTCATCTCAGTTGGAAGAACAGAAGACACACATGGCATCTCAGTTGGAGGAACAGAAGACACACATGACATCTGCGTTGGAACAACAAGAGACACGCATGGCATCAAAGTTGGAGGAACAGAAGACACACATGGCGTCTCAGTTGGAAGAACAGAAAACTTGCATGACATCTAGACTGGAACAGGTGTCATCACAGATCTCCGCTCAAATGGAGGAACAGCGGTCATTTATCACTTCGCAGTTGGAAGCACAAGATGCAAAGATTGCAGAGCTCCAAGATAAAATGGACGCTGAAGTCAATGCGCTGAGAGGACGTATCCAAGAGTTGCAGCTTAATCGTCCATCTGTTTCAACAAGCACACCCAAGGTAAAAACCCCATCCTTTGACGGTTCTGTTCCTTTCCAGGTATTTAAGCTACAATTTGAGAAGACAGCAGCTGTGAACAACTGGGGCGCTGAGGACAAAGTCGCTGCTTTATTGGTGGCATTGAAAGGACCTGCAGCCGAAATCTTACAGACTATTCCGGACGCTGAAAGAAACAACTATGAAGCGTTGATGGGAGCCGTTGAAAGACGTTACGGCAGCGAGCATAGAAGGCAGATACATCAAATAGAGCTACAGAATCGCTTCCAGAAGGCTAACGAAACATTACAGGAGTTTGCGTCGGACATCGAGAGGTTGGCTCATCTAGCAAACGCAGACGCACCAGTGGAATACATCGAGAGGGTGAAAATCCAAAGTTTCATAAATGGAATACGTGACGTGGAGACGAAGCGGGCCACCTATGCAAATCCAAAGAGATCATTTGCGGAGACGGTATCACATGCTCTAACTCAAGAAACGGCATCACTTTTGTCCAAACCAGCGTACAAAGCTCATCGTGTGGAAGTAGAACGACCAGAATGGGTGGACGCAATCCTAGAAGCAATAAACGGAAAGCAACAGAAAAATGAAGCGGCCATTAAATGCTTCAAGTGCGGAAAATCTGGTCATATTGCACGTTATTGTGGATCTGGATCTAGCTCCAATAATTCCAGTAATGCAAGCGGACGTAAGCGCAAGGCTGAAGGAGATGAGCAAGTCTCCCAATCCAACCAACCGTTAAACTAAAGAGAGTCAGCCGCAAGGGGCGTAGGCTGGCTCCCGCAATTGGATGCCCCATAATCTCAATCAATAAGCGGGTACTCGTGGAAGATAGTCAACAAATTCCACCGAAGTCGGAGGCAGTCGTTTGGGCAAGGATTGATGGAGATTATGGGACAAACAAATTGTGGGTTGTCGAGGCAGCAAACAATTCAAAGACGGATATACTAGTAGGAAAAACACTGGCTATGACAAAGCAAGATGGACGTATACCGGTAAGAGTACTAAATGAGTTCCGATCGCCGATCAAGCTTTCCAAAGGAGCTATATTGGGACAATGTCAGGAGGTGGAGCTGATTATAAACTGTGAACAGCTCCAGGGAAATGTCTCTACCAGCAACAGTAATCTATCAGATAATATCACGGCGTGGACGCAAGAGCTCGAAGAAGACCACCAGAGTAAGGCAAATCAACTTCTACTAAAGTACTCTACCATATTTGACAAGGATGGCTCCAAACCAGGTCGGACCAATGTAGTGAAGCATCACATTGATACCGGTGACGCGAGACCAATCCGCCAAGCTCCTCGAAGTGTTCCATTGGCCAAACGCCAAGTGGTAAGAGAAATTATACAAGAAATGAGTGACAGCGGCGTGATCGAACCATCAGCTAGTCCATGGAGCTCACCGGTAGTGCTAGTGAAGAAAAAGGATGGAAAAATGCGGTTCTGTGTGGACTACCGGAAGTTGAACGACGTAACGAAAAAAGACAGCTATCCATTACCCAGAATTGACGATACTCTGGACTCACTATCTGGTACGAAATGGTTCTCAACGCTGGACTTGAAAAGCGGCTATTGGCAAGTGGAGGTTAAAGATGAGGATAAGGAAAAGACAGCCTTCAGCATTGGAGAGGGGCTGTGGCAATTTACGGTAATGCCCTTTGGACTATGTAACGCTCCAGCTACTTTTGAGAGACTCATGGATCAAGTATTGAAAGGACTGCATTGGAAAACGTGTTTGGTGTACCTGGATGACATCATCGTGCTGGGAAAAAGTTTTGAGGAACACCTTAAGAACTTGGAGGAAGTTTTCCAAAGGATAGCTAGCGCCGGTCTGAAATTAAGTCCCAAAAAGTGTGCATTGTTCAAGAAGGAAGTAAGTTACTTAGGTCACAAGGTTACTACGGAGGGAATTTGCACTGCTAAAGAGAAGATC
Source organism: Campiglossa producta (assembly GCA_964058755.1). Taxonomy (NCBI): domain Eukaryota; kingdom Metazoa; phylum Arthropoda; class Insecta; order Diptera; family Tephritidae; genus Campiglossa; species Campiglossa producta. Next base: position 65,621,063 of record CAXKVI010000001.1, read on the forward strand.
GAAGCAGTAAAGGATTGGCCAAGACCGAAAAATTTACATGAGCTACGAAGTTTCCTCGGACTGTGCACGTATTATCGTCGATTTGTACCGAATTTCGCCAGCGTAGCCAGTAGCCTTCATGAGTTGACCAGGAAGAATATGTCATTTGATTGGAAGAAGGAGCATGAAGTGGCTTTCCAAACCTTGAAGGAACGGCTGTGCACTGCCCCAATGTTAGCGTATCCAATCCCAGGCTCAACATTTATTTTGGATACAGACGCGAGCGGTTACGCGATTGGAGGGGTTTTGTCACAGATTGTCGATGGGCAGGAGAAGGTAGTGGCGTACTATAGCCGCACAATTGGGAAGCCCGAAAGGAACTATTGTGTAACACGGAGAGAACTACTGGCATTGGTGGAGTGCATCAAGCATTTCCACAAGTATCTCTATGGACAGCGATTTCACGTCAGGACAGACCATGCAGCCTTGAAATGGCTCTTGCAGTTCCGTAATCCAGAAGGTCAATTGGCACGGTGGATAGAGCGACTACAAAGTTATGACTTTTCCATAGAGCATCGCAAAGGCAGCAACCACGGCAATGCTGATGCAATGTCCCGGCGACCATGTAACCTAGAATGCAAGCATTGTTCGAAAGCTGAGGCCAAGGAAGATGTTATAGATGTGCGGCTAATGACTATAACATCTACGGACGAATGGAACATGGATCAACTAAGGAAGCATCAGCTAGAGGACCCAGATCTGGTACGTGTGATGCAAGGAATCGAGCAAAACGAACGACCAACAAGAGAGGAGATGTCAGCAGAGAGTCCTGTTGCCAAGTCATATTGGGCACAGTGGAACAGTCTGAAATTGGTATCCGGTTGCTTACATAGAGTATAGGAAAGCGAAGATGGTCAATGCGCTCGGAAGCTGGTAGTTGTCCCAAGGAAGAAAATCTCTGATGTTTTGTATGAACTACATAATGGACCAAGTGGAGGTCATCTAGGAGTCACAAAAACACTGGAGAAAGTCAAGCAGAGATTCTATTGGGTTGGTTGCCGGCAGTCGATCGCGGAGTGGGTCGCCAACTGTGAGGTGTGCATCAGAGCAAAGGGTCCGAAGTCGAGAACCCATGGACAGATGAAGCAGTACAACACAGGTGCACCGTTTGAGAGGATTGCCATGGATGTAGCTGGTCCATTTCCTACTAGCAAACTCGAAAACAAATACGTACTAGTTGTTATGGACTATTTCAGCAAATGGCCAGAAGTTTACCCGATTCCAAATCAAGAGGCAGAAACCATTGCAGAGGTGTTCATAAACAATTGGGTAGCGAGGTTTGGTGTACCGATGGAGTTACATTCCGACCAAGGCAGGAATTTCGAATCAGTTGTATTCCAAGAAATGTGCAAGACATTGGGTATTCGGAAAACGCGAACAACTGCACTGCATCCTCAGTCAGATGGCATGGTGGAACGTTTCAATCGAACCTTGGAAGAGCACATGAGGAAAGTAGTGGATAAGTTCCAGAGAGATTGGGACACGCACATCTCCTTGTTCCTGATGGCATATCGCTCGGCAATACATGAAACAACGGGTCAGACTCCAGCAAAAGTAATTTTTGGGAATGATCTTCGGTTGCCAGCTGACTTGAAGTTTGGGATAAATGCTGATGAAGGAATAAATGCCAGGAAATCCACTAGTATCTTGGAAGAAGAAATGAGAGAAATACACGATCTTGTAAGACAACGGACGAAGATCATGAGTGATAAGATGAAAGCCAGATACGACAAAGCTATCAACTCGGAAGGTTTTAAAGAAGGAGATTTAGTGCTGTTATACAACCCACAACGAAAGAAAGGTTTGTCCCCAAAACTGCAATGTAACTGGGAAGGCCCATATAAAGTAATAAAGCGGATAAATGATGTTGTCTACCGCATACAAACTGTTGGAAGGCCACGAAACAAAATGAAGGTGGTTCACCTGGAGAGGCTAGCAACGTTTGGATCGGGAAATGTGTCTGATCGGGACGATCAGACTTAGGTGGAGGGCAGTGTGGCGAATGTTCTCAAGAATCGCTCATCTCACAACTCTAGCGTATTTCTGTCACTAGCGTCACTACCACAACTACAGCTGCGAGAGGCAGCTCGCGTGTTTGCGAATGTGGCACAAAGAGGAGATGACGATAGATAAACGTTTCGAGAACACTGTTGCACGAATAAACCAGAAAGGTGTAGACATTTCTAGGTTGTGAAGCTGCTGTCTGCTAGGGTATATAAACCGCGCAAAGACAACGCAAATCAATCAGTTTATTTTAAAGTGTTGTACAGTGAAGTACTGAACAGTGAGTTAACCCGCGATATTGTACTACGGTTTTTAGTAGTAAATAAAGCGTACTATTTATTAAGCAGAATCGGAGTGTTTTATTTAACGTACAGTGATCGAACTCAGGGAAAATAATCAAGGAATCATCGAATTCGTCACAATACTAAGTCCGCAGCGAGAGGACCACGTCTAAACTTCTCGCAGTGCTACATGCATCAGGTCACACAGAGTTTGTGGGAACTTGCCTCTGAATGCAATAGCTAAATCGTCTGCGTATGCCACTATCTTCCCGCCCCCCCAGCGTGTGTCACACCACCCTGGGGTGTTCCCCTTGTGACATAACGTGATAACTCAACCGTACCAAGGGAAGAAGCTATTTTCCTTCCCCTTAAAAGTTGGTCAATTAAATCAGTTAGAGGTCTATCTACGCCCAGATTAGTTAGAGCGGAGTTGATAGCCTCCGGGCTTATATTGTTGAAAGTCCCCTCAATGTCTAGGAGGGCCACGAGACAGTAGTCCTTTTCACACAGCGATTTCTCAATGACAGACACTAGGCTGTGCAGAGCGGTTTCTGTTGATTTACCCTTGGTGTATGCATGCTGATAGCTAGAGATAAGGTTGCTATCAATAGTCATTAAGAGGTAGTCGCTTAGTATCCTCTCAAAGGTTTTTAGTACAAAGGACGAGAGACTGATCGGTCTGTAGTCTTTTGGCTCGTAGTGGGATGGCTTCCCAGCCTTAGGGATAAACACTACCGTGGCGCTTCTCCAGGAGCCCGGAATGTGGTTGAGAGCCAGGCAGGCTGTGAAGAGAAATACCAGCCATTTAGCTGATGTCTCCAACGTGTTTATAAGTTGCGCGGAGATAATCCCGTCCGGCCCGGCAGCCTTATACGGTTCAAAGCTCTTAACTGCCCACCTTACTCTTTCCTCAGTGATGGGTATATTTACTGCCAGGTTTGTTGCAGGTGCTAGTGGTGCATCATGCAGATTCCCCGGAAAATGTGTATTCAAGAGCAGCTCAACGGTTTCCTCTTCCGTGCTGGTCCAGGATCCGTCAGGTTTTCGCAAATAGCTGATGGTTGTTTGGCTTTTCGAGAGGACTCGTCTAAGTCTCGCTGTGTCGTCGACCTTTTCGACGCCAGTGCAGAAATTTCTCTCGGGGTTCTCTTCGCCTGTCTCAGAGCTTTTTTGTAGGCCCTTAGTTTAGCTTTATATTCGTGCCAATGAGGCTCAGAGCCGAAGCTCTTGGCCTTGTTAAATTGTTTCCGGCATGATATTCGGAGCGAGTCCAAATCGTAGGACCACCAATGTGGCCTGTGTTTACCGCGTGGTTTTGGCACTGGACAAGCTTGTCCTAGAGCATTTGAGAGCGCCGATGTAAATGTAGTAACAAGATCCTCCAGCTCCTCTACTGATGACGGGGCTTGTGAGGGCAGTACTGGTAGGTTTCTGTCTAATATTTCATTGTGTAACTGCCAATCACGTGGATTGCGCTTCATGATTGGTTGTTCTACAATAAAGTCTAAAACCATTTCTATGTAACGGTGGTCGGAGAAAGAATGTTCTTCCAGAACCCGCCATTTTCTGACCCACTCATAAGCGCCTTCACTACAGATACCTCCCTGCGGGTCTTAGTGATAAAAGAAGGCTCATTACCCACGTTGCAAATCACCAGGTTGGTTGTTAAGAGGTAATCAAACAGAGACTCGCCCCTGGCATTGATGTCGGAGCTCCTCGATTGGACATGGTGAGCATTAGCGTCCGCTCCAATAATAAGATTACCCGTGCAGAAATTTGACACCAGGTCTTTCACCTCCGTTTGTGGTGGGGGTTCTTCGGCGTCGTAGGGCATATAGACCGACGCCACCGTCAGGGGGGTGCTGTCGACCGTTAGACTGATAGCGGTAATATCACAATTGGTGTAGTTAGGTAGGAGAAAGGAGTTCAACTCAGACTTGACCAAAATACACGTTCTGACTTTGCTCTCCTCGCTGGCTCGAATGAGCTTGAAGCCCTTAGTCCCCAATCCACAGATTCTCGAGCTATTGACCCAGGGTTCTTGGATGAGGACCACATCCACGTCGCCTTTAGAAAGACGACTACTTAAAGCAGCCGAAGCTACTTTAGATTTGTGCAGATTAATCTGAAGCACCACCAACATGAGAGCGCACAGACTTCCCTGCCGTCCCCATATCGTCGAGGTTTGCCCCATCCCGGAGGTTGCCTATCAACGACGAGTTGTTCCGATTAACTGCCCGATATGGCGTTGCAGGAGTCTTGCTGTCTGTAGCATTAGATGTTAATCGTTCAGCGTTGGCTGCTACCACCGTGACGTCGAGGGCTTCCTCGTCCTGTAGGCTGTCCTCCATCTCCGAGTTGTTCACAGCACTATCGCCACGGGACGTCGCGGATAACATGCTTTCCGCATCGGAATCCTCCGCTTCCTCTTCTGGTAATTCGTTTTCCGGTTCCCCCGGAGCAGCCGAGAAGGCATCGCGCTGAGCATCACCACGATATACGTGGATAACGATCTGGCCTACGCTGTAGTGTACTAGTTCATTGCACCTTTTGAGGGGCTCGATTGACTCTTTATTCATGGTGAACACCACCTATCTGTCGGGCCCTACCGCATCCCCGACCAGATTGACACTCCAGTCATGCGTTGGCAGGGACGGATTCATTAGCCGTAACATCCCGAGAATTCTCTCGGGTTCGCAGGGATGGCCGGAATCCACGCCCTTGCCCTTGGAAGAGCTGGAATGTCCTTCCAGTCGACGACCTCTATCTTTGCGCCCTTGTAGACTTCACCCAGCTTAGCAGCTGCTGCCTTGTACAGTGCTACGGTTTTTGCATCCTCGCATGCGAGTAATTTAATCTGACCCTGGTGCCAACCCGCATCCGTTACTCGCGCCGAACTACCCGGAAACTCTGGAGCAACATTGAGAAGAATGTTGCCGAGTTCATTTTGCACGTAACGCCACCGGTCCTTAGGGATGGCCAGACGGTCATTGCCTCGGTCAAGGACGCCTATAAGGATCCTGTCCTTGGTTACCTCAGCAAAGCTTAGTTTGCCCGCTCCAGGGGTATTCTGATGCCGCTTGGGAGGGGGATTTAACTCCAGGTCCGATCTCTGGCGCTTGAAAGGGTTAACTTTTAACCTCTTTGGCATGTAAGAATTTGGGAAATCCGGTATCACAGCTTTCGCTAGCTCTACCGATTTACTGGAATTCGGCGACAGCGATTCCTGCGGTACCCCTTCATACCTCTTCAGGATCTTTGCAGCCAATCTTTTCTCGTGGTATGTGAAGCGGCGGGGAGATGTCTCCTGGGAGTGCGGACCCGTAGTTGCCATCGCGGTCGCTCTCCTTGCCGAAATCTCAGTTGCAGCTCCGGCGTTGTTGTTGCTTTCTCGCCTGTTCCTCCATAGCTCTCCTTTGCTGAGGAGTGAAATTTGGCGTTGTTTGTTTTTTAGGTTTATCGTTTTTATTTGGGTTATTTGAGTTCATCTTGTTCGTACGACCCATCGCCGGACAAGGCAAGCTTAGGGTCAAGGGAAGAGTAGGGGAAAATGTGTCGTCCGCCGCGGCAGAGCCCCGTACCGCGGTAAGGCCATGCTTACTCTCTGAGGCGACCCGGTATCAGAGAGGCTCCGTTCAAATACAGCCACGATTTGCCTCCCGGCTGCAAACGTCCAATGGGCACGGTTTCGCATAACACCCTGGATTGGGAGGGGGAAGATCTTTGTCGTCGCGCCAGAGAGGCTAGGCTGCTCTCGTGATGAAGTGCCGTACGGAGCTATGATCACAAGGGCAGCGTAGCCCTGTGGCTATCGACTTAAGCCCTCGTACCGCGGCAAGGTATCCACCCTTCACGAGGGATTCATTGCAGTAGGGTGAGTTGTTTTGTTGGCAGCAATAAGATAACATGAGCCAGCGCGTCAACTTTATTGAGCTTAGGTACAAACAGTGTTTACAAAAACAAAATCTGTGCGTGGGGATTCAGAGAAGCAAATGCTTTAAAAAAAAAAAAGCACAAATAAGCTAGATCATGCACAAGGCCCTTCGTGGCTAGACTTAGTGAAATAAAATATAATGGAAAATTGATAAAATTAAAAAAAAAGTAAAATCAGAAATAGAAAAGTGATTGAAAGTAAAAAAATAAAATTTGTTGCAAATGAAAGGAAAGGGAATAATATAAAATAAATAAAAATGAAACAAAAAGAAATAAATAAAATATTAAATTAAGAAAAAAATAGAAAAAGGAAAGGGATGGATAAAAGGAAAATTAAGTTAAGTTAAGGTAAGGAACGGAAAATATGACAGAAAAATCAAAGGGAAAGGAAAGGAATGGAAAAGAAAGGAGAAGGGAAGAAAGGAAATGTAATGTAGGTAAAGCAGTGGAAAAGAGAAGCAAAAGGAGAAAGACAAAGAAAGGAAAGAAGTAAAAAAGAAGGGAAAGAAAAGGCAGCGAGGAAGAAGGTATGGAAAATAAAAAGAAAGAAAAATAAAGGAAAGAAAGGTAATGAAAAGCTAAAAAAATAAGTTAAGGAAATGAATGAAAGAAAAAGAAAAGCGGAAAGGAACAAAAGAAAATAAGGAAACGGTAGGAAAGGTAAGGTAAGGAAACGAAATGACAGGAAGGGAAATTTAAGAAAAAAAGTGAAAGAAAATAAAGGTAAGAAAAAAATAAAAGAAAAGAAATGAAATAAAAAAAAAAATGAATAAAATGAAGGGAAACTAAAGCAACGGAAACGAAAGGAAAGGAAAGAAAAAGGAAAAAAGGAATGTAATGGAAATGGAAAGAAGATCAGGTAAGAATATAAAAGAAACGAAAAGGAAGAAAAAGAACAGAGAAGAACAAAAAAGAACAAAAGAAAGAAGGGAAATAAAATGAAATGAAAGAAGAGAAAAGGAAAGAAAAGGAAAGAAGAGAAAAGGAAAGAAAAGGAAAAGAAAGGAGAAGATAAGGAAAGGAAATAAAAGGGAAGAGAAGGAAAGAAAAGCAAAGAGAATAAATTGAGATGAAAGGAGAGGAAAGGAAAGGAAATAAAAGCAAATTAATGCTAAGGAAAGGAAAGGAAAGAATACGTATGAAGACGACCTAAGAAGAATAAATAATTAGCAACACTGAAACTATATTACTAAATGATGTAAAGAGGGAGGAAAAGGCAAAATGAATAGGAATGTCCAAAAATATACAAAATATGGAAAAGAAAGGAAAATTTAAGAAATAGCAAAAAGGTAGGAAAATAAAATAAGGTTTTGTGGTTGAATTTCAACCACTGGGCGAACTCTAGTTAAAATAAAATGAAAATTGCAAGCATTTGATTTTTTTATAAAAACGAGTAGCGCGACCTCTTTTTTTGTCACAAGGAATAATATTTCGGGGAAGCGTAAAGCTCGTACAGCTCATCGTTGAATTTCCTTCGATACTCGCCGTTGGCATCACGGGAAGGACTATAAATCTTCCGGAGAACTTCTCCCTCATATACATTTCATTTTCTATTGACACTGTCCATGATTCCGAGCCGTACATCAGGACTGGTTTGATGAGAGACTTATAGATCGTGATCTTTGTTAGTCGACTTCACTTCTCAATTGCCTACTTAGTCCAAAGTAACACTTGTTGGCAAGAGTGATTCTCCGTTGGATTTCTAGACTGATATTATTTTCGGTGTTAATGCTGGTTCCCAATTAGACGAAGTCCCTCATCGTTTCAAATTTGTAGCTATCAACGATGACTTGGCTTCCAAGGAGCAGGTGCGCCGATTCTTCCTTTTTGCGCTGTCATGGGGTCTTCTCCAGGATTTAGCGTATCATGAAAATCTGGTCGATGGTAGACTTAACAGGTCTAAAGCCACACTGATAAGGTCCAATCAGTTTGTCTACGATGGGCTTCAGTCTTTCACACAATACGCTAGAAAGAACCTTATATGCGATATTAAGAAGATTGATTCCGCGGTAGTTGGTGCGGTTAGCGGGATCGCCTTTCTTGTGGATTGGGCAGAGCAGACTTAAATTCCAATCTGGAGGCAGTAAACGAATAATGATTTTGTAATACTGCATTTTCACACCACAAAACAGCATTGTAAATTATAATCATATACGAGCATGGAAACGAAAACAGAACTGCGGCAGTTGGCTTAAACAGACATTAAAGTTAAGCCTCCTGCATGTGGATTTCGGCATTTTTTATTAAAAGATAAATTAGGTAACTCCAAGATAGCGTAAGCAATAGGGAATTGATTAATGTGTAAGTATGTAAGTACATTTGTATTTAGGTGTGTATCCATGTGAAAACTTTTAAGACTAGTCTCTAAAGAGAGTCATCTCAGATTCCTCTTCATTGGGTACAGTTGGACAGTACTTAGCTCCAATCGTCAAAACTGCTGGTGAGTAAATTTAAATTCATATCCAACACTTCGACATAAAAAGGCAAATAACTATGAAAACAAATTCCTAAGAAATGCTGGTTGGAAGTGGTAGACCAATAATTGAATTGGTTATACTGGTCTATCAGTCCTGAATATAGGGACCCGGTTATGCATGAAATATTGAAATTTTTAGTGCCTAAGTTATTTTTGTTTTGGGCTGTAGAAAACTATTTTAAGGAAGAAGTACCCTTTGGGATCCGGAGTGTTGAAAGAGTTTATTGCAACCACTCTCAACTTATACCTACATTCTTTTACAAAAAGGGGTAAGTTAGTCTCCTCATATTCCATGCGAAGAAATCAGGAATGGTATCAGCCCCATAATCTCCTGGGACTATTTAAGAAGCCATCGTTGAATAATCACATTTATAGCGTGGTTGAGACACATGCGTAGATGTTAGTAAACGTAAATATGATAAATGAGTTGCCTGCGGCTCAAGAGATGTAAAAAAAAATTAATGTTAGACAAAAATTTCAACCCTGACGATTCGAATAATAAGCGGGACAATAGACAAATAAAACGCAAGTTGGGACTGGAGACAGGGAAGAAAAGTTAATTCACATAAAAATGAGTTATGAGTTCAGCCATTTTAAATTAAATAAAAGAAAGAAGGATACAGCGTCCATTCCAATTTTCATCAGCAACATGGCGGGTGGCTGAAAAAAAAAACAATAAGAACACAAACGCAGGGAAATAGAAGGTTAAAAAACGTTCAAGGATAGTAGCGCATTTCGACCCCTAATTCACTAAATCACATTGAAAGAAGTGAATTCACTACTATGGGCAATCAGTTATATGACTATATATCGATGCGTGTGTTTACAAATCATGTGTATGTATGTATGTCCATACAAATGTACATCCATTGGAAGTTGGGTTGTGACAAAGGTTTGTAGTGATGGCGATGTTGACAGAAGTAAATCTTTTGAATTATCGTATTAAAATGCCACGAAGATAAATTTGTAAGCGTCGTTGCATTTGTTCATGCCACCGCTGAGATATCTGCTGCCAAAAGATTTGTTGCGATGCGATGAAGCCATATCGTAAATAATAAAAGCAACCACGCCGCATTAAGCAGAGACTTAAAAAGGGATTTTCAGTCCAACGCTTCTTGGTGACTGCTGTGGTAAATGCTTCAAATTCCGAGTTGAAGATAAGCCACAACGACAGGCGGCTATATTTGGTCTGAGAAAAATATTCTGGTTGATATGGTATACAAAAATAACAACTTGCTTTCAGGGAGGGCGATCATCATCACCCCATAATAATAATTAGCTTTTTTTTCGTTTCCCTATCATGTATTCAGCTGAATTTTCTTACTTCATTTATATATCTAGTATTGTTTGTCTTTGTTTGTTCGGTGCGATAAGGTCAGACAATGCCTGAAATACTAGTAAAGAATATTCCTGATCCGCTGCCAGTTTTTTGACACATTTGAAAGTCGCGGTGATTATAGACACATTCACATTTATAGGCATGCGGGGACGTCTAGGAATAGGTACTCCTTTGTTCACTTTTTATTCTTCGATCTCTTCTTGCTACCGCCATATAATTTCATAAGCATTGTTTTAATTTTTTTTGTTGTAAATTTTCAAGTATAAAAGTTCGGAATGCTGTCAGGAGAAAATTAGTGTTTCACTGATTTGTAACTCCGTTATACAAACATCCAAAATTTTGGTTTCGTTTATTTTATATTTATTAGTACATTTTTCTTTAACTGTTGGTTTACCCTGTCTCTTTGTTGTATATTTTCGAATAGCTTTTTCTGGTATGCATAATCAGGACTTTTATATTTTTTATCTCACTTCCTTTGTCCTCGGGCTCGAACTTCAGAAAAATGCCGGTAGGATTTTCTTGAGTATTTCGTACTTCTATCAACAAACTCCATTACAATAAAGTGACTTATTGACTTTTTATACGTGTTGGAAAATTCATTAGGCTGAAGTGAATTCTTACCAAATGAGGCCATTAGAAGATTATCCAAATCGGCCAAGTCCCTTTCAAGATAATAGCGGATATGTCAAAAAATATATAAAATCAAACTAAATGGCAACCCTGCAAAACAAACAACACGTCCCGGGTAGAAAATAATCTAGGCAAATCTGTTCTTAATCTAGGCGCTGGCTAGATTTTCCTGCAATAGACAATTCGACCTTGGGCCCGCCAGGGCTCTGCAATGGAAAGCGTATGTTTTTAAATTTACGGGCAATTTATGGATTATTCTGTAAGGGGACTGCCTAGTTTTGCATACCTTGCACCTGCTCAGTTTTTCCAATCCAGGGCCTAAATATTTTATCTATATTGGGGCGGCCTAGATTTTCCAATCCAGCGCCAGGATAGTTTTACCACGATTATAAAATTTAATTAAAGTTGTTCATTTGCCGAACAAATTTCATGCGTTGTGACAGCTGAATGGATAGAGGTGATGACTGTAATGTGAAGGTGCCTGAGTTCAATGCTGGCTCAGGGATAATGAATTTTTTTAATTGATTATTAAATGTATGTGAAATTTAATTCAAGTTGTTCATTTGCAGAAAATATTTCAATGATTGGAATAGCCCAATGGACAGAGAAGACAACTGTGATGTAAATGTGCCCGGGTTCAATGCTGAAAGGCAATGAAATATTTTATTTCTTAGCTGGCATTGCCTTGGAAAAACTAGGCAGGGCCTAGATTTGCAATACCCGACCGGCGCTTTATTAAAAAGCATTAACAAACAGATAAGGGCCTGCGTAAACTTTCCTTGACAGGCCCCTGATTTTAAAAGGAAAAATCTAGTCAGGCCCTAGGCGAAATTTAACAGATTTTCTACCCGGGGTCCTTCCCTCTATTTGAAAGAAATTTTAAGCAATTTTTAAACAAAATAGACGAAATGTTAAAAATTATTGTAAGTTACCTTTAATTTCATGGAATAGCAGAGTACACAGAGCCAAAAGTGGCTTTTTTATACCCAGCGTACTAGTACTAGTACAAGGGTATATTAATTTTGTTCACATAACGGTAGTACATAACGGCACAAAATAATCGAGATAGATATAGAGTTCCATATAGGTTGAAAAGAGAAGTTCATTAAGGCATATCCGTCCGTCTGTGTACACGATAACTTGAGTAACAATTGAGATATTTGCATGAAATTTTGTATACAGGTTACTTTCTGGCCAAGGTAGGTTGCTATTGAAAATGGGCGAAATCGGATGATAACCGCGCCCGCCTTTTCGATTTCGAAAATTTCGAAAATCACACAAATTGACATATATCGGCAGCTGAAATGGCTAAAATGGTTTTCCATAAATTTTTTATAGTGGGTAGTTTTTGAAAATTTGACTGGTCGTAACTTTTAAACTGATTACGATAGAACGATGGAATTTGGCACAAAGCATACTAGTATCGTTGGGAGTATACCTGATGAAATTGGATAAAATCGCCCTCCAACCACGCCCACTTTCGATATCGAAAATTTCTAAGATCACCTAAATTGACATACTTCGGTAACGAAAATGGGTAAAATGATATAATTTTATAGGTGAACCCCATGGTCATTATATAATGATTTTTTGACAAATTTTTCAAAGTGGGCGTGGCCCCGCCCACTTTTAAGGGAGACATTTTTGAAAATTCGACTGGTCGTAACTTTTAAACTGATTAGGGTAGAACGATGAAATTTGGCTCAAAGCATACTAGTATCGTTGGGAGTATACCTGATGAAACTGGAAAAAATCGCTATCCAACCACGCCCACTTTCGATATCGAAAATTTCGAAAATCGCATAAATTGACATAATTCGGTAACGGAAATGGCTAAAATGATATAGTTTGGTAGGATGAACCCCCTAGTCATTCTATTATGATTTTTTCATAAATTTTTAAAAGTAGGCGTGGCATCGACCACTTTTTAGAGAGGCAAAATTGAGGTGAAAATTTCACGGGTCATAACTTTTAAACTTATTACGGTAGAATGATGAAATTCGTGCAAGGTATACTAGCATAATAGGGAGCATACCTGATGTAATTGGACGAAATCGCTTCCCGACCACGTCCAATTTCGATATGGGAAATTTCGAAAATCACATAAATTGACCAATTTCGATATGGAAAATTTCGAAAATCACATAAATTGACCTAATTCGGTAAGGTAAATAGCTAAGATAGTAAAATCTTTAGGTAAATCCTCATAGGGCCTATATCATTGTTATCCCGTTCTGAAAATTACCGCTGGGTATTTAACGTTCGGTTTACCCGAACTTAGACTTCCTTAGTTCTTTTTTCAGAAGTTGTGTAGAGAATATCGTATTAATGTTTTCCAAGAGAAATCACATATTATTGCAGAAAAAATCTTAATAATGTTTTCAGAGAGAAATCACGAATTATTGTAGAGAAAATCTTATTAAAATTTTTAAAGAGAAATCTTCGAAATAAATATCGAAAACATATATACGCAATTCCCAACCTCTAGTATTTCATGCTATTTGTCTATTTTTCAAAAAATGTATATTGGAAACCATGGAAACATACCACGATAGACGAATACGACACTCTTGTGAATTGCCTAATAGCTTTGCTACAAGTATGACATAAAATGCTTTGAGCGCAATTAAATTATTCAGTTTCATATTTAGAGTGCCCATCAGTGTTGCCATTTTAGCCGTTTTCTGGCTAGATCTAGCCGTTTTTTTTTCATTTAACCGGAAAAATTTGAATCTAGCCGCTAGCCGTTTTTTAGCCGTTTTATTTTTTTTTATCCGTTTTTAGCTTTTTTGCCAATGTAGTAAACAATTTTTTGTAATAAACTTAGTTCAACACATCTAACATTTATGATAGGTCAGAGCAAGATATAGAAAATTGTGATATGAAATACTGTAAAATGTATATTAGGGTGGTCCTTATTTGTATGGAGACAAACCGAACATGAGATATCCTTAGTCTCACCCCCCTAAATCAATAGTAATATAGCCAAGGATATCACATATAAATTTTTAGCACGATTGTATATACCTACATTTTTCTCACATTATTATAATTTTTTCTTTTTTCATTTTATGTTAAGTATATGTTATTTTAAATATATTCGTTACCTGATGCCTTATTTTATTGCAACTTGAAATTTTGCTCGTTGTACCTTTTATATTCATAAGTCACATCTATGTATATATTAAAGGAGATTTTTGAGATACTTAAGACTTACACTTTGTTAGACTAGAATTGAACGGGCTACAAAATGGCATTTTCGGCTTTTTGATTCAAAATATTTGTACTTTTACCAAACAGTTTTTTAAGTTAAAAAAATCAGAGTAAACGGGTGGAGCGGAGACATTTACTGCTTTCAAATAAGAATTCTATAAGCAAAAAAATTAAAATTAAAATAAAATTACATAAGGGCTTAGAACATATCAGAACGAGGTGTCCTATAATATAAAAAAGCGAATAAAACGTATGAAAAGTTGATTAAAAATTATAATTTTTTTCGACAAAATCGTATTTTTAGCCGTTTTTTTCTCGATGTAGCCGGATTGCTGAAAAAATTCTGGCAACACTGGTGCCCATTAACCCCTTATGAGAACACCTATTTGCTGGACATTAAAACAATATAGAATAATTAATAACAAAATAGAATAATTCAAATAGTCCATGAAATTTTCTACTGTACAAAAAAATTTACCAGAACATCAAGCTTTTAATATTTTTATTGATTTGTGTTTAATTAAATATTTAACCAAAAATTTATTAATTAATGGTATCAAAAAGAAATTTTTGACCGCAGATTCTATGCCGGACATTAATGGGATGAATAGTTTTGCCGTTTAAGAGAAATTTTGGTAAAATTTAAATTCAGACTTTATATTTTGCGATATACTATATGAAAAATATGCTCATGTATTAACACTAAATAACAGTTAGAACAAAAATATTTGGCTAACTTAGCCGTAATCTCCGCCGTTTTCCGCCGTAAATGTTATATATGGTCCATCTTCGCCTTAAAGAAAAAGCACCTATGGACAGTGAAAAAACCAAATTAAAAAATTAAATATAAAAGTCCACAAAAACAACAAAAAAGGCGCAATATATATATGGACAGTGAGAAAATACAAAAGTGAACAAATAAATTAAACATAAAGAGACAATATACAGTCCACAAAAATGTATTGAAAAAATAATTGCAAAAACAAAACGTGAAAAAGTGAACCCCCATATTAGGGTGAACAAAAACAAAAATTAATTAATTTTACTTTCACGAACAAAAAACAAAAGCTAAACATTTAAACAAAATAATATTATAAAATATAAGGGCGCGCCGGTCAACAAAAACCCAAAATACAACAACAAAAAACTACAATCTACCAATATAAAACCGGGCGCGAAAAAATACAACAATACATAACAAAAACTGTTGCTACACATATGAAAAAAAAGCGAGGGAAGGAAGAACAAACAAAAACATTAAAAAAAAAATTATAAATACAAAATAATTAAACAAGGCTAAGCAAACTTCCCCTTAACCCCTTGCAAAAGAGCCGTGAGTCGTATCATTTTCAATTATTATATGTTCATTTGGCTTTCTACGGAATTTTTTTTTCACAAATCCGTATTTCCCAAAATCGAACTATATAAAATATATATACCTATAAACTCAAAATTTATTTGGCAGAAAATTTTCCATCAAAATACGGAAATTTGAAAATAACAGTCCATCCTACATATTTTAAATACATATTAACATAATAATTTCCATTTGAAGTCCCGCATTAAGTATTACAACAAATACTTACTAAACGAAATAAAAAATCTCTCCGCGGACACACTGCTTATTTTTCGTGTTGTCAAGCACAAAATAAATACTTATTCCAAAAAACAAAATATAGGTTTCAAGTCTGACTTGCAAATTTTACCGGCAATACCCCCTTAGCTTGCACCCCCTTGCGCACATAAGTCAAGCAAAGGCAGGATTACACTAACAAAATAAGCAGTAGAAGGTAGGTAGGTTCAAGTGGCTGCCGCAGAGGCACACTTAGGCCAGTTTTGAAAGGTCCGTTGTGATACCACCAACACAAGGAAAGTCAGCCCCGGGACCCAGCCATATGGAAAATCCCTGAGTTGTTGGGATTTTCCACATAGCAGAATCCCGGGACTGACACTCCTAAACCGACACCGTTACTCCTCCTCGAACCACTTAGATGACTTTATGAAGGCCATCAAGTCCTTTATATCCAGTTCCGCGATCTGGCTTAGGCTATCCAGGACGGGACTCCCAAAAAGCGCGTTCTCGCGCCGCTTAAAGCCGGACAGTTGCAGATGAGGTGTTCCACTGTTTCCTCCTCCTCATCATCTTTGCAACTCCTGCAGCATCGTCGGTAGGGCACACTTAGTCTTTCTGCATGCCTACCAATGAGGCAGTGACCGGTTAATACCCCTATCAATATGCAGATTTATTTATTTATTTATTTATTTATTTATTTATTTCTTTCAGTCTAAAAAGTACAAACTTTCTTACAGACTAGTTAAAAATAGTGAAAAGTTCAAGCTTAAATTTATATATGCTATTATTAAAGTTAAGAAGACCACTATATCGATTTGCTAAATGTATAGACTTGGATATAGGCTCATTCGACGCGTAATTCGTTCTATGAGTTACTTCAACAAATAGTCTGGTATTCCTTAGATCCCGTGGTGGAATGTATGGAACGAATAGATTAGATAAGTCAGAGCAGTTTATATTACCGTTGATAACGTCATAGGCAAGCATGAGGGAGATACAAGTTCTTCGGTCATGCAAGGCCTGGAGGCCGAGCAATTTACGCCTGCTGATGTACGATGGGAGGCCATCGGGCCAATGCAGCATACGCAAAGCAATTTTGGTGAAAATTCTTTGAACTCTCTCAATTTTATATGAATTCGCTTCATAGAATGGACTCCATATAATCGAGCAATATTCAAGACGACTTCTTACCAATGACGTAAAAAGTGCCTTCAGGGTCATAGGATCCTTAAAGTCACAGGAATTACGTCTAATAAACCCAACCATTGAGAAAGATTTAGAAACTATAAAGTCTATGTGACCAGAAAAAGAGAGCTGGTTGTCAAAAATTACACCCAGATCTTTAATTTCTCGGCAGCGATTTAAAGAACCGGCATTAAGTTCGTAGTTGAAAATGGTGATAGTTACCTTTTTTGAATAGGAAACAACGCAACATTTGTTGGTATTTAAAAGTAAGTTATTACTTGTACACCATTCATTAAAAGAATCGAGATCATATTGTAAGTTAACGCAGTCACAAGTGTCACGAACGGTTAGAAAAAGTTTAACGTCGTCTGCGAACATTAAACATTTAGCAAATTTGAATTTTTGAGGCAAATCATTAATGAAGATTAGGAACAACAGAGGGCCACAGTGGGTTCCCTGTGGGATTCCCGACCATGCATTAATAAGCACAGTAGATTGGTTGGCTCCGATTGACACAAAAAGCTTTCTATTCGATAAGAAACTTGAGAAGAATTTCAGCAAACTTCCACTCACTCCGTACCTTTCCAGTTTGTGCAATAGCATAGAGTGATCGACCTTGTCGAATGCTTTCGAGAAATCAGTATAGATGACGTCTAGTTGCGCATGGGTTTCAAAGGCATCTACAATTTGGCTAGTGACTAAAGCCAGATTCGTAGAGGTAGACCTGCCAGGAAAAAACCCATGCTGACACTCGACAATAGCCTTGCCTATGTAATCAAACAATTTAATTTGAAGGATATTATCGAATAGTTTTGCCAGAGTACTCTGCTTAACAATAGGTCTGTAGTTGCGAATATCATTGCGGTCACCAGACTTGAATACCGGATTTATGGAGCATAACTTCCAAGAATCTAAAAAGATTCCATGGTTCAAGCATCCCTGGAAAAGAAGGGCCAAGGGTTCTGAAATTGTATTTGAACATAGTTTGAAGAATAACGGAGAAAGTCCCTCGCTATCTGATTTCGAACTATTATTCAATTTTGAAATTGAGAGAGATACATCCTCGGTGGAAATATCAAAAGTAGAAATTGGACTAAGAGAGCCAGAGTAGAATGTCGGGCTAGTTGAAGAGGTAGGAATAGAGTATACCTTCTGAAATAAATTGGCAAATAAGTTGCAAATATCTACCGCGTTACTGGACGATACACCGTCATACTCCATGCACGTCGGAAATCCGCTAGTCTGTCTCTTGGAATTAATAACCGACCAGAAACTAGAAGGGTTTGTCTTCAGTTTTGATTCAAGGTTGTTCATATATTGTCTGAACAGGAACTTATTGAGACAGTTAAAAGTCGATTTAAGCCTGACAAAGGTAAGACGATCGGATTCACTCCCGCTCCTTATATATTTCTTAGACGCCTTGCGCTTTTTATTTTTAATATTATTAAGTTTAGTATTGAACCAGGGTGGTTTATTGTTCAAAATTTTCCGTTTTCGCGGAACAAAATTCGAAACCGCTAATAAAAGTCTCTGCTTCAAAATCGCATAAGAAGCCTCAGGTCCAATAGAGGAGTCCAAGAAGGACCAATCAGTGTCGAGGAAAAACTCGTTAATCGCTGTAGCATCGGCCCTAAAATAATTATATTCTGAAAAGGTTTCAGCTGAGTTTTTATCAAAATTATAAAATTCGAAATTTGCAACTAAAGCATTGTGATGCAAACTGTTTTCCAAGATTGGAGATAGACACTCCAGGCAAGATATTCTTAAATCATCAGACCCAAAAACGAGATCAAGGAACCTACCATTACTGTTTGGTTGAGTATTGTATTGTTTTAAGCCGTACGAGAACAAAGTGCTAACAACAAGCATATCGATATCGGATCTGATATTTGTGGGTAAAGTATTACGGCCACTTGACCAGGAGATATTACTTAAATTAAAATCGCCTAAATATATAATCTCATCAAATAGATTAGTAGTACTCATGACAGTATTTACATTATCTAAATGTTTCTGATAGACAGCAATTTCACTACCTGGCGGAATGTAAGACAAAGAGATTATTAATGTTTTGCAGTCATTAAACTTAACGCTTACACAGATTTGCTCAACGCCATCTATCAAATCATTTGTAATTAGTTTACTACATAGATCAGCTCTGACAGCGACTAAAACACCACCACCCCTCTCAAGACCGGTGGTGTTCGGGCACCGATCATTACGAAATACGTTATAATAGCCGTCAAAGAACTCGTTAGATGAAAAATTTCCATTCAACCAAGTCTCTGATAGAGCTAATATATCATAGTCGTGAGAACTAACGTTACGATAGAATTGTGACGTTTTAGTACGCATACCACTAACATTTTGATAATAAAGCGCATAACTCGCTTTAGATTTATTAATAGGTCTACAAATATCTAAGTAAGATCTATCGACTATGTCTTCGTTTGGATCCTCTTTCGGCCCCACCGAAAAGGGCAAACAGTAACACCAGCAGGCCAAAGCTCAGGGTTGAGCATCTTATCAAACCAAGATTCAGGAACCCCAAGTTTAAACGTAATTCGCTTCAATGATTCAACGGCAATACCTTTCCGTATAAGTCCGTGACAAGAAAGCAACTCTCTACTTATTCCAGAATGTTTAGAGACGTATTCAATAATATTCTCGTTAGTAACGGATGGCAAAAACGACGCAATATGAAGCCACTTAGTCTTAGCAACACTAAGCTCAGTGCTTACGTTCGAACCAATTATTCGCATTTTTTTACAATCGTAGTTCTTCATTTCAGCATCCACCATCTGAACATGTTGATGATTGTTGTTGGCATTTGTAATGGCAGCTTCATTATTAGAGCCATTAACAGCTGACGCAGAAGAAGAGGCAGATGCGGCGGTGTCAGTGTCGGATATATCATTATCGTTACTTCGATTTCTACCTCCTTTCTTCTTCCTCGTAACTACCTCCCACTCTGGATCAATAGGCTCATCAATTTGCGTAATTATGTCAATAATAGCAACGCTACCATCATCCCTCCTAGTTAGGGCATAAATGCGTCTAGACCTTTTAAGATCCCATTTTGGCCAGGTTTGTTTCGATATCCGACACCCTGGGGATTGCAGCCATCTTTCGTTGGCTTGGCGGAGTGTGTGCTCCTTCAGCATTAGTTTGCATGTGGCAAACGGCATACCTAAGCGCTCTTTATCCTGAAGAACCTGCTTGGTCGTGCCCTGCCTGGCAATCTCGTCTGCCTTACAGTTTCCCTCAATGTCCCTATGTCCCGGGACCCATATGAGGTTGTAATACCAGAGCTGACAAGCTCCGACTCGTGCGTACTGAGTTGGTCCAAAACATCCAGACCGCATTTGAAAAATCAGCTCAACGATATAATCTGCGAAGCCGATTAAAAACGTTTAAAGTAGGTGATGAGGTATACCGTCGAAATTTTGTCTTGAGCGATAGCGCGAAAAGGTTTAATGCTAAGCTGGCACCCGTCTTCGTAAAAGCATCGGTTGTTGCCACCAAAGGTAATAATATGTACCAATTGAAAGATCTAAGTAATGGTAAAATGGGCTGGTATCACGGCAAAGACATTAAGACAAGCAAGGGTTAAGAAAAAGTTGTGCCAAGGACTGGCTACTAAAAACACTGTAAAAAGACAGCCATAGTGAACCTTCGTTAAGTTTTATATCTATTTTCCTCTTCTTACAAAATCACACCACCCTTTTCCGGGCCTATATAAGGGGCGGTACTGGTCTTTTTCGCTCTCTTCCTGTGGATAAAGTCAAAGAAAAAGTATTGTAAGTAAGGTTCCAGTTGTGCGAGGATTAAAAGGTTACGCGATCGGCATGTACCAATGCAGTAAAGTTGTACAGTTTAACCATTGACATTTAAAATTTTTAATTAAAAAAATCCCTTATGGGAAACTCGGTCGCTTCGCATTAATATATAAAATATTATACTCGTAAAACGAGCAGAAAAAAAAAACTCTAACCCCATCAATAAAGTGTTCCGGCTGTACCTCATGTTCCTGATTGCTGAAAGTCATCTTTAATTCTTAAAATATATGGAGGCGGATTTACTGTGGATTTACCAGGCTAAGTAGCTGAACCCCGAGCGTGAAATGTGGTTAATCGCGGAGTTGCAAGTGGCATGCACCATATAGTTCTTTTTTTTTTCTTAAAATTCAGTTTTAAAAACCATTTTGAAAGCTGTTCGAAACTCTAAATTTTAAATTGTAAAGTATAGAGTTTTTTTATATATCATGCATATTGCGTATGCTAAAATACAAGAAAATATATTGTACATATGTACACATCGAGAAAAGAACGAAGAGAATTTTCCTCTTTAACTTAAATTTCGTGAAAAAAAAACTTCCATTCCAAGTCTCAATATAAAAATAAGAAAAGTTCCAATTAGTTTTATCGTCGGTTCTTTATAGGCAAGTCGCTAAGTTATTTGTTTCTTTCTCGAGATTGAAGGAATTAAAATAGGAAACGGGGAAAAAAATATAGTTATTACAAAGAAATTTTGAGAAAAAAAAACGAAGAAGAGAAAATATGTTAAAAATATCTAATAATAAAAATAGTTTAAAAAAAAATATAATAGTTATAAATCGTTTCAGAATGTAAAAATAGAGAAAATTTATTTTGCTTAAAAAAAAACCTAAAGAAAAAAATTATGGATACATAAACTTAAAGTAGAGAAAGAAAACGTGATATTGGAACAGTGAAATAAGTGAGTTATAGAGAGAAATTTCCAATATCGTATCGACGATCATTGGAAGTTCGAAACTTAACATACTAAAAAGTAGGCAAAGTCAGTGAAAATAAACCTTTTATAAGAACATGGTATAAGGAATATAATATGTTTGTGAGAAAAATTATGATTTCAGCTGTGCAGCAGATCGTCGAAGGCCTTCAACGTGTTCCTGCAACAAAAATGCACGTAAGTTTCCTCAATTTTTATTCTTAATTTTCTTTATAGTTTTTTTATGTTTTAATAACCGCCCTTAATGATCATTAAGTGTCTCATTGAGATCAGTGGAAGTTAAGAGCGGCGTGAGAACTAGGGAAACGGTTTGAAAAATGAAACATTATACATAAATATTTTTCTATTAAAACCAAATACATATTTATTTTCTTTTAATTAATTCAATATCGTCATTAAATTAAAATTTTAATTGGCCAAAGTAGATTTGACTAAATTCAAATTTGAATATGTGACACTTCACTTTTCTAATATCACGGTCTCAATAGTAGTAGGCTTATTATTTAAATTTGTTCCGTTTTCACAGTGTTCCTATAGTGTTCACATATATGAGTAGGCATATAGTAGGCTTGTTATTTGAAAGTGTTCCATTTCCACATTGTTCCTATAAGTTTTAGGACATTTACAAATTAAGTACTTTTTTACTTTTTAATACTAAAATAGTATGAATTCGATTTTTCCATTAAATTTTCTTATTAGTTGAGTAATTTATTATTTAAATAAAATGGATTGTTAATTGATTGCCTAATATGGTCTGAAATTTAGTTGTTGTAATTTTATATTGGGACTCTCGCTACCATCTGAAGAGTCATGGAGGGTGGGTAAAGAGCGGTGAGGAAATAGGAAGTACAACCGCCTAATTGGAAAAAGGTAGTATGTAGCTTTTGCTGAAATATAAAATTTTTTTTATTGGTCATTGAAAGCGCTGTGGAAACAAATCCCCTGAAACCTTACGTGTGCGTATAAATATTTTTTCTGGTTAGGCCTTGGGTTTGTCATAAGTGGTGATTTTGTTGGTGTCTGCTTCGACGAATCCACATTAGTGGCTGAAGCTACGGGACAGCGAGACGCACACGGGCAGACATCGACTTTTTCTACTCGTCACCATCTAAACTTGGTACAACTAACAGACAATTGTCAACCCATAGTGGATACGCTAAAAGGTTTCATAACAAGGTTTACGCGGTTCTGTTGGGCCATCTCCTGAAGAGATCGACGGCAGCTGAGCGTCAGTTCAGAGTTGAACGTGTATGAGCCAAGGGATTTGATTGCCGCTTGGCTATCGCTGAAAATAGTGATATCTTCTCCGATAACACGTTTGCTTAACCAGGCCGCGGCGTCGAGGATTGCCGAGACTTCCGCCTGGAAGACGCTACAATGATCAGGTAGTCTGAAGGAGAGCTCAAGGTCCAAATCCCTTGAATAAACCCCTCCTCCAACTCTGCCGTCCAACTTCGAGCCGTCGGTGTATATGGAAGTGCCACCATTTGTTTCGGGACACCAATCCGTCCTCTCCCAGTCTTCTCTGCTGGGAATGTTTATTTTGAAACAGCTATCCCCGACTGTAGTGGACGCACAACGATCTGTGCTTAGAGGGAGAAAGCTGTAAGATTCCAGAATACTGGAGTGTCCAATAGTACCCGCACCCCAACTGGAGGTTTCTCTTAGGCGCAGAGCTGATGCCGCCGCTGACCGAAACTCTTCCAGATCAAGTGGCAAAATGCCCAGAATGGCCTGGAGGGCTTCGTTGGGCGTTGTCCTTAGCGCACCGCTTATACAGATCATATTGGATCTATGGACTTTCCGCAACGGATTCAGGTATGTTGCCTTGCTCAGTGCCGGCCACCATACGACGACTCCATACAGCATGATTGGGCGAATGATGGCCGTGTAGATCCAACTGCATACTCTAGGGCTGAGCCCCCATTTTTTGCCAATGGTTTTTTTGCATGTGTAAAGAGCGATGCAAGCTTTCTTCTGGCGCTGAAGAACATTCTCCTTCCAATTCAATTTCCTGTCCAGAACTATGCCTAGAAACTTGGCCTTATCCGACAAGCCCAGGCGCGTGCCATCTAGTTCTGGTAGGCTTAGTGGCGGTATTTTGTACCGGTTGGTGAAGAGGACAAGTTCCACTTTCCCCGGGTTCATACTAAGTCCGCAGCGAGAGGACCACCTCGAAACCTCCCGCAGTGCTACTTGCATCAGGTCACACAGAGTTTGTGGGAACTTGCCTCTGAATGCAATAGCTAAGTCGTCTGCGTATGCCACTATCTTCCCGCCCCCCAGCTTGTGTCACGTAGCAACGAGTTGACTGTGAGGTTCCATAAAAGCGGGGAAAGAACACCACCCTGGGGCGTTCCCCTTGTGACATAGCGTGATAACTCAACCGTACCAAGTGAAGAAGCTATTTTCCTTCCTCTTAGAAGTTGGTCAATTAAACCATTTAGAGGCCTATCTACGCCCAGATTAGTTAGAGCGGAGTTGATCGCCTCCGGGCTTATATTGTTGAAAGCCCCCTCAATGTCTAAGAAGGCCACGAGACAGTAGTCCTATTCACACAGCGATTTCTCATTAACAGATACTAGGCTGTGCAGAGCAGTTTCTGTTGATTTACTCTTGGTGTATGCATGCTGATAACTAGAGATAAGGTTGCTATCAATAGTCGTTGAGAGGTAGTCGCTTAGTATCCTCTCAAAGGTTTTGAGTACAAAGGACGAGAGACTGATCGGTCTGAAATCTTTTGGCTCGCAGTGGGATGCCTTCCCAGCCTTAGGGATAAACACTACCGTGGCGCTTCTTCAGGAGCCCGGAATGTGGTTGAGAGCCAGGCAGGCTGTGAAGAGAAATACCAGCCATTTAGCTGATGTCTCCAACGTGTTTATAAGTTGCGCGGGGATAATCCCGTCCGGCCCGGCAGCCTTATACGGTTCAAAGCTCTTAACTGCCCACCTTACCCTCTCCTCAGTCATGGGTATATTTACTGCCAGGTTTGTTGCAGATGCTAGTGGTGCGTCATGCAGATTCCCCGGAAAATGTGTATTCAAGAGCAGCTCAAGGGTTTCCTCTTCCGTGCTGGTCCAGGATCCGTCAGGTTTTCGCAAATAGCTGATGGCTGTTTGACTTTTCGAGAGGACTCGTCTAAGTCTCGCTGTATCGTCGACCTTTTCGATGCCAGTGCAGAAATTTCTCCACGAGGTCCTCTTCGCCTGTCTCAGAGCTTTTTTGTAGGCCCTTAGTTTAGCTTTATATTCGTGCCAGTGAGGCTCAGAGCCGAGGGTCTTGGCCTTGTTAAATTGTTTCCGGCATGATTTGCGGAGCGAGTCCAAATCGTAGGACCACCAATGTGGCCTGTGTTTACCGCGTGGTTTTGGCACTGGACAAGCCTGTCCTAGAGCATTTGAGAGCGCCGATGTAAATGTAGTAACAAGATCCTCCAGCTCCTCTACTGATGAGGGGCTTGTGAGGGCGGTACTGGCAGGTCTCTGTCTAATATTTCATTGTGTAACTGCCAATTAGTGTTACGTGGATTGCGCTTCATGATAGGTTGTTCTACAATAAAGTCTAGAACCATTTCTATGTAACGGTGGTCGGAGAATGAATGTTCTTCCAGAACCCGCCATTTTCTGACCCACTCATAAGCGCCTTCACTACAGATAGTGAGGCCTATGACCTCCTTGCGGGTCTTAGTGATAAAAGTAGGCTCATTACCCACGTTGCAAATTACCAGGTTAGTTGTTAACAGGTAATCAAACAGAGACTCGCCCCTGGCATTGATATCGGAGCTCCTCGATTGGACATGGTGAGCATTAGCGTCCGCTCCAATAATAAGATTACCTATGCAGAAATTTGACACCAGGTCTTTCACCTCCGTTTGTGGTGGGGGTTCTTCGGCGTCGTAGGGCATATAGACCGACGCCACCGTCAGGCGGGTGCTGTCGACCGTTAGACTGATAGCGGTAATATCACCATTGGTGTAGTTAGGTAGGAGAAAGGAGTTCAACTCAGGCTTGACCAAAATACACGTTCTGACTTTGCTCTCCTCGCTGGCTCGAATGAGCTTGAAGCCCTTAGTCCTCAATCCGCAGATTCTCGAGCTATTGACCCAGGGTTCTTGGATGAGGACCACATCCCCGTCGCCTTTAGAAAGACGACTACTTAAAGCAGCCGAAGCCACTTTAGATTTGTGCAAATTAATCTGAAGCACCACCAACATGAGAGCGCACAGACTTCCCTACCGTCCCCATATCGTCGAGGTTTGCTCCATCCCGGAGGTTGCCTATCAACGACGAGTTGTTCCGATTAACTGCCCGATGTGGCGTTGAAGGAGTCCTGCTGCCTGTAGCGTTAGATGTTAATCGCTCAGTGTTGGCTGCTACCACCGTGACGTCGAGGACTTCCTCGTCCTGTATGCTGTCCTCCATCTCCGAGTTGTTCACAGCACTATCGCCAAGGGACGTGGCGGATAACATGCTTTCCGCATCGGAATTCTCCGCTTCCTCTCCTGGTAATTCGTTTTCCGGTTCCCCCGGAGCAGCCGAGAAGACAGCGCGCTGAGCATCACCACGATATACGTGGATAACGATCTGGCCTACGCTGTAGTGTACTAGGCCATTGCACCTTTTGAGGGGCTCGATTGACTCTTTATTCATGGTGAACACCACCTGTCTGTCGGGCCATACCGCATCCCCGACCAGATTGACACTCCAGTCATGAGTTGGGAGGGACGGATTCATTAGCCGTAGCATCCCGAGAATTCTCTCGGGTTCGTCAGGGATGACCGGAATCCACGCCCTTGCCCTTGGACGAGCTGGAATGTCCTTCCAGTCGACGACCTATATCTTTGCGCCCTTGTAGACTTCACCCAGTTTAGCAGCTGCTGCCTTGTACAGTGCTACGGTTTTTGCATCCTCGCATGCGAGTAATTTAATCTGACCCTGGTGCCAACCCGCATCCGTTACTTGCGCCGAACTACCTGGAAACTCCGGAGCAACGTGGAGAAGAATGTTGCCGAGTTCATTTCACACGTAACGCCACCGGTCCTTGGGGATGGCCAGACGGTCATTGCCTCGGTCAAGGACGCCTATAAGGATCCTGTCCTTGGTTACCTCAGCAAAGCATAGTTTGCCCGCTCCAGGGGTATTCTGATGCCGCTTGGGAGGGGGAATTAACTCCAGGTCCGATCTCTGGCGCTTGAAAGGGTTAACTTTTAACCTCTTAAGCATGTAAGAATTTTGGAAATCCGATATCACAGCTTTCGCTAGCTCTACCGATTTACTGGAATTCGGCGACAGTGATTCCTGCGGTACCCCTTCATACCTCTTCAGGATCTTTGCAGCCAATCTTTTCTCGTGGTATGTGAAGCGGCGGGGAGATGTCTCCCGGGAGTGCGGACCCGTAGTTGCCATCGCGGTCGCTCTCCTTGCCGACATCTCAGTTGCAGCTTCCTTCTCCTTCGAAACTCCGAGGCCAGGTCATGAGACCGCTGCCACAGACGTAAAGATACTGGTTTTCATATCAGCGGTTGATGGGAGTTTAGCATCCGCCGTTGTCCGCTTAGCTGCGTTGGCAACCGCACTGGTGCTAGCTCCCAATAAGTCAATCTTATTCGATAGAGGGTTGGTTGACCGACTCGTAGTTGCCATCGCTGTCGATCTCCCCCTTGATTGTGGAACGGAGGTTGTCTTCCGGCGTTGTTGTTGCTTCCTCGCCTGCTCCTCCATAGCTCTCCTTTGCTGAGGAGTGAAATTTGGCGTTGTTTGTTTTTTAGATTTTTCGTTTTTATTTAGGTTATTCGAGTTCATCTTGTTCGTACGACCCATCGCCGGACAAGGCCAGCTTAAGGTCAAGGGAAGAGTAGGGGAAAATGAGTCGTCCGCCGCGGCAGAGCCCCGTACCGCGGTAAGGCAATGCTTACTCTCTGAGGCGACCCGGTGTCAGAGAGGCTCCGTTCAAATACAGCCACGATTTGCCTCCCGGCTGCAAACGTCCAATGGGCACGGTTTCGCATAACACCCTGGATTGGGAGGGGGAAGATCTTTGTCGTCGCGCCAGAGAGGCTAGGCTGATCTCGTGATGAAGTGCCGTACGGAGCTATGATCACAAGGGCAGCGTAGCCCTGTGGCTATCGACTTAAGCCCTCGTACCGCGGCAAGGTATCCACCCTTCACGAGGGCAAAGCAGTAGAAAGAATAAAGAAAATTAAACCAAAATATTAAAGTTGTTAGCGAAGCTATTTTCTGTTCTCCCAGTAAAAGAACTGAGTGATTATCAACAAAAAATATACGGACACACAAATTAGGGAAAAAGCTATAGTCCAGCATCCCAAAAGACAAAAAAAATATATATGTATAAACAACAAAGTTCCTTGCACTTAATTGCATCGAATTTAACATTGTAGAAAAAAAAGCACGAAACAAAACAAACCCTATTATTTACCTGCATTGCTTTTCTTCTCTGTAAGGTATACACACAGAAAACACACAAACGTGTAGCAGCCACCCTGGCTAACTAGAATACACCCAACAAAAAATTATGAAAGTACTTATAGATTGACAATACCTTCCAAAAAATATTGCAAGTACTTATAAATATTATATAAGGTAATAATAAGCGGTAATGATTTCAATTAGCCTTTGGCATATTTTCACAATAAAAGCCAAGGTAGAAAATACACTTGCGTGCAAAATAAAGCAGCGATAGTAATAAAATCACGATATATTAAACAATAGCATAAATTCATATATTTGCTTTATATATCGATTTTTTATAAAAAAAAAATCAAATTAACAACAAATAAAAAACAACGACCGATAGAAACAAAACTCGGTAATACAAAAAAACCCCGTTCAATAATATTTACATTTATTCAATTTTAGAATACATAATGTCCGACCCTAAATCTCCCCATATCGTGAAGACGTGGGTGAAGACGAAAAGCCACAAGGCAGTCCCGCTGACGGCAAAACAGGGTGGAAAGCAAAAAAAGGGCAAAGAATTTTCAGCAGCAAAATACATAACTGAAAGTGACAGTATCATAAGATACTGCACTAGATTCGCCTCAATCCCTATAGAGGATAATACAGAATCCGTTTTAGAAGTCAAGGACAAATCTCTTGACAGATTTTGGACAAGGCTCCAAACGGCATATGACGCAATCATCGAAATTGATGATTCAGACTTGCCAGAAAATTTTAAATAATCAGCTTATTTAAAGTATGAAAACTGCTTAGACCGATATGAAGAGACAAAGGCCATGATCTCCGATCAATTAAAACTTTTAAGGCCAATTATTGCACCTACTCTACAACGAGTAGAACTGCCCCAAACACAAAGCCAAAACAAACTTTAAATCTACCAACCAAATCAGCCAACTTTGAAATCTCAGGAATGGGTGGAAGAGTAGTACAAAACTCAAATAAAATCTGCCTCATTACCTTGATGTCTTCAAATGCGGATCAAAGAATAAAAGCAAAAGCTATAGTTCTGCCGCGACTGACAAACATGCTCCCAAGCTATAATATAAATAGCGAGCACTGGCAAAAGTTTTCACATCTGAAACTTGCCGATCCCAATTGCCATACCCCCGATCAAATCGACATATTATTGGGAAGCGATCTAATCCCCCAAATAATACTAGAAGGTTTTGAGAAAATTTCCAACAACCTATTAGCCCAAAATACCATCTTTGGATGGATTTTAAGCGGCCAAGTCAAAGAGAAAATCTCCACGTTGACAACGCAAGTGGAAGATATTTCAAACGAAAATCTTAATTCACAATTGAAAAAATTCTGGGAAGTCGAAGAACTCCCTCCAATTCGCGTTACTACAGCTGACGATAAGTATTGTGAAGCCTTCTATAAAGCCACAACTACAAGATCAGAGAACGGGCGGTACGTCGTACGACTACCATTTAAACAACAATTTCCTGATACACTCACCTTGGGTCACTCCCGAACCTCAGCTCTACAGCAGTTTCTAAGTATAGAAAGAAACCTACTTAAAAAGGGCGAGCTAAAAACCTCATACGACAATGTTCTTGAGGAGTATCTACAACTAGATCATATGGAATCAGCAAATTCCTATGAAAAAATAACAAACGCCAAACAAGCCTCATTTTATCTTCCACACCACGCGGTTATAAAACCGGAAAAACTTACAACAAAAGTAAGAGTGGTGTTTAATGCATCTAAATGCACAAGCTCAGGTAACTCCCTAACTGATGTTTTATACACGGGACCAACATTACAACCTGATTTAATGCTAATTATACTACAGTGGCGTATGTATGTATAAATACGTTTTCAATGGTGACGTCGGGAAAATGTACAGGCAAATCCTAGTACATGAAGACGACCAAGATTACCAGCGAATTATATTTCGCAATTCACCTAGTAGTCCAATACGCGACTACACACTAAAAACGGTGATATTTAGCGTCAACTGCCCCCCCCCTTCCTAGCCATTCGTACATTACACGAACTGGCAAAGGACACAAAAGCTAAATTACCTCTAGCCGCCCCGGTGCTCAGCTCTCAAACGTACGTAGGCGACATACTGTCGGGAAGCCATAGCCTTCCTTTAGCGTGCGAATCACTAGCTCAAGTTATCGAAGCCCTCGACTCAGCAGGGTTTCCATTAAAAAAGATAACTTCCAATCATCCAGAAATACTGGCAAATATAAAAAAGGAAAATCTCCTAGATACCAATTTTCTAAAATTTGAAAAAGAGACCACCACCAAAACCTTGGGCATACAATGGAATGCAATATCAGACCAATTTTCATACACTCTTGAGTCGATATCTGCAAAATCCGCAAAAACTAAAAGGCAAATTCTGTCCTCTGTGGCGAAACTTTTCGACCCCGCAGGATGGCTTGTGCCAATTATGATTCAAGCAAAGATCTTGATACAAGAATTATGGCTAGATGGAACCGATTGGGACGAAGTGGTGGTCCCAATTTGCAAACAACCTGCACACTATATCCGAGATACAAATACCTCGGTGGGAAATTTGACCCCTGTTCACCAAGTCGAACTACATGGCTTCTGCGACGCTTCTGAAAAAGCATACTGCGCAGCGATTTATGTGCGAAGTCAGCACAATGGCAAAACTGCCAGCCACTTATTAGTAGCAAAAGGCAAGATCGCACCCCTCAAGACCGTAAGCCTTCCACGGCTCGAGCTATGCGGCGCACTTCTGCTCGCAAAACTAGCCTCGACCGTACAAAAACACCTGAACCTGAGCAATAGGAAATTGTATTTATGGACCGATTCAGAAATCGTCCTAGCATGGTTAGGAAAACTACCACATACGTGTCAAACTGCACAGCTGAAATTATTGATTTAGTAGGACCAGCAACTTGGCGGCATGTTGCCAGTGCTGATAACCCTGCGGATCTTGCACAAGAGGCTGCAAACCATTGAACTTAACAACCACCACACTTTGGTGGAACGGCCTAAGCTGGCTAGTAGAACCACAAGAAGCGTGGCCAAAATCACCTGCACGAAATATCATAGCCCCAGAAAGTCGAAGAATTGAAGGCTTTCATACCACTCTGGAGGACACGGATATCCTAGAGCGATTTTCATCGTTCCCCCGAGCGTTGAGGGTAATAGCGTATATGTTTCAATTTGTAAATCGCTTAAAGAAGAAAGTGCAGGGAATACCTAATACCGAAAGCTATGCTCTAACGCACCAAGAGTTGCAGCGGGCAAAAATAGCTATAATCGAGTTCACGCAAACTCGATACTATAACAGTGAATGAACACTGCTAATGGGGTCAAAACAGATTGACAAAAAGAGCGCTCTATTAGTGCTTAACCCCTTTGTAGACTCGAAAGGACTGATTCGCGCCCACGGAAGGCTAGCGAACTCCAGCCTGAGCTACAATGAGCGGCATCCCATAATAATACCTGAAAAATCAGCATTTGCCATGCTTTTCATTAATTATCTTCACCTTTTAATGGTACACGCCGAACACCGGCTAATGCAACAAATGATCCGACAAGAATTTTATATACCACGACTTAAGCCTCTGATCAAAAAATGCATCTTTACGTGTAAAGTCTGTACGCTACATAAGCAAAAGATGCGCACGCAGATCATGGCAGCTCTACCACCTGAACGCTGCAATTTTTTTCTGCCTTTCACCATCACGGGTGTTGATTTTGCCGGACCTTTCCACTTAAAGGTCATCTACCATAACGAAAGGTTACGTGGCTGTTTTTGTATGCTTTACGACAAAAGCCGTGCACTTAGAGTTATGTTCCGATCTGAATACCTCGCGGCATTTGCACGCTTTGTCGGACGGCGAGGAAATCCCCCAAAATCATAAGCGACAACGGTAAAACCTTCATCGGTGCCCAACGCGCAACCGAAAAGGAGTTCGTACAGTTCGCAAAAGAAGTCTCGCCGCATGTCATTGAAAAATATGCACCTCAAGGCATTGATTGGCAATTCATCCCCCCGAGCGCCCCACATATGGGTGGACTATGGGAATCAGCTGTTAAAAGCTTTAAAACACATTTTAAAAAAGCCGCTGGCAATTATAAATTCACATTTGAAGAGTTCACAACGCTACTCATACGAGTCGAAGCCGTTCTAAATTCACGGCCGCTATCAGCGCTCTCGCAAGATCCCTCCGACTATACAGCCCTCACACCTGGGCATTTTCTTAGAGCAGCTCCACTTCTGGCTATACCAGAACCAAACGTGGACTCACTCTCCCTCATAAATCGATGGGAACGAATCAAAATTCTCCATCATGAATTTAGTCGCGGATGGAAGGAAGAATATCTCAAAGACCTCCATAAAAGATATCGGTGGAAAAACACCCAAGAAGCTCCTAAAATTGGAGAATGCGTCCTAATACATGACGACTGTCTCCCACCTACCGAATGGCGGCTAGCCCGCATCGAAAAGGTACACTACGGTTCCGACGGTCACATCCGGGTAGTTGACCTACGCACACAAACCGGAATGTTAACGCGACCGCTCGTCAAACTATGCTTTTTACCAACCGAGTCTAATACCGCTAATACCAATCGCCCGAATATCTAAAATCAATAATAATACAATCAAATAGAGAGCAATTCATCCACCCAAGCGATGCGGCTACTCGAAGTTAATACCGTACTCCTAAAGAGGTAGCTCGAAGGACTAGATTCCTCGAAATCGTGAATACTAATACGCGCCGCAAATAAAACCGCTTATCATATATACAATGATCAAGCCTTATATAAGAAATACACATATAAATACACATATGTAGTGCTCAAATTAAGCACCCCACATGACTTTACAAGACACTAAAGTTGATTATCTCTTCTAAACAGATGTCTACAAACATGGAGATTGAGGAAGTCGCCACAACACCAACCATCCGCTCGGCGGTCACCGTGCCACGCGCACGTGCAACGCCCGTTGAAACTCCTCGCGCCAACGCTCCTCGTGCAACAACTGCACCATCGCCAGCACCACGTAGGGCTAAGAATGGGTCCGACACCGCGGACACCGTAGAGCCTATTCCAAGGGATCCTGTAGCGGTACATAGCGTACGTTGCCCTTTATGTCACCGTCCACACGCATTGCGTCTGTGTGCTATATTCAAAGCCATGCAACCGCAGCAACGGCAGCAGATAGCGCAAGCTCACGGCTACCGCCTAAATTGCTTGGCCTTATGGCACACCACTGAAGCGTGCACCTCTCAAGTGCTGTGCCAGCTGTGCGACAGGCCACACCACACGCTCCTGCACCGGACCCGCAGACGTAGCGCCCCCGTGGCACCGCCGCCACGCAACAACATGCAACACCGATCGCAACCACCACGCATCTCGCAACCTCGACGCACAACAAGGCAGCCGAATCATCGTCAGCAGACGCGGAGTCACCCGGGTGCTCGTTACCGCCACCCAGCAACATCACCACGTCGGCACGCTCCTAGCCAACGCAACCGACGCCCAACCGGGTTAAGCAACGTCGTGAAGACACTACAGCAACTACAGAGATTGCTAGGCTGATGACTCGCCTAGGGGGGCCGGGATGGCTAACTTAGCCGTAATCTCCGCCGTTTTCCCAGCAACCCTGCGGCCACTCATCTCACCACACCTCACACGCACACTAACACAATTACACATACACCAAATGTCAACACCAAAAACGCCCACACATCATAAACAAAAACACAATTGTTCAATCCTTTGTACCCGCTACACATTTATTGCGCTCCCGCTAATTAAAACTAAATTTAAATTTAAAATTAAAGTTATTTTCTTTTTTTTATCGAAGGAAAAGGTGAGTGCCAAGTGTAGTGAAGTGTACCCAATTATATAATATTTAATATTAGAAGATAAGTGAATCGTAAAAAAATTTATTTTTTTCATCGCTCTTGGATTTGCTGCTTCGTCAGTTTACCGGTGGGTTTCATGTGAATGTTGACCATTATTTTTTGGTAACAGATCACTATTTTCACTAACACGAACTATAAATGATGACAGATAATTCATGGTGTTTCATTTTATATATACTTGTAAAAACAACTGTATCAAAACAAGTAGAATGAAAAGTTTTGACATTTCATGTTTAATCTATTCTCATTTTAATATGGCTTAATATTGTTTGACTTCCGTTAGAAATTAGATGTATGCCACTAAGGTCTATATGTGTTTTAATTTTCAAGTGTTCTTTGAAAAAATTAGAAGCAAATTCAGCAGCTTTTTGACATTTAATTGAGAGAGAGAGCGCCAATTCGCTGCAAGTTATTGCTGGAGATTTTTCGTCCAGCAGAAACCAGCAAGCAGGAACAGCTGATCGGTGACATAGCAAAACAACAACAAAAAATGTAAATTCAAATTGTTAGCCAATCAGAAACGTAACCGCTGTTTTGTCTGCAAGTTTCTGCTGAACCCTGTTCGACGAAAACTTAGCAGAAATGAGATTTTGACAGCTTTTTACAAGACTCTTTTCTGCTGACAGAAGCTACAATTTTGCACTTAATTTATATGACTCGATGAGATATATGAGACTACATATCACTTTATTTAAAAAAATGTCGTTTTATTATAAATTTTTGACATTAAATTCGGTGAACACAAATATATCAGTTTACAAGGAATATGTTGTCCAAAAAAGTTTAAAACTTAGGCAGTCCGTAGATGAGGCGCATCGTCATAGACGCGTACTCGTCATTTCACCATAGTGTATCAATACAAGTGTGAACTGTAGCTTTGAGAGAAATGTCAAAATACACTTCCACGTCAAATCATAAATGTCAAAACACACATCCATGTCAAAAATCTGGGTTGCTATTGTTGTTTGGGTTGCGCTCGGGTTTTGTGCAGCACCCAATATCAATGAGACAGGGTTCTTGTTTGAACAAAAGTGTTGCTGTGTTGCACAACTTTTTCACTCCAGTTTCTAGGGCAACTTTTAAGCGAATCTTTCAGTTTCATGTATTTATTATACTTTATATCAAAGAAAAAAAAAAACGACCATATATTTCTTATGCCTGGTCAAGAAATTTTGACGTTTACGACATTTTCCATTTTATGGCAGATTACTATTATAAAAATGTATAAAACATGTGTAGCGAAGTATATACTCATCTTTGCCGTGAATCTGCACGTTTACCTAAAGAAATACGTAAGAGCACATTTATTTCTTGAGGTAAACCGGCGTTGCCAACCATCGAAAATTGTAGTATTTTTTCTTATGAGCTGAGTATTGGCTCAAGAAAATTAGACGTGTGAAAACAATTCTTGACCATTTCTTGAGCGTTTTTACGACATTTTCCATTTTATGGCAGATTACTATTATAAAAATGTATAAAACATGTGTAGCGAAGTATATACTCATCTTTGCCGTGAATCTGCACGTTTACCTAAAGAAATACGTACGAGCACATTTATTTCTTGAGGTAAACCGGCGTTGCCAACCATCGAAAATTGTAGTATTTTTTCTTATGAGCTGAGTATTGGCTCAAGAAAATTAGACGTGTGAAAACAATTCTTGACCATTTCTTGAGCGTTTTTTTATATGGAGTTTGACATTTCTTTGCAGGTGAGTAGCCCGCTTTAATGGGAGATGCCAACAGTTTTAAGTTGGATCTTTACACTTTTACGGAAATTGTGAAAGTCACACTGGAAAAATCTGGTTACTTTTTATATTTGGAAACATGTATGTACGATGTTTTTGGATAGATTTACTATCAAATACATATCTTAACAGTTTGACTTAAATGAATGCAACGAGGCTATAACTATATAACAGTACACCTGCTCAAAGAAGGCTTCAAACCCCAAAATTTGGTATTTGTTTCCTTTAGGGGTCAACTCGTAATAAATTAGCTAGAATTATGGAAGATAGCTCAAAATACGGGGTTTGGCCTCAGGATCACGAATAGGGAAGCACTTTTTTAATATTTTGCTTCTCTGAAGAGAACCCGAGAGATTTTTTAATTGATTTATTAATATATTTTCTCTTTTCAGATTTAAAAAAAAAGTAGCAAACATTTTTTAAAGAGGAACTGCTAACAGTTCAAAATATAAAATAAACTTTATAAATTAAAGGTAAACTTTATTACCTAATTGTTTTTCTGAGGACTTTGCCATCAATATTTTTCAGTTTTTTAAGTTTAGATAACAATTGCATTTTCATTTACTACTAATTTTTTTATACCAAATCGAATGCAACTCGGTGCAAAATGATGCTCTTTTTCCAAAAAAGCAACTCTGATGAACAGGTCTTAAACTCATTTTGGAATTTTGACGTCTATGCAGAAGAGTTTAAACTTGTACTGGTACACTATGCATTTCACTGAGCACGAATTTCCGTGCGTCTCAAGATCTGCACACGACGCTGCAGAAAAAAAGTACACAAAGAACGGTCAAAATCGCAATTTAAATTAATAAATACATTTTCCGCACATTATTAACACATATTTCTTCCGATTGTACAAATTTTGTATTTTTTCTTTCAAAAGAAACAATTAATTTTATTTGAAAAAAGGAAGCAAAGCCACGTCACACAAAAATCGAAAATGAAAAATGTAAACAAATGCTTCTTCTTCCTCTTTTCTAAGCGTACGACGCCTGGCGACCAGCATTGTCATACGCTGAGCAGCATGTAGCTTTCATGCTTTGCCACTTTCGTGCAGCTGCTGATTCGTGTGCAGCTCTTCATGCAAATATATGTGTTCAGCAACAAAGCGTACAAAAATCGAATGTAGCGTCTAATACGCGTCTATGACGATTCGCTCCGTGTGCGGACACGCTTAGGCTCAAATTTTTAACCGTGTAAGAAGCCTGGAGCTTCTTCGTCCATTCGCATAAATGACTTCGCCAGAGGTAACTTTTGGGTTAAATTCGCGGTACTTAAAGCACGACCAATTAAATTTCCTTCTATATTCAGGTAGTCACTGGGACTTCAAAATATTCAAATAAGATTTTGTTGCCCTAGTGATCTAGCTGCAATCGAAATAATTTGGGGTTCTGCTTCTGTGGCATCTTGAGATAGGGCGTTTTGAATATATTTTGATATTGATATAGGATGATGATCCTCCACTAATGCTATGGATACACACACGGAGATTATATCCAATAAATCTTCTTTAATCAGATCCAAATTTTTATCCTGACACACACAAAATTGAAGATTAACAATCGGTGCCATCTAGTGCTTTGGTTGTGTTTATTCCGGTTTAAAACTAGATATCGCTTAGGATGGTTTATTTTTTGCTTACTCTAGTGTCCAGTAGCGGTAAAATCGTAATTTTGCTATTTTTGTTTATTTATCGATGACAGTAACGGTCAAATCGTTAGCTTGTTTTCTGAAATCTGCTCAAATCTTCTTCATTTTTGGGAGTTTATAACGAAGATTATGCGTATGTTAACTCCCAAAAGCGGAGTTAATTCGGAATTTGCGCTAATGTATCAGCCGTATAAGATGTTGATGTGCTAAGTCTCTTAACAGCTCAGAAAACTTGAATACGAAATATTCCATTTTGCAAAGGAAATTTCCAAAATATATATTCTTACTGCTTTTTCACGCGCTGAGAATTGTCTTGCTAAATAGTTAATTGCTTAAAAATTTAAAACATTCCACATGACTTTAGTGCGTCCGTAAATCAAACCAAGCAAGTGCATAACTATACAAACATATGTATGTATGTAAGTACAATGTACAAGGATAGGTACTTAAAATAACCGATTTAACTAAATTTAGATGGACACTGACCTATGTATGTATGTGGCAGCATTATATGCACTACGTTACTATCCTAACAAACTTTCCCTTATTCGCAATGGCTCAGACCGGTAAGATTGCCATCAGTTGGTCACTGGGCCTTCAAAATATTCAAATGAGTTTTTGGTGAGCTACTGAGCAGGATACGTTCTACACTCAGAGAAAAAAATACAGTAGATGAACAACAGGTTTCACAGGCAAAAACCATCCAAACGATATATCTGTGGAAACAATAGATGCTATTTGTTCGTTAAAATTTGAACAGTTTTACTGTTTAATATAACAAATTTCTGTCCAATCAACTGTAACTAACTCATTGCTTCAACAAGTTTTCTCTTAAGTGTTAACAACCGTGACAGTTGATTTGCCAGATATTACTGTTGAATTTACAAAATTTCTGTCCACTTGAACTTTCATCTGTTAATTCTTAACAAACGGGACTGTTCGTATGCCAGATTTGTACACCGAAAGGAAAATATATCAAAAACCACTGTAAAATTAACTTTTTTGTTTACCACATGCAACTGAAAAGAAAAAAATGTCAATTTTACAATTTCGAAAATATAATTTCTACGTGAAATGGATGGATGTAAAAGTCCTTATATCTTATTACAGTTGCTCCTTCGTAAATGTAATACAGATGAAGCACCAATTCCTCTTGCGCTGCTGTTTTCACTTCACTTTTACAATTGTTGTTATGTTAATTATTTTTGTTTATATATGTAAATTCACAGCACGCCCGAACTTGAGTGTCAACTGTAACGCGGTTCATTTCATTTTAGAAATGCTAGTATATTTTCATATCATTTTTACGTGAATCATGATAAATGTCAACTGCAGTGCGGCTTATGCCATTTTATCATGAGAATGTTATACAAATGTGAGATTAACAATTTTTATATCAATATGATGTCGAAATGTATATTAATATGAGAAATCAACAAGTTTTTTTATCAATTTGACGTGAAACCGTTGTTTACATAATTTTTAATGTTAAGGGCCACTAGCATAAAAGCCGATAACGCCTAATCGGCGATTAACTTGACAGCTAACCATACAAAATACGTCAATTAAACTCCGATTAGTCCTTATCGGCTTTTATGCAAGCGGTCCTAAGTAAATAAAACTTTTCGAAGTCATGTACTATTATTGATATGACAATGCATACATGCTAATGTTGATTCAGCAACTTTTGTACAGTTAAGCTGTTGCTTTAACAGATAATTTTGTTGTTTTAGGTATTCTGAGTTCGATTCTCGGTGAAGTCAATATCATTTTTTTATATGGGACAATCCATATGAAAACGTCTAATATTAGCAAAAATCGTTGCTGACTCGTCTCGGATTTCGCTCAAATATTGAGGGACACTTCTTTAGGGTCCTAAAGGAACATATTGACACACATTTATTTTTTATAACCACTGGTTTCGGACTGGTCAAGTTTCAAAGTTTGAAAAACGTCATTTTTAGGCCTACCCTAATTTAGCTGTAAAAATGTTTCCATTAGAGTTATCTTTACATTCGATATAGCGTTTTAAAGGGAAAAGATAGTAGTTTGATTAAATATAAATATTAAATCATACAGCAAGTACCTGGTATTAAAAACCCGGTAGTGAAAATACGTATTTTTTTATCGATTTTCGTCAACTTTAGCCGGCTCTGGAGTCTTTACTGTTTTAAGTAGCCACTCAATATTTGTCAGAAATTAAGGGTACATATCCTAGAAGAAATTAACCCATCCATCGGCCAAAAAACCCCAGTCCTTATAGATAAATTATTATCTCGAAATTTGTAAATTTTCAAAAATCATTGTTTTCAGGCTCGAAAACGGACATGTTTACAAGGAGATAAAAATACGGATTTCTCATGGACTCTAGTCCTGACCTTTGGCTTCAAATACCTCAACATTTTGTTTTGTTATTTTCATTCGAAGGGCCTCTGCTGATCGATTTTTTAAGGCATAATTTAAAAAAAAAATTTTTTTTACAATCAAATTTATACCAACTATTTTTGAAAACTCATTTTATATAAAGTTCTTTTAAATAAAGATACACCAAATTTCGGTTCTGGCTATGTTGTGAATCAGTTTTGTCATTTGAAATCGCGGTTTAAGATTTCGATGGATCTAATTTTTTAAGTCGACTTAGGCTGTTTTGGCATATGACCACTTATCTATGTGTGCCCATTGGAGCAATTTTCAATAAATAATGACTAAAAGAAGAAATTAG
The DNA here is from genome assembly GCA_964058755.1 of Campiglossa producta. Lineage (NCBI taxonomy): Eukaryota > Metazoa > Arthropoda > Insecta > Diptera > Tephritidae > Campiglossa > Campiglossa producta. Next base: position 65,660,972 of record CAXKVI010000001.1, read on the forward strand.
GGTCACATATTTTAGAATAACTAACATATCCATCCATGGAAACAACTCACTCCTTATTGATAAATTATTATCTTGAAATTTTTAAAATTTCAAAAATAGTGTTTTCAGGCTCTAAAATAAGGGTGTTTCTCAAGAGATAAAAATACGAATTTTTCATGAACTCTAGTCCTTACCTTCAGCTTCTAATACCTCAACATTTTGTTTTGTTACTTTCATACTAAGGGCATCTGCTGATCGATTTTTTAAGGCATAATTTTAAAATTTTTCAATAATTTAACTCAAAACTGATTGCTTTTTTTCGAAAAGACGGTTATATTTTGCAATTTACTATATCATTACAATGTCAAAATTATCTGAAGATGAATATTTTCGTACTTTTAATTGCTGCTGAGATAGAGGAACGAAGCTATGGTATTTTCTCGTATATTTGATGCTGTTTATGTTTTTAAATCTTTCATTTAAAAAGATTTCAGCAGCTTCAACGTCCAAACTAGTTATATAAAAAAATGTTATGCCTTTAATTGCTTTTGAACAAAAATCAAACATTGACTTTGGGGTTAGTATGTGATCTTCTGCAGTTCGCTGCAAGCTGGCTTTCCTTACGGTAAGTTTGATTGTACCTCCTGCGCCATCACATGGGCTTTTGCCGTGGGAGGTAGCAAAGAAATGCCACTCTGCCTCCAATCCAAAATCATCGTTGTGATGGCACACATTAACAAAATTTTTTTTATTTTTTATTTGACAGTGTTTAGTTAAACAAAGTATGCAAGTTTATAAATTACTTGATACAAGCTTTCTTTAGTCCTTATTTATTGAAAATTGCCCCAATGGGCACACATAGATAAGTGGTCATATGCCAAAACAGCCTAAGACGACTTAAAAAATTAGATCCATCGAAATCTTAAACCGCGATTTCAAATGACAAACCTGATTCACAACATAGCCAGAACCGAAATTTAGTGTCTCTTTATTTAAAAGAACTTTGTATAAAATGAGTTTTCAAAAATAGTTGGTATAAATTTGATTGTAAAAAAAATTTTTTTTTTTAAATTATGCCTTAAAAATCGATCAGCAGAGGCCCTTCGAATGAAAATAACAAAACAAAATGTTGAGGTATTTGAAGCCAAAGGTCAGGACTAGAGTCCATGAGAAATCCGTATTTTTATCTCCTTGTAAACATGTCCGCTTTCGAGCCTGAAAACCATGATTTTTGAAAATTGACAAATTTCGAGATAATAATTTATCTATACGGACTGGGTTTTTTTGGCCGATGGATGAGTTCATTTCTTCTAGGATATGTACCCTTAATTTTTGACAAATATTGAGTGACTACTTAAAACAGTAAAGACTCCAGAGCCGGCTAAAGTTGACGAAAATCGATAAAAAAATACGTTTTTTCAGTACCGGGTTTTTAATACCAGGTACTTGCTATATGATTTAATATTTATATTTAATCAAACTACTATCTTTTCCCTTTAAAACGCTATATCGAATGTAAAGATATCTCTAATGGAAACATTTTTACAGCTAAAATAGGGTAGGCCTAAAAATGACGGTTTTCAAACTTTGAAACTTGACCATTCCGAAACCAGTGGTCATAAAAAATAAATGTGTGTCAATATGTTCCTTTAGGACCCTAAAGAAGTGTCCCTCAAAGTTTGAGCGAAACCCGAGACTAGCCAGCTTTTTGAATTAGACGTTTTCATTTGGATTGTCCCATATATATTTAACTAAAATACTTAAGTGATATTTTAACACAAAAATAAGTAAAAAATAAAGCAAACAATTTTTTTTTTCAGACTTCTTATATTGTGACTTCACCGAGAATCGAGCTCAGGGCTCTTGAACGCTCAACCCAGGTGTCACCGTCTAACCATTATGACATCGCTTACTTATGCTTGCCAGCGTCTAATTGCAGCTTTGTTCTAAATGACACTTTCTCACGTTGCTTTGTTGCCTCCACCGAAAATCGAGCTCTGACTGTTGAGATGTTAACCATCAGACCATAGCGTACTTATGCTTGATGGCGTCGAATTGCAGCTTTGTTCTATGACAGTATCTTCGCTGTTGGATTCACTGCAGAAGTTTGTTGTTATTAAAATGACAGTTCCTTCGCTGTTGAATTAACTGTTAAAAATAACCAAATCTGTTCATTCAACAGTTCTAGTTGGCAACACAACTGACATTTCTGTTAATAATCAAGAGTATTGGTCTGTTGCATGAACATATACATTCAACAGTTGAAACAACAGATGTTATCGTTCAAATTAATAAATCGCCATTTATATCAACTGTAATTACTGGCAATATTTAACAGGACGGGCTGTTGAATGAAGAGAAGCGGACGTTTGTTAAACTAAATGAATTTTTGTCAATTGAACCCATAAATCTGTTTACTTGACCAGATTTCCGTCAATTCAACCATTTTTGGTGTTAACATTAGAGGACTGTTGATACATCTGTGATTTTTTCTCTGAGTGTACATATGTTTTTGGGTTGAGCTGGTGAACGCCCAGTTACTCGAACGGACGGGCAGTCCGCTATTCGACCGGCTGATATTTGCGTTGGTGGTTTTACGTACATATCGTCGATGTTAATGCTAAACAACGTAACGAACAAATGCAAAACCACGTAAACACAGTCACCCAAATTTTACAGGAGAGACAAAAAACTGTTTAACTTTTGTACGAGCAACTATGTGGAGTGTAAATTCAAATGTCGTTTTTTGACATTATATTGCACAACCCCCGACTTTTTGTTACTAATGAATGGATCCGGGTACACAGAAGCCTCTGTAAGCAAATCTCATTATTGACCAAACTGTCCCTGAAGTGGTTTTCCATTTGTACGTTACGTTGTTTTGCATAAACACCGACGATATATACGTATGTTTCTTTATGCATATGCACAGGCATATGTGAAGATATCTAATTTGTTTTATGCAAATTTTCTGAGCTGCATCAAAAGAAGAAAACTGCTTCAAATACAGCTATCGACAATTCCACGGTGAATTTTATAATTAAAGCTGATAACTTCAATAGCATCAGATCGCAAAACCCCAATAGAATATAAACTACACTCATCTTTCAAAACAGCAAATGTACGGAAGGAACTAACATCCTTTGGAAGTTTTTCGCCAATAATTTTAATATGCTTTACCGTTTTTGAACATTGAACTCGAAATTTTCTTTCTAGGGGCATTTCCGCCGCACAGAGGAGAAAATTCCAGATATTTTTTTCCCTTGGATTTGATTTCTACTACATCCAGGTTATTATAAAAATATGCAATATATATCGTATGAAATTGTGTCATATTGGTAAAATGGTGAATATATTTCAAAATAAATAAGTGAAATGTTATACCTCTTTTGGGAAGATGTCGATGGCATTGATTTTGACTTATATTAACTTATTAGTGCGTAGTATTCTCTAATGACATCTTGACCATTAATTTGACAACTGTTGATCAACAGCCTACTTTTACTTCTGAAGCTATTCATAAAAATATAAGGCAATTTTTTGTATGTAACGCGAGTGACATGTATTTTTTTACTAAAAAAACTGGATATCTTAATGAGAATGACATAAACATCCATATGTTCTAATTGACGGGTTTGCCCTTACATCTCGATGTTTCCTTTTTGCTCTAGCTCATAAGCGTTCGTTTTTATTAAAGATTTTTTGGTGTAACGCGAGCAGTGTTGCCAGAATTTTTTCAGCAATCCGGCTAGATCGAGAAAAATAAACGGCTAAAAAAATGATTTCGGCGAAAAAAATTATTATTTTGGCCGGAAAAAAGCCTAAAAATTTTTAAGCAACTTTTCACACTTTTATTCGCTTTTTTTTATATTATAATATAGTCCTTACATAATTATAAGACACCTCGTTCTGAGCCCTTATATAACTTTATTTTAATTTTCATTTTTTGCTTATAGAATTCTAATTTGAAAACAGTAAATGTCTCCGCTCTAAGCGTTTACTCTGATTTTTATACCTTTCATGAACATGAAATGGTATTATAACTTTGGTCCGATGTTTGTAAGTATGAGAAGAAGAAGAGATAGACCCATCAATAAGTATACCGAAATGATAAGGATGACAAGATGAGTTGATTTAGCCATGTCCGTCTGTCCGTCTGTCTGTAGGTCTGTCTGTCTGTTTGAACGCAAACTAGTCCCTCAGTTTTTGGAATATCTGGCTGAAATTTTGTATGCGGCCACCATTTTCCAATATAGGAATCATTTGTCGGAACCAGCAAGATCGGACCGATATTACATATAGCTAACAATCGATTGTTCCGATAAACCGATTTTGGGCTATAACTCCTTTAATTTAAGAGCTAGGAACGTGAAATTTTGTAAGTATTGCTATTTTTATATGTGAAATATCGATGTTGAAAATCATCGAGATGGGATAAATATTTCACATAGCCCCCATAGCTAACAATCGATTGTTCCGATAAACCGATTTTGGGCTATAACTCCTTTAATTTAAGAGCTAGGAACGTGAAATTTTGTAAATATAGCTATTTTTATATGTGAAATATCGATGTTGAAAATCATCGATATGGGATAAATATTTCACATAGCCCCCATACAATCGATTGTTCCGATAAACGGATTTTGGGCTATAACTCTTGTAATTATAAAGCTAGGAACGTGAAATTTTGTAAGTATTGCTATTTTTATATGTGAAATATCGATGTTGAAAATCATCGAGATGGGATAAATATTTCACATAGCCCCCATACAATCGATTGTTCCGATAAACGGATTTTGGTAGATAACTCCTTTAATTTATGAGCTAGGAACGTGAAATTTTGTAAATGTAGCTATTTTTATATGTGAAATATCGATGTTGAAAATCATCGAGATGGGATAAATATTTCACATAGCCCCCATACAATCGATTGTTCCGATAAACGGATTTTGGACTATAACTCCTGTAATTATAAAGCTAGGAACGTGAAATTTTGTAAGTATTGCTATTTTTATATGTGAAATATCGATGTTGAAAATCATCGAGATGGGATAAATATTTCACATAGCTCCCATACAATCGATTATTCCGACAAACGGATTTTGGGCTATAACTCCTGTAATTAAACACGTAGGAACGTGAAATTTTGGACGTATTGCTATTTTTATATCCGAAATATCGATGTTGAAAATCATCGAGATGGGATAAATATTTCACATAGCCCCCATACAATCGATTGTTCCAATAAACGGATTTTGGTAGATAACTTCTGTAATTAGATAAGTTGGAAAGTGAAATTTCGTAACTATTTCTCTTTTAGAATGTGGCATGTCGATGTTAAAAATCAATGAGATTGGACCAATATAACACATCGCCCCCATATAATCGATAGTTCCGAAAATTCCGGTATGAGCTAAAATTAAATTGACACAGGCTGTACTGGGGATCGAACAGTGAAAATCGTGACGCTTATTCATGAAAGGTATTTAGCCTTCGGCACAGCCGAAGACAGCTTTCCTTACTTGTTTAACTTAAAAAACTGTTTGGTAAAAGTACAAATATTTTTAGTCAAAAAGCCGAAAATGCCATTTTGTAGCCCGTTCAATTCTAGTCTAACAAAGTGTAAGTTTTAAGTACCTCAAAAATCTCCTTTAATATATATACATAGATGTGCCTTATGTATATAAAAGGTACAACGAGCAAAATTTTAAGTCGCAATAAAATAAGGCATCAGGTAACGAATATATTTAAAATAACATGTACTTTCATGATATAAAATGAAAAAAAAAAAATAATTATTATAATAATGTGAGAGAAATGTAGGTATATACATTTTACAATATTTCTATATCACAATCTTACTAATATTATAAATGTGAATGTAGCGATGTTTGGATATTTGGATGTTTGGATGTTTGGATGTTTGGATGTTTGGATGTCCAGACGTTTACTTCTGTTCCTCAATAACGTGAGAATGGCAAGACGGATTTTGTTGAAATTTGGTAGGCAGACAGCTAATAGTCTGGAAGGAGGTACAGGCTATTTTTTTGTTTAATTTTGGGGGGTCCGGCCATGCTAGGGACCGATACTTTTCGATTTTTTTGTTTTTCCATATAACTCTGAGTACATTTGACCTAAACTTATGATATTTCGAATACAGGTGTAGAAACTTCGAACAATATGGGTATTAAGCGAAAGTGGAAGGTGCCAGGTCTCATATGGAGTTCGATATATTTCGATAAATTTATCGATAACTGAGTTATCAGTCGAAATGAGATTGCCCAGAAACCTTACATTTTCCCTACAAGATGGGTATCAAACGAAAGGGGATAACTCCAGGTTTCATTTGGACTTCGATATATTTCGATAAATTTATCGATAACCGAGTTATCGGTGAAAATGTTATTGAACAAAAACCTTAAAATTACCTTACAATATGGGTATCAAACGAAAGGGAATGGCCCCAGGTTTCATTTGGACCTCAATATATTTCGATAAATTAATCGATAACTGCCCCCAACATGATATCAAAATCGTGCTCGGCGACTTTAATGCGAAGGTGGGCAAGGAAGGAGTCTTTGGTCCAACAGTTGGAAAATTTAGTCTCCATGATATAACATCCCCCAACGGCACTAGGTTGATTGATTTCGCCGCTGCTCGCAATATGGTCATCAGTAGTACCAGGTTCCAGCATAAACGAATACACCAAGCTACATGGCTGTCTCCTGATCAAAGAACAAGAAACCAGATTGATCATGTCATGATCGATGGCAGACATAGCTCCACCGTTCTGGACGTGCGTACCCTTCGTGGTCCCAATATCGACTCGGACCATTATCTTGTTGCAGCCAAGATACGCACACGCCTCTGTGTAGCAAAGAAAGTGCGCACAGTAACGGAAGGAAAGTTTGACGTCGAGAAGCTGCGCACGACACAGACAGCTGACAATTTCTCCACTCGACTCTCACACCTGCTATCGGAGAGCAATCCTCGACCTAACGATGCAACCGAGCAATGGAAGCATATCTCTCACTCATTACGTACTGCCGCTGAGGCCACTATAGGGTTCCAGCGAGCCCGCAAAAACAACTGGTACGATGAGGAATGCAGCACTGCCTCGGACAAAAAGGACGCTGCCTACAGGGAGACGTTGCGAACGGGCGCAACCCGCAGTGTATGGCAACGCTATCGTGAGGCAAAGAAGGAAGAGAGACGCCTTTTCAGAAAAAAGAAACGTGAGGCCGAAAGGCGTGAGTGTGAGGAGCTTGAGATGCTGGCTGACAGGAATGATGCCCGAAAATTCTATGAAAAGATCCGGCGGATGACGGAAGATTTTAAGACCGGGGCAAGTTCCTGTAAGGACAATAATGGCGACCTGGTAACCGACGTACAGAGTGTACTTAAATTATGGAGGGAGCACTTCTCCTCACTGCTAAATTGCGAGGGAGACGTCGAACCCGATACCCCAATCCCTGACGATGGAAAAGTCGTCCCACCACCTGACTATGATGAAGTGAGGATAGCTATATCCCGGCTCAAAAACAACAAAGCGCCTGGATAAGACGGACTACCCGCCGAGCTGTTCAAACACGGAGGCGAAGAGCTGGTAAAAAGCATGCATCAGCTCTTATGCAGAATATGGTCAGATGGTAAGTCTACCATCGACCAGATTTTCACGATACGCCAAATCCTGGAGAAGACCCATGATAAAAGAATCGACACACACCATCTCTTTGTCGATTTCAAAGCCGCTTTTGACAGCGCAAAAAGGAGTTGCCTGTATGCCGCCATGTCTGAATTTGACTTCCCTGCAAAGCTTATACGGCTTTGCCAAATGACGTTGAGCAATACTAACAGCTCCGTCAGAGTCGGGAAGGACCTCTCTGAGCCATTTGAAACCAAACGAGGCTTCAGACAGGGCGACTCCCTTTCGTGCGATTTCTTCAACCTGATGCTGGAGAAGATAATTCGAGCAGCAGAGCTAAACCGCAATGGTACAATCTATTACAAGAGCGTGCAATTGCTGGCGTATGCCGATGATATTGATATCATTGGCCTTAACAACCGCGCCGTAAGCGCTGCCTTCTCTGGACTGGATAAAGAAGCGAAAAAAGTGGGTCTTGCGGTCAACGAGGACAAGACGAAGTATTTGCTGTTATCAAAGAAAGAATCGGCGCACCTGCGCCTTGGCAGCCACGTCACTGTTGATAGTTACAAATTTGAAACTGTGAGGGACTTCGTCTATTTGGGAACCAGCATTAACACCGAAAATAATATCAGTCTAGAAATCCAACGGAGAATCACTCTTGCGAACAAGTGCTACTTTGGACTGAGTAGGCAATTGAGAAGTAAAGTCCTCTCTCGAAGAACAAAGATCACGCTCTATAAGTCTCTCATCATACCTGTCCTGATGTATGGCTCAGATTCATGGACAATGTCAAGAGAAGATGAGATGGCCCTTGGAGTATTTGAGAGAAAACTTCTCCGGAAGATTTATGGTCCTTCCCGTGATGCCGACGGCGAGTATCGAAGGAGATTTAACGATGAGCTGTACGAGCTTTACGCAGATCTGACCATAGTCCAGCGAATTAAAGCCCAAAGGCTCCGCTGGCTGGGTCACGTCATGCGAATGGACAAAGAAGCTCCAGCCCAGAAGGTTTTCCAATCGTCACCCGAATTCGGCAGCAGAGGAAGGGGGAGGCCTCGACTGAGATGGAAACAACAGGTGGAGGATGACTTGAACTCCCTTGGGGTTTCCAATTGGCGTCAGTTATCGCTAAAAAGGAATGACTGGCGTGCTTTGATAGGCGACGGCCAAAATCGCTTAGGCGGTTAAGCGCCAATAAATGATGATGATCGATAACTGAGTTATCGGTGAAAATGTGGTTGCTCAAAAACTTCAATTTTTCCCTACAATATGGGTAACAAACGAAAGGGGATGACACCAGGTTTCATTTGAACTTCGATATATTTCGATAAATTTATCGATAACCGAGTTATCGGTGAAAATGTTATTGAACAAAAACCTTAAAATTTCCCTACAATATGTGTAACAAACGAAAAGGAAAGGCTGCAGGTTTCATTTGGACTTCGATATATTTCGATAAATTTATCGATAACTAAGTTATCGGTGAAAATGTAATTGCCCAAAAACCTTAAAATTGCCCTACAATATGGGTATCAAACGGAAGGGGATGGCACCAGTTTTCATTTGAACTTCGATATATTTCGATAAATTTATCGATAACCGAGTTATCGGTGAAAATGTTATTGAACAAAAACCTTAAAATTTCCCTACAATATGTGTAACAAACGAAAAGGAAAGGCTGCAGGTTTCATTTGGACTTCGATATATTTCGATAAATTTATCGATAACTAAGTTATCGGTGAAAATGTAATTGCCCAAAAACCTTAAAATTGCCCTACAATATGGGTATCAAACGGAAGGGGATGGCACCAGTTTTCATTTGGATTTCAATATATTTCGATAAGTTTATTGATAACTGAGTTATCGGTGAAAAATCCTTAAAATTGCCCTAAAATATGGGTATCAAACAAAAGTGGATGGCCCCAGTTTTCATTTGGACTTCAATATATTTCGATAAATTTATCGATAATTGAGTTATCGGTGAAAACGAGATGGCTCAAAAGCCTTAAAATTGGCCAACAATATGGGTATCAAACGAAAAGGGATTGCCCCAGGTTTCATTTGGACTTCGATATATGTATTTCCATATATTTATCGATAACTGAGTTATCGGTCAAAACGTGATCGCCAAAAACATCAAATTATTTAATCAATCTAACTTTCCCCATTGATGGGAATTTTGAAAATTTTAAATGCCCTTGGTAAATGCTTCAGTATTCAATAATCTTACTAATATTATAAATGTGAATGTAGCGATGTTTGGATATTTGGATGTTTGGATGTCCAGACGTTTACTTCTGTTCCTCAATAACGTGAGAATGGCAAGACGGATTTTGTTGAAATTTGGTAGGCAGACAGCTAATAGTCTGGAAGGAGGTATAGGCTATTTTTTTTTTTTTAATTTTGGGGGTCCGGCCATGCTAGGGACCGATACTTTTCGATTTTTTTGTTTTTCCATATAACTCTGAGTACATTTGACCTAAACTTATGATATTTCGAATACAGGTGTGGAAACTTCGAACAATATGGCTATCAAACGAAACTGGAAGGTGCCAGGTTTCATTTGGACTTCGATATATTTCGATAAATTTATCGATAACTGAGTTATCAGTCGAAATGAGATTGCCGAGAAACCTTAAATTTTCCTTACAATATGGGTATCAAACGAAAGGGGATGACCCCAGGTTTCATTTGGACTTCGATATATTTCGATAAATTTATCGATAACTGAGTTATCGGTGAAAATGTTATTAGAAAAAAACTTTAAAATTACCTTACAATATGGGTATCAAACGAAAGGGGATGACACCAGGTTTCTTTTGGACTTCGATATATTTCGATAAATTTATCGATAACTGAGTTATCATTCGAATTGAGATTGCCCAGAAACCTTAAATGTTCCCTACAATATGGTTATCAGACGAAAGGGGATGGCCCCAGGTTTCATTTGGACTTCGATATATTTCCATAAATTTATCGATAACTGAGTTATCGGTGAAAATGTTATTGAACAAAAACCTTAAAATTACCTTACAATATGTGTATCAAACGAAAGGGAATGGCCCCAGGTTTCATTTGGACCTCAAAATATTTCGATAAATTAATCGATAACTGAGTTATCGGTGAAAATGTGGTTGCTCAAAAACTTTAATTTTTCCCTACAATATGGGTATCAAACGAAAGGGGATGACCCCAGGTTTCATTTGGACTTCAATATATTTCGATAAATTTATCGATAACTGAGTTATCGGTGAAAATGTTATTAAACAAAAACCTTAAAATTACCCTACAATATGGGTATCAAACGAAAGGGAATGGCCCCAGGTTTCATTTGGACCTCAATATATTTCGATAAATTATTCGATAACTGAGTTACCGGTGAAAATGTGGTTGCCCAAAAACTTTAATTTTTCCCAACAATATGGGTATCAAACGAATGGGCATGACACCAGGTCTCATTTGGACTTCGATAAATTTATCGATAACTGAGTTATCGGTGAAGATGTGATTGCCCAAAAACTTTAAAATTGCCCCACAATATGTGTAACAAACGAAAAGGAAAGGCTGCGGGTTTCATTTGGACTTCGATATATTTCGATAAATTTATCGATAACTAACTTATCGGTGAAAATGTAATTGCCCAAAAACCTTAAAATTGCCCTACAATGTGGGTATCAAACGACAGGGGATGGCACCAGTTTTCATTTGGATTTCAATATATTTCGATAAATTTATTGATAACTGAGTTATCGGTGAAAAATCCTTAAAATTGCCCTACAATATGGGTATCAAACGATAGGGGATGGCCCCAGTTTTCTTTTGTACTTCAATATATTTCGATAAATTTATCGATAATGAGTTATCGGTGAAAACGAGATGGCTCAAAAGCCTTAAAATTGACCAACAATATGGGTATCAAACGAAAAGGGATGGCCCCAGGTTTCATTTGGACTTCGATATATGTATTTCGATAGATTTATCGATAACTGAGTTATCGGTCAAAACGTGATCGCCCAAAAACATCATATTATTTAATCAATCTACCTTTCCCCATTGATGGGAATTTTGAAAATTTTAAATACCCTTGGTAAATGCTTCAGTATTCAATAATATTATATAAATATCAAAGTTTGAAGTTTAGATGACCTATTCGATAAATGTTTTCTGAGGCATTTATATCCGTACTTAAAGCCAAAGCAATATTTAACTTTAGAAACCTCACTTTCAATCGATTTAAAGGATATGTATATTAAATAAAATTTTTGAAACCCGTTTTTCAATACATACTATTTTTTCAAAACTCTAAGAACATACACAAATAATTGATCTTCCAACAGATTTTTTTTGACCAATCTACCTAACTTGATGATTTCGACGACCGAATTTTTACTTCAAATGTTGAAAGGGTACTTCGCAGGGGCGGACAAGGCCGCGGGTATATACTAGTATTATATAAATATCAAAGTTTGAAGTTTAGATGACCTATTCGATAAATGTTTTCTGAGGCATTTATATCCGTACTTAAAGCCAAAGCAATATTTAACTTTAGAAACCTCACTTTCAATCGATTTAAAGGATATGTATATTAAATAAAATTTTTGAAACCCGTTTTTCAATACATACTATTTTTTCAAAACTCTAAGAACATACACAAATAATTGATCTTCCAACAGATTTTTTTTGACCAATCTACCTAACTTGATGATTTCGACGACCGAATTTTTACTTCAAATGTTGAAAGGGTACTTCGCAGGGGCGGACAAGGCCGCGGGTATATACTAGTATTATATAAATATCAAAGTTTGAAGTTTAGATGAACTATTCGATAAATGCTTTCTGAGACATTTATATCCATACTTAAAGCCAAAGCAATATTTAACTTTAGAAATCTCACTTTAAATCGATTTCAAAGATATGTATATTAAATAAAATTTTTGAACCCCGTTTTTCAATACATACTATTTTTTCAAAACTCTAGGAACATAGACAAATAATTGATCTTCCAACAGTTTTTTATTTGACCAATCTACCTAACTTGGTGAACTTCGACGACCGAATTTTTACTTCAAATGTTGAAAGGGCACTTCGCAGGGGCGGACAAGGCCGCGGGTATATACTAGTTTTCTATATGTAATCATAAATGTTAGATGTGTTGAACTAAGTATACCTATTACAAAAAAATTGTTTACTACAATGACAAAAAAGCTAAAAACGGCTAAAAAAAAAAGAAAATGGCTAAAAAACGGCTAGCGGCTAGATTCAAATTTTTCCGGCTAAATGATAAAAAAAACCCCTAGATCTAGCCGGAAAACGGCTAAAATGGCAACACTGAACGCGAGTGACGACTTTCATTCAAGTTTTTTAAAATAACAGTTGAAGGCCAAATTTTCACTTATTTACGAGTATTTACTAAATTTGATAATTATATGGCCTTCATAACACTTAACCTGCACCAGAAAGTCGAAAAGCACTTTTTGGTCAATATTTAAGGTAACGGCTATTCTGCAAGTTATTATTTTTTTTTTTAAGTTCTAACACCTATTTCATGGATGAAGATCGATGTATGATAGATAATCAGAATCAACTTTCTCAACTTCCGCGAGATTTGCAAAGATTTGTTGGACGCTTTTGATAAAACATCAGAGATTAAACTGGTTTCTTCCCAAAAAGACGTGGATTATTTTAAATATATACCATGGACATTATTGTAAGGGCATGCCAAATGCATTTAGTTAAATAAGCTTGTCAAAATTTAAAGTAACACTACCTTTAAAACAAATTTAAAGTACTAAATACATACAATAACAAGTAAGGAAAGCTGTCTTCGGCTGTGCCGAAGGCTAAATACCTTTCATGAATAAGCGTCACGATTTTCACTGTTTGATCCCCAGTACAGCCTGTGTGAATTTAACTTTAGCTCATATCGAAATTATCGGAGCTATCGATTATATGGGGACGATGTGTTATATTGGTCCAATCTCATTGATTTTTAACATCGACATTCCACATTCTAAAATTGCAACATTTACGAAATTTCACGTTCCTACCGATATAATTACAGGAGTTATCTACCAAAATCCGTTTATCGGAACAATCGATTGTAAGGGGGCTATGTGAAATATTTATCCCATTTCAATGATTTTCAACACCGATATTTTACATATAAAAATAGCGATGCTTCCAAAATTTCGCGTTCCTATGTGTTTAATTACAGGACTTATAGCCCAAAATCCGCTTATCGGAATAATCGATTGTATGGGAGCTATGTGAAATATTTATGCCATCTCAATGATTTTCAACATCGATATTTCGCATATAAAAATAGCGATACTTCCAAAATTTCACGTTCCTACCTATATAATTACAGGAGTTATCTACCAAAATCCGTTTATCGGAACAATCGATTGTATGGGGGCTATGTGAAATATTTATCCAATCTCGATGATTTTCAACATCGATATTTCACATATAAAAATAGCAATACGTCCAAATTTTTACGTTCCTACGTGTTTAATTACAGGAGTTATAGCCCAAAATCCGTTTATCGGAATAATCGATTGTATGGGAGCTATGTGAAATATTTATCCCATCTCTATGAGTATCAACATCTATATTTCACATAAAAAAATAGCAATACTTACAAAATTTCACTTTCCTACGTGTTTAATTACAGGAGTTATAGCCCAAAATCCGTTTATCGGAATAATCGATTGTATGGGAGCTATGTGAAATATTTATCCCATCTCTATGATTTTCAGCATCGATATTTCACATATAAAAATAGCAACACTTATAAAATTTCACGTTCCTTCGTGTTTAATTACAGGAGTTATAGCCCAAAATCCGTTTATCGGAATAATCGGTTGTATGGGAGCTATATGTTATATTGGTCCGATCTTGCTGGTTCCGACAAATGATTCCTATATTGGAAAATGGTAGCCGCATACCAAATTTCAGCCAAATATCTCAAAAACTGAGGGACTAGATTGCGTTCAAACAGACAGACAGACAGACGGACAGACGGACAGACGGACATGGTTAATCAACTCATCTCGTCATCCTGATCATTTCGGTATACTTATTGATGGGTCTATCTCTTCTTCTTCTCATATTTACAAACATCGGACCAAAGTTATAATACCATTTCATGTTCATGAAAGGTATAAAAAATGAAGTTTTTCATACTGAAAAACACACGTATAAAGAAGTAACTAATGTATATAACAAAAAGTTGCAATAAGTAGGCATCCCAGGCCGAATAAATGATATTTTAACCGATCCCTCACATTAGAATCGACTTTCCAACATTTACTTTGGTATGATTCAGAAGTAACGCGAGTGACGAATTTCTTGTAACGCGACTGACGGAGCTTTTTTTCTAGTATATTTTAAAATAATTAAGGTAGGCTTTCAGTTTTTTTGGCTTGTCACACTTACATCAATTCTTAACAAAGCCCCATTAACAGAAATTAGTTCAAGGAAGTCATTTCACAGAGTTTAAGGTTCGAAAAGTGCTCCAAATTCTCTGAGCTAAAAATTGTAACGCGAGTGACGGACAGTTTTTCTTAATTTTTTCTTTTAATTACTAATTTAATTAAAATATTTTTTGGCATTTTCAATAAAGCTCCTCTCGCTAGATGTGACGATGTCACAATATTCACCCTTATTCTGATTGTCCGTAGCCGGTCGTTTCGTCCGTCGTACGCAAAGTCGTATCGTTCCGAATTTCGTATTCCTGAAATTTTTCGACTGCTCTACTACAAATTTATTTTAAGAAAAAATACAAATTTTGTGTTTTTATGTGCTTCAAGCTTTTTCCGCTTAGTTTTTGTAATCAGAGGATCTCACGTGTGCCTTGGATCCCTACCTGAAGACACCTTTTCAAGCTATTACGAAAAAAAAAAAACAGGACAAAGATTGCATTATTTGCATTCTTTAGAGTCTCCCGTAGTCTCAGCCACGATCCAACTACAAGCCGCCTTCCTGCTTGTACGGCTGTTCCACACAACTGAAACATACTTGATAAGGCCACAAAAGCCAGGAGCAAGTTCTTTGACCTACAACTGCTCCGATCTCCTATACTATCAGCGCCGTCCCTTTTTCCATCCGCCTTCTTGCTTGTACGGATGCTCCAGATAACTGAAACCAACGTGGTAAGAAGCAAGGCTCATTAATAGACTCCATATGCATATCGTCCAACCAGACGGCTTAGACCGTTAAATTTAAATATATGTAAGTATGTTTGTATCCGCTATCACCTTCGAAGTGAAGGCGCAGGACTGCAAACGGTGACGCACCTACCAGCTGGAGCTCTGTCCAATCAAGGAAGGTTTTAGATATGTACGTTCTTGACTAAGTAGAGGATAAACTGAAGATTTCGGAACCAGCAAACTGTCGGGATCCTTGATCAAAAAACCTACACATAGTAATTTTAACTGATATATGTATGTATGTCTTAATGTGGCTGTGTGGTTCCTAGTGCAGTTAAGTCAAGATATCTACACAAGGGGAAAAGGTTTAGAAAAAATTAGGAAGAAAAGAAAGAAGAAACAAAAGAAGGAGAAAAAAGAGAAAGAAGTAAAGAAAATAAGAAGAAAAAAAGATAAAGGGAAGAACGAAGAGAAAGATAACCAGGTAGAGAAGAAAGAGTAAGAGGTAAAGAAAGAAAAGAAGGGAAAGAAAGAAAGAGTAGGAGGAAGAAGAAAGGCGGAAGAAGGAACGGAAAGAAAGAAAGGGAGGAAAAAGAGAAAGAAGTAAAGAAAGAACAAGTGGAAAATAAAAAAAAAACGAAGAAAAGAAAGGAGGGCGAAAAAAAGAAAAAAGTGTAAAAGAAAAGAAGCAAAAGGAGGCAAAAAGAGAAGGGCGAAGAGAAAGAAAAGTAGAAGGATGGAAAATAAAGAGAGGAGAAGGAAGAAAACTAAGAGAAAGAAATAAAGAAAGCAACGGGCAAAAGAAAAAGAAATAAGTAAAAAAAGAAAGCTGGAAAGAGAAGGGGGAGAGAGAAAATTAAGGAGGAAGAGGAAGAAATGAGAAGGAGGAAGAGAAAGAAGTAAAAAAAATTCTGAAAAAGAAAAAAGAAAGAAGGAAGAATGAAGAGAAAGAAAAGGAGTAAAAGAAAGAGGAAGTAAAGAGAACAGGAAAGAGGAGGAGGCAAAGAAAGAAAACTTTTAAGTAAAAGAGGAAGAAAAGGTGAAAAAAAGAGAATGGAAACGAAGAAATGAAATAAGAACAGAAAGAGAAGGAGAAGGCAGAAAGGAAATAACTTAAATCACACTCAGTTAACAAAATTGTGCATGTGTCGGGCAGTAAATTCCAAAATGTATTCAACAAAGTGTGATTGACAGTTAAATATTTTCTCTTGTAAGGGGCTATAATGTCAAACGAATGTAAACAAATAAATTAATCCTTTATGGTACACCACATGTAAATTGGGTATAATTTTCTCTTCATTAATATTAGCAATAATTTACCGATTTTTGTAAAAAATGTTTGGTTACAGTTTTCGAACCTTAGCTTACAAAACAGTTGAATTCCAACCGTTCTTCACTGGCACCGAAGTTTTTTTCACTACCATAAAATACTTCTAAATTTGCTACCGAATATTCTTTCGTATTGCTTATTTGAATTAAAGGTAAAATATAAATATTGAAAATTTAAAACAAAAGTTAATTTACAAATTTTCCTAAAAGTTTATAAACGGAAAAAATTGTTTTCAAGTGGGTTAAAATATTTTTTCTGTTTGACATTATACCCTGGTTCCGATTGAGAGCAACGTCAAATTCAAGCACACTTTGTTGAATTCATTTTTGGTAAATTCTATACGACAAAATTTGACATTTATAGAGACGTTTGAAATTTTATAACGCCAATTAAAATTCCGATTTGTAATAGAGTAAGTCGACGGTTGCCTCGTAACGACAAAGGTAATGCCGTTTGTCGTAAATTTCGTCAAACGACTCTCGTACCGACAATCAGAATAGAGGTGATTATTTGGAAATGTTAAATGTAAGGCGTAAAGTGATTTTAACTAGTAAAATATTGTTTCTGATGTAACGCGAGTGACGATGGAAACGCCCCTAGGAAGTACAAAAATCGACCACCTTTCGAGCTGTATGAAAAAATCTCCCTTTTGGGTATCGGTATATCAAACATTTTTATACCCAGCGTACTAGTACTAGAACAAGGGTATTATAATTTTGTCCACATAACGGTACTTCGAAACGGCACAAAATAATCGAGATAGATATAAAGTTCCATATATGAAAGTTCTTAGGTTGAAAAGAGGAGTTCATTAAAGCATGCCCGTCTGTCTGTCCGTCTATCCGTCTCTCCGTGTACACGATAACTTAAGTAAAAATTGAGATATTTGCATGAAATTTTGTATAGAGGTTACTTTCTGGCCAAGGTAGGTTGCTATTGAAAATGAACGAAATCGAATGATAGCCAAACCCCCCCTCCCCCCCCCCCCCCCCCCCCCTTTTTCGATATCGAAAATCACATAAATTGACATATGTATCTCGGTAGCTGAAATGGATAAATGATATAATTTTATAGGTGAATCCCCCAGTTCATTCTGTTATGATTTTTCCATACATTTTTTATAGTGGGCGTGGCCTACTACACCAAGCAGCCGGGTATCGATACCCGGCAAAAGCAACATCAATTATTTAGAAAAGGAATTTTTCTAAATGGGGTCGCCCCTCGGCTGGATTTTTGGCAAATTTCCGAGGGTATTTCTGCCAGTATCAACACCGAAAATAATATCAGTCTAGAAATCCAGCGGAGAATCACTCTTGCCAACAAGTGCTACTTTGGACTGCGTAGGCAATTGAGAAGTAAAGTCCTCTCTCGAAGAACAAAGATCGCGCTCTATAAGTCTCTCATCATACCTGTCCTGATGTATGGCTCAGATTCATGGACAATGTCAAGAGAAGATGAGATGGCCCTTGGAGTATTTGAGAGAAAAGTTCTCCGGAAGATTTATGGTCCTTCCCGTGATGCCAACGGCGAGTATCGAAGGAAATTTAACGATGAGCTGTACGAGCTCTACGCAGATCTGACCATAGTCCAGCGAATTAAAGCCCAAAGACTCCGCTGGCTGGGCCATGTTATGCGAATGGACAAAGAAGCTCCAGCACAGAAGGTTTTCCTATCGTCGCCTGAATTCGGCAGCAGAGGAAGGGGGAGGCCTCGACTGAGATGGAAACAACAGGTGGAGGATGACTTGAACTCCCTTGGGGTTTCCAATTGGCGTCAGTTATCGCTAAAAAGGAATGACTGGCGTGCTTTGATATGCAACGGCCAAAATCGCTTAGGCGGTTAAGCGCCAATAAATGATGATGATGATGATTTCTGCCTTTGCAAGTACCGTTCGGAGTCGGCAAATAACTGTAGGTCCCGCCAATTTGTAGGAAACACTTCTAAGCAGCGCACCACAAATTAGAAGAGAAGCTGGGCGAGGTTATGATAGCCTGTTGGTATATCGCCGAAATAATAATTTTTGTATAGTCTGTAAAATTGCTTCGTTCTGTAGACTAATTGAATAAATAAAGTTATAAACTTTAGGGGTATTCTCTTTAAAGAATTTAACACACTATTGTAAAAATTGCAAAATGCAAGAACAAAGAACACACGCACTTTGATGTTTCATGAAAAAAATTTTGAAAGAAAATTTTCCAATTTTGACAATAGTGTGTAAATTTCCTGTGTTTTTTATGAAACAAATTTAGAGAGAAGACCCCTAATAAAAAATAAAATTTGAAGTTAGTTTCGGAGTTGATAAAATGGTTTTAACTGGTTAACAGCAGGATCAAGTACCTCCCAAGCCGTATGAAATAAAACATAATTCGATTTTTGTGTTGAGCAAAAAAAAAAAAATAGCTCGTGACCAGCCGACAAAATTTTAACGTTTATCGTCGATGTTGCAACGAAAACTAACGAATAGCTTTTAGAGCCATTTCCAGAATACTTATTTTATGATTTTATGTGCTGATCATGCTGAGCCTGCATTTTGCATTTTAGCATTTAGCCCAAAATGCAGCATTTTTTCCATACAATTTTGAATGCTAAACCAAGGGCGTAGCCAGATAGGGGCAGGTAGGGGCAAATGCCCCAACATACGCCAAATTTCCTCGAAAAACTCTGCGTTTTTAAGGAAAAATTAATCTTTGATCTCGAGGACATTTGGAGAAAATGCTGAACCAACGAGGACTTTTCAAAGAGTATTCTCCTTAAAAACGAGGACAATTAGGGAAAAAAGGAGTATCAATGAAAATTTTTATAAAAAAAATTAAAGAAAAAAAACCAGCCAATGTCCTCGAAAAATTCTGAGTTTTTTAAGAAAAAATTAATCTTTGTATTCGAGGACATTTGGAGAAAATGCCGAAACAACGATGACTTTTCAAAAAGTATTCTCCTTAAAAACGAGGACAATTAGGGAAAAAAGTCAAAAAAGGAGTATCAATGAGAATTTAAAAAAAAAATTAAAGAAAAAATACTTAGCCAATGTCCTCGGAAAATTCTGAGTTTTTTAAGAAAAAATTAATCTTTGTCCTCGAGGACATTTGGAGAAAATGCTAAAACAACGAGGACTTCAAAGCGGAAAAAAGGAGTATCAATAAAAATTTTTATAAAATGAGAAACCAAAAAATTATACTTTTAAAGTATCTCTCAATATTCATATCAAAAAATATATCATACTTTTGTTTCGAAAAAAATGTCCTCGTTTTTTCATTGATTTTTGAGAAATTGTCCTCGAAAAAAGACCTAAAAAAATACTGGCTACGCCCATGAGCTAAACGCAACTAAATGCTACTTTATTTCAGCATTAGCTTTAGCATCTTCGAAGATGAAGTACGAACAAAAATTTCCTTGTATGATGAAAAAGGGAAAAAAATGTTGCATAATTTTGGAGGAACCGCTGTTTATATTAGGATATCTTCTCACTAAGCAAGTCAACGTACTTATGAAAGAATTTTTCCTGTTAAAAGTTGAAATTGAAGCATCATCGCGAATAACGTTCTAAGTGTCATTTTTTTCAAAACCGGTTTTATTGCATAAATATAACAAAAATTTTCTAAAATTTTACACACCAAAACAGTAAAAATGCAATTACAAATAGTGGGGTTATAAAAGAAATGGAGTTTATCTGAAAAGGCGATGTAGGAACGTACCTTAAGCATTCGAAAATTACCTAAATGCGCATTTTCAAAATGCGGCTGCATGAACGAATCTTCGAAAAGTAGGCCGACAATGGAAAATGCTGCTTTTAAAACTCAGCATGAACACTACATTAAATTCTAATCACAAAGTACACGAGTTGCTTGATAGATATTGTTGGGCACTTATGTATCTAGTTCTTAAAAATATGTTAGTCATTATTATACCCAGCGTGCTAGTACTAGCAAAAGGGTATTATAATTTTGTCCACATAACGGCAAAAAAATAATCGAGATAGATATAGAGTTCAATATATGAAAGTTCTTAGGTTGAAAAAAGGAGTTCATTAAGGCATGCCTGTCTGTCCGTAGGTCGATTCGTCTGTCCGTGTACACGATAACTTGACTAAAAATTGAGATATTTGCATGAAATTTTGTATAAGGTTACTTTCAGGCCAAGGTAGGTTGCTACTGAAAATGGGCAAAATTGGATGATAACCACGCCCCCTTTTTCGATATCTAAAATTTCGAAAATCACATAATTTGACATATCTCGGTAGCTGAAATGGTTAAAATGATATCATTTTATAGGTGCATCCCCCTGAATTGGATAAAATCGCTCTCCAACCACGGCCACTTTCGATATCGAAAGCTTCGAAAATCACCTAAATTGATATAATTCGGTAACGGAAATGGATAAAATGATATAGTTTGGTAGGTAAACCCCCTCATCATTCTTTTATGATTTTTTGATAAATTTTTAAAAGTAGGCGTGGCACCGCCTACTTTTCAGTGAGGTATATTTGAAAATTTCACGGGTCATAACTTGTAAACTGATTACGTTAGAACGATGAAATTGGTACAAGGTATACTATCCTAACAGGGAGTATACTATATGTAATTGGACGAAATCGCTTCGAAAATCATATGAAAACTACCGCTGGGAATTTAATGTTCGGTTTACCCGAACTTAGACTTCCTTACTTGTTATATTTCTGACCAACAGGGTTGCATGTTTTCGAACCATTTTTGTTCCAAACCCATGTTAAAATAAGGTTTCCTTTAATTTGCGATTTGATCCACCATCCAAATAAAAGATAATTTTACTTATGTTGCAGCTGGTCATTCGTTTATGTAAAACATTACTTGGTTATTACAGCTTGTTAATAAATAAAGATAAGGTTTCCATTTTTTTTGATTTTCCATTTACTTAGGTTAGGTTAGGTTCAAGTGGCTGCCGAAAAGGCACACCTAGGCCAGTATTAAAAGGGCTGTTGTGATACCACCAACACTAGGAAAGTCAGTTCCGGGACCCTGCCATATGGAAAATCCCGGTCCTAAACCGACACCGTTACTCCTCCCCAAACCATTTAGATGACTTCATGAAGGCCATCAAGTCCTTTATGTCCAGCTCCGTGACCTGGCATAGGCTAACCAGGAAGGGCACTCCCAAAAAGCGCATTCCCGCGCCACTTAAAGCCGGCCAGTTGCAGATGAGCTGCTCCACCGTTTCCTCCTCCCCGTCATCTTTGCAACTCCTACAGCATCGTCGGTAGGGCACACCTAGTCTTTCTGCGTGCCTTTCAAAAAGGCAATGCCCAGTTAATACACCTATTAATATGTGGTGCTGCTAGCTGTCCCTAGCTAATATTTCATTGTGTAGCTGCCAGTTAGTGTTACGTGGGTTGCGTTTCATAATTGGCTGCTCCACAGAAAAGTCTAAAACTAGTTCTATCTACCGATGGTCGAAGAATGAATATTCATCAAGAACACGCCATTTTCTGACCCATTCATAAGCGCCTTCGCTGCAAATAGTGAGATCTAGGACCTCCCTGCGTGTTTTAGTGATAAACGTAGGTTTGTTACCACGATGCAAACTATTTACCAGGTTAGTTGTTAATAAATAGTCAAACAAAGACTCTCCTCTAGCCTTGATATCGGAGCTTCCCCACTGGACGTGATGAGCATTAGATAAGATAAGATGACCCATGGAAAAATTTGCCACCAGGTCTTTTACCTCCCTTTATGGAGGAGGTTCTTCGGCATCGTAGGGCATATAGACCGACGCCATTGTCAGTCTGGTGGTGTCGACTGTTAAACTGGCAGCTGTAACGTCACCATTGGTAAAGTTGGCTAAGCGAAAGGCGTTCAGCTCAGAATTAACCAAAATACAGGCTCTAACCCTGCCCCCCTCTTGGATGAGGACCACATCTTCGTCGCTTTTAGAAAGATGACTGATTAAAGCAGCCGAGGCTACTTTAGATTTGTGCAGGTTTATCTGAAGCACCACCAACATGAGAGCGCCCAGACTTCCATGCCACCGCCGTATCGTCGAGTTCTGCCTCGTCTGGAGGCTTTTTTTTTCAACGACGAGTTGTTCAGACCTCGATTTGGCGTGGCGGTGTGCTCAGGACTATCTGCTATCACAGTGACGTCGAGGTCTTCCCCGTCCAGCAGGCTGTCTCGCATCTCCGAGCTGTTTACTGCTGTTTACTGTTTAGTGCTCTCGTCCAATGCACCGTTTAAGGGGCTCGAGTGCCTCCTTATTCAAGGTGAAGACCATCTGCCTATCAGGCCCTACCGCATCCTCAACCAGATTGACACTCCAGTCCTGCGTCGGGAGAGACGAGTTCATGATCCGCAGCATCCTGAGAATTCTCTCAGGTTCAGCAGGGATGGAAGGAATCCATGCCTTTGCCCTTGGCCGAGCCGGTATGTCCTTCCAGTCGACAGCGTCGATTCTTGCCCTGGGTAGATCTCACCCAGTCTTGCAGCTGCTGCCTTGTACAGTCCAACAGTTTTTGCATCCTTGCAAGCGAATACCTTGATTCGACCCTGGTGCCATCCCGCATCAGAACCTACCGCCGTGGCACCCGGAGACTCATCGATAATGTCAAGAAGGGCATTACCGATTACGTTCCGGACGTACCGCCACTGGTTCTTAGGGATGGCCCAGCTTTCGTTAGCTCGGTCAATTACGTCTGTGGGGATCCTGTCCTTTGTCACTTCAGTAAAGCTAAGTTTACCCACTCCGGGGGTGTTCTGCTGCCGCTTCGGATGAGGTTTTAAATCCCCGTCCGATCTTTGGCGTTTGAAGGGATTTCCGTTAAACTTCTTTGGCGCATAATTGCTTTGGAAGTTCGGTAACAGAGCTTCATCTATCTCCACCGTCTTTCTGGCATTCGACGATAGCGTCTCCTATAAAACTCCCTCGTATTTCTTCAGGATCCTTGCGGTCGCTCTTTTGTTCAAGTACTCAGAGCGACTGGGAGATGTCTTTTGGGAGGAATTTCGACCCGTAGTTTCCATCGCGATCGTTCCCTTTTTTGGATCTCTGAGGCCAGGTCGTGAGACCACTGCCACAGACCTTAAGGAATTGGTTTCGGTACCGGCACTTAATGGAGGTTTAGCATCAGCCGTTGTTGGCTTCACTGTGTTTGTACCGGTGCTTGATTTGGGAATTGCCCCCTTATTATGCAGAGCTGATCGACCCGTAGTTGCCATCGCTGTCGATCTCTCGGCTGATATGGAAATGGAGGTTGTCCTCCGACGTTGTGTTCTCGCTTGCTCCAGCATTGTTCTCCTCTGCTGTGCAGTATACGTAGTTGCTGTATCTTTGGTTTTAGTGGTTTTATTGTTTTTATTATTCATCTTGTTTGTACGACCCCTTGCCGGGCAAGGCCAGCCTAGGGAAGAGTAAGGGGAGTGTGTCGTCCGCCACGACAGAGCTCCATACCGCGGTAAGGCCATAGTTACTCTCTGAGGCGGCCCGGTATCAGAGAGGCTCCGTTCGATTACAGCCAAGATTTGCCGGCGGCAAACGTCCAATGGGCACGTGGTGGCATAACACCCTGGATTGGGAGGGGGAGGATCTTTATCGTCGCTCCAGAGAGGCTAGGTTTCTCTCGTGAAGTAGTACCGAGCGGCGCTATTATCACAAGGGCAGGGTAGCCCTGTGGCTATCGACTTAAGCCCCCGTACCGCGGCAAGGTGTCCACCCTTCACGAGGGTTTCGTTTACTTAAATCAAAATTACTTTTTATTTGTGTTTTAAATCGCCATCGACGTAAACCGAAGAAAGCGATTGGTCATCAACGTTGTCAGTTTATCCTTCTGCTGTGTCGTTTTGATTTTTCTATTGAAAATTTAACCATAAATCCCTCACTCCACGAAAACTTCACTAAACTTCGCATATCTTGGGTGGCGTTGAGGTAAGCTTTTCTCTTTATAAGGATATCTGCCAATGCTTCAAACCCCCAAATCGTAAGCCTAAGGCGGGAAATACATAATACGTTTTCGTCATATTTTTCATTTGACAGCGAAGTTAGGGCATACGAATTTCGTGTAAGGGCTCACATTGAGTAATTCGACATCAAAGGCAAATCGAATCTACATGGAATTACAATTTAAATTCAACGAAAAACATTTAAAACAAGTAAGGGAAGCTGTCTTCGGCTGTGCCGAAGGCTAAATACCTTTCATGAATAAGCGTCATGATTATCACTGTTTGATCCCACTACAGCCTGTGTGAATTTAACTTTAGCTCATACCGAAATTATCGGAACTATCGATTATACGGGGGCGATGTGTTATATTGGTCCAATCTCATTGATTTTTAACATCTACATTCCACATTCTAAAATAGCAACACTTACGAGATTTCACGTTCCTACCGATATAATTACATGAGTTATCTACCAAAATCCGTTTATCGGAACAATCGATTGTATGGGGGCTGTGTGAAATATTTATCCCATCTCAATGATTTTCAACATCGATATTTCGGATATAAAAATAGCAATACGTCCAAAATTTCACGTTCCTACGTGTTTAATTACAGGAGTTATAGCCCAAAATCCGTTGGTCGGAATAATCGATTGTATGGGAGCTATGTGAAATATTTATCCCATCTCGATGATTTTCAACATCGATATTTCACATATAAAAATAGCAATACTTACAAAATTTCACGTTCCTAGCTTTATAATTACAGGAGTTATAGCCCAAAATCCGTTTATCGGAACAATCGATTGTATGGGGGCTATGTGAAATATTTATCCCATCTCGATGATTTTCAACATCGATATTTCACATATAAAAATAGCAATACTTCCAAAATGTCACGTTCCTACGTGTTTAATTACAGGAGTTATAGCCCAAAATCCGTTTATCGGATTAATCGATTGTATGGGAGCTATGTGAAATATTTATCCCATCTCGATGATTTTCAACGTCGACATTCCACATATAAAAATAGCAATACGTCCAAAATTTCACGTTCCTACGTGTTTAATTACAGGAGTTATAGCCCAAAATCCGTTTATCGGAACAATCGATTGTATGGGAGCTATATGTAATATCGGTCCGATCTTGCTGGTTCCGACAAATGATTCCTATATTGGAAAATGGTGGCCGCATACAAAATTTCAGCCAAATATCTCAAAAACTGAGGGACTAGTTTGCGTTCAAACAGACAGACAGACAGACAGACAGACAGACGGACAGACGGACATGGCTAAATCAACTCATCTCGTCATCCTGATCATTTCGGTATACTTATTGATGGGTCTATCTCTTCTTCTTCTCATACTTACAAACATCGGACCAAAGTTATAATACCATTTCATGTTCATAAAAGGTATAAAAATGAATAAATCCTGAATTATAAAGGTTTTGATTCATTCAGTTAACAATCCTGGTATGTGCATATGCTAGCGAACAGTGTTGCCGCAGCCTTCGAAAAAAGTGTATCAGTTTTCGAGCAAAAAATTTATCAAAATGTATCAAAAGAATAAATATCACAAATTTTTTTAATTTTTTACATTTTTAGTTCATTATATCCATTTTTTCTCGGAATCCGCCTTAGTCGCCGTGGTGTAGCGATAGTGTGTTCGGAATATCACATTAAAGATTTCGGGTTCTCATCCCGGGAAAAGTAACATCGAAAATTCTTCAGACACATTTTTCTAATCGGGGCGCCCCTAGGAAGAGGTTTGGCAAACTCTCCGAGTGTCGTTCTACCATGAAAGGCTTCTCAATAAAAATTCATCTGCTTTGCAGGAGCCATTCGGAGCCGGCAAAGTACTGTAAGCTGGTCGCAAAAATCTCTATGAAGCTCTATCATACCATCCATTTATTTTAGATTTTTATACCCAGTGTACTAGTACTAGTACAAGGGTATATTAATTTTGTTCACATAACGGTAATACGTAACGCCAGAAAATAATCGAGATAGATATTAGAGTTCCATATATGAAAGATCTTAGGTTGAAAAGAGGAGTCCATTAAGACATGTCCGTCCGTATGTCCGTCTCTCCGTCCGTCCGTCCGTCCGTCTGTGTACACGATAACTTGAGTAAAAATTGAGATATTTGCATGAAATTTCGTATACAGGTTACCTTTTGGCCAAGGTAGGTTGCTATTGAAAATGGGCGAAATCGGATGATAACCACGCCCCCTTTTTCGATATCGAAAATTTCGAAAATCACACAAATTGACTTATCTCGGTTGCTGAAATGGCTAAAATGATATAATTTTATAGGTGAATCCCCCTGGTAATTCTCTTCTGATTTTTCCATAAATTTTTTATAGGGGGCGTGGCACCGCCCACTTTTAAGGGAGGAGTTTTTGAAAATTTGACTGGTCGTAACTTTTAAACTGATTACGATAGAACGTTGGAATTTGGCAAAAAGCATACTAGTATCGTTGGGAGTATACCTGATGAAAATCGATAAAATCGCCCTCCAACCATGCCCACTTCCGATATCGAAAATTTCGAAAATCACATAAATTGACATATCTCGGTAGCTGAAATGGCTAAAATGATATAATTTTATAGGTGAATCCCCCTGGTAATTCTCTTATAATTTTTCCATGAATTTTTTATAGGGGGCGTGGCACCGCCCACTTTTAAGGGAGGCATTTTTAAAAATTTGACTGGTCGTAACTTTTAATCTGACTACGATAGAACGATGGAATTTGGCAAAAAGCATACTAGTATCGTCGGGAGTATTACTGATGAAAATGGATAAAATCGCCCTCCAACCATGCCCACTTTCGATATCGAAAATTTCTAAAATCACATAAATTGACAGAATTCGCTAACGGAAATGGGTAAATTTATATAATTTTATAGGTGAATCCCCATGGTCATTATATAATGATTTTTTGATAAATTTTCTAAAGTGGGGGTGGCCCCGCCCACTTTTAAGGGAGGGATTTTTATACCCAGCGTACTAGTACAGGGGTATTATAATTTTGTCCACATAACGGTACTACGTACCGGCGCAAAATAATCCAGATCCATGTATGAAAGTTCTTAGGTTGAAAAGAGGAGTCTATTCAGGCATGTCCGTCCGTCTGTCCATCCGTCCGTCCGACTTTGTACACGATAACTTGAGTAAAAATTAAGATACATATTTGCATGAAATTTTATATACAGGTTACTTTTTGGCCAAGGTATGATGCTATTGAAAATGGGAGAAATCGGATGATAACCACGCCCCCTTTTTCGATATCGAAAATTTCGAAGTTCACATAAACTGACATATATCGGTAGCTGAAATTGATAAAATGATATAATTTCATAAGTGAATCTCTCTTATCATTCTATTATGATTTTCTGTTAAATTTAAAAAGTGGGCGCGGTACCGCCCACTTTCAAGGGAGGCATTTTTGAAAATTCGACTGGTCGTAACTTTTAAACAAATTATGGTAGAACGATGAAATTTGGCACAAATCATACTAGTACTGTTGGGAGTATACGAGATGAAATTGGATAAAATCCCCGTCCAACCACGGCTACTCTCGATATCGAAAATTTAGAAAATCACCTAAAAGACTGGTCGTAAGTTTTAAACTGATTACCGTATAATCGTGAAATTCGGCACAAGGTATACTAGAGTTATAGGAAGTATACCTCTTGAAATTAAACGAAATCGCTTCCCAATCACGTCCACTTTCAATATGGAAAATTTCGAAAATCATATAAATTGACATAATTCGGAGAAGAACTATGCTGGAGCAAGCGAAAACACAACGCCGGAGGACAAACTCCGCCTCAAAGTTAACTGGGAGGCCGACAGCGATGGAAACTACGGGTCAGTCATCCCCCAAACTGCTATCAAGTAAGAGTGACTTGATGGGAGCAAGCAACAGTGCGGCTGCCTACGCAGTCAAGCAGAAAACGGCGGAAGCTAAACTTCCATCAGGCGCTGGTACGAAACCCAATCTCTTCACATCTGGGGCAATGGTCTCACGACCTGGTTTCAGAGTTTCGAAAGAGAAGGAAGACGCCGCAAAGGGAGAGACCGCGATGGCAACTACGAGTCTGAATCCCCCCCAAGAGGCATCTCCCCGACGCTCTGCGTACTGGGATAAAAGAAAGGCCGCAAGGATCCTTAAAAAATAT
Organism: Campiglossa producta; assembly: GCA_964058755.1. Taxonomy (NCBI): domain Eukaryota; kingdom Metazoa; phylum Arthropoda; class Insecta; order Diptera; family Tephritidae; genus Campiglossa; species Campiglossa producta. The sequence continues at coordinate 65,690,165 of CAXKVI010000001.1, forward strand.
GAGGGAGCATCGCAGGAGAAGCTGTCGCCGGAAGAAAGGAAGATGGTGGAGGAAGCGAAAGCTCTGATACCAAATTTCCAGAGGCCCTATGTGCCTAAGAGGGTGAACGGTAATCCCTTCAAACGCCAGAGATCGGACGGAGAGGTAGACCCCCATCCGAAGCGGCACCAGGTCAACCCCGTAGTGGGAAAACTCAGCTTTGCTGAAGTAACCAAGGACAGAATCCTTATAGGTTTCATTGACCGAGGTAACGACCGTTGGTCCATCCCCAAAGACCAGTGGCTGTATGTCCGAAATGAAATGGGCAGGGCCCTCCTCCACTTAATGCGTGAGTCTCCGGGTAGTCCGCCGCGAGGTACTGACGCGGGCTGGCACCAAGGTCAGATCAAAATATTCGCGTGCGAGGATGCAAGAACTGTCGCACTGTATAAGGCAGCAGTTGCAAGACTGGGTGAAGTCTATCCAGGGGCAAGACTAGATGTGGTCGACTGGAAGGACATTCCTGCTCGGCCAAGGGCAAGGGCATGGATTCCTGCCGTCCCTGCAGAACCCGAGAATATTCTTGAGATGCTGCAGGTCTGGAATCCGTCTCTCCCGACGCAGGATTGGGGCGTCAATCTGGTCGATGATGTGGTTGGGCCCAATAGACAGGTGGTTATCACTCTGAATAAGGAGGCGCTCGAGCCCCTTAAACGGTGCAACGGACGAGTGCGTTACGGCTTGGGTCAGATCGTGATCCACGTATACCGTGGCGATGCACAGCGCGCTGCTATTCCGGACGCTCCGGAGGACTCGGAGATCGAGGCATCGGAAGGGGAAGCAGAGGAGTCCGACGCGGAAAGTATGTTATCCGCCACGTCAAATTGCGATGGTGCTGCGAACAACTCGGCGATAGAAGAAAGCCTGCTTGACGAAGAAGGCCTCGACGTCACGATCGTGGCTAAACCTGAGCACACTAACGTTGATGCTGCTTCAGACAGCAGGGTTCCCGCCACGCCAAATCGTGCAGGTGCTCTGAACAACTCCTCGTTGAGAGACAGCCCCCGGAACAGGCCAGACCTCGACGACACGCTGGCGGCAGGGAAGTCTGAGCTCTCTCATGTTGGTGGTGCTTCAGATAAATCTGCACAAATCTAAAGCAGCCTCGGCTGTTTTAAGCAGTCGTCTTTCTAAAGGCGACGTAGACGTGGTCCTTATCCAAGAGCCCTGGGTCAATAGCTCTAGGATCTGTGGATTGGGGACTAAGGGGTACAAGCTCATCCAAGCCAATGATGAGGGCAAGGTCAGAACCTGTATTTTGGTAAAGTCTGAGCTAAACACCTTTCTATTACACAGCTAAAAATGTTAACCTAAATTTTAAACTTTTTTGGACTACATATATGACCAAACCAAATTTGGATTCAAATCCAATATAGACCAGTTTTCATGAAAATTGGCTAAATGAATCGGGTTTCAATTATAAACAAGAAATGTTTTAACAATTTTTTAAAGATAAAATAAATTTTTTGTCCGTTGGCGGGAATTCGAACCAAGACTCCCCGCATCATGCCCGTCTGCTCTACCACTGAGCTACATCGCACACATAAATATTGTTGGCAAAATTCTATCTTGAATAAGCTTTCAAAAATAAATTTGAATTTTCAAACACAAAAGTTTAAATTTTAGACCGAAAAGTTTTAAGAATAAAACAAAACTAAAAAAATGTGGCATCTGGCAGGATTCAAACGAAAACGCTCAGGAGTCACAGCCGACTGCTCTACCGCTGAGCTATGACGCACATGAAGTTCTTGTGGGCAAAATTCAATTATATTCAAACAAACCAGAAATAAAAAATTTAGACTGCTTTTTCATTTAGATTTTAAATCGAAACCAAAAGAAATTGAAAATCTTTGTAGGTATTTGGACGGTTTGAAATATTGTACGAAAAGGTTTGAAAAATTGATAAAACTTTATACGGGTTTAAAATTTAGGTTCATTTTTTTAGCCGTGTACCCAACTACTCAAATGGTGACGTTACAGCTGCCAGCTTAACAGTCGGCAGCACCAGCCTAACGATGGCGTCGGTCTATATGCCCTATGACGCCGAAGAACCTCCTCCACAAAAGGAGGTGAAAGATCTGGTGGATAATTTCTGTACGGGCCATCTTATTATTGGAGCTGACGCTAATGCTCATCACGTCCAGTGGGGAAGCTCCGATATTAACGCTAGGGGCGAGTCTCTGTTTGACTACCTACTAACAACTAACCTGGTGGTTTGAAACGTGGGTAACGAGCCTACTTTTATAACTAAAGCTCGTAGGGAGGTTATAGACCTCACTGTTTGTAGCGAAGGCGCTTATGAGTGGGTCAGAAAATGGCGTGTTCTTGATGAGCATTCATTTTCTGACCATCGGTACATAGAAATTGTGTTAGACTTTATTGTTGAGCAGCCAGTTATGAAACGAAATCCACGCAACACTAACTGGCAGCTACATAACCAAATATTAGCTAGGGACCTACCAGTATTACCTCCACAAGCCCCCTCATCAGTGGGAGAACTGGATGATCTGGTAACGACCTTTACAACGGCGCTCTCAAATGCCCTAGAGCAGGCTTGTCCAGTACCAAAACCACGCGGCAAACATAGACCCCACTGGTGGTCTTACGACCTGGATTCGTTCCGTATATCATGCAGGAAGCAATTTAACAAGGCCAAGAGCATCGGTACGGAGCCTGAATGGCTCGAATATAAAGCTAAACTGAGGGCCTATAAAAAGGCTCTAAGGCAAGCGAAGAGAACTTCGTGGAGAAATTTCTGCACCGGGGTCGAAAAAGTCGATGATACAGCGAGACTTAGACGAGTGCTATCAAAAACTCAAACAGCCATTAGCTATTTACGGAAGCCTGACGGATCTTGGACCAGCACGGAAGGGGAAACCCTGGAGCTGCTCCTGAACACACACTTTCCGGGGAACTTGTATGATGCACCTGTAGCATCTGCAACAAACCTGGCGGTAAACATACCCATTACGGAGGAAAGGGTAAGGTGGGCAATCAAAAGCTTTGAGCCGTTCAAGGCAGCTGGGCCAGACGGGATTTTCCCCGCACAACTTATAAACACGCTGGAAATATCAGCTAAATGGCTGGTGGTTCTCTATTCAGCCTGCCTGGCTCTTAATTACATTCCGTGCTCCTGGAGAAGCGCCACGGTAGTCTTTATTCCAAAGGCTGGGAAGGCCTCACACTATGAGCCTAAAGACTACAGACCGATCAGTCTCTCGTCTTTTGCACTTAAAACCTTCGAGAGGATAATTAGCGATTATCTCTTCTCTACTATTGATAGCAACCTTATTTCTAGCTATCAACATGCATACACCAAAGGTAAATCAACGGAAACTGCGCTCCACAGCCTAGTCTCTATTGTTGAAAAATCATTGCACGAAAAGGAGTACTGTCTCGTGGCCTTTCTGGACATCGAAGGGGCTTTCAACAATATAAGGCCGGAGGCTATTAACACTGCTTTAACAAACCTGGGCAAAAATAGGTCTCTTATTGGACTAATTGATCAACTACTAAAGGGAAGGAAAATAGTTTCTTCACTGGGAACAGTTGATCTTTCACGCTATGTCACAAGAGGAACGCCTCAGGGTGGTGTTCTCTCCCCGCTCTTATGGAACCTCACCGTAAACTCGCTGCTACGAGACACAAGGTGGGGGGGGCGGGAAGATAGTGGCATATGCAGACGATTTAGCTATTGCATATAGGGGCAAATTCCCACAAACCCTGTGTGACTTGATGCAAGTAGCACTGCGAGAAGTTTCTTCATGGTCCTCTCGCTGCGGACTTAGCATCAACCCGGGAAAGGTGGAGCTTGTCCTTTATACCAGACGGTACAAGATACCACCGCTGAACCTACCAGAACTAGATGGCGTGCGCCTGAACTTAGCTGACAAAGCCAAATTCCTAGGCAAAGTTCTAGATAGAAAGCTTAACTGGAAGGAGAATGTCATCCAGCGCCAGAGGAAAGCGTGCATTGCACTTTACACGTGTAAAAGAGCCATTGGCAAAAAATGGGGGCTCAGCCCCAAAATTTGCAGATGGATCTACACTGCGATAATCCAGCCAATTATGCTGTATGGAGTCGTGGTATGGTGGCCTGCGCTAAGAAAGGCAACAAACCTAAATCTGTTAGGGAAAGTCCACAGATCGAGCATGATCTGTATAAGCGGGGCGTTAAGAACAACGCCCAATGAAGCTCTCCAGGCCATTCTTGGCTTTTTGCCACTCGATCTGGAAGGGTACCGGGCAGCAGCAGCATCGGCTGTGCGTCTAAGGGAAACGTCCGTCTGGGGCGCAAGCACTATTGGACACTCCTGTATTCTAAGATCTTACAGCTTTCTCCCTCTGAGCACAGATCGGTGTGCGACCACAACAGTCGGAGATTGTTGTTTTAGAATAAACATTCCCAGCAGGCAAGACCGGGAGAACATAGATCGGTGTCCCGCTACTAATGGCGGCACTTTTATATACACCGACGGCTCGAAGTTAGACGGCAGAGTCGGAGGAGGGGTTTACTCAAGGGATTTGGACCTAGAACTCTCCTTTAGACTACCTGATCACTGCAGCGTCTTCCAGGCTGAAGTTTCTGCAATCATGGACGCCGTGACTTGGATAGGTGAACGCACCATCGGACAGGATATCTGTATTTTCAGCGACAGCCAAGCGGCCATCAAATCCCTTGGCTCTTACTCGTTCAACTCTGAACTGACGCTCAGCTGTCGTCGATCTCTTCAAGAGATGGCCCAACAGAACCGCGTGAACCTCACATGGGTCCCGGGACACAGGGACATTGAGGGAAACTGTAGGGCAGACGAACTTGCCAGGCAGGGCACGACCAAGCAGATTTTTCAAGATAAAGAGCGCATAGGTATGCCGTTTGCCACGTGCAAGCTAATGCTGAAGGAGCATACACTCCGCGAAGCCAACGAAAGATGGCTACAAGCCCCAGGGTGCCGGATATCCAAGCAAACCTGGCCAAAATGCGATCTTAAAAGATCTAGACACATAACCGCCCTAAAAAGGAAGGAAATCTCCATATTAATAGGTGTTTTAACCGGGCACTGCCTTATTGGTAGGCACGCAGCAAGGCTAGGCGTTCCCTACCGACGATGCTGCAGGAGTTGCAAAGAGGATGAGGAAGAGGAAACGGTGGAGCACCTCATCTGCAACTGCCCGGCCTTAAGCGGAGCGAGAAGGCGCTCTCTGGGAGTTCCCTTCCTGGTTAGCTTAAGCCAGGTCGCGGAGCTAGACATAAAGGACTTGATGGCCTTCATCAAGTTATCAAAATGGTTCGAGGAGGGGTAGCGGTGTCGGTTAGGAGTGTCACTCCCGGGTTTCGGCTATATGGAGAGTCCCGACAGCACTGGGATTTTCCATATGGCCGGGCCCCGGGACTGACTTTCCTAGTTTTTGGTGGTATCACAACGGGCCTTTTATTACTGGCCTAGGTGTGCCTTTGCGGCAGCCACTTCTACCTACCTAACTTCTCCATCGTGGCGAGATGGCGCTTTTGTATGATGTTGTTTTAAATAACTCCCGCCCCCTTAAAGTCCCAAAAAATTTTGTTTTTGCCAATAGTTACTAATCATTCAACAAACATCATACAAAATCGCCATCTGACCACGATGGAGAAGTTAAAAATTGCGAATAATGTTTGCAAAAATTTTTTTTTGCAAAAGTTAGAATCGTCGTTTGGTAGAAGATACCATCTTTTATATATATTTAAAAAATTAGCAAAATCGGTTTGACCAATCGTAAGAAAATCATCAAACAGTAAGGAATTTCGAAAAGTGGTGATAGCTATAACTTTGAAGATAATTCGAATTTCGAAAAACTGGCCCAAACGTATTTTTTTCAATTTAAAAATTTGTCACAAATTGGGCGTAAGTATATTAGAAGTAAGAAATGTATTCAACTATAAGTAAGATTTTTAGGGCACACGAACAATGTACATATATGTTATACCGTAGCATAAATAAATATAAATTTTATAAACTAACTAATAAATTTATTGAGTTCGTTTTTCCCAAATTATAATACATATGGAAAATATATACCTTATAGGTACTACTATTGTTTCCACACACTGGGTATTTAATGTTCGGCTTACCCGAACTTAGACTTCCTTACTTGTTATTTTTATTTATTTAAATTTTATTGAAATTAAAAGTTTCAAGTATGATGGAACCATATCAGGTGGAAGCATTGGCTTAGCTGATTACCTTTTGACTTGAGTGCCCAATCATTTCTCAGTATGCTTTTGACACCAAACCTGCGAATTACGAAAACAAGAGCTGTCGTACAAGAATTTTTTAGCTCATGTAAAAAGTTAAGGCTTTATTTCGAAGTGAATCAACATCAATACTGAAGATGGACATATCAAAAGAAGGAATTTCATGGTAAAAAAGTATCAATGTATTAAAAGACGAAATTTACAAAAATGTGTATCAAAATTGATACAATTGTATCAAAACGGCAACGCTGCTAGTGAACCGAAAGTGGGTGACTAGTTAAACGAAAGTGGGTGACTTACTGTGTCCCAACATCTAAATTCAAGTTATGGATTTTACTGCCATAACCTCGAGAGATTTCTTTTTAGAATGCTCCTAAATTTTGCAGTCACTTGCGAACCTGCAATATTAAGCAAAAAATTTAACAGATACAACCAATGTAAATTGCACATTTACCTTATTTTAAAATGGTCAAACACAGCTTCTACCTCCTTATCATAATTATAGGACACCTCGTTCAGACATGTTCTAAGCCCTTATGTAATTTTATTTTCATTTTCATTTTTGCATATAGAATTCTAAATTGAAAACAGTAAAAGCCTCCGCTCTAAGCGTTTACTCTGATTTTTTTAAGTTAAAAAACGGTTTGGTAAAAGTTCACAATTTTTTCAAATATTTTGAATGAAAAAACCGAAAATGCCGTTTTGTAGCCCGTTCAAAGTGTAAGTTTTAAGTATCTCAAAAATCTCCTTTAATTGTTAAACAGTTTTTTTTCAGTGCATCAGACATTTATATTGACATTCCATAGAACTAAAAATGTTGATTTTGGGATATATGGAGAAAAGTGCGCAGCATAGTAAAAAAAAAATTCCAACAATTAAAGGAGATTTTTGAGACACTTAAAACTTACACTTTGTTAGAGTAGAATTGGACGGGCTAATAATATTTGAAAACATTTTGCACCTTTACCAAACAGTTTTTTAACTTTAAAAAATCAGAGAAAACGCTTATAGCGAAGACTTTTACTGTTTTCAATTTAGAATTCTATAAGCAAAAAATAATAATTAAAATTAAAATTAAAAAGGGCTTAGAACATGTCAGACCGAGGTGTCCTATAATTATGATAAGGGGTATAGTTAAGAGGACCACTTTCCACTTTTATACACAACCAATAATTTTATTAAAATTCCTTAATATTGCAAATTCGTGTTCCCTAAATAAACTTATTTAATTCCAATTTAACAAGCTTTCACGTTTTAGTAACTGTTTCTATAACTGTTTTAAGTTAAGTTTTTAGCAAGACAACCAACAGTCTTATTACATCGAAAGTTTTTGCCGCATCTCCGATACTTTAGGTATTGATGAGAAAATAAGCCTTGCAAAAAATTAGCGCTCTAACTTAACCTAGGGGTGGCTACTTTTTTCGCCCTTTCCCATATATTTTGTATGGGAAAAAATGGAATTTTTTTTCAAAGTGAATTTTCTTTTAATATTTGAAACTTTTTTCAAAATATTTTTACATACTCTTAAAGTTGAAGCTTTGAAGCTTCCAAAATGCTAAGCCAAAATATTTTGAAAAAAGTTTCAAAAATTAAAAGAAAATTCACTTTGAAAAAAATGTAATTTTTCCCCATACAAAATGTATGGGAAAGGGCGAAAAAATAGCCACCCCTAAGGATTAAGTTAGAGCGCTAATTTTTTGCGAGGCTTATTTTCTCATCAATACCCAACTTTTCAGGGGGTAAGACCAAGTCGACCTTTTTTTGAATCACCCTTATATATATATATCTACTATGTTGATAAGCACTTGAATTGAGAGTTATTTCATTTTTCTTGGGACTTATTTCATTTGGGAGTTATTTCATTTTTTTGGAAACTGAAGTGTCATTATGAAATAACTTCCAAATATTGGGACTTACTTCATTTCCTTCTTTGGGAGTTGTTTCATTTCTAAAAGTTGGGACTTATTTCATTTTTTGGTGGGATTTATTTCATTGGGACTCATTTCATTCGGGATTTATTTCGTGGTACCGGTAGCCACGGGTATACCACGCATCTGGCTTGGCATGGCGTAGCCCAGGCTTATTTTGTATGTTTTATAAACACGGTTTTTTATAATTTTAGCTAATTTTTTAGTAGTTGGGTGCTAAAGGAAACAAATACCAATATTTTTTAGGAAACTGTTACTCTAATTTTTTGGGAACCGGTTAGTCCCCTGCAGCGAAACCTCAAACTAGTCAGAAAAATACTATGTAGTGTACAACTATAATTTTCTGACAGAACTCATACTACACCTTTTCAAGTTTATAATGAGAAAATGTAAGTTTATATTGAGAAAACAAAAGTTGATAATGAGAATTGTAAGTTCATATTGAGAAAACAAAAGTTGATAATGAGAAATGTAAGTTAATATTGAGTTGGGTTCTATCAATATCAACTTACAATTCTCATTATCAACTTTTATTTTCTCAATATAAACTTGAAAATGTGTAGTCAGGAAATATCTATTTCATACCAGTATACAACTAGAATTTTCTGGCTGAACCCATACTAGTCAGGAAATATCAATTCCATACTAGTATACAACTAGATTTTTCTGGATGAAATTATACCAGTTAAAAAATACAAAATTCATTCATTTCGTTTTCTCTTATAATTCATAGATGCTTTTTCGTGATAGGGTAATTACAAATAGTCGCTGCTTTCTTAAGAATAAACATAAAATAAAGTCAAATGATAAAATAAAGGGTAAGCCAGGAAAATTGTGGTTGAAATCATACTAGTCCAGGTTCAAAACTTTTTAGACTAGTTTATTTTATGGTAATTATATTAGTCCAGGTTGAACTAGTATGGAACTGGTATTTTACAACTAGTATGAAACTGGTATTTCCTGAATAGTAGATAACTGGTATATTCTGGTCGAAATCTGACAATTGACATCCCGTAGGACATCAACGCTTAACCGCCTAGGCGATTTTGGCCGTTTCGTATCAAAGCACGCCAGTCATTCCTTTTTTGCGATAACTGATGCCAATTGGAAACCCCAAGGGAGTTCAAGTCATCCTCCACCTGTTGTTTCCATCTCAGTCGAGGTCTCCCCCTTCCTCTGCTGCCGAATTCGGGTGTCGATAGGAAAACTTTCTGTGCTGGTGCTTCTTTGTCCATTCGCATAACATGACCCAGCCAGTGGAGCCTTTAGCCTTAAATCCCTCAAATTTTGGTCAGGTCTGCGTAAAGCTCGTATAGCTCATCGTTAAATTTCCTTCGATACTCGCCGTTGGCATCACGGGAAGGACCATAAATCTTCCGGAGAACTTTTCTCTCAAATACTCCAAGGGCCATCTCATCGTCTCTTGACACTGTCCATGGTTCCGAGCCGTACATCAGGATTGGTATTATGAGAGACTTATAGAGCGTGATCTTTGTTTGTCGAGAGAGGACTTTACTTCTCAATTGCCTACTTAGTCCAAAGTAACACTTGTTGGCAAGGGTGATTCTCCGTTGGATTTCTAGACTGATATTATTTTCGGTGTTAATGCTGGTTCCCAAATAGACGAAGTCTCTCACAGTTTCAAACTTGTAGCTATCAACGGTGACCTGGCTGCCAAGGCGCAGGTGCGCCGATTCTTTCTTTGATGACAGCAGATACTTCGTCTTGTCCTCGTTCACCGCAGCGCTTACGGCGCGGCTGTTAAGGCCAATGATATCAATATCATCGGCATACGCCAGCAATTGCACGCTCTTGTAAAAGATTGTGCCATTGCGGTTTGGCTCTGCTGCTCGAATTATCTTCTCCAGCATCAGTTTAAAGAAATCCACGAAAGGGAGTCGCCCTATCTGAAGTCTCGTTTGGTTTCAAGTGGCTCAGAGAGGTCCTTCCAGATTCTGACGGAGCTGTTGGTTTTGCTCAACGTCATTTGGCAAAGCCGTATAAGCTTTGCAGGGAAGTTAAATTTAGACATGGCGGCATACAGGCAACTCCTTTTTGCGCTGTCAGAAGCGGCTTTAAAATCGACAAAGAGATGGTGAGTGTCGATTCTTTTAACATGGGTCTTCTCCAGGATTTGGCGTATCGTGAAAATCTGGTCGATGGTAGACTTACCAGGTCTAAAGCCACACTGATAAGGTCCAATCAGTTTGTCTACGATGGACCTCAGTCTTTCACACAATACGCTAGAAAGAACCTTATATGCGATATTAAGAAGACTGATTCCGCGGTAGTTGGTGGGGTTAGCGGATCGCCTTTCTTGTGGATTGGGTAGATCACACTTAAATTCCAATCTGGAGGCATGCACTCATCTGACCATATTCTGCATAAGAGCTGATGCATGCTTTTTACCAGCTCTTCGCATCCGTGTTTGAACAGCTCGGCGGGTAGTCCGTCTTTCCCATGCGATTTGTTGTTTTTGAGCCGGGATATAGCTATCCTCACTTCATAGTCATCAAGTACCTTCTGTACGTCGGTTACCAGGTCACCGTTATTGTCCTTACAGGAACTTGCCCCGGTCTTTAAACCTTCCGTCCGTCATCCGCCGGATCTTTTCATAGAATTTTCGGGCATCATTCCTGTCAGTCAGCATCTCAAGCTCCTCACACTCACGCCATTCGGCTTCACGTTTCTTTTTTCTGAAAAGGCGCCTCTCTTCCTTCCTCGCCTCACTATAGCGTTGCCATACACTGCGGGTTGCGCCCTTTCGCAACGTTTCCCGCGTCCTTTTTGTCCGAGGCAGTGCTACATTCCTCATCGTACCAGTTGTTCTTGCGGGCTCGCTGAAACCCTATAGTGGCCTCAGCGGCGGTACGCAATGAGTGAAAGATATGCTTCCATTGCTCGGTTACATCGTTAGGTCCAGGATTGCCCTCTGATAGCAGGTGTGAGAGTCGAGTGGAGAAATTATCAGCTGTCTGTGTCATGCGCAGCTTCTCGACGTCAAACTTTCTTCCGTTACTGTGCGCACTTTTTTCGCTGCACAGAGGCGTGTGCGTATCTTGTCTGCAACAAGATAAGGTCCGAGTCGATATTGGGACCACGTAGCGTACGCACGTCCAGAACGGTGGAGCTGTATCTGCCGTCGATCATGACATGATCAATCTGGTTTCTAGTTCTTTGATCAGGGGACAGCCATGTGGCTTGGTGTATTCGCTTATGCTGGAACCTGGTACTACTGATGACCATATTGCGAGCAGCGGCGAAGTCAATCAACCTAGGGCCGTTGGGGGATGTTATATCGTGGAGACTGAACTTTCCAACTGTAGGACCAAAGACTCCTTCCTTGCCCACCTTGGCATTAAAGTCGCCGAGCACGATTTTGATATCATGCTGGGGCAGCGATCATAAGTCTGTTCAAGTTTATCGTAGAAGAGTCCTTCTCTGCGTCGTCCGTCTCCTCAGTCGCGCATAGGCGCAGATAAATGTTATGTTGAAAAACCTCGCCTTGATGCGGATCGCAGCGAGACGCTCGTCCACAGGAGTGAACGCTAATACTTGGCGGCGAAGTCTCTTCCCCACCACGAATCCTACACCACGCGCTTTGCCGCGTGCCTGGCCACTATAGTACACTACCCGACAAAAATTTTCATATCCTAGACATTTTATACATGACTCCTATGTAGAATGATTTCAAATTTGTAAACATTTGATTTAAAAGTAGAACAGTTTTCGAGATATTTTAAAATTTTCAGTTTTAGAGATAAAAAAAAGTAGGTTCACTAATCTTTCAATATCTCCGCCAATAACATCCCGATTTTTAAATTTCATTTAATTTTTAGAGGATGGAAAACCCTTTCCACCGAATTAAAAATTATTAAAATTGACCTTAAACTGACTGAGTTATGACAAAATATTAAATATCCTCCAGGTTTGACACTTTTTGTTTGTAGCCTATTTCTTTGTGGCCATTTTGACACTTTCCGGATTATAATCGGTAGAAAAATGTCAATGTTATTAGAGATTTAGTGAAAAGACCTTTTTAAATTTTAATTTTTTTTTTAAATCTTGAATTTATCTTCATTTTTGTTATTTTTATGTATCTTAAAAGTGTTTAAAAGTGGAAAGTTTTCACCGTTTTGATACATTTTGTTCACCTCGAAGAAGGAACGAATACAAATCGCCCATCATAGGTTCATTTCAATGTCCTTGATGTGGAAATATGTATCTTTTTAAGATACATAAAAATAATAAAAATGAAGATAAATACAAGATTTCGAAAAAAAAATTAAAAAAAGCTTTTCAAAATGACCACAAATAAATAGGCTACGAACTCAAAGTGTCAAACCTGGAGGATATTTAAAATTTCGTAAAAAAATGACAAAAAAGTAGAAAAATGTCGAAAATTTTAAAATTTGGATCAAAAAAAATTTTGGTTGGTCTAACTCAGTCAGTTTAATGTCAATTTTAATAATTTTTTTATTTCGGTGGAAAGGGTATTTCATCCTTTCAAAATGAAATTAAATATCATCCTACTTTTTTTCTATCTCAATAACTGAAATTTCACAATATCCCGAAAGCTGTTCTACTTTTTATACCTTTCATGAACATGAAATGGTATTATAACTTTGGTCCGATGTTTGTAAGTATGAGAAGAAGAAGAGATAGACCCATCAATAAGTATACCGAAATGATCAGGATGACGAGATGAGTTGATTTAGCCATGTCCGTCTGTCCGTCTGTCTGTCTGTCTGTCTGTCTGTCTGTCTGTCTGTCTGTTTGAACGCAAACTAGTCCCTCAGTTTTTGAGATATCTGGCTGAAATTTTGTATGCGGCCACCATTTTCCAATATAGGAATCATTTGTCGGAACCAGCAAGATCGGACCGATATTACATATAGCTCCCATACAATCGATTGTTCCGATAAACCGATTTTGGGCTATAACTCCTTTAATTTAAGAGCTAGGAACGTGAAATTTTGTAAGTATAGCTATTTTTATATGTGAAATATCGATGTTGAAAATCATCGAGATGGGATAAATATTTCACATAGCCCCCATACAATCGATTGTTCCGATAAACGGATTTTGGTAGATAACTCCTTTAATTATAAAGCTAGGAACGTGAAATTTTGTAAGTATTGCTATTTTTATATGTGAAATATCGATGTTGAAAATCATCGAGATGGGATAAATATTTCACATAGCTCCCATACAATCGATTATTCCGACAAACGGATTTTGGGCTATAACTCCTGTAATTAAAAACGTAGGAACGTGAAATTTTGGACGTTTTGCTATTTTTATATCCGAAATATCGATGTTGAAAATCATCGAGATGGGATAAATATTTCACATAGCCCCCATACAATCGATTGTTCCAATAAACGGATTTTGGTAGATAACTTCTGTAAGTAGATAAGTAGGAAAGTGAAATTTCGTAACTATTTCTCTTTTAGAATGTGGCATGTCGATGTTAAAAATCAATGAGATTGGACCAATATAACACATCGCCCCCATATAATCGATAGTTCCGAAAATTTCGGTATGAGCTAAAATTAAATTGACACAGGCTGTACTGGGGATCGAACAGTGAAAATCGTGACGCTTATTCATGAAAGGTATTTAGCCTTAGGCACAGCCGAAGACAGCTGTTTATTTTCGTTTTCTCAAAAGCATTAAATTTTGAATTACTTGATGTACATATACTGCAATCAAATCGTTAGTAGTTGCATGATTTACTTGCTGGGTATGTATATACGATTGTAAATAATAAGGGGATTCATCAAATCTTATAAACACCTTATAAAGCGTGTAAACGTATAAATTTATCAAGTGTGTAAATGAACTGTCAAAATTTGTATGGAGCGCAGTTTACACAAAATTGATAAACTTCCGCGTCGATTTTGGTGGGTAAAAGAGTGCGTAAATTTATACAATGCAAAGACGACCTTCGACATGTAATTTTTTTAATGCATTCAATGCACACTGAACATGAAGAGAAGAATATGCTGAAAATGGGTCGAAAATTACTTTTTTAATGAGAATTTCGAAATAAAAAGTTTTTGTTTGACATCAAGTCCACATAAATTTATCTAGGGCGTTCATCTAACTGAGGTGATAAATGTATAAACTTACGCATTTCGTAAACTTATAAGAGTTGATGAATCCCCTTAATATGATAATGAATACATACATTTGTATGCCCATTCCATAAAGCTTAAGTGAATTTATTACCACACCTACATAAATCATATTCATACTCTTATCCGCTAACCAGCTTGTGCTAGAGTGGCGACGCTGAGCAGACCGAAAAAAGCATTCCAACATGCATAATCATTTCATATATCGTCGGTGTTTATGCAAAACAAAGTAACGGACAAATGCAAAACCACGTAAGGGACAGTTTGGTCATAAAAGAGATTTGCTTACCGAGGCTTCTGGGTACCCGGACCAAATCATTAGTAACAAAAAAGTCGTCGTTTTTGCAATAGAATGTCAAAAAACGGCATTTGAATTTGACCCACCACATAGTGGCACGTACATAAGTTAACCAGTTTTTCTCTCTCTAAACACCGACGATATATCTTATCTCATCTTATCTTACTAATATATAAAAACGTAATTTTGTGACTGACAGAGGATGTTTGTGGTTCTTTAACGTGTGAACCAATGCCCCGATCTTTACGAAACTTTGCAGACAAATTCTTAGGAGTATAAAGTCTGCAACAGACATCATGAAATTTTGATATATTTATCGATAACATAGTTATCGGTCAAAATGTAGTTTTACGTAAACTTTGGAATATTCGCACAAAATTGGTATCAAACGAAAGGGGAAGACCACAGCTTTCATTTGGACTTTGGTTCATTTCGATATATTAATCGATTGGCGGCCTCCGTGGTGTAGCGGTTAAGTATTCGGCCTTCTACACCAAGTCGTGGCGGTTCGATTCCCGGCAAAATTAACATCAAAAATTATTTAGAAAAAATTGGTATTAAACGAATGGGGAAGACCATAGCTTTCATTTGGATTTTGGTATATTTCTATATATTTATCGATAACAGAGTTTTCGGTCAAAATATGGTTTCGCGTAAACTTTGGAATATTCACATAAAATTAGTATCAAACGAAAGGAAAAGACCCCAGCTTTCATTTGGACTTTGGTTTATTTCGATATATTAATCGATTGGCGGCCTCCGTGGTGTAGCGGTTAAGTATTCGGCTTTCTACAACTTGTAGGAAAACTCAAAAGCAACACACCACAAGTTGGAAAGAGAAGCTCGGCTAAATATCTCGTTAGAGGTTATGATAACCTGTTGGTATATCGCCGCCATTAGTAGTAGTAGTAATCGATAACAGAGTTATCGGTCAAAATGTGGTTTCGGGTAAACTTTGGAATATTCGCACAAAACTGGTATCAAATTCTTAGGAGTATAAAGTCTGCAACAGACTTCATGAAATTTTGATATATTTATCGATAACATAGTTATCGGTCAAAATGTAGTTTTACGTAAACTTTGGAATATTCGCACAAAATTGGTATCAAACGAAAGGGGAAGACCACAGCTTTCATTTGGACTTTGGTTCATTTCGATATATTAATCGATTGGCGGCCTCCGTGGTGTAGCGGTTAAGTATTCGGCCTTCTACACCAAGTCGTGGCGGTTCGATTCCCGGCAAAATTAACATCAAAAATTATTTAGAAAAAATTGGTATTAAACGAATGGGGAAGACCATAGCTTTCATTTGGATTTTGGTATATTTCTATATATTTATCGATAACAGAGTTTTCGGTCAAAATATGGTTTCGCGTAAACTTTGGAATATTCACATAAAATTAGTATCAAACGAAAGGAAAAGACCCCAGCTTTCATTTGGACTTTGGTTTATTTCGATATATTCATCGATTGGCGGCCTCCGTGGTGTAGCGGTTAAGTATTCGGCTTTCTACAACTTGTAGGAAAACTCAAAAGCAACACACCACAAGTTGGAAAGAGAAGCTCGGCTAAATATCTCGTTAGAGGTTATGATAACCTGTTGGTATATCGCCGCCATTAGTAGTAGTAGTAATCGATAACAGAGTTATCGGTCAAAATGTGGTTTCGGGTAAACTTTGGAATATTCGCACAAAACTGGTATCAAATTCTTAGGAGTATAAAATCTGCAACAGACTTCATGAAATTTTGATATATTTATCGATAACATAGTTATCGGTCAAAATGTAGTTTTACGTAAACTTTGGAATATTCGCACAAAATTGGTATCAAACGAAAGGGGAAGACCACAGCTTTCATTTGGACTTTGGTTCATTTCGATATATTAATCGATTGGCGGCCTCCGTGGTGTAGCGGTTAAGTATTCGGCCTTCTACACCAAGTCGTGGCGGTTCGATTCCCGGCAAAATTAACATAAAAAATTATTTAGAAAAAATTGGTATTAAACGAATGGGGAAGACCATAGCTTTCATTTGGATTTTGGTATATTTCTATATATTTATCGATAACAGAGTTTTCGGTCAAAATATGGTTTCGCGTAAACTTTGGAATATTCACATAAAATTAGTATCAAACGAAAGGAAAAGACCCCAGCTTTCATTTGGACTTTGGTTTATTTCGATATATTAATCGATTGGCGGCCTCCGTGGTGTAGCGGTTAAGTATTCGGCTTTCTACAACTTGTAGGAAAACTCAAAAGCAACACACCACAAGTTGGAAAGAGAAGCTCGGCTAAATATCTCGTTAGAGGTTATGATAACCTGTTGGTATATCGCCGCCATTAGTAGTAGTAGTAATCGATAACAGAGTTATCGGTCAAAATGTGGTTTCGGGTAAACTTTGGAATATTCGCACAAAACTGGTATCAAATTCTTAGGAGTATAAAGTCTGCAACAGACTTCATGAAATTTTGATATATTTATCGATAACATAGTTATCGGTCAAAATGTAGTTTTACGTAAACTTTGGAATATTCGCACAAAATTGGTATCAAACGAAAGGGGAAGACCCCAGTTTTCATTTGGACTTTGGTTCATTTCGATATATTAATCGATTGGCGGTCTCCGTGTGTAGCGGTTAAGTATTCGGCCTTCTACACCAAGTCGTGGCGGTTCGATTCCCGGCAAAATTAACATAAAAAATTATTTAGAAAAAATTGGTATTAAACGAATGGGGAAGACCACAGCTTTCATTTGGACTTTGGTTCATTTCTATATATTTATCGATAACAGAATTATCGGTCGAAATGTGGTTGCGCGTAAACTTTTGAATATTCGCACAAAATTGGTTTCAAACGAAAGGGTAAAACCACAGGTTTCATTTGGACTTTGCTTCATCTATGCTAGCATTTATTTTGATAACGGCTGCACATAATAAAATTAAGTTTGGAAGCGAGATTTTGTATCACCTCGAGATGGTTCTACGATAAAACAAGTAAGGAAAGCTGTCTTCGGCTGTGCCGAAGGCTAAATACCTTTCATGAATAAGCGTCACGATTTTCACTGTTCGATCCCCAGTACAGCCTGTGTCAATTTAATTTTAGCTCATACCGAAATTTTCGCAACTATCGATTATATGGGGGCGATGTGTTATATTGGTCCAATCTGATTGATTTTTAACATCGACATGCCACATTCTAAAAGAGAAATAGTTACGAAATTTCACTTTCCTACTTATCTAATTACAGAAGTTATCTACCAAAATCCGTTTATTGGAACAATCGATTGTATGGGGGCTATGTGAAATATTTATCCCATCTCGATGATTTTCAACATCGATATTTCACATATAAAAATAGCTATACTTACAAAATTTCACGTTCCTAGCTCATAAATTAAAGGAGTTATCTACCATAATCCGTTTATCGAAACAATCGATTGTATGGGGGCTATGTGAAATATTTATCCCATCTCGATGATTTTCAACATCGATATTTCACATATAAAAATAGCAATACTTACAAAATTTCACGTTCCTAGCTTTATAATTACAGGAGTTATAGCCCAAAATCCGTTTATCGGAACAATCGATTGTATGGGGGCTATGTGAAATATTTATCCCATCTCGATGATTTTCAACATCGATATTTCACATATAAAAATAGCTATATTTACAAAACTTCACGTTCCTAGCTCATAAATTAAAGGAGTTATCTACCAAAATCCGTTTATCGGAACAATCGATTGTATGGGGGCTAAGTGAAATATTTATCCCATCTCGATGATTTTCAACATCGATAGTTCACATATAAAAATAGCTCTACCTACAAAATTTCACGTTCCTAGCTCTTAAATTAAAGGAGTTATAGCCCAAAATCGGTTTATCGGAACAATCGATTGTATGGGAGCTATATGTAATATCGGTCCGATCTTGCTGGTTCCGACAAATGATTCCTATATTGGAAAATGGTGGCCGCATACAAAATTTCAGCCAGATATCTCAAAAACTGACGGACTATTTTGCGTTCAAACAGACAGACAGACAGACAGACAGACAGACGGACAGACGGACATGGCTAAATCAACTCATCTCGTCATCCTGATCATTTCGGTATACTTATTGATGGGTCTATCTCTTCTTCTTCTCATACTTACAAACATCGGACCAAAGTTATAATACCATTTAATGTTCATGAAAGGTATAAAAAGGTCAATTTTACAATTTCGAAAATATCATTTCTAAGTGAAAAACGTCAAATAAACATGACCATCATGTATTATTGAAGACATCCTCATGTATAATTGACATGAAACGTAAAAACGTACAGGAAAAACGTGTAGTTGAAATGACCATCATGTATTATTGAAGGCATTTTCATGTACAATTGACATGAAAGGTAAAAACATACAGGAAAACGTCTAATAAACATAACCATCATGTATTATTGAGGGCATTCTCATGTATAATTGACATGAAACGTAAAATGAACATGACCATCATGTATTAATGACGGCATTCTCATGTACAATTGACATGAAAAGTAAAAACGTACAGGAAAAACGTAAAGTTGATATGACCATTATGTATTATTAAAGGGATACCTACTCATCTATAATTGACATGAAATGTATATACGTACAGGAAAAACGTAAAACATGACCATGATGTATACTTACGTGAGAGTATGTAATACTGATACTTACGTGAGAATAACGTTGAAGCTACAAATAAAATTAATGATAATCACATCGAAATGGTATTATTTTTGGTCAATTTATTAACTTTTTTTGAAATAGGTACATATTTAATGTAATAAATGTAATACATTTGATAAGGTGACAAACTTAACAATTTTAGAAGCACATAAAAGAAGTTTCTTGGCAAACTGTATTTTTACTGCATTACACAGGAACTAAAAGTTTTTATTTATTACAGTTGCTCTTTCGTAAATGTAGCACAGATGAATTTTCTTCATTAGCACCAATTCCTACAGACGATGCTTCATAAACCGTATGATGGCCGGCGGCCTTCATTGCCGGCGAAACGCTTTCCACAAATAAACAACATTCATCACTTCACTTCAATTTTCACAGTTGGTTTTCTGCTAACTATTTTTATACCCAGTGTACTAGTACTAGTACAAGGGTATATTAATTTTGTTCACATAACGGTAGTACGTAACGGCAGAAAATAATCGAGATAGATATTAGAGTTCCATATATGAAAGTTCTTAGGTTGAAATGAGGAGTCCATTAAGACATGTCCGTCCGTCCGTCTGTGTACACGATAACTTGAGTAAAAATTGAGATATTTGCATGAAATTTTGTATACAGCTTACCTTTTGGCCAAGGTAGGTTGCTATTGAAAATGGGCGAAATCGGATGATAACCACGCCCCCTTTTTCGATATCGAAAATTTCGAAAATCACACAAATTGACATATCTCGGTAGCTGAAATGGCTAAAATGATATAATTTTATAGGTGAATCCCCCTGGTAATTCTCTTATGATTTTTCCATACATTTTTTATTGGGGGCGTGGCACCGCCCACTTTTAAGGGAGGCGTTTTTGAAAATTTGACTGGTCGTAACTTTTAAACTGATTACGATAGAACGATGGAATTTGGCAAAAAGCATAATAGTATCGTTGGGAGTATACCTGATGAAAATCGATAAAATCGCCCTATAACCATGCCCACTTTCGATATCGAAAATTTCGAAAATCACATAAATTGACATATCTCGGTAGCTGAAATGGCTAAAATGATATAATTTTATGGTGAATCCCCCTGGTAATTCTCTTATAATTTTTCCATGAATTTTTTATAGGGGGCGTGGCACCGCCCACTTTTAAGGGAGGCATTTTTGAAAATTTGACTGGTCGTAACTTTTAATCTGACTACGATAGAACGATGGAATTTCGCAAAAAGCATACTAGTATCGTTGGGAGTATTACTGATGAAAATGGATAAAATCGCCCTCCAACCATGCCCACTTTCGATATCGAAAATTTCTAAAATCACCTAAATTGACATAATTCGCTAACGGAAATGGGTAAATTTATATAATTTTATAGGTGAATCCCCATGGTCATTATATAATGATTTTTTGATAAATTTTCTAAAGTGGGCGTGACCCCGCCCACTTTTAAGGGAGGCATTTTTATACCCAGCGTACTAGTACCGGGGTATTATAATTTTGTCCACATAACGGTACTACGTACCGGCGCAAAATAATCAAGATCCATGTATGAAATTTCTTAGGTTGAAAAGAGGAGTCTATTCAGGCATGTCCGTCCGTCTGTCCATCCGTCCGTCCGACTTTGTACACGATAACTTGAGTAAAAATTAAGATATTTGCATGAAATTTTATATACAGGTTACTTTTTGGCCAAGGTAGGTTGCTATTGAAAATGGGCGAATCGGATGATAACCACGCCCCCTTTTTCGATATCGAAAATTTCGAAAATCACATAAACTGAAATATATCGGTAGCTGTAATTGATAAAATGATATAATTTCATAGGTGAATCTCTCTTATCATTCTATTATGATTTTCTGTTAAATTTAAAAAGTGGGCGTGGTACCGCCCACTTTCAAGGGAGGCATTTTTGAAAATTCGACTGGTCGTAACTTTTAAACAAATTATGGTAGAACGATGAAATTTGGCACAAATCATACTAGTACTGTTGGGAGTAGGTATACGAAATGAAATTGGATAAAATCCCCGTCCAACCACGGCTACTCTCGATATCGAAAATTTAGAAAATCACCTAAAAGACTGGTCGTAAGTTTTAAACTGGTTACCGTATAATCGTGAAATTCGGCACAAGGTATACTAGAGTTATAGGAAGTATACCTCTTGAAATTCAACGAAATCGCTTCCCAATCACGTCCACTTTCAATATGGAAAATTTCGAAAATCACATAAATTGACATAATTCGGTAAGGTAAATAACTAAAATAGTATAATTATAGTATAAGTTGGTAGTTAAATTTGTAAGGAATTGTCTACTATTAACGAGTCTTAAAAGACTATAATTTTTTTCGACGGCCATATATTTTATTGAAAGTTGGTAGTATGGCTCAGAACGACTAAACAAAACTACCTATACAATTTTTCGAAATTCGAATATTTTGAAAGTTATAGCTATCAACAGTTTTCGAAATTCCTGACTTTTTGATGATTTTCTCACGATTGGTCAAACCGATTTTGCTAATATTTTAAATATATATAAAAGATGGTATCTTCTACAAAAGGACATTTCCAATTTTTGCAAAATGTATGATGTTGTTTTAAATAACTCCCGCCCCCTTAAAATCCCAAAAAATTTTGTTTTTGCCAATAGTTACTAATCATACAACAAACATCATACAAAAGCGCCATCTGACCACGATTGAGAAGTTAAAAAATGCGAATAATGTTTGCAAAAAATTTTTTTTTGCAAAAGTTAGAATCGTCGTTTGGTAGAAGATACCATCTTTTATATATATTTAAAAAATTAGCAAAATCGGTTTGACCAATCGTAAGAAAATCATCAAACAGTAAGGATTTTCGAAAAGTGGTGATAGCTATAACTTTGAAGATAATTCGAATTTCGAAAAACTGGCCCAAACGTATTTTTTTTCAATTTAAAAATTTGTCACAAATTGGGCGTAAGTATATTAGAAGTAAGAAATGTATTCAACTATAAGTAAGATTTTTAGGGCACACGAACAATGTACATATATGTTATACCGTAGCATAAATAAATATTAATTTTATAAACTAACTAATAAATTTATTGAGTTCGTTTTTCCCAAATTATAATACCTACATATAGAAAATATATACCTTATAGGTACTACTATTGTTTCCATACACTGGGTATTTAATGTTCGGCTTACCCGAACTTAGACTTCCTTACTTGTTGTTAATAAATTATTTTACAACGACCGAACTTGATTGTCAACTGCAGCGCGATTTGTTTCATTTTAGAATGAAACAGCTACACAAATGCTAACGTGCTACATGAAACATGTTGTTAAAATTTGTTATAAATATGAAACATGTCAATTCACGTAATTTTAACATGAGATAGTTTTCAAATGTTAGTATTACAATTTTCATAGGATTTTTACGTGAAGCAGGTTTTCGAAACGTGTTATGAACGTGATAAATGTCAACTGCAGCGTGGTTTATGCCGTTTTAACATGAGAATGTTATACAAATGAGAGATTGGCAGTTTTTATATCAATATGTTGTCGAAATGTGTATTAACATGAGAAATTGATATGAAAGTGATATGACGTACTACGTTGGCTCAACAAGTTTTTTATCAATTTGACGTGAAACCGGTCGATTACAAAATTTTTAATGTTAAATAAAATTTTTCGAAGTAATGTATTATTAACATGAGAAATTGATATGACAATGTCATACATGCTAATGTAGATTCAGCAACTTTCGTATGAATTTAACGTGAACCCTGTTTATTTGATAATTTTCAATATTAATACGACATTTTTTGCTAAAATGTAAAATTGATAAAGCAGAAATGTTAGTTTTACAAGCGACTTTTCTTTCGGTGCGGAGATGGTACAGCTTTTGGGCATTGGAAAGTTTCGGGTGGTTGATATACACCGCAGTGAACATGTCACGGAACGACGGCCATTGATCATACCCTCCATAAAATACCTCAGTGTCGCATGGGGGGACTTTTAAGTTCATACCGGACGACTCTTGGGGGGGTTGGGATTGTTGCTGAAGCACGGGATTACTCAATTCTTTGAGCTTGAGTTGGTCTCCTATTTGTGCTTTGGTCTCCTCGTATGCTATGAGGCAGGATCGGTATTTACCGAAAGCGACGGATTTAAAGTCTTTGGGCAGGTCCTGCTCGTCCGTTTCTACTACCCCGTCGTAGGCATTCTGTACTCTCGACCAAAATACCTCGATATTTTTATCCTTCAATTTTAGGGCTGCCTCGGTATGATCTTGAATAGAGGTTGAGCGGAACCGAGTGCAGTAATCCGTAAAATTGTCGGTTTCGGAAATAAATTTATTTTCGACCGCGGTAGCCATTCTAAAGAGGGACTTGCTTAATTTTATTTTTGAAATTTTGAGAAATTTATTAGCTGCCGCTGATTTTCTTTATGAGAAAATAATTTACTGGTCCAAAAGGGAGTAGTCTGGGATTAGTTGGCCGGACATGAAAATTTACTGCTGGGGTATTTCAACTTTTACTGACCGAGGCAAGTTTACTGCTGGGTTGTCGCAAAGAATATAAACGTATGTATATATATGTCGAAATTATACCGCAAGGGACACAGATTTATAAAAGAGCAACCCAACAAACATCCAGCACCAAAAACTCAAACGTTTGAGAAAACATCTATTCTCAACTTTTTTTCAAATGTTGTTTATATAACAGGATTATTTGTTGAACTATATTAATTAAAAAAAGTATTAAGTAAAATTTAACTGCATAAATGGAAACACGCTTTTTATTAAAATGGGTATTTGTTTTGCATGATTGGCATCTCTGAAAAAATATTTCAATGAGAGCATGTGGATTCCATTTCGATCCACTCCACTCAGTTTGAGAAACGTTTGAAAATTCTGCCATTCTCAATTTGAAAATCAGGGAAAATCTCATATTAAAAATGAGCCTTTTAGGTTGAGAACGCTATCAACGGTTATTTCGCCTCAAATTGAAAACGAACGTTTGAGATTTGAGAAGGTGATTGGTTCTCAAATGCATCTCAAATTGAGATTAGCTAAAAATGTTTGTTGCGAATGTTTTAGCGTTGTGAGAGAATATATATATGTAAATAAGTATGTAATTTATGGGATTTGCCTTTAACTTTATTGATACTTTTGGCGGGAAAAATTATACTTTTGGCGGGAATGAATACATATATTAAAACTGGGATTTTCAATAACTTTTATGCGATTTTTAAGGGATTCGCTTTATGTATATTGAAGGGTTTTCCGAATTGAAATACCCTGATTTTGAGGGAAAAACTAATTTTGTATGGGATTTTAAATAGTGTAATGGTTAGGAGCTAGTTCTTCGGAGGCGAAGAAGGACCAATAGTTGAATAGGGACGAGTAGCTGGTTGGGAGCTAGGTCGTACTTACAATTTGTATGTCTGCTTCAGCGATTCAGATTCCTAATCCAAAGATGTGGGCGGGTTGAACGTTCCTTCGCCGGTGACAAGGGGTCCCAAGTTGTAGAATGTAGAAAAAACAAACTTTCACTTGTAAGGTTGCACTTCCAGGAACTTTGCTTTTAATAAAAATTTGACAAGTATAAATAGTAGTTCACTCTAACTAACTTTGTTGTTTTACAATAACAATTAAGAATTCACTTTTATTAAAAGTTTTTCGTGGAATTATAAGTTTGCGGGCGGCACTATAAAAATATGATAAGTAACAAGGCGAATTCATTACAGGTGGCATCCTCCCATCATATGGTTTCTTCTTCTTCCTTGAAAATCGAATCGTAGCTGTCAAATTGCTTATGTTGTTGCTTTGTCTGACATTTTCAGTTACTAGAGTTCGCCCAGTGGTTGAAATTCAACCACAAAACCTTATTTTATTTTCCTACCTTCTCGCTATTTCTTTAATTTTCCTTTCTTTTCCATATTTTGTATATTTATGGTTTCTATACATTCCTATTCATTTTGCATTTTCCTCCCTCTTTACACCATTCAGTAATGTAGTTTCAATGTTGATAATTATTTATTCTTCTTAGGTCGTCTTCATACGTATTTCTTTCCTTTCCTTTCCTTAGCATTCATTTGCTTTTATTTCCTTTCCTTTCCTCTCCTTTCATCTCAATTTATTTCTTTTGCTTTTCTTTCCTTCACTTCCCTTTATTTCCTTTCCTTATCTTCTCCGTTCTTTTCCTTTTCTTTCCTTTTCTCTTCTTTCCTTTTCTTTCCTTTTCTCTTCTTTCATTTCATTTTATTTCCCTTCTTTCTTTCTTTCTTTTTTGTTCTTCTCTGTTCTTTTCTTTTATTTTACTTTCTTTTCGTTTCTTTTATATTCTTACCTGATCCTTCTTTCCATTTCCATTACATTCCTTTTTTCCTTTTTCTTTCCTTTCCTTTCGTTTCCGTTGCTTTAGTTTCCTTTCATTTTATTCATTTTTTTTTTTTTTCATTTCATTTCTTTTCTTTTATTTTATTTTTTTCTTACCTTTATTTTCTTTCACTTTTTTTTTCTTAAATTTCCCTTCCTGTCATTTCGTTTCCTTACCTTTCCTTTTCTTACCTTTCCTTTCCTACCGTTTCCTTATTTTATTTTGTTCCTTTCCGCAACTCCTTTGCTTTTCTTTTTCTTTCATTCATTTCCTTATTTTTTTAGCTTTTCATTACCTTTCTTTCCTTTATTTTTCTTTCTTTTTATTTTCAATTATTTTCCCTACCTTCCTCGCTACCTTTTCTTTCCCTTCCTTTTTTTTCTTCTTTCCTTTCTTTGTCTTTCTCCTTTTGCTTCTCTTTTCCACTGCTTTACCTACATTACATTTCCTTTCTTCCCTTCCATTTTTCTTTTCCATTCCTTTCCTTTCCCTTTGATTTTTCTGTCATATTTTCCGTTCCTTACCTTAACTTACCTTTATTTTCCTTTTATCCATCCCTTTCCTTTCCTATTATTTTCTTAATTTAATACTTTTATTTATTTCATTTTGTTTCATTTTTATTTATTTTATATTATTCCCTTTCCTTTCATTTCCAACAAATTTTATTTTTTTACTTTCAATCACTTTTCTATTTCTGATTTTACTTTTTTTTTAATTTTATCAATTTTCCATTTTATTTTATTCCACTAAGTCTAGCCACGAAGGGCCTTGTGCATGATCTAGCTTATTTGTGCTTTTTTTCAAAAGCATTTGCTTTTCTGAATCCCCACGCACAGATTTTGTTTTTGTAAACACTGTTTGTACCACCTAAGCTCAATAAAGTTGACGCGCTGGCTCATGTTATCTTATTGCTGCCAACAAAACAACTCACCCTACTGCAAGTGGTCATACCTACATACACCCATAACAGCGGCTCTATAAAGCGAATGCGTGTATAGCACTTGTAGTGGTGTGATTTTCAAATCATATTATAATTAATTTTTTTTAATTTTTGGTTTGTTGTCGAACACCCTGCTCGGCGAGACATATCGATACATACCAAATTTTATATACCTTAGAATTGTGGTTATTGCAAAAAAGGGAGGAACCTGTTATGTTTGCGCATTTATATAGTTATATATTAATACTATCACCGCTACACCACCTCTTATTAATCATTCTCTTTATTAGTCCATTCTCTTAATTAATAGTTCATCAT
The DNA here is from genome assembly GCA_964058755.1 of Campiglossa producta. Lineage (NCBI taxonomy): Eukaryota > Metazoa > Arthropoda > Insecta > Diptera > Tephritidae > Campiglossa > Campiglossa producta. The sequence continues at coordinate 65,717,120 of CAXKVI010000001.1, forward strand.
CAATGTACTCTTAAGATTCTCTTACTCAACAATACTTAAATAATAACTCTCTTTTTAACCGTTACTTTTAGTTTTAGTTTTAAGCTTGATTAGTCGTTAAGCTAATTGTGTAAGTTCAGTTGGAAAATAAAGGTCAAAATTGAAAGAACCAAATCAACTACATTATTGGCGCAGTTCGGTAAAAATTAATAAGTGTCACGATTTGCTTGAAAAATAAAATCGCATTTAAAACCGTGCACAATTGTTCGAAGAGAACTAAAATCTACAATAAATTAATTAAGTAAATTTAAAAAATTTATCATTTATAAAGCTGGCAAAATCTTACGAGTTTTACTAAACAAGAAAAAAAAAATTTTAAACGTGCGTATTGGAAATAAATGGACAAAGTGAAATTATTTACATTTGAAAAATAATAAACTTTAACATTTTGACTTTAAGTTGTAAAATATCATTACAATCATAGTTAAAACGGCAATTGCAAAAGTAAAGAAAAAAAAAAAAAATAATAATAAAAAAAATAAACTTTATTGAACAAAAATTCGTATAACTGTAGTCAAAACAGTTAGAAAACATTCATCACAATTGGCGTTAGCTGAATATCAATAGCTTCACCAATTAGTAATAATTACATTTGGAGGGGAAGTGATACCGAAATTGTATGAAGAAGTTATACCTACATCAAGTAAAACAGAAACACAACAACAACAAGAACAGGAAAAGCAAAATTTAAGCAAAAACACAACACACGAAATCTTCAAATAGAGTAGCAGAGAGGCAACAACAATACACACCAGCTGAATTTAAACCAAAATTTCATTTGAATAAATGAGCAGTGCACCTACAACAGCAGGCAAAAACAACAACTGCAAAAGTGTCAAAGCAACCAACAAACGGTTTTTTTTTTAAGGAGAGGTGATGTCAGCAATTGAGTACAAGAACAGAGGTACATTTTTATGAGAAATAAAACAAAACAAATACATATTATCACTTGTTAGTGTAAGTCCAAAAAAAAAAAAACAAAAAAAAAAGTTAACTTATTGTTATATACCACGTATTTAAACAAAAGAGCACAATGGAGAACTTAGATGAGAGCAGCAAATTTAAGTTAATTTCTTCGAACCTTAAAAATCTTGCTAATTTTGATGGCGATAGTAACGCTTTAATAAATTTTGTAGAAAGAATAGATTCGATGAGTGATATTCTTGATACATTTGAAGATATGTATAAAAGAATGCTGTTAGGTATTTTAAAAGATAAAATTACTGGTAATGCAAGAAAAACTTTGCTCATTAATGGCAACTTAAATACTTGGCCTGAAATAAAAGCTATTTTAATTGAATATCACGGCGAAAAAAAACTCGGCAGATGAGCTCATAGATAAAATAAGATCGTGCCGTTGTGACTCCACCATAGAAATATTTTATAATAAGTTAAATAATTATTTGTGTCGATTAAATAATGCATTGTATTTCAGCAACAATAACCATGGTTCGGAGGTAAGTAGCAATGCACGAATCGCTTTGCATTCATTTACACATGGATTGCCTGAGCCGGTTAAGAGTATCATTGTAAGCCGCAATCCTAAGAGTTTAAGAGAGGCGTTTGAAGTTTTAAAAAATAACGGCTATTTAAAATATAGCAACAATAACGAAACATTTTTCAACAATCAGGGGCAATATTCAGCTAATCGTAGTAGAAATTTTAGTCGAAATATACAACAACAATATAATAATAGATTTCTGTCCGAACAACATCCACTTTACGGTAACAGAAATGTACAGCAACAGACTTATAATAACAGAAATGTTCAGCAACAACAGCCAGCATATGTAAACAGAAATGCACAGCAACCAACTTACGTTAATAGATATTTACAACAACAACAACCGACTTATGATAACAGAGATGTACGACAATCGACCGACTTTAACAGATTTGTACAACAAAATCAAAATCACGACTGTTACGAATCTCAACCAAATTCTTCGATCCAAAGTAGAATTTACAACAACAGCAATCAGACGAGAAGGTCGAACAACAATTACAACAACAATTATAACAACAGTAGACAAAATCACACAAACGATTTAAGCAGTGTTGAACCTATGGATATAAGTGTCAACCAAACTGGCCCAAATTTTCAAGAGGCCTGCCTACAAGATTACCCTATATAGTTATTAACACACCAGTAAAGAAACTTAAATTTATAGTCGACAGTGGTGCAGAGTTCAGCATCATTAATCCAAAAATATGTAATCCTAAAAGGAGAGTAAGCTCTTCAATTTCCGCATTAAGAGTTTTAAATCGCAATATTGAAACAAGTATCAAATACAGGGTGCCTCTTTTCGCAGAGTTTAAAAAAAGCAATGAATATATTGAATTTCTTGAATTTTTTTTCCATACTAGTTTTGATGGAATAATTGGCAATAATATTTTGCTTCCATTAAATATTATTCTTGATTATAAAAATAGGAAATTGATAACTCCCGAGACAACGTTACCAATATATTTTAATGCAAATGAGGAACTATCTATAAATGATTATAACAAACAACAATCTGTACAAATATTTTCATGCGAAGATAATAATGAAAATGTTAAAAGTTTATTTGCAGATCATTTAAATTCAAAAGATAAATTAGTTTTAAAATCAATGCTAAATTCGTATAAAGATATTTTTTATAAAGATGGTGAAGATCTTTCTTTTACAAATGTAGTTAGACATAGAATTATCACACGAACTGATACTCCTATTTACAGCAAGCTTTATAGATATCCTATAATACACCGGGAAGAGGTAGATAAGCAGATTGAGGAAATGTTGAGACAGAAAATAATAGTTCCTAGCACCAGTCCATATAACTCACCCTTGTGGGTGGTGCCAAAAAAACTTGATAATAGCGGCAAGACGAAATGGCGAATAGTTATTGACTACCGCAAACTCAACGAGGAAACTGTGGATGACAAATTCCCGATTCCAAACATGGAAGACATGTTTGATAAATTAGGGAAGTGCTCCTACTTTACTACTATAGATTTGGCTAAGGGCTTTCATCAAATTGAGGTCCACCCAGATGATCAAGCCAAAACTGCCTTTTCTACCGCAAACGGACATTATGAATTCACACGAATGCCGTTTGGGCTAAAAACGGCTCCAGCAACTTTCCAAAGGTTAGTTAATACGGTGCTAAAAGACTACATCAACAAAATATGTGTAGTATATATGGATGATGTTTTAATCTTTTCCACTAGCTTTCAAGAGCACGTAGAATCAATTAAAACAATTTTTAGTGCACTTCGTAAATTTAATTTAAAAATTCAAATTGACAAATGCCATTTCGCCGCGATTAGCACAAAAATTTTAGGGCACGTTGTATCCGCCGAAGGTGTAAAACCTGATCCGTGTAAAATTCAAGCTATTCAATCAATAAAACCTCCGACTAGTGAAAAAGAAATCAGGTATTACTGGATACTATCGGCGCTTTATAAAGGATTATGCAAAAGTGGCATATCCTATCATTAAATATTTAAAGCAAGATACTAAGCTAGATACCTCAGATAAAGATTATTTAACAGCATTTAATAAATTAAAACAGCTAATAACAAATGAACCTGTCCTTAAACCCCCCGACTTTACAAAAAAGTTTGTGTTGACTACTGACGCATCCCAGTTTGCAATTGGCTCTGTTTTGTCACAGGATAATCATCCAATTAGCTACGCTTCCCGGACATTGTCTAATCACGAAATCAGGAACTCCACCATTGAAAAGGAGTTACTGGCAGTTGTCTGGTCTATTAAGCATTTTCGCACATATCTTTATGGTAGGCATTTTATTGTTCAAACCGATCACAAACCTTTGATTTGGCTTCATAATATCAAAGAGCAAAACATGAAATTACAAAGATGGAAGATACAGTTAAATGAGTATGACTTTGATATTTATTATATTAAAGGAAAGACAATACAGTCGCAGATGCATTAAGTAGGTACTTAAAAAAAGATGATGAAACTGAAAATATAGCTGTTTTTAACAATGAAATTCCTCCTAATAATAATGATGACGAGATAGATCGATGGTCTACTGACGCAACTATTCACAGTGCCTTCGAAGATAATTTGAGATATATTTTTATAACAGATAAAAGTATAAACTCCTATAAAAATCAAATCTATTTGGAATATGGTAAACACGAACGTTTTATTACCAAGATAATAAATAGTAATTGTCAAAATTATATTACCGTAACAAAAAACTCTGATTTAAAAAAGTTTATGGAAAGAGTTTTAATTAACAAAGGCTTTATGTGCATTTTTTGCGAAGATGATGATTTATTTGTAAGGTTTCAAGATATTTATGTCCATAGTTTTCAAAACAATAACATAACACTGTACAGGTCGTACAAAAAATTAATTGACATTAGTGACAAAAATGAGGTATTAACAATTATTAACAATAATCATCGCGGTATTAATGAAATATTTTTCGAGCTTAAATCCAAAATATTTTATCCTAAACTTTTTGAACTAATTACATTGGTTGTAAATAATTGTAAAATTTGTCAAATAGCAAAACATGACAGACATCCTGTCAAATTATCTTATCAAATTAGTGAAAGTCCCACACATTTTAATGTGTGGATATGGATATATGGTATCCATATAGAAATTGCATGTATTTGACTACAATTGACAAATTTTCCAAATACGCAACATACCACAAATTAAATGACAGAACATGGATTTCGATTTTAGAAGCATTAAAACAAAGAATTTCGTATTTAGGAAAAATGAATAAATTAATTTTTGATAATGAAAGTTGCATATTACATAGTGCAGTAGAACTCTTTTTAAATGAACACAATATTCAAACTCACAAAACAACGCCTTACTTAAAAACAGGAAACTCGGATATCGAGAGGTTACATGGTACTCTTAACGAGCACTTACGAATCATGGAAGTTGATAAAACCAATAAATCCCTAAGCCTTGATGATAAAATTTTCAAAGTATTTTCATTTTATAATTGCACAATACATACAACAACACAAAAAAGACCAATCGATTTCTTACAAAAAAATTTTGATAAAGAATATATTGAAAAATTGAGTAAAGAATATGAGCAAAACAAAATTAATAAAATAAGCTATCTAAATAAAAATAGAAACAGAGAATGCAGTCTTGTAGAGAATATTGTGAAAAATAGAAATATTGCTAAATGTACACCGAAATACAAAGAACTTACAAATTACAATAAAGAAGGAAACTATCTAGTAGATACGTCAAATAAAAGAAAAGTGAGATACCACAAATCTCAACAAAAACGCAAATATAAAGGACAAAGCACTGAAATTGTTTAGTTAAAATAAGAAAAAAAGTAAAATTGAAAAAAAAAAATTGAATTAAAACATTGTAAAAATGTATTGTTTTTATGTTGAAGCATTTTATTTCATTTTTATAAATTTATTAATTGTTAAAGTTTGCAGAGGCGCAAATATCTTGGGGGTGGAGGAGTTATATATTAATACTATCACCGCTACACCACCTCTTATTAATCATTCTCTTTATTAGTCCATTCTCTTAATTAATAGTTCATCATCAATGTACTCTTAAGATTCTCTTACTCAACAATACTTAAATAATAACTCTCTTTTTAACCGTTACTTTTAGTTTTAGTTTTAAGCTTGATTAGTCGTTAAGCTAATTGTGTAAGTTCAGTTGGAAAATAAAGGTCAAAATTGAAAGAACCAAATCAACTACATTATTATATATAATAGATAAGGAGTGTGTGCGTGTGTGTAGATCTGAATTCGCTCGAACTCGCCTGTATGAATTCGCCTTGATAAGTAATTAAAAGCAGAATCAGCCGGTATGACATGGTAGCGATCCTGCCACATCGCTACATTTTGAATGCGGCGAATTGGACTTGGGAGATTTATGCGGGTGGTGTTACCACACGTCCAAACCAAAAAAAAATCATCAAAGATTATTTTATAAGTCATGAATGATGAACTAAACTACAAAATAATGAATAATTACTAGATACAAAGCGTAATATGAATATTTACAAGATGGAATAATAAATATATACAATGAATGGAATGGCATGGATTTGGACGTGTGGTACCGCGTAAACACCATATAAGACCAAGGTTTTTAGATATTGATCAACACGTGGACCAGAAGTGGAACTAGAAGGTTTTTGTAAAAAATCTGTCTAAATTAAAGATGTTGATGAGAGTTTTAAAGGGGAGTCATTTTAATGATAGGGGTATGGATGACAATTAGAAAATCAATATGATAGTAGAAAAGCATATGAAAAGTATGAAGGTGGGGTGGACGGGAAGAAGGTTGTGGAGCTGAAATGAGGAGGGCGAGTCACATTTAATAAATGAACACAAGTTAATGTTTGGGCAGGACAACGTCTGCCGGGTCTGCTAGTATGTCAATATGTATGTACTCATTTGAATTAGACCGTTTCATTTTTAACACGCTTTTATTAGGTTCACTTGTATGTTTGCTTGTTTGCTTGTTTGCTTGTTTGTATGTATGTGACTCTCGTTCGGTCTAAGCCTCAGTGGCCCAAAAACAGTAAAATGTCCCTACAATATGGGTATCAAACGAAAGGGGAAGGCTCCAGGTTTCATTTGGACTTCGATATATTTCGATAAATTTATCGATAACTGAGTTATAGGTCAAAATATGATTGCCCAAAAACCTAAAAAATTCCCTACAATACGGGTATCAAACGAAAGGTGAAGGCCCCAGGTTTCATTTGGACATCGACATATTTCGATAAATTTATCGATAACTGAGTTATCGGTCAAAATGTGGTTGCCCGAAAACCTAAAAAATTCCCTACAATATGGGTATCAAACGAAAGTTGAAGGCCCCAGGTTTCATTTGGACATCGACATATTTCGATAAATTAATCGATAACTGAGTTATCGGTCAAAATGTGGTTGCCCGAAAACCTTAAAATTTCCCTACAATATGGGTATCAAACGAAAGGGGAACGCCGCAGGTTTCATTTGGACTTCGATAAATTTATCGATAACTGAGTTATCGGTCAAAATATGATTGCCTAAAAACCTAAAAAAATTCCCTACAATATGGGTATCAAACGAAAGGTGAAGGCCCCAGGTTTCATTTGGACATCGACATATTTCGATAAATTTATCGATAACTGAGTTATCGGTCAAAATGTGGTTGCCCGAAAACCTTAAAATTCCCCTACAATATGGGTATCAAACGAAAGGGGAATGCCGCAGGTTTCATTTGGATTTCAATATATTTCGTTAACTGAGTTATTGTCAAAATGTGAGGCCAAATACCTTAAAATTTCCTAACAATATGGGTATCAAACGAAAGTGGAAGTCCAGAGGTTTCGTTTGGACTGCTGTATTTTTCGATATATGTATCGATAATTTCATAGGACATTTGACTAAAAAGTAAAAAATAAATATAGTTTAAAAAAACTCACGCTTTTAGAGAGCATTGAACTAAAAAGTTGAAAATAATTTTAAAAACCCTACACAGTAGTATTGTGGAAAAAGCGTGCTCCGCTTTGTGCCATAATTTTCGTATATCGAGCGCTCGACGCTTTTCGCACATTAAGCTGATGGCCCAATACCCGCTTGCTTTGCTGGCTTTGCCTCGAGAAATGTCAAAATTCTTTTGAACTCTACTGAAATGTATGAAAGTTGGCCCAGTGGCAGCTTTACTTTGCTTGCTTGAAGCACTTCAAAGCGTCGAATAGCCCAAATCTCTATTTGACAGCGCTTTACACGCTTCACTGTTTGTCTTGTTGTTGAGTTGTTTGTCTCATCCTGTATTTTTGACAGCTTTTGAAGCTTCTACTTGGCCATATAAGCTTTCAAAAAAAAGCAAAGTAAGCCTGGGTAAGCAAGGCAAGCAAATCAAGCCTGCATTGGGTCATCACCTTAATGCTAGTTTCTTTACTACGCTTTCATTAGCTTTACTTGTACATGCATTCATATGTATGTTTGCTTGTTTGTATGTAACTCTACTTCAGTCTACCCGATAGTGGCATATCACTGTCACAAAATTGCCTACTATATGGGTATCAAAATAAAGTGGAGGCCCAGAGGTTTCGTTTGCCCTGCGGTATACTTCGATATATTTATCGATTACTTCATAACAGATTTAACTAAAAAGTAAAAAATAAATACAGTTTAAAGAGCGAAAACACACGCCTTTAAAGAATATTGCACTAAAAAGGTAAAAATAATTTAAATAAAAAACGAAGATTATGGAACAAAGCGGACCACGCTTTTTCCACAATACTACACTGAACCAAAAACGTACATGTTTTTTACGAACAAAGTTTCATAGAAGTTCACGCTGATTTTTTCTTAGAATCTAAGAAAAATTACATATAATTTAAGAAAAAATTCTTATTATATATGAAAAAATACGTTACATTTAATTAACGTCAGAACTTCGTTCTTAAAATATGAGAACTAAAATTCTTTATTTTTTTTGGCTGAATTTTTTCTTAAATGTTACGAATCTGTTCTTAAATTTTAAGAAATTACGTACGTACAATTTGTTCACTATGATTATAAGAACTTTTTCTTATTATTTAGAACTTGTTTCGTAGATTTTAAGAACTATTTCTTATATTTTAGGAAAGTGTCATAGATTGAACCAACATATTCTTACTTGAGCAGACAGCTGTCACTGTGAAAAATTTTTCATTCATATTAAATGCTGAATATAGTCAAGGCAAATTCGCTATATGAAATAAATAAATAGTTAATATAAATGAATTTGCCTTCAATTTAGTGTAAAAAGGTAAGTTTACTATTTGCCATTAACTTTAAGTGTGTGCTAAAAAATTTTCAATTATTTTACAGATAGGCATAGACTTCAAGACACAAACAACACACTACAAGACACAAGAGCCCTGGCAATCGAAATCCTGGTGGCGCGTGGCAGCGCTTATGGCACTTAATGGTAGCAACGAGATTTTTTTCCCGCCTTTGATGAATTCTGCATACGACACTATCTACTATATATCTATCCACCCGACGTGTAGATCGTGCCCGAATTCTGGTAGCGCCGTGCCAATCTCTACGTTAGTTCAACTAAGCATTATATTAGCTACATATCGTCGCTTCCAACGAAGACTAGCATGGTTCAGTTAGCGTGGAAGACTAGCACGGTTGGTTATTTGCGTGGAGAACTAGCACACTTCGTTCTCTGCGTCGAAGACTAACACGCTTCAGGTCTATGCGAACTATGCTAGTTTTCCACACAGAAAACGAAGTGGGCTAGTCTTCCACGATAACAACGAACCGTGCTTGTCTTAAACGCAAACAACGAACCGTGTTAGCCTTCGTTGAGAGCGACGATATATAAAAACTATGTACTTTGACAAATTTTGTTACTCCTTTTAAATAAAATTTTTTTGTAAATAATATTTAACAATAATAATTAAACTTTCATGAATAATATGCTTAGTTTTTTGGATTTTCTTGAAATGGGTTCGTATATTAGAAGAATTAGTTCGTAAAATTTAAGATTGGATTCATACATTTCAAGAATGGGTTCTTGAGTTGTAAGAACGAGTTCGTAAAATTTAAGAATGTATTCATACATTCTAAGAACGAGTTCGTACAATTTAAGAATCTTTTCATACGTTCTAAGAATGAGGTCGTAGTATGTATTAACATATTCTAAGAATGAGTTCGTAGATTCTAAGAATGAGTTCTTCGATTTTAAGTATTATTATTGAAATTTTGTTTGACATGAATATTTACGAATTTTTGTTCATAAATTCTACAAAAACGTTCTTTGGAGAGCTTTTAATGAAAAAAATTCGAAAAATATATGTACTTTTTCGTAGAAAATATGTACTTCTTTGGTTCAGTATACTGTGTAGGGTTTTTAAAAGTATTTTCAACTTTTTAGTTCAATGCTCTCTAAAAGCGTGAGTATTAGTTTTTTTAAACTATATTTATTTTCATATAGATACAAATAACAAAGAATTTTGTAACTAAGTTAACTTTTAATCGGGTCTTATTTGCAAATTCGGCTGTTTAGGATTGTGAAAATAAACAAAAGTTGTATCAAAACAAGTGAAAATTTAATCGGGTTAAATCCAATAAATCTCTGTAGGTATATAATGGTGATTAAAAGAAATGTCGTATAGGTCTTACCCCCTAAAAAGTTAGTAATTGATGACAAAATAAGCCTTGCAAAAAATTAGGGCTGTAACTTAACCCTTAGGGAGGTTATTTTTTTTTCGAAAAATGGGATTTTTTTAAAGTGAGTTTACACATAATTTTTGAAATTTTTCCCAAAAAACCTTTACATATTCATAAAGTTTAAGCTTTGAGGCTTCCAAAACGTCAAACCGTGTGCGATTATCCTAAATATTAAACTAATTTAAATGGCTGTAATTAGTTTAAAAGTTGAAATAATCCCACACGGTTTGACGTTTTGGAAGCTTCAAAGCTCGAATTTTAAGAATATCGTCGGCTTAGGTCGCAAACCCCCAAAACCACCCCCTGCGCACGGGCCTGCCTGACACATAACTTTTTGACCTTGGATGGTGATGGGCGGATTTCTCAACTAGCCGTCAACTTAACACTCACTTTAAATTTTATCGGGCAGTTTGGAAAAGGTGCTAAGTCCAGTGAAAAAATAAAAAGTCGCTGGCGAAAAGGTCCTAAGTCACAAAAGTGCATATAAGTCGGGGAAAATTATAAATTTTTATCTTTTTATGAGCGTCCACTTATTATACTCGAAGTTTGAGTAACATGACGGAAAAAACCGAAACTACTAATTTAAATTTATGTTTAGATATATATTGTTTTTTGTCTCTGCTGTAAAATTTTAAAAACAGCACTTAGCAACTTTACGACCTAAGCCGACGATATAAAGTTTTTAGGGGAAAAAAGCCTCCCTAAGGGTTAAAAACTATTTTTTTTTTATTTGAATCACCCTAATGCATATACCTGAAATTTTTTATAAATGAAGAAATTTAGGGCCTCATTATCTATTGCGAAACAAACCTTCGTTTGTAATATGATAAACGATAATAGAACAAGGAACGAAGCCAAGTGATTCTTACGTGACAAACCCGAAAAGCAGAGTAAACACAAAAAAAAGTGCCATTTTCAAATGAAAACAAATAGTCTAACAGGGGCTTTCGCGGTATATCCACTGCATCTCACAGCATCTAGCTGTAGGAATCAGTAACAAGGCGTTAACTAGATTCTACTTCCATAAAGAACCCACTTTTCAGCCTCACAGGCCATAGATCCGATTCTAGGTTGTTTGTCCACGAGACCCATGACCTCCTCATATCTGTATATTTTCCGAACTGCATCTAGATATTTAATGCCACCCTAAGTAGTTGTATGTCATTTTCGAAACGCCTAAACTACGTTTATGGCCAAATTTGTTTAATATGAATAAAATATTTTTGTAAATAAAATAGTTTGTCATTCGTATTTTTCATTTTTTCAAATGGAATGTCAACTAGCTAATAAAGAGTTCCCAGATTTTAAAAATTCAGCAAAGAAAAAGAAAAACTTAACTGGTTCTTATAAGTTTTTCTATAAATTAGGGTAATAGTTTCCTTTAGGGGTCAACTGCTAATAAATTAGCTAAAATTATGGGAGATAGCTCAAAAGAGGATCACGAATCCGGCAGCGCTTTTTTAATTTTTTGTTTTAGTGAAAAGTTATGGTCAAAAAACCGAAAAATGACCCGGGTCCGATACCAAAATTGGGGCGGAATCCATGGTATTTATGTGCGAAACACCTTTCTGAGTTGGCGGCCTTCGGCCGCGCTTATAAAAAATAACCCTGGGCACGCCATCCCAAGTCCGGACGTGTGACATAACCGTGGCTACCGCCACGGCGCGACTTTTTTTGCACGTTTTTAGGGACAGTCTAATAAAATTACAACAACCACATGAAAACTTGAAACTTTGATTGCAAATATCTCTGCAGAGAAGCAAAATATTAAAAAAGCGCTTCCGGATTCGTGATCCTGAGGCCGAACCCCGTCTTTTGAGCTATATAACATAATTTTAGCTAATTTATTAGCAGTTGACCCCTAAAGGAAACTAATACCTAAATTAGAAATGGCAGCATATAATTTGACACATACTTTTGACTTCTAATTGAAATAACGTAAACACTTACGTTGGCGAACGAAAATGATAGAGAATACAATTGCTAGACAATATCGTCCCGAGACGATTCGTTCGTCTGGGTTTTCGTTCGTGATACATAATGATGCCCTTAATTCTTTTGGATACATTTTTTTTGTTCATTTTTTGTTCAATTTCGTTTTTTTTACATCTCTTAAGTAATTCGAAAGTGTTGTTCTTAATATGAAAATCTTTCATTGGGTCATATTTATGAAAAAAAGCAATTGCTTTGTCTCGAAATTTCGGATATTAGAAATAAATTTGTATGAAGAAAAAATCGAAATTGGAGAAAAAAATTTGGAACCTAATCTAAAAGCAATTGCTCCGGTTTTATTAATATGACCCATTTTCAAATATTGTTTTGTATCTTTCGAAGATAGATAACATATGTACATAATTTTAAAATGTTCTTCACTGTGAGGCGGGCACCAAAGCTTCCGCCTTCAGCCTTTGCTGGGGCTTCCCCCTCCCCCTGTCAGCAGGCCGGTACTTAGAATTATGTTGTTGTTGTTGTTGTTGTTGCTACCAAGACATTGCCCTGAGTGTATGATCATTCCGAAGATCTTCATCAAGCTCTTCTAACGGGAGTCCAAGGAAACGTGCAGTTTCAACAGGGTTGAACCAGAGGGACAAAGGGGTTAGAAGAGTAGGTTCAATTGGACAGTTGAAAAGATGTAGGGTATCATGCGGGGTCCTACCATATGCAGGGCATTTGTTTCAAATGGTGCCATTCAATATGGATAAGTAAGAGTTTAACCTCACACCGTATCCAGACCGAAGCTGTGTCATGGTGACTCCCGTCTCCCTTGGTAAGGTGCGTTCATCTTCAGCAATATCGGGTGGAAGACTGTTTAAAATGGCGTTCACAGCCCGAGATTTGACAAAGGTATCAACCGAGTTAGAGTGGATGTCGGTTAGAGCCCGCTTATGATTCCGCAGATAAATCGGCAAGGTAATATGCTGCCGGATCTCGTCATAATGCTTACGGAGATGTTTCCTTATGTTTCTTGGGGGCGGGTCTGTTTCCAAAAGATGACGGTTTGAATATCCTGGCTAGTGGCAGTTCACAAGGAATTGCCTGCTAAGTATTGCCGGGTGCTCTCTTACATTGAGCAGTTTTGCCTCTTGATAGAGGTGACTCAGGAAACATGAAGAGACATCCCGCAGCAGTTCTGATAGCAGTATTTTAGCAGACTTGTAACTTCGTCCAGTTGGTGTTATGCACGTTAGGCGACCATGAGGGTGCAGCATAGTCAAAGACTGGTCGGCCAATGGCCTTATATGTAGTCAACAACGTTTATCTTTTCCCCAAGTACTGCTGGCAAGTGACTTGAGGATGTTGTTGCGACCACGTACCTTTGAGACCATTGCAGACACATGACCAGCAAATGAGAAAGTATTATCCAATGTCACCCCCAATAACTTTGGGTACCTGACAATTGGTAGCTTAGTGTCATCAACGTAAATATCTAATTGGTTTCTCATTTGGTGCGTCCATGTCGTAAAGAGTGTCACCGTAGATTTAGTCGGTGATATTATCAGATCTCACTCGCTGAAAAACCTGGAAAGGTCGCAGAGGTAACTGTTGACTTTCGCACAGAGTTCATCAGTATGGGGGCCCTTCCTCGTCGCATATAAAACGATGGTGACGCGCTCTGGTGGTGGGAGCATCTTCGATAGATAGAAGTTAAACAGTGTCAGGGATAGGACACCACCTTGTGGTACCCCCTGTCTAATACGTCTGGGTTTGGATGAAGCGTTTCTAAAGTTTACTGACCCCTGCCGTCTGTTCAGATAACACAGTGTTACAGTGAAAAAACACTCATCATGCGACCTAGCTAAGATTGTTTATCTAGTCGAGTGTAACACTAAACGGCATTTGAAAAATCGCCTGTACCCTCACATTTTTTCTTATCGTTAGAAAACCGTTTTTTCATGTTTGTCGGCACATAAAATTCCTAGAGGGGCTATTTTCGAACCGATTTTAATTTTTCCAACGGTTTTGTAAAGTTTAATAATGGTATTCTTAACATATAAACAGCAGTTTGTTATTTTATAAGGTATAAGAAGAAATTTTTGCACCTAAATCTGAAATTTTCATGAATTTTTTTCGATTTTTCGAGTTTGACGGCATTTTTTTGCTTTAGTTAAGAAAAATAGGTTTGGTGGTATCACAACGGGCCTTTTATTACTGGCCTAGGTGTGCCTTTGCGGCAGCCACTTCTACCTACCTACCTAAGACAAATATTATTGTTCTACTATTAATTCTCAGTAAAACAAGACTATATATATTGAAAAATCTTAAAAATTGACGAAGTTACAACGTTTTTTCGAAAACAAGAATTTCAGCAGTAAAACTCATTATATTATTTTTTTTGATTCCATTGTTCTTTATATACAGAAAAATTTTACTTTTTCAAAATGAGTTCGAGTTAGAAATGTTTGCTTGATCTTTTTCGTTTAAATGACGAATCATCAATTTCACGCATAAGTGACCAGCAGTAATTAGCTAACATCCTTACTGGATTCTTTCCTGCAAACCGTTTTTCAATCGTCAATATCTCTTGATGAAAGCGTTCTCCTTGTTCGTCGCTAAATTGACCGAGATTTTCTGGGAAAAATTCCAAATGGGAGTGTAAAAAATGAATTTTTATAGGCATGTTGCATCCCATTTCTCCATACGCTTCCAAAAATGCATGCACCACCTCAACATAATTAGCACTTCTCAAGAAAGTTTTTACATAAAGAAATAAAACTAAGCCATGCTCTTTTCTCCACTTGGTTCAATTTTTCAACGAAAACTTCATCTACCATAAGCTTATGAATTTGTGGTCCAACGAAAATGCCTGCGATTCATTATCGTAATAAATACATTCGGATAATACTTTTTTTGAAATAGTAAAGGGAGGAGAATCTTTATAAGTACATTCTTTAATCTTGGCATCGCTCAATTTAGGGAAAACTAATTTTCCGCCGCCGTGGTGTAGCGGTTAAGTGTTGGCCTTCTACACCTAGTCGTGGCGGTTCGATGCCCGGCAAAAGTAACATCAAAAATTATTTAGAAAAAGAATTTTTCTAAACGGGGTCGCCCCTCGGCAGTAGTTTGGCAAACTCTCCGGGTGTATTTCTGCCATGAGAAGCTTCTCAGCAAAAATTCATTTGCTTTGCAAGTGCCGTTCGGAGTCGGCAAAAAACTGTAGGTCCCGCCAACTTGTAGGAAAACTCAAAAGCAACACACCACAAGTTGGAAAGAGAAGCTCGGCTAAAAATCTCGTTAGAGGTTATGATAACCTGTTGGTATATCGCCGCCATTAGTTTTTTTTTTTTTTTTTTAATTTCAGATGTAGGAAGGCCTCACTGTCTTTGTGAAGTCTTTTGACAAATTGTTTCATATAGCCCAGTTTCAAATGCAGTGGCGGTAAAATGATGTCGTCAGCCTTTACTAATGGAACGTTGAGAACGTTTTTCCTGCCTAGTTGGAAAAACTGTCTCGATGGCCAATCTTTACACGTATAATGATTTTTGGCACGACTGTCCCATTCACAAAAGTAACATGGATTTTTGAGGTAGACTACTTGCATTCCGAATAGAATTGCTAGGACTTTAAGATCCGAAACAATCTGCCAGTGATACTTATTGTAATTTATTAATCGAAGGATCTTCTCCATTGTTTGGTATGTTTCTTTCATATCAGTGGCGTATGCTAAGGGAACAGATGGTAGCTGATTGTTGTTGTGCAACAATACTGCTTTCAAGCCTATGATATTAGTGAATTGGGAATTAATTTTCGAACTATACTTACTCGATTTTTGTCTCACATACACAAAATAATAGATATTCACTTTTGCAAGAACCGTCAAGAAACAATCACCAATCTTGCGGGCACTGCTCGTGATCGAGTGCGGCGAACAATTTATCCACATCAACGCAATACACCAGATTATTGTCGGTATCATCAGTATCGAAAACTCGTTCAAACGATGTTAGTTCTTTATCCCGGCCAAGTGTAACTTTGAAGTCATTTTCTACCAAATTCCACTGCTTCAATCCAGAGGCCAACTTCTCTGTTTGCCTTATAGACAAATCCAAATCCGTTCCTCTTGTGCCAGTTGGAATATACGGTTGGTCAATTCGCTTGTTTGAAAATTGAGGGTTGGGTTCGGAAACACTTTCTGGTTTTCTGTCCACAGTCGCCTCATCCGCTTTTTCTCTCAGGATTGGTTTTGGAACAGACACTACATCAGCATATTTTATGCAGTGATTTATAGCGGTAACCATCGATACTTGTTTGGCAAAAGTAGCAATCATTGGGCTTGTGATATACTTAATAATGCCAAGCTATACGAGCCTAATGGTAAACCCTGGTCATTATGTGTACCGAACTTTCATTTTTTGAGGTGCATATTTAAACTTTAAACTTAAGAATTGACTTTGTATCTGCTTAACCTTTAAAGTTCTGTTTAGGGCAACTTTACCTTTGGCATCAATGGAATCACTTGTTGCTGTTGTTGTGCTGAAAAGGTCGCTATCATGAGGTGATATCAGCAGTTTTACCGCTGGCCGGTCGACCAAGCATGTCAACCATACCTTGCTATGCAGTGGGTGGTAAAATTAATTTTCTTCTTATACCTTATAAAATAACAAACTGCTGTTTATATATTAAGAATACCATTATTTAACTTTACAAAACCGTTGGAAAAATTAAAATCGGTTCAAAAATAGACCCTCTAGGAATTGTTATGTGCCGACAAACATGAAAAAACGGTTTTTTGATGATAAAAAAAATTTGAGGGTACAGGCGATTTTTCAAATATCGTTTCGTATTACACTCGACTAGATAAACAATCTTAGCTAGGTCGCTTGATGAGTGTCTTTATTTTTTTTTTCGTAACACTGTGTAATTACGGGCCCACCCCATGAAGGGGTTGTGTCTCAAGAAGATCTTGTATGAGCGTGGCGTGATTGACTGTATCAAAGGCTTTTGACAAGTCCAGTGCCACTAACACAGTCCTATTATTTGAGACAGGGGGTATGTAGATGTTAATTATTTGCAGGTCGACATCTCCTGTACGGTTGGTTATGCCTTGGTATCTAATAGATCACACTGTACAAAGTTGTGTGTTATGAACGCAAGACCACCTCCTAGACCTCCTGTTACTCTGTGACGGTCTTTCTGATGGATGTTATATCCGCCATAGGTAATGAGATCCGACCTAGGACTGAGTTTCCTGATGTGCGGCAAGTTTTATGTCATATTACGTCATCAGATTAGTTATCTCCGCGATCTTTCCAGTTAATCCGTTACAGTTGTGCTGTAAGATTTGGAAGTGTGCCAGTGGGGTCGATGTCGAGTTCACTGTATGCGGACGTGTTCGCCCAGGTGTTGGTAGGCTAAGACCAAGGCTTTGCCTCAGCCTAGTTAGCAGTGGCGTGCCTACGTATATCAATCGAGGCAAGCCCCAGTCTTTATAACCGCAACGAAAGCCCATACTGCTGCCAGAGAACATTTCAGACAAAGAAGAGTTCAGGATATTTATCGACTTTTGCAGACGGGGAAAAACTTAAACTTTCAGGTTCCGCTAATAGGCACGTTATTGTTTGCAGATTTTTTAAGCTTTTACCCATTTAGGTACATTGCAGAAGCTAAGAAACCTTAAATATATTTTTTTAATTGTATAGTGCCTAGCAAATAAAAAAAATTACAGCGCCTACCACTATTGAATTCTTTTTTTCGACTTTAAAATATGCGCCAATAATTTTTGAGTAGAGCGCTTTGCACGTTAAAATTGTAGATACATACATAAACAAATTTCATTTTCGTTTTATCGTAAGTTTGGCACTTATAGCGTATGGTAACCATTGTTTATCACTATTATTAAGGTATACAATCATGGTAACACCAGCCAGAAGCTGGCTTCAAAGTTTCATATAAAATTACTTCCAAATTCAAAAAAAAAAACAATTGCTTCAGCACGCAGATTCGTACGGGTTTTGAAAGCCCCGTAAAAGCCAATGAGTAAAAGCGAGATGGCCGTCCTTGCCTGCGGTTTAAGGCTGTTTTAAGTAAGTAAGAAAGAGATGGCCATCACGCACTGAACTAATTTTATGTAAATGAGCTATCAGCCGGCAGGTGGCAGGAAAAGCTTTAGGTATGTTTCTATGCTATTAGCAGCTATTAGGTAGAAGGTGGCAGGCAGGGAAATAAAAACCGGATATCCTTTTAAGAACCCAAATGAACATATTGCAGCTCATAGGGGATTAGCTAGGCAAGCCGGGCTTTTCGGCTTATATGGAAGGCACGCCACTGCTAGTTAGCTGTGGACCTGGTGTGACCGGGTTGGCTGGCGTCGTAGGTTGAGGCGTGTTACAGCATGGTGCGATGAACACATGCGTCCAAAGGTTCCTGTTTGCGAACCCAGAACATAGATGTACGTGGCATTGGCCTAAGCTGTCATTGCCGACAAGCAGTGCACGTAGGTACATGTACGAGAAGATGACGATTCTGACCTATGTGTGAATTTAAGAGAGAAGGGGCATAATGCACATCCATAGTTTTGGATACTAGAAATTTTTGAATCGTCATGGAAGAACAAATAATTTTTTTTTATTAACAGAGAATATATTGTAATGTAAATTATTGATTCCCGTTCTTTACCGAAATGGTAAACTTTGTTTTCCTCGTGCGATAAATAAAAACAAAATTTATACATACATCTCTACAAGGGCCCCCATACCCTGCACCGTACCCAGTGTAAGAAATGCAGTAGGGTCCAACATTACAAAAAATGGCTGATCAGCAATATGGGAGCAGAACAAGTTCTGTACTGCCATTTTCTTTGCCGCAATCCATAACTTCGTCAGAATTCCTAATAAGCTTGGTGATGCTATCACATATTTTAGGAATAACCCTGCCTTTATCTCGATCGCTTCAAGCCAAAGATATTGACATACTTTCTGCAGTTCATCTTATTACTACGACCACAGCAAGTTTACAGAGGCAGCGTGAATCTAGCAATGACACATTTAAAAAAACTGTTCGACCAGGCTGAGGCCATTGCAAATGAACTTGGTACAGAAATCACAGTCCGTAGAACCACCGGTCGTCAAATCAATCGATCAAACATTCAGACTGAATCAGTTGAAGAATATTACCGACTTTCAGTTTATATTCTATTTCTAGACTTCATGTTGAGTGAAATGTCAACCAGGTTCCCTAGCGCTCCTCTACAAAGAATCGGACAGTTGCAAAAGTTGCTGTCGCATAACTTTAACGACGAAGATTTAGATAATGTTTTGCAAGATGCTGAAGTTTATAAAGAAGATCTTCCTTGTTTTTTAGCTTTAAAGGGAGAGCTAAAAATTTGGCAACAGATGACTGAAAATATACCAGAAACTCCAGCAGATGCCTACAAACGAGCCACGATGCTGCCAATTATTAGAACCCTTTGTCAATTGCTGTGCACGTTTCCAGTGACAACCAGCACTGCCAAGCGATCTTTTTCTACCTTACGCCGATTAAAATCATATCTTCGAAACAGGATGACAGAAGAGCGTTTGAATGGATTGGCTTTAATGCATATCCATGGAGATATTGCGGCACAAATGGAGGCTGATGAAGTTTTGGATGTTTTCACCAGGAAACACAGAAAACTTTATTAAACATGTAATCATGGATGGAATATAATAAAACTGCTATTACTAAACAGAAATGCTGTTTTTTATTATTTTGACTTTGATGTAAGTTCTTAATATCCGTGTACTTGTGAAGATAAAATAAGCATATTTCAGTTGTTGATATTTTTGCATGTTGGGCGTTCGTGTCCAAGGCCAAACATTTGATATTTACCTAGCCCAGTGTTTTCACACGGACAGTTGTATGTGGCATTTTCTAGAGTCAGGCGATTCCAAGATTTAACTTTTTCAGTCCAAGAGACATTCAAACAAAAAATGACAAATGATTTTATTTTTACGTCAAATATTGTATTTAAGGAAGTTTTGTAAAAAAAAAACATGTGGGCACGGGTCCACCTAGTAAATAATAAATATCACAGGCTTTTGTTTGGCTGCGCAAACTTTTGCGTGTAGACGTCTGCAAAAGCAATTGCCTTTTTTCTGGAAATATATATGTAATAATTTTTGAGTTGATATGATTTTGTGTTTTTTCTATAGACACAAAGTCAGAACGAAATCAAACACTGAAGATGGCAGATCGCCGAAACCGGTTTGTTACAAAACCAAATTTGACAAGGGATGACGGAAAATCGTTCCAATATACATCTAGTAATAATTTTTCTTAAAACGTAAAATCCCAAATTTAACTATTTCTCCTCTCCAACAAATTTTTTTTTCACCTCATAAATTTTGCAACAGAACACTCTGAAACGCCCAAAAATCGTTGACTGCAACCCCAAGTACTCTTCGGAGGCGAATATAGCGACGTTGTTGTTGGTCAGTGCAACTACTGATTATTGTGTATCAATAACCAAATCGTCACTTTGAATTAAGGTAGAAGGTTTTCAAGGGCGTACGCAGCTCTTCACATTTATATGCTATATACATATATATATATTAAATTAAATATTCAGAGTGAGCGTCAGGGGTGTACAGTAGACGGAACCAAATAACAAAAATTACTGTGAAAGTTACAGATCTTTATATTCTAGAGGTCTATCATTGCTAATTTAAATTTTAAAGACTTTACCCCATTGTTGGTATGAAAATGCTAAACCATTGTTGTAAAAGCCTATTTAAGAAATTGAATTCCCTTCAAAAGCTACCTAGAACTTATGCAATGGCATGAAAACAGACCAATTACACTAGTTTACAAATAATTACTATTACGAAAGGAAATTAAAATACGCTTCTAACGACGTATAATCTGTACAGACAGAAAGATAGACAAACACACAAACAAAAATTCTAAAAACGGTTGATTTTGACTCCATTAGCTTAGTAATGATTAATACTATCAAAATTTTTTCAAAAATCGTAAACAATCGACAAAATCTCGACTTTGGCCACTTATAGCTCAGCGATGGTTTGGTCCACCCCTACATATTATGCGTCGTTAGAAGCGTATTTTAATTTCCTTTCTTTCCGAACGAGGTATCGCTTGCGTCCATCGCTTTTGTAACATTGGCGAAAAGAATTTTTGAATGAAGTGATACCTGAAAAAACACAAAATTACCGATATCTCGAAAACCTGCCCATATCAAAAATTTTAAATATGTTCAATTCACCCATATATATGAAATACTTGGTATTTTTTGGCTGTAAACCAGTGTTATTAATTGGACTTTTAAAAACTAATAAAAACTTCGAGATCTCTGGTATTCCAGGAATTTTAGAAAATGCTTGTTGTTGATTTTTTAAAGTTCAGTTTCATTCGGTAAGGGTCAGGCAACGCCTCCTCCCTGCGTACGCCCTTGAATGTTTTTAATTCAACAATTAACCATTTTATATATCTATTTCCATACCCTATATACCTTTTCACCACCACACCTACCGAAATAGCGAAAACAATATCAAATCTTTGCACAATTTATACACTGAACCAAAAAAGTTCGTGTATCCAATGAAAAAGTACATAGATTTTAAGAATTGTTCGTTAAAAGCTCTCCAAAGAACTTTTTCATAGAAATTTACGAATATTTCTTAGAATATAAGAACTTTTTCTTAAAATATGTAAACAAATCCACAGAAAGCATGAATTCTTTCATAAATTGTAAGAAAATTTTCTTAGAATCTATGAATTTTTTCTTTTATTCTAAGAAATATCAGCATGAACTTCTATGAAACTTTGTTCGTAAAAAACATGTACGTTTTTGGTTCAGTGTATTTGACTCACGATTTGTTTCATGTGAACTTCCACAGCTTTTGTATACGGTTAAAAATTTGAGCCTAAATTTTAAACTTTTTTGGACTACATACATATATTACAAAACCAAATTTGGTTTCAAATTTAACCTAGACCAGTTTTCAAGAAAATTGTCTAAATAAATGGGGTTTCAATTATAAACCAGAAATGTTTGAACAATCTTTTAAAGAAAAAATTATTTTTTTGTACGTTGGCTGGGATTCGAGCCAAGACTCTCCGCATCATGCCCGTCTGCCTTACCACTGAGCAACATCGCACACGTAAATGTTATGGGCAAAGTTCAATCTTAAATAAGCTTTCAAAAATAAACGAAAACAAAACAGAAATTGTAGACCGAAAAAGTTTTAATTTTAAACCGAAAGTTTTAATTTTCAAACCAAAAAGTTTTGATTTTAAACCGAAAAGTTTAAAGAATAAAATTGAATAAAAAAAATGTGGCACTTGGCAGAATTCGAACGGAAGCACTCAGGAGTCACAACCGACTGCTCTACCGCTAAGCTATGCCGTAACCAAAAGAAATTGAAAATCTTTGTAGGTATTTGGAAGGTTCAATATTCCAAAAAAAAGTTAAAAAAAAAATCGTTCAAACTTTAGAGGGTTAAAATTTAGACAAATTTTTTTAACAGTATATTTTAATTGTGCCAATACACTTGTTATTATATACTATGTATCTTTAAAAATTAATAGAATTAATTATTATAATGAAATAAATTTCAAGATCTCCCGATTCGAGTATTTCGTTTGTTTTTGTATGAGCCCCCGAAAGCACAAGTGGTATAAGTCCACCTTTTCTCAAACTTGGATATTGAAGGTCTTGTGTTGTCAGCTAATAGGGGGAACCCTTGATTTCACAAGTTAGTTCTGCTAGTTATTCGGTTTCTATGGGAGCTGGGAGCTACCCAGTTAGCGTGTTATATAGAAAACGTATTCCCTTACATAGCTTCATGCCTAACTAAAAAAAAAGTACGTGTGGCACTCGGGGACTGCCGCGGTAAAGCTATTGCATATTATCAACTTATGCCAGGCCCGTACGCAGCGGTGGGGGTTTTGAAAGAAAGAAAACGAATTTTTTACGTTTATATGACATGATATGACATCACATGATATGACATCACATGATATGACATCACATGATATGACATCATATGATATGACATCATATGATCTGACATCATATGATATGACATCACATGATATGACATCACATGATATGACATCATATGACATGACATCATATGACATGACATCACATGATATGACATCATATGACATGACATCATATGATATGACATCACATGATATGACATCATATGATCTGACATCATATGATATGACATCACATGATATGACATCATATGATATAACATCACGTGATATGACATCATATGATCTGAAATCATATGATATGACATCATATGACATGACATCATATGATATGACATCACATGATATGACATCATATGATATGACATCATGTGATATGACATCACATGATATGACATCATATGATATGACATCATATGACATGATATCATATGATATGATATCATATGATATGACATCACATGATATGACATCATATGATATGATATCATATGACATGACATCATATGATATGACATCACATGATATGACATCATATGATATGACATCAAATGATATGACATCATATGATATGCCATCACATGATATGACATCATATGATATGATATCATATGACATGACATCATATGATATGACATCACATGATATGACATCATATGATATGACAGCATATGATATGACATCATATGATCTGACATCGTATGATATGACATCATATGATCTGACATCATATGATATGACATTACATGATATGACATCGTATGATATAACATCACGTGATATGACATCATATGATCTGACATCATATGATATGACATCATATGACATGATATCATATGACATGACATCATATGATATGACATCACATGATATGACATCATATGATATGACATCATATGACATGATATCATATGATATGACATCACATGATATGACATCATATGATATGACATCACATGATATGACATCATATGATATGATATCATATGACATGACATCATATGATATGACATCACATGATATGACATCATATGATATGACAGCATATGATATGACATCATATGATCTGACATCGTATGATATGACATCATATGATCTGACATCATATGATATGACATTACATGATATGACATCGTATGATATAACATCACGTGATATGACATCATATGATCTGACATCATATGATATGACATCATATGACATGATATCATATGATATGACATCACATGATATGACATCATATGATATGATATCATATGACATGACATCATATGATATGACATCACATGATATGACATCATATGATATGACATCAAATGATATGACATCATATGATATGCCATCATATGATATGACATCATATGATATGACATCACATGATATGTCATCATATGATTTAACTTTAACTTTAACTTTAACTTTAACTTTAACTTTAACTTTAACTTTAACTTTAACTTTAACTTTAACTTTAACTTTAACTTTAACTTTAACTTTAACTTTAACTTTAACTTTAACTTTAACTTTAACTTTAACTTTAACTTTAACTTTAACTTTAACTTTAACTTTAACTTTAACTTTAACTTTAACTTTAACTTTAACTTTAACTTTAACTTTAACTTTAACTTTAACTTTAACTTTAACTTTAACTTTAACTTTAACTTTAACTTTAACTTTAACTTTAACTTTAACTTTAACTTTAACTTTAACTTTAACTTTAACTTTAACTTTAACTTTAACTTTAACTTTAACTTTAACTTTAACTTTAACTTTAACTTTAACTTTAACTTTAACTTTAACTTTAACTTTAACTTTAACTTTAACTTTAACTTTAACTTTAACTTTAACTTTAACTTTAACTTTAACTTTAACTTTAACTTTAACTTTAACTTTAACTTTAACTTTAACTTTAACTTTAACTTTAACTTTAACTTTAACTTTAACTTTAACTTTAACTTTAACTTTAACTTTAACTTTAACTTTAACTTTAACTTTAACTTTAACTTTAACTTTAACTTTAACTTTAACTTTAACTTTAACTTTAACTTTAACTTTAACTTTAACTTTAACTTTAACTTTAACTTTAACTTTAACTTTAACTTTAACTTTAACTTTAACTTTAACCTTAACTTTAACTTTAACTTTAACTTTAACTTTAACTTTAACTTTAACTTTAACTTTAACTTTAACTTTAACTTTAACTTTAACTTTAACTTTAACTTTAACTTTAACTTTAACTTTAACTTTAACTTTAACTTTAACTTTAACTTTAACTTTAACTTTAACTTTAACTTTAACTTTAACTTTAACTTTAACTTTAACTTTAACTTTAACTTTAACTTTAACCTTAACCTTAACCTTAACCTTAACCTTAACCTTAACCTTAACCTTAACCTTAACCTTAACCTTAACCTTAACCTTAACCTTAACCTTAACCTTAACCTTAACCTTAACCTTAACCTTAACCTTAACCTTAACCTTAACCTTAACCTTAACCTTAACCTTAACCTTAACCTTAACCTTAACCTTAACCTTAACCTTAACCTTAACCTTAACCTTAACCTTAACCTTAACCTTAACCTTAACCTTAACCTTAACCTTAACCTTAACCTTAACCTTAACCTTAACCTTAACCTTAACCTTAACCTTAACCTTAACCTTAACCTTAACCTTAACCTTAACCTTAACCTTAACCTTAACCTTAACCTTACCCTTACCCTTAACCTTAACCTTAACCTTAACCTTAACCTTAACCTTAACCTTAACCTTAACCTTAACCTTAACCTTAACCTTAACCTTAACCTTAACCTTAACCTTAACCTTAACCTTAACCTTAACCTTAACCTTAACCTTAACCTTAACCTTACCCTTACCCTTACCCTTACCCTTAACCTTAACCTTAACCTTAACCTTAACCTTAACCTTAACCTTAACCTTAACCTTAACCTTAACCTTAACCTTAACCTTAACCTTAACCTTAACCTTAACCTTAACCTTAACCTTAACCTTAACCTTAACCTTAACCTTAACCTTAACCTTAACCTTAACCTTAACCTTAACCTTAACCTTAACCTTAACCTTAACCTTAACCTTAACCTTAACCTTAACCTTAACCTTAATCTTAACCTTAACCTTAACCTTAACCTTAACCTTAACCTTAACCTTAACCTTAACCTTAACCTTAACCTTAACCTTAACCTTAACCTTAACCTTAACCTTAACCTTAACCTTAACCTTAACCTTAACCTTAACCTTAACCTTAACCTTAACCTTAACCTTAACCTTAACCTTAACCTTAACCTTAACCTTAACCTTAACCTTAACCTTAACCTTAACCTTAACCTTAACCTTAACCTTAACCTTAACCTTAACTTTAACTTTAACTTTAACTTTAACCTTAACTTTATGATAGAGATCCAATTTTATGTATTCGGCCTGTTGCTAACACCGAACCTTTTCGAACCTTTTCGAACCTTTGCTAACCTTTGCGAACCTTTTCGAACCTTTTTATCCGTTCCGGTTTTTTTTTTTAGTGCCAAGCCCGCGATAAAATCTATGCAATAGCTTAAAAAATCGAAAACTGGACTTATACCACTTGTGCTTTAAACGGCTCATATATATATACATTCAAACAGCCGGTTAAGCGTCATCAAAGTCACAAATAAATTTATTTTACGTGTTAAGTATTAAATTTGTATAATGCAATATTTTGGGTTGATGTCTTTTGTTATTAGCATAAAGGACGTTTCCTAGCTACAAACATGCTGATACGCTTACTTACAGTCGCCGTCGTTGTTGCCCTTAACTTTACTTTTCACTCACTTAAAATTGATTTCAATTGGCATGATTAAAGACTGTGGTGATGAAAGATAATGGTTGGTTTGATGTTTACAACAAGGAGTGAAACCGAAACCGAAACCATAATCGTAACCAATTAAAACCGTTTCATTTTTCAAAACCGAAACCGAAACCGTAACCGTTATTTTGATCTGAAAAATAACGAAACCGAAACCGTTTCAGAAGCCGGAACCGGTTCCAAACGGTTTTGAATTTTTTTGTATGCCTTTTTTCTTCTTATGGGAACATATTTTCTTTTACCAAGGGTACTCTGGAAAGCTTTCATGGAAGATTGTCGAACAATGTTACAAAAGACACGTTTTGACCGCAGTATCAAATTCCTAAAGAGGAAATTTAGCTACATATAGCTGAATGATGCCATCGAAAAAAATTTACGAGATCCGAGAAAAATGTGTTTAGTGGCCCGTATCATATATTTTGACGATTTTTTTTTCATTTAGTTTCCATTCTAATATTAGGTTTGTTTATTGAGCTGCCAGGTTGAGATACTTTACAAAATTGTGTTTAATGACCACTTTTCTTGCTCTAGGTTGCTCTGTCTTTTGTTTCATGAGTATGCTCAAAACAAAACTAGAGTAATCCAGATCACAAATTTCTGCTCTAGCTTTTTTTGTGAAGTAAGTTAGAGCAGAGGAGCAATTGTCAGTCAAGAAAAAATTAATTTGTGAAAACTTCAATAAAACTAGCCTGCAAGAAAAGCAACGCTTTAGTATACGCGTATTTGCATTAATTTTGAGGATTTAAACAAACAAAAAAATAAATAGAAACTATCGAGATTCAAGTGTTTCATGGCATTTCTGCTCTGAGCTGCTCTAAGTTGCTCTATTTCTATTTTGACAGCTGCCCTGCTCTGCTCTGCTCTAACCTTGTCTGAAACTCTTTTTGGTCAGTAAACAAACCTATTTTTCTATTAGAAAAAGTGGTAAATTTTTTTAAATTATATTGCAGAAATTTCATCCATACATAGTATAATTATATTTATTACAATGCACAGCAGCCGGCTGGGTATTGGACCAAACCAACTTTTTTAATTGTTTTGTTTAAAATATTAAAAAAATACACTTTCAAATAAAAAGAAATTGCACCAATCAAGTAAGAGGAGAAATAAGGCCACGTCCACATTTAACCTTTTTCAATTTTTAAACAAAACAATTAGAAAAACAAATCTTGGAAGGGTTCAACTTCGAACTTCAAAAGCCCGTAACTAATTTTTGGAGGCTAACTTCGAAATTCAGGGAACGCCATTAAGTAAAAAGACTCATATTTGAAAAAAATTTGATTTAGTCCAATACCCAGAAAAATTGGATTTTGTCGTACAGTGGTATTATATTGGAAAAAAGTTATAAAAATTCAGACCTATTTTGCAGCTACATACTTAAGTTTTGTAAAATTTTTTGGCTTTCGTGTTTTTATTTGGAAACCGAAACCGGAACAAAACCGTAACCGAAACCGAAATAAATTTTGAAGAACGGAACCGGAACCGAAACCGAATCGTGTTATACAACCGAAACCGGAACGTTATTTTAATCGGTTTCATACCTGGGTTTACAATCGAAAATTGAAAATTCTAAGAAAAAAACATTAACTTGTGAATATCTATGGGCAACGCGTTAAAAGCTACTAACTAAATTCAGGGGCAGTTTTTAGTAGAACCAAAAAACCAAATCGCACTAAATTTTTTATATTTAAATTTGTATTGGAACGAATGCAGTTAGCATGTTTTTAAACATTTTTTGGTCTAAGAAATGTGTTACTTTCAGTATTTTTTTAGCGGCTATGAATATATTCTTGCACGACCAGGTGCGGTAATCCACTACCAACAGTATGATTCATGCAAAATTTTGACATTTTATTATTTTTGTGAGTCCTCTCAACATGTTCTATATTCTAGGTGGCGCTGGACTCGCTATATTTTTTTTTTTCTTATTTTCAAAATTCGTATTTATGTAACTCCCTGAGTTCAATTCAGATTCTCCTCCATGGTGGGCCGGGATTTAAAATGTCTATTGTGCTCATATAACTTCGTAAACACGACAGTCGAAAATAACAAAGAATCGAAGCCATCTAAACTGTATGGCAAAGTAGTACTGAGGTACTTCACAACTAAATACTTGGGTTGATGTAGTATATCTTCAGTACATTAAAAGAACATTTCAAACAATGTGGAAAAGAAAGTCAACAACCAAAAAAGGTGTCCCACCGTGTGGCCAATGGAAGAAAGGCACTCCTTTTGGTCAGAAAATATGGGAAACCAGAAGGGGCAAACAACTGCAAAAAGAGCAATGTTAGACAGCATGACAGCAAAAATGTTTGCTTTCCTATCGGTACCTTTTTATCCTTGTTGTTGTCACAAGTTTTATTACTTTTCCATATTTGCCGGTTGTTAAAGAGGAAAGGGGCAACGAAAAACTGTGTAACAACGTTGTTTTTCCGCAGCAATGCGTGCAATTATGTGACATGTCGTAAATTATATCCTTTCACAGCAAGAACTCCTTGCTGACTGAGTAGTCTCGGCAAGACAAACAAGAACAGAAGAAAGGAGTAAATGAGGCATCACAGTGTAATTTTATTTCTCACATTAAAAAAAATAAAAAAATTGCTGCAGATGTGTTCATTTATGTACGCTTTTTTTCTTCTAGTAAACTAGTATTTCACAAACCCTGAACAATTTCGTACTATTTATAGCAATTCCACTTTGGAATTTTGTTCTGGTTTGTTCGATATAGGTACGACCAAGGTAAAATTTAGTTTAAAAAAATGGAATGGTGTGCTGTTACTGCTGTTTCGATAAATGATAACGTCCGGAGTTTCTAATGTAAAACCACGTAAAGCACACTCTGGTAAGAAACAATATTTGCTTACAGGGCCTCTGGGTACATAGATCTATTCATTCAAAAATTAGGAGTTTGTGCAATAAAATGTCAAAAAAACATTTGAATTTGACCCACCACATAGTTGCTAGTACTTAAGTAAAATAGTTGTTTGCCTCTCTGTAAAATTTGAGTGGAAGTTTGTACGTTTTCATGTATGCTAACGCAAACATATACGTTTGAAACGATTAAATTTCATTTTATGAATGCCCAAAACTAATATTAAAAAATACTACTCGTTCAACCAAAATGAAATTATCAACATTATTGCAAATTGTCTTCGTGAATTAATTGTCATAGAGCTAAATGAATCTTCATATTTAACACTAATGGCAGATGGTTCAACAGACAGAAGTGGGAAGGAGATATTTTCAATTGCATTTAGATACATTGTTGATGGAAAACTAACCGAAACACTACTTTCTTTCGAAAAAGCTGATGATATCACAGCCAAAGGATTCTGCCAACTGATCATCGATCGCTTGCAAGTGCTTGCAGTGATTTGCAAAAAGATTTTGAGCCGGTGTTTTGATGAAGCAACGGTAATGAGTGGTCGGTTGGGCAGTTTACAAGCTTTGATACAGATATATTTTGATCGCAAAATACCATATGTACATTGCATTAATCATCGCCTTCATCTTGTCGTTGTAGAAATCGTGAAAAATAATTCTGAATCCCGACTTTTCTTTGATCAAGTCAAACAACTTAACTTAACTTCGATAAGCTACTCAATTCGTTGATAAAAATAAAGGATGGAGCAGGACATGATCTTGGTGCAGACGATATGCGTTTAGCTGTTGGATGTTCCGAATTTCTAGGCTCAGCTAAAAGAAACTTGACGACGTTGAATATGCGCCGGTTCCGAGACCGTTAAGAATTCGACGTCGATCCTATCTACTAAGCGAATCCGCTGGGTGAGCGTGATATTGATGAAGATTCTTCATTAAAGCGCATTTATTTCGAAATAATTGACTCGATTATTTTGGAAATGAATGAACGATTCGAAAAAAATAATGATATCTGAATGCAGTCGAAGCTGCAAACAACTTTTTGGATGAAAATTTCGACTACAGCGCTTTGAAATCATTGGCTGAACTTCAAATAATATTGCCGTTATGAGAAGAGTTTTCTCATTAATGAGAAAAATAAACCTGAATCGAATGACAAAAGTATTCTTCAAATATTGTTTCCCGTCAAAAGTGCATTTTCAACAACGTATTGCCTTTTTGAGGCCATCGAGACATTTGGCGGAAGTACATCAATCAACGAATCATAATTTTCTGCGCTTTCAAGAATAGATGCGATTCGGCGTTCAACAATGACCGATCAACGGCTACGAGATCTTTCATTTCTTGCTTTTGAAAAAAAGGGATTGAATTCATTAAAAATGGATGGTATTTTGCGTACACAGTAAAAAGAATAGTCTAAATTTAATAGGAATTTGGTGTTTATATATAAAAACGCCAAAAAGTATTAAATTAATACCATTTTCCGAGAACAGGTATTATTTTGGTATTATTTTAAGACCATTTGGACTAATTTAATTGCCAAAATTGAGAGAGAGAGAGCGATTTATTATAATTTTGGTATTATTTTAAAACCATTACTTCAAATTTAATTTCCAAACTTTTTCAGGGTCTTAAAATAATACTATTTGGTATTAAATTTAAAAAAAGTAGTCTTTCATTTTTTACTGTGTAAATTTGCCAACAAAAATAGGAAAATACAACTTTATTAACGTTCAATATGCATTTTTGAAATAAGTTGATATGTATTCATTCGATTTACGACTTAATCAATAAAAAAGGTGCCTTGTAATATCAGCTGTTACGATTTTTACTAGAAAAAATTTCAGCTCACTCGAAATTGGTCGAGCTCACCCAAATATTCGCTGCTGGCTACGGCCGTCATTTTAATACACATAATAGGGTGTGGAAGCGTAGGGCCAGCAAGCTTAATACGACTTAAGTGGCTTGGTTTCAACGGGTATCTTTAACCGTGCTTTAAAGTTTAAACTCACAGAGAAAAAATGGATCTTAGTGAGAGAACTCGGGTTATGTGTTTAACGGACCGATAATTATATATGTATGGGTGGTGTTATATCGGCGTGCATGTTCAAAATTAAAACCTTCTCCATTTGTTCTACTTACGTAGACCCCAAACTGTTTCAGAAAAACCTGGTGCTATAATATCAGGAGTAGAAACTCACTCCGCTATTACAACTGTGCTTGGAATTTCAGGGTCCTATTTGGTTACATCCACTAGATTTTAGGTCGTTAATATGTATGTATGTATGTATTTAACTTTTTTTCGAAATAGGCATGTACTTTTGAAACACAATTTCAATAAATCTTATGATATGTAACTAGAAAATTCTTTACGTTGCTTCAAAGCTACTTTTTATATTTCTTCTCGTACGCAATAACGCCATATGGCTTTATTTCTCAAACTGGCCCTAATTCCAATTGCTAATGGAAATAAAATAAGTATAGGCTTATTGCCATTTTCGAAACACAGTTTCTTGAGATAGTATAACATATTACTCACAACAATGTATAGGAGTCAAGTTCTTCCTTTCAAAGTATGTCGTCCATAAAATATACGCGTTCGTGGCCCAGCCCGCCGTGGGCGGCGACGCGGTCCGTTGCGGAACCGCGGGTCGCCGGACAGCGCGATACCGAAGTAGTGAAAAATATAAAAAATATTTTGTAGCTATAATAAAAAACTGTAAATAATTAACCACGAATTTGTAAATGTTTTAGTAATAAATTTGCCTCTATTTTATAAAGAATCGGCAAGTCATGGATAATGTTTACATAGCATATAAGCTAAAATTAACAAAAATGAAAAAGAAAACCTTAAAACCAGCGATTTTTTAATAAATTTGACAATTATACCATTAAACATGTTTAAATTATATCAATTGAAGCATCATCGCGAATAACGTTCTAAGTTACAAAATCATAATTTGTCAGGAGAACAAAAAACGCTAAAATCCTAGTTTTTTAATTTATTTCTTACAACTGTCTCCTTAACTTTTTTTATATCTTTCATATTATCAGGTTTACACCTTCCTTATGATCTTCCAGTGCCCTTTCGAATCACTTTCGACGATTCTATGCAAAATGATGTATGTCAACTAACATTACCCTACTATTTCTAAATGCATTTTTACAGTTATGGCGTGCAAAATTTTTGAAAATTTGTTATTTGAAAAAAGCAAGAGAGCAATACAAAAGGTAATATGCAACAAAACCGGGTTTGAAAAAATTAACACTTAGAACCTTATTCGCGATGATGCTTCAATTATAATATGAAAATTAGAAATTAAAAATCTAGAAATTTTTTATTCCAAATTTTTGAATTCATTTCATAATTAAAAAGAAAATTCGGAATTAAAAACTGCGCGATTTCCAAATTTTCGCTGTGGTATTTTTTATATTATTTTCAAAATCCTACCATTGATTTGAAAATTAATTACTATTAAATATTTTTAATTTATATCAAATGAATTATGAAAATTTGGAATTAAAATTAGCCTGCGGCGCTTTTTTAAATGAGTTTCAAAACACTACCAATGGTGACATTCCCGCTGCCAGTTTAACGGTCGGCAGCACCTGCCTGACGGTGGCGTCGGTCTATATGCCCTACGACACCGAAGAACCTCCACCACAAAGGGAGGTGAAAGATCTGGTGTCAAACTTCTGCACGGGCCATCTTATTATTGGAGCGGACGCTAATGCTCACCACGTCCGATGGGAAAGCTCCGATATCAATGCCAGGGGCGAGTCTCTATTTGATTACCTAATAACAACCAACCTGGTAGTTTGTAACGTGGGTAGAGAGCCTACTTGTATCACCAAAACCCGTAGGGAGGTCATAGATATTACTATTTGTGGTGAAGACGCCTATGAGTGGGTCAGAAAATGGCGTGTTCCTGAATAACATTCATTCTCCGACCACCGGTACATAGAAATAGTTATAGACTTTATTGTAGAGCAACCAATGATGAAGCGCAATCCACGCACAGCAATTGGCAGCTACACAATGAGATATTAGCTAGAGACCTACCAGGACTACCCCCACAAGCCCCCTCATCAGTTGGGGAGCTGGAGGATCTGGTAAAGACATACACTACGGCGCTCTGGAATGCCCTTGAACAAGCTTGTTCAGTGCAAAACCCACCTGGTAAACATAGGCCACATTGGTGGACCTATGACCTGGAACTGCTCCGTAAAACCTGCAGGAAACAATGTAATAAGGCTAAAAGCATCGACACGGAGCCTCAATGGCTCGAATATAAAATTAAACTAAGGGCCTACAAAAAAGCTCTGAGGCAGACGAAGAAATTTCTGCACTGGGGTCGAAAATGTCAACGATACAGCGAGGCTTAGACGAGTGCTCTCAAAAACTCAAACAGCCAAAAGCTATTTGCGCAAACCTGACTGCTCTTGCACACGCAATTTCCAAGGAACTTGAGTGATGAACCCCCAACACCTGCAGCAAAGCTGGCTGTAGACATACCCATCACAGAGGAAAGGGTAAGGTGGGCAGTTAAAAGCTTTGAACCGTTCAAGGCTGCCGGGCCAGACGGGATTATTCCCGCACACCTCATAAACACGTTAGGGACATTAGCTAATGGCTGGTATTTATTTATACAGCCTGCTTGGCTCTCAGTTATATTCCGCGCTCCTGGAGAAGCGCCACGGTAGTGTTTATTCCTAAGGCGGGGAAGGCATACCATTACGAGCCTAAGGACTACTTTCGAGAGGATAATAAACGACTACCTCTCCACTACTATTGATAGCAACCTTATCTCTAGGTATCAACATGCATAGACCAAAGGTAAATACACGGAAACTGCGCTTCACAGCCTAGTACTTGGCTGAAAAAACCAAGTTCCTAGACACAGTTCTGGATAGCAAACTAACCTGGAAGGAGAATGTTCTTCAGCGCCAGAAGAAAGCGTGTGTTGCATTCTACACATGCAAAAGAGCCATTGGCAAAAAGGAGGCTCAGCCCCAAAATATGCAAATGGATCTACACTGCAATCATTCGACCAATCATGCTTTATGGAATTGTCGTATGGTGGCCTGCGCTGAGCAAGGAAAAAACCTAAAACTTGTATGATCTGTGTAAGCGGTGCATTAAGAACAACGCCCAACGAAGCACTCCAGGCCATTCTTGGCATTTTGCCACTCGATCTGGAAGGACACCGGGTAGCAGCAGCATCGGCTCTGCGTCTAAGGGAAACGTCCGGTTGTAGCGCAAGCACTACTGGACACTCCAGTATTTTAGCATCCTACAGTTTTCTTCCGCTGAGCGCAGATCGTTGTGCGACCACAACAGTCGGAGATAGCTGTTTAAAAAAAAAACATTCCCAGCCGGGAAGAATGGGAGAGAACGGATCGGAGTCCCGCCACTCATGGCGGTACTTCCATTTATACCGACGGCTCGAAGTTTGGACGGCAGAGTTGGAGGAGGGGTTTGTTCAAGGGATCTGGAACTTGAGGTCTCCTTCAGACTACCTGATCACTGCAGTGTCTTCCAGGCTAAAGTCTCAGCAATCCTGGATGCCGTGGTCTGGATAAGTAAAAGCGCAATCGGCGAGGATATCGTTATTTTCAGCGACAGCCAAGCAGCCATCAAAACTTTTTGCTCTTATTCGTTCAACTCTGAACTGACGCTCAGTTGTCGTCGATCTCTTCAAGAGATGGCCCAACAGATGTGGGTCCCGGGAAACAGGGACATCGAGGGAAACTGTAAGGTAGACGAACTTGCCAGGCAGGCGTGCCCAAGCCACATGCAAGCTAATGCTGAAGGAGTATACACTCCGTCAAGCCAACGAAAGATGGCAACAATCCCCAGGGTGCCGGATATCCAAACAAACCTGTCGAAAATGGGATCATAAAAGATCTAGAGGCATTACGCCCTAAGAAGGAGCGAAATCTCCATATTAATAGGTGCACTGAAATAAAAAGGTTGAAAGTGCACATTGAAAGTAACATATCAAAACCACTTTCAAAGCGATTATGGTAATACTGTAAATATTACAGTATTTCCTGTAAAACTGGCAGTAAAAACATGTGATTTTTGAAAAATATCAATTAATGATATGAGTCCACTTTCAAATTTATAGTAATTCATATCAGTACGATAGTGTCCACTTTCAAATTTACAGTAATTCATGTCAATATGATAGTATATTCGATGAATGATAGGGGGTCACTTTCAAAATTGATATTACCCACTGTTGGACGAAAAATGACAGGATTTACTTCTAATTTGACGGACGTTTCTTGTAGATTTTTTTTCAGTGTGTTTTAACCGGGCACTGCCTTAATGGTAGGCATGCAGAGGGGCTCGGTGTGCCTTACCGACGATGCTGTAGGAGTTGCAAAGATGATGAGGATGTGGAAACGTTGGAGCACCTCATCTGCAACTGTCCGGCTTTAAGCGGCGCGAGAACGCGCTTTTTTGGAGTTCCCTTCCTGGATAGCCTACGCCAAATCGCGGAGCTGCACATAAAGGACTTGATGGCCTTCATAAAGCTCGTTCCTTTCTAACGATGAAATTCAACATTTACATTTTTTTTAAACCATATTCAAA
The DNA here is from genome assembly GCA_964058755.1 of Campiglossa producta. Lineage (NCBI taxonomy): Eukaryota > Metazoa > Arthropoda > Insecta > Diptera > Tephritidae > Campiglossa > Campiglossa producta. Next base: position 65,753,623 of record CAXKVI010000001.1, read on the forward strand.
TTTTCATTTTTACAATGGATTTCTATAAAAAAAAAATTTGAAATGCGGTTTTCCAAAAAATTTTAATTCTGATTACATATCTTCGTTGTTTATGGAAAACAACGTTACGGACAAATACAAAACCACGTAAGGGACGGTTTGGTCAAAACGACATTTGAATTTGACCCACCACATAGTTGCTCGTACTTAAGTTAAACAGTTTTTTGTCTCTCCTTTGAATTAAGAGTGAACGTTTGTACGTGGTTTTGCATTTGTTCGTTACGTTGTTTTGCGATACAAATTATCCGTTTCGATTAAAGTGAGCATAAAGGGTCAGTTAGATAAAGCTTTATTTTGACTTTACCTCGAACTTTGGCTTTGACAGAAAAGTTCAGTATACGTATTTAAACGAAGCATGGCAAATTGAAGACCTCAAAGTTGGAGCAAGGTTAAAATTTGGCAAACTCTCAAATTTTGCTTGCTTTGCTTGCTTTGACAATCAGATGTTGATGACTTTGCTTTAATTAGAGAATAAAAAGTTGGAGGAAATAATAATTAATTCATGTTTTCTCTATTAAATTAATATACTAACCAAAACACTCTGAATACAAAGAAGTAAAAAACGAAAACAAATGTATGAAAGAAAAGCGTCAAAGCGTTCGTTGTAGCATACCTCTGAAGTTGGACGCAAAGTTTTGAGGTAGCAAATGTCACGCGAGGTTAACAAAGCTTTATGTATTTGGCCCTTGAAAGATATGTATTCCTACAGTGAGCTTCCGAAAAATAAAATGATCCATTTACGTAACAATTTCAAACTAGAAAACCTAAAGGCAAACCTGGAACACCATTTGTTTCAACGCAATGGTCACATGTCAATGGTGGCTGTCAATTGGAATAGTTTCTGGATCAAAGCGTTTTCGCACGATACGATCTACCAATAGGTAATAATGTTCTACTTATTCAAGACATTTTTAATATTCATTTGAGATTTCAGTTTTAATTACTAATTCAATTGTATTTTAATTTCATTTACCGACGGTAATATACAGAAATCGGTTTAAATTGCGTATAAATCTTGAATTACATACATACATAGGTACACATGAACGTACATACATAACCAATCACGAAAAGATGAGCGGATTACTGAGTGAACAGACTAACAAAAGTCAATTTGTACGGGCGGCCTTACGATTCAATTAAAAGAGTTTTTGGCACGCTCTTAAACTCATAAAATCCATAAAAACTTACATAAAAACAATAAAAAATGAAAAGAATTGTTGAGCAGCACATCAGCTACAACTAATGAATACTATAAAAGTGAGTGTAATAAAAAAAAAACAAGAAACAATGAATGAATTTGAATATATGTATACTCACTCGCAACTGAGACAGTGTCGATAAATGAGGCGGGGGACCTTTTTATGAGCCAAGAAGCTCAACAAACCAATTGAGTTTTTTCTACAAGAAATGAACACTCAATGGCGGTTATAGTGGTCGTCTTATTTAGAAGAGCGCGCAGCAAAATGTATGATGATGATGGACGTAACCCCACCTTGAGCAATTTCGCTTTTTTTCAAGATCCCTAGTCCCTAGGCTTTCATAAAAATTTAATCAACTCAAAATTTCAAAGGGCCTCAAATCGTGGATGTCCTGGGTACAACGTAAGCGAATGCAAAAGAAGCGTAGACGTGAGTAACCGCGGCATCAAAAATAACCATCAGTAGCTGCACTGGCAGTCGATGGTTGTGGATATTTGCGTCATCGATTTTAGGAAACGTGTCTACAAAGACTTGAAACTAGCTTGCCTTATTCCACCAAATTCAAACGACAGCAAAAGCAGCAGAAGATAAAAAACACGAACCAATTTTGGTACTGCTGCTGCGCGTTGACGCCTTCTTGGGTCGTAGTACTTTCATATCAAGTTTACTGCTGCATTCGCCAATGTTCTATTCAATCAGTGCAATGCCAAAGGAGCAATGATTTTTATTTTTATGCGCTCACGTAACGATCTCGTTTCCACTTACTTAAATCTCCATTTTAACGGCACATTTTATGTCCCATTCTGGCACTTAGCCACATTTATGGCAAAAGCTTTATAAAAGATAGAGCTTGGTATGCTAAGAAGTTAGGTAAAGCAGAGACAGTTGGCAGCTACGGCGCCAAGGAAATACAGTATAAGACGAACATTTACGACAGCGAGAGTAGCTACCTAGACTTTGAGCAGTGAAATGATATGAGTACTCGTATGAGAGCGGCCAAAATGTGGAGAAAATAGCGAGCTACGAAAGAATGTGCAAAGCTCATTTAACATTCAATTTACCGATTTACTGTACCTATACATAAAAAAGTAGATTCGTAGAAATCTTTTTACACAATCTAGGTAAACGTATATAAATAAAAATAGTTGAAATTAAATGAATTATTCAGGTCCCCTCCTTCAATCAAATTTTTTATCAATCATCAATCAACAAAACAAACATTCACTAAAAAAAGTTTAAAAATTTTTGATAAACCAACAACAGTCAAACGCAAAACATTGATAGCAAACGATTCAGCGCCGATAGTTAACGAAACGATTATGAGGCCATCTCAGTCACACTAAAACAGCCATTAACGACGACAGTTATGGTGGTATTTCTTCTCAGTGAAATGGTTTGTTGTTACTCACTTTATAATCGTTATTGTTGTTTGTAAACGATGGTGGTACTAACGATTCCACTATGCTCATTGAGTTGCAGCGATTGAGAGGAATTCTCACGGTCAGCAGAACAATATATGGATAAATGTAAACTTGTATAAATATCCACGTACACATTCATACGTAAATATTTGCTCATGGATGTGTGTTAACAAAAAAAAATCAATTACCTATAAACATGGGTGCCCTGCTCTCGCATTTCGTTAAACGAACGAAAGCTATGTACATCCATCTGGGCGTTTCCTGCAAAACGTCAAGCGTTTAGTGGAACAAATATTGAAGCAGTTAAAAATATTTCTGTGCCAATCAGTATTCATAGACAAACCAGTGGCAAAACTGCAAAACCACGCATCGTATCTAATTCTGCAAAACGCCAGCAACATTTATGTCAACAATTTTCTGAGGGCCCTACCATTTACATCTATTAATTTATACCTACTTAAGAAAACTACATGGATGGAGGCTTGATCGTGGAAGTGAAAATTTGTCTTAAAATTTAACAATTTGTATTTGAAAAACTGGATGATTGATTGCAACTTACATGGTTTTGCCGTTTTTTTTAACGATACATAAATATACATATGTACATTTCATCTGAATCAAATACTTATACACCTTTTTCAGTTGATATTCAGAAAGTTACAATTTATATTCAGAAAATTAAGATTGATATTCAAAATTTCCATTTCATATTCAAAAAATTACAATTCATATTCAGAATTTCCACTTGATATACAGAAATATATAATTATTATTCAGAAAGTTCCATTTGATATTCAGAAAATTAAAATTGATATTCGGAAAATAACAATTCATATTCAGAAAATTTCTTTCTCTTTCTTCTTTTTCTTTCCGCATTTGAAATTTGTTTATGTAAATTTGGATTTCTGAATATCAATTGTAGTTATCTAAATATGAAATGAAATTTCTGAATATCAATTGGAATTTTCTGAATATCAATTGTAAATTCTGAATATCAATTGTAATTTTCTGAATATAAATTTTAACTTTCTGAATATAAACTGAAAAAGGTGTAGTTCACGTATTTTTTTTAAATGCATATGTACCTAATGATAAAAAATTAGTAACATTATTAGTTATGAACAAAATATATAGTCGTCGAACATTCATCTATTTAAGAACAAAATCTAGAGAAACTTTATTAGCTGAATCTAAAATTTTTTGTTCTTGTGATAATTTGTAAGGATTACCGGGTTCATTGATTTTTTTCTTGATTGTTTATGATTTTTCAAGAGGGAAAGTGGAACATTTTTTAAATGTCATAATTTCCCATTGCTGACAGAACGTAGCAATAAAAGTCTTTTTATTATCAATAGTTAGAGGTAACTACACGGTTAAAAATTTGAACCTAAATTTTAAACTTTTTTGGACTACATATAAATATGACGAAACCAAATTTCAAGTTTTCAAGAAAATTGGCTAATTATAAACCAGAAAGGGTTTAACAATTTTTCAAAGATAAAATAATTTTTTTTGTCGGTTGACGGGGATTCAAACCAAGTCATGCCCATTTCAAACCAAAAAGTTTTAATTTTAAGCCGAAAAGTTTTAATTTTCAATCCAAAAAGTTTTAATTTTAATCCAAAATGTTTTAATTTTCAAACCAAAAAGCTTAAAGAATAAAATAAAATTAAACAAGTAAGGAAGTCTAAGTTCGGGTGAAACCGAACATTACATACCCAGCTGTGCACATAAAGTGGGCGTGATCGTTCACCGATTTTTCTTATTTTCTGTGGTAGTACTCTACATAAACATAACATGCCTGGTACCTAGTTTCGTAAATCTATCTCACACCGTTCTGAAGGTGTTAGCAGTCGAATTTAAAAATTGCTTGACTCATAAGTGGGCGGTGCCACGCCCACTTTCCAAAATTTTGAAAAAATTATGTAAAGAATATGAAAGTTGATGTATGTACCAAATTATATTATTATAGCGAAATCAGTTAATTAGATATGGACTTTTCAATATTTCCACCTCCTTTCAATATAACTTTTATGAAAAAGTAGGCGTGGTCGCGAAGTGATTTCGTTTATTTTCTATAGCTGAATTTACCACAACAATAGTATGTCCTCTACGAAATTTCGTTATACTAGCATAAACTGTTCTGAAGTTATTAAGAGTCAAAATTTTAAAATTTCTTCAAATATTCGTGGGCGGTACCACGCCCCCTTTTCAACAATTTTTATAAAATCGGCCTTAGAACATCTAAATCAATACATATTGCAAATTTTATCATTGTAGCTGCTTCTAATATTGAATTAACCCATTTTATACGTTTTTCGAAATTTTCGATATCGAAAAAGGGGCGTGGTTATGGTCCGATTTTACCCATTTTCAATAGCAATCTATTCTGAACCCAAATAAGTACGCATGCCAAATTTGGTGAAGATATCTCATTATTTGCTCAAGTTATCGTGTTAACGGACAGACGGACGGACGGACAGACGGACGGACATGGCTCAATCAAATTTTTTTTCGATCCTGATCATATTGATATATGGAAGTCTATATCTATCTCGATTCCTTTATACCTGTACAACCAACCGTTATCCTAACAAAGTTATAATACCCTGTGTACAAGTACAGCTGGGTATAAAAATGTGGCACTTGGCAGGATTCGAACGAAAACGCTAAGGAGTCACAGCGGACTGCTCTACCGCTGAGCTATGCCGCGCATAAAGTGTTTGTGGGCAAAATTCAATTACATTCAAATAAAAAAAAAAATGTATAATGCTTTTTCATTTAGATCCTAAATCGAAACCAAAAGAAATTGAAATTTTTTTTAAACTTTTGGAAGGCTTAAAATATTCCAAAGAAAAGTTTAAGAAACCGCTTAAACTTTAGACGGGCTTAAAATTTAGGCTCATTTTTTTAGCTAAATTTTTATGGAACTGCACCGATAACACTGAAAAAACTTAAAAATTGTATCAGGAAAAAAGGAAAATGTCCGTTGAGTTGCACTCTTTAACCTTTGCAAATAATTCCTAAAAGCTAATACAAATCTTATTTTTAAAGAATGTGGTTATACGTAGTATGTACTTTCGAACATATACAAATTTCAATTGTAAAGCCCAAATTCGTTTTCGTGCCCTCAGAAATGCAACAACGGGATTTTTCGGTGGCCCACGAGTTACACTTATTTGAGTCCCTAAAGCACAAGTGGTATAAATCCACTTATTCTTGTTGCTAGTTATTAAAGGGTTTGCTAAAAGTTGGAAATCAGGATTGAACTCATACACTATGTTTTTGAATAAAGCTTCAGAAAAGGGTTATATTTAAATTAAATTCATTTTTTCAAAACTTTTTATTCATAGATTTAGGTTTTTTGAGTACCCCAAAGTACTTGTACACTTGTGCTGTTAAATGGTTTTAACGTTTTGTTTAGAGCACAAGTGGTATAAGTCCACTTATTTTTATTTCTAGATAATAAAGTGTTTGCTAAAAGTTGGATATAAATATCAAACCCCCTCTTATTCATAAAAATATTAAAGGTTTTTTAAGCTCTTATTATTCAAAATTTTTATGAAAATGTCATTTTAAAAAGCTTTATAAACCAATTTTATTTTTATGAATATCGTGGTATGTTTTTGAATAAAACATCAGAAAAAAGTTATACTTAAATTAAATTCATGTTTTCAAAACTTTTTCGTAAATTAAGGTTTTTTGAGTACAAACAAAATCGATATCAATGACACTCCAATTTAATACAGTGAACCAAAGGAAAACTGGGACAGCTTTGAAATGGGTTTAGTCGAAACATATATGTGTACGCATAAGTTAAAGTTTACAAAAAGTGCATGCGAGTTAATCACCTTTTGCGGAATTCCTAACAAAAATTTTAGTATGCCGTTTTATAACCCTTTGACATTTCGTAGGACATCAACACGTATAAAATACCACTTGCTTGTATGGTAAAAAGACAAAAGATTGACTAGTTGGGCCTGGTGCACCAAATAGTTGTAGATAAAGTAGTTTTCAACTAGTTGCCCCCGCTGCAGGGTACATACATTTTCATCGTACCCATATACAAACTACATATCGTCGGTGTGTATGCAAAAAAGCGCAACGGACAAATGTAAAACTACGTACAAACTTTCACTCAAATTTTAGAGGAGAAACAAATAACAGTTTGAGGTGGGTCAACTTAAAATGTCGTTTGTTTAACATTCTATTGCACAAACCCCTAATTGTTTTGTTGCTAATAAATGGTGTCCTTTACGTGGTTTGGATTTGTCCGTTACGTTTTTTTGCACAAACACTGACGATGTATTTATTTAAAGAGTTATGTATGATTTATATGTTTTTACTTTTATAATTTTTTACATTGGGAAAATAGATAGGGAAGTTAAAGCGCTGTGTGCAGTTGAAAATAAAAACAAAAACTCCATATTAAACTTTAGATAAAAAAGCTCCAAAAACTAGGTTGTTCTACTTGAAAAATCAGTCAAACCAATGCTTATTTCTATTTTAAGAATGTCCAAGTATCTGACCTATAATTAGCTTTTAAATTAATTTTTAAAATAAAGCTTTCGTTACTATTGGATAATAGAAAAAATATCTATACAAAATCTCCGTAACCCAGGAAATGCCCGAATCTTACAAATATCTTTACAAATAAAAAAGCGTACCAAAAGCGCGCATACTCATCCTCATACTCCATTTATTCGAGTTTTCTTTTTCCATCATGAATTCTTTGATTGTACAGAATATTTGGGAGAGAATCAACCAACCCTCTAACTTCCCGTTCGCCGACGATTAGAGAGAGTGGAATTCTCTTGCTTTTCACTCTTAACTGCTGTGTCTCCGGCCATCTCAGGCCATCGCACGGTTAATGCTATGTAGCTTCATTGCACTGCTCGTTCTTCGCGATTTGATTGCTGTCATCTCTTTCTCTCAAACGCTATTTCTGTTTAATGGCTTCTGTGATGGCCTTTTTGAGTTATCGCCTATTTGCCTTGCAATCATGGCTTCCGTATGTGCGCCGGCGTCACAGAATCCTATGTGAGAAGCCATTAACATATATTTTTATGGCCGTTATTGTTATTATTATTGTTGGCGCAACGAAGGCGTGGCCTCATCCAATTGTTGATTTGCTTTCACATAATTCTATGATAGCAACGACTGTTAGCAGTAGCGCTTTTATTACTCATTTTATGAAACATTTTAAGCCAACAACACTGTCGCCGGCTTGGTAAAACAAATGTTGAGTTTCCGGCGCTTTGTGTGGATAACGTTTTAAAACGATTTTTTGATCGCTTTTAGCGGCGGCATACGTATGTATTTATGTATATAGGAACAAGTACCTATATACATATATATTTTTTGCAGTAGCTGTTTGTGCAATTTCAGTATTATAGCAGTAATGATAATTTTCGGAATTGTTATTAGATTGTTGAAATAGCTATAAAACTACATTTTATTGCTTCTTAAATTCTTTTTTTTTTAAGTAAGCATAGCCATACATACTTACTGGTAAACAAAAATTTTTAAATCGTATTGCGTTTGTTGTTCGTTGTTGACACTATCATTTTAGTGCTTCAATATTCATTACAACACCCACAGAATGTATGGGATTTGCAAAAGTATGAAATTATTTCGCCCCGCACGCATTTCCTGAAAGAATGGGGATAAAAAATAAGATCTGTAAAAAAATCTGGCCATCTGTAGTGCAAAATTCAATGGAAATTTGACCTAAAGGCTAAAAATGCACTAAAAAATTGTATATGTCTTTATTGGCTAATATCTCCTAAATCAGTATTTTTAGGAGAAATAATGAGATAAATACTTTTATTTAGATTCCAGTCAGGAGTAAATTGCCCATATAAATGTTGTACCTGGGAGTGTCCTTTCAAGGACTTTTAATAAGTCGAAGTTAATTTTTTATATTTTTGTAATGGTCAAATAAAATACTTGCAAAATGATGGATTAGATAAGCTATACACCTTTTGGTAGGATATTAGCCACAGTTTAATATTAACATTGCATTTTAATTTTACTAACATTTTTGCAATGGTGGGTTGGCGCAAAACTGAGAAAAAACTGTTTTTAAATTTCTAAAAACATACAATATGGTGTAGTTCAGGGTTCAAAGTTCAAATTCTCTTCCCTCCAAATGCAGTTTCTGAAAGTTTGGGGATAAAAGACAAGATCTGTAAAAAAATCTAGCATATCTGTAGTGAAAAGATTCCAAAAAGAGCAAAAATGCACTAAAAAAATGTATTTATCTCTATTGGCTTACATATATCTCGTGAAACAATAATTTGAAGAGAAATAATGACATAACAACTTGTATTTGGATTGGAGTCACGAGTAAATTGGCCATTTAAATGTTGTACATCCGAGTGTCCTTTCAAGGACTTTTAATAAGCCGAAGTTAATTTTATTTTTATAATGGTCAAATAAAACAAATAAATAAACTATAAAGCAGATTTATTTTATCATGGAATTTTGAAAACTGAAACTAAGTAAAGTAAACAAATTATAGATTATTTAAACAAAAACTGTTCGAAAGAAAATGTTTAATATTGTTATAGGCTTCAAACTGTTTTATATTATTATTTAATTTGTTCCTTTAACTAGTATTAACCATTTTACTTTAAAATAGCATATAAAATTAGAATCTATGCCCCTGAATTATCTCAGTCATTGGTCGCACGATTGTGTATACCGCGTGGTTTTGGCACTGGACAAGCCTGCTCTAGGGCATTCGAGAGCGCCGTTGTAAAGGTCTTTACCAGATCCTCCAACTTCCCTACTGATGAGGGGACTTGTGGGGGCAGTGCGGTAGGTCTCTAGATAAAATTTCATTGTGTAGCTGCCAGTTAGTGTTCCGTGGGTTGCGTTTCATAACCGGCTGCTCAACAGAAAAGTCTAGAACTAGTTCTATGTACCGGTGGTCGGAGAATGAATGTTCATCGAGAACACGCCATTTTCTGACCCACTCATAAGCGCCTTCGCTGCAAATAGTGAGATCTATGACTTCCCTGCGGATTTTAGTAATAAACGTAGGTTCGTTGCCCACGTTGCAAACTACCAGGTTAGTTGTTAACAAATAGTTAAACAACGACTCTCCTCTAGCATTGATATCGGAGCTTCCCCACTTGAGGTGATGAGCATTAGAGTCAGTTCCGATAATAAGATGACTCATGGAAAAATTTTCCACCAGGTCTTTTACCTCCCTCTGTGGAGGAGGTTCCTCGGCGTCGTAGAGCATATAGACCGACGCCATCGTCAGGCTGGTACTGTCGACTGTTAAACTGGCAGCTTAAACGTCAACATTGGTATAGTTGGGCAAGAGAAAGGCGTTCAGCTCAGACTGCCCCCTCGCTGGCTCGGATAAGCTTAGAACCCTTAGACCCCGAACCGCAAATCCTTGAGCTGTTCACCCAGGGTTCTTGGATGAGGACCACATCTACGTCGCCTTTAGAAAGACGACTGATTAAAGCAGCCGAGGATGCCTTAGATTTGTGCAGGTTTATCTGAAGCACCACTAACATGGGAGCGCTCGCACTTCCCTGTTCTAATATTCATACATGCGTTCATTACATAAATATCTTAAATTATTAATATTATCAAATTAATTAGCCAACGATGCAATAAATCTGATGTAGGGTAACTGTACTAGTATCCGGAGATGGTAGATAAATCACGCAATAAGTAGTCTCATATAACCACATAAACGCCAATCTAAACGTTTTCTGCATAAATTTGGATAGTTTTAGAAAAATCGACCCAATACTTTAAAATATACGCGTTATTTTAGTGTCATGGCCCAGCCAGCAAGGTACCGTAAGTTTTACGAACATTGCGATTTACGAGCTATTCTCGAATAAAAAAACAATAACAAAAGAAGCTTTTCCTGTCACGTCAAAAAAAAAAAAAATAAAACAAAAAATTTCAAACAAAAAATTTTAAACGAAATTTTCAAACTGATATTTTAAAAGTAAGTATGTCTGTAAAATATCTAATTAAAACTACAAATAACATAAAATATATCTTTTAAATTATTACTAGCGTACTGGAAGGTGGATTTGCGGAAAAAGAAAAAGGGAGAGAGAAAGTAGCTGCTATTCTGGGATCTCGGGTTGCCCTCTGGGTTGTATGACCCACTATATATTAAGTTGTGCTGCCTAACATGTAAACCAATATCAGTACTTACACGCTGGCAAAAAGATATACAATTTTATTATTTAATAAAAAAACTGTATACCTAAAATTGAAATCAGTCGGTAAGACAGTCTAGGAAGTCGGTTTTTCTATCGAAAATCGTTTACGAGAACATTTACGATAAAAAAACGGACGTAAAAAGATTCATATACGAGTGCTTTTTCGATACTTTTACGACAATCGTAGGCGAAAACAAATCATTTCAGAGTGAAACCGGATTCGTAGGCGAATCATAGACGGATAGCATAAACGATATTTTCTCAGAGTTTTTTTTGGAGAAAACGTCAGTTTACGAGCTCGTTTACGATGATTTTGCTGGCTGGGGGGTTGAGTGTGGCAGTTTTTTGTTTTAAAAAAGGATTTGCCTAAACGGGTATTTTTTAGAATAGTATAATACCTAAAAGTTGGTGTACTTGTTTGAAATGTAAGAAATTTTTAGTAAAAAATCAAATTTCCCGGCTTAAATTATTACTGTCCGAAAACTGAAACACAAATTTGTGATAATTTTCAGTATCTGGACAGGCTGTATTGCACTGGAAATAAGGCAAAAACGGCGAAGTTTTCTTTATATTATATGATTTACAAAGTAAAATACATCTTTTCCTGCCTATTTTCATTATTAGGGCAGGTTTATATAAGAAAAAATAGCCCGAAAAAGCTCCGGCAATATCCAGGAATATGCCTCAAACGTATTTCACAGCATTTCCGAGGTATGTAAATATGTATTTTAAAGAAATTAATCAAAATTTTAGTTAAATCTAAATTTAAATTCCAAATTTTGCATACAAATTGTAAGTGTCCGAATACTGAAACTAAAGTGTTTACTAGAGTTGGGCGTCGTACGTGTTTTTGACCGTGACACGAAACAAGCACGCGTGTGTCATGTGCTCGTGTTTGAAAATGCGATTTCCGTGATATCGATTTATTTTATTTTACCATTATAACAGTTTTGCGTTGTGTTTTGTATGTATGTACATAAATACTTTAAAAAATATGTGTAAAAACATATCGACGACTGAGTGGAAGATCACTTTGTTTCAAAATATTTTTCAAAAACGTTGTTGTTTTTGTATCAAATTCTTAGATAGAGCGTTGCTGAAAAAAGTTTTAAAGAGAGTGTTATTTAAAAAAATTTTGATATAGGGAGTTTTTGAAAAATATTTTGAAATAGGGCGACATGCCACCCAGTCGTCGATACATACATTATAAGCTTTAGATGTATAAGTACATACCATGCACAAAGTACATTTACAAATATATACAAAAATAAGTAAGGAACTCTAAGTTCAGGTGAACCGAACATTTAATACCCAGTGGTAATTTTTAGAACGGGATAATAATCATTAGGCCCTAGGAGGATTTACTTAATTTCCGTTACCGAATTATTTCAATTTATGTGATTTTCGATATCGAAAGTGGGCGTGATTGGAGAGCGATTTTTTCCAGTTTCATCAGGTATACTCCCAACAATACTAGTATGATTTGTGCCAAATTCCATCGTTCTATCGGTTTAAGAGTTACGACCAGTCAAATTTTCAAAAATGCCTCCCTTAAAAGTGGGTGGTGCCACGGCCACTAAAAAAATGTATGGAAAAATCATAAGAGAATGACCAGGGGGATTCACCTATAAAATTATATCATTTTAGCCATTTCAGCTGCCGAAATAAATCAATTTAAGCGATTTTCGAAATTTTCGATATCGAAAAAGGGGGCATGGTTATCATCCGATTTCGCCCATTTTCAATAGCAACCTACCTTGGCCAGAAAGTAACCTGTGTACAAAATTGCATGCAAATATCTCAATTTTTACTCAAGTTAATCCTAAGAACTTTCATATATGGAACTCTATATCTATCTCGATTATTTTGTGCCGTTACATACAACCGTTATGTGAATAAAATTAATATACCCTTGTACTAGTACTAGTACGCTGGGTATAATAAAAAAAGCCCAAAAATATATACAGATTTCCTGCTGAAGACGCGAAAGCGTTGAAACGCGTAGAAGAGAAGAAAAGCTTTTTGGTTTTCTTTAATTTATCGGCCGAAGCAGCTCCAACCGAGCAAACAAAAAATACCGTTTTATTTCTTTTCGTGCGTGTTTAGTGCGTGTCGTGTTTTAGTAATTTTTCCCCGTGCGTGTTACTGCGTTTTTTCGAAAATCTGTTTCGTGAACGTGTCGTGTCGTGTTGCAAAAATCATGCACGCGCCCACCTCTAGTGTTTACGGTCCGGAGACCGGGGAAAAACGAACTTTTTGAATTTTTCATTTAATAGTATTAACAACATAGTTACGCAATCCACAAGGTCTACTATAACGTGCTACTCGTCTGTTAAGCTATATTTTTCAAAAAATTTATACTGGAAACCATGGAAACATACAACTAGGGTTGCCAGATTTTGAAACAGCGATATCAGTATATTGGAGTCTGGCATCAGTAGAAAATTAGTACAAATTCAATACAGCATCCCAACAAGCAAATTAACTTAAAATAATTTTTTGTAATGCTTTCCGAAATAAACATGACCTTACTAAACGCTGCTTTTTCGTTTACAAAACATTTTAAAGTAAACTTTATATAAATGAAAGCTCATAAAACGTTTTCAAAGAGAGCTTTTTACGAATGTTTTTTTTTTTCTAAATCTTTATTTAAATCATATTTTTAAACATACCCTAGCGGACCCTCACCCACTTCGCTGGGTGAAAGAAAAAGAGAAATGAAAGTTGCTCTTTGTTTTTTTCTTGTTTTATCATTTAATTCATGTTCGGCCTCTTTTTTGTGACTTATTCTAATAACAATGTTTTATTTATTTTAGTGACTTACTTTTATTATTGTAAACTAACAACTTATTCTAAAGCCTTCTGATACACAACATTTTTGGTTTTATTTTCATGCGGTGTATAAATATACATTCGTTAAGAGTTGGTCTAAAGCAAGCCCCGGCAGCTAGTGGGACAATTGTCCGAAAATCTGAAAATCTAATTCTCACAGATTATTACCTGGCCACTTAAATAATGAAATTCTTGCTGCGCTTCTAATAGTACATTTATACTGCACCAAATTTGGCGAATTTGAATGAGCCTTTCGAACATGTTTACACTAGCAAATTTGCATTTGTCTTCACCTTCCCTGCAAGAACCTTCTACCAGAACACAAAGCCACCGAAAGAAAATGCACAACCGTGATATTTTAAACACCTGTAGAGTAATAATAAATGAAAAGTCAAGAAGACTTCTGTCTTTTCTTGGTAGAATTGGTCCATTTTCTTAAAAAAAAACTAGTTGAAATTGTCATTTACTGCTGTTCATAATGCAAAAGTTATCACACGTTAATTACTCATTAAGGTTCTTGCTGGGCAATTCTAAATGTGGATCACCAGCAGGGTTGCTATTTAGATGAACTGTGGATTGTATTGTTCGGTGAATGAGACCAAATGTGATGGAATTCCAAATTTGGAAAATGAGATTTGTATAGAAAAAAGCGCCAAATTTGCAATTTTTCGCCAAATTTACCATATTTGGTGCGGTGTAAATGTACTTTAATCAATCAATGCATGCCATTTTTTTGTTTTGCTCAGTCGCTCACTTGGAAGCAACGAGGCAACAACATACGCTCTTTCACTAACATAACCGGAGTAACAATTTTGCCGGGACCTGGTCTAAAGAGTTAAATGACCCTTATGTAACTAAAGCCCTTTTCACGACATTAGTAAGACCGATTTTAGAGTATGGCTCAATTATTTGGTGTCTCATTTACCAAGTCCGCATAGATCGCATCGAATCAGATCAAAAGCAATTCTTACTTTTCGCGTTAAGGTATCTTCCATGGAATTCTGGGTACAACTTGCTCCCTATACTAATCGCCTGAAACTTATTAACTTTCCTACCCTTGCCAGTCGTAGGGAAATGCTCGGAATTGTATTTATGGTCAAATTATTGAACGGACTGGTCTCTAACCCATTTCTTTTGAACGAAGTAAACTTTAACGTCCCTTCTCGGCCTTCAAGACATTTTAAACCTCTTATCTTAAAACAGTGTAGGACAAATTTTGAATTAAATGAGCCCTTCCGATGTTTGTGCCAAAATTACAACTCTCGTTCAAGCTTATTTGATATTTCTGACTCGCTTTTAAGTATTAAAACATCGATACTAAATTTATTTTGTAACTTAACTGATGAGTGTTTCTCTGTAGCTGAGCAGTTTTAGACCTCCGCCACCTTCAAGCACTCCGCAAATTTAATCCGTGCGTCATGCGAATGCACCCCTCGTGTCGGTTGGGCGGGATAGTGGGTTAACCGTTGGGAATTAATAATAAAAAATAAATATCTCTATCCTAATTTTCAGCCCCCTACTTTAACCCTATTTAGAGAAATTCAACCTAAAGAAATTAAGTTTGTGTGGGAGGTGCCCCGCCTTTTCACATAACCCCTACTTGCGGTGTTGATATCCTATAGCTCTGTATCGATTTCCAGGTCCTTACCTTAGACCCTTTCACAGATATTCTGCTTGAAAATTTAAATTTGTATGGGAGATGCCACGCCCCTATTTCTGATAACCCCCTTTTTATGTGTGAGAATGCTTTTGATATCATATAGGTCTATACCAATTTTCAGGTCCCTACCTTGAACCCTTTCACAGATATTCTGCTTGAAAATTTAGTTTGTATAAGAGGTGCCACGCCCCGTTTTCTGATAACCCCCCTTTTTATGTGTGAGAATGCTTTTGATATCATATAAAAAAAAAAAAAAACTAATGGCGGCGATATACCTACAGGTTATCATCATAACCTCTAACGAGATTTTTAGCCGAGCTTCTCTTTCCAACTTGTGGTGTGTTGCTTTTTGAGTTTTTCCTACAAGTTGGCGGGACCTACAGTTTTTTGCCGACTCCGAACGGCACTTGCAAAGCAAATGAATTTTTTGCTGAGAAGCTTCTCATGGCAGAAATACACCCGGAGAGTTTGCCAAACTACTGCCGAGGGGCGACCCCGTTTTAGAAAAATTCTTTTTCTAAATAATTTTTGATGTTACTTTTGCCGGGCATCGAACCGCCATGATATCATATAGGTCTATACCAATTTTCAGGTCCCTAACTTGAACCCTTTCACAGATATTGTGCTTAAAAATTTAGTTTGTATGGGAGGTGCCACGCCCCCTTTTTTATAACCACCCTTTTTATATGTGAGAATGCTATTATTATTATATACTCGTAGGTCTATACCAATTTTCAGGCCTCTACCTTGACCCTTTCACAGATATTCTGCTTGAAAAATTTAGTTTGTATGGGAGGTACCACGCCCCCTTATCTGATAACCCCTCTTTTTATGTGTGAGAATGATTTTGATATCATATAGTCTATACCAATTTTCAGGTCCCTACCTTGAACCCTTTCACAGATATTCTGCTGGAAAAATTAAGTTTGTATGGGAGGTGCCACGCCCCCTTTTCTGATAACCCCCCTTTTTATGTGTGAGAATGATTTTGATATCATATAGGTCTATACCAATTTGAGGTCCCTACCTTGAACCCTTTCACAGATATTCTGCTTGAAAAATTTAGTGTGTATGGTAGGTGCCACGACCCCTTTTCTGATAACCCCCTTTTTATGTGTGAGAATGCCTATGATATCATATATGTCTATACCAATTTTTTGGTCCCTACCTGGAACCCTTTCACTGATATTCTGCTTGAAAAATTTAGTTTGTATGGGTGCGCCCCCTTTTTTAGTTATAAACCTTCTCCTCATGTGTCTCTTTAATGTGTCAAAGTTTGGTTAAAATCGGTTCAGCCATTCTCCGTAAAGTTCATTACAACGCAAAAAACGGCTAAATTTTTATATATATAGATTTAATATTGCAAAGTGAAGAGATTCAACACAATATTTTGCAGGAAACAATACAGTATACTATGGATTTTGTGGTGGGAAACAATTGAAAAGTGTACGAAAAATGTATGAGGCCTATTAGGAACTCTAAGTGAACCATCGTCCGCGGATAATTTTACTTTATCATGTGGAAATTCTATCGATTTACATACTGCTCGTTCCATTGTAAACAGATATATTTCAACATTTTAAATTAAAGTTTTGGAATGAGAGCAAATGTTAATACTTTTCCGGTTATGTTTTAAACCAAAATTATTTAAAACATTGGAGAGAGCGCTTTAGTATTAATTTGGTATTATTTTAAAACCATTTTTGATTAAAGTAATTTCCAGAATCTTAAAATAATACTATTTGGTATTAAAGCACAAATTTAGTTCCAAAAAGCTTTCATTTTAAAAAGTGATGATGATTCCGAATATTAGCTTGGGAGCGCTTTTCGGCTTGTATACAGCCCCTTCTAAACTTTTTCCACTTAAAGCTCATTCGACTAGCATGCGAAATTCCTATGAACAAATAAGACTTTTTCATATAATAATCATTTTAGTCGCGTAAACGCTTAAAGCTGTGGACTTATCCAAAAAGACTAAACTAAAATAAACTACTACTAATGGCGGCGATATACCAACAGGTTATCATAACCTCTAACGAGATTTTTTAGCCGAGCTTCTCTTTCCAACTTGTGGTGTGTTGCTTTTTGAGTTTTTCCTACAAGTTGGCGGGACCTACAGTTTTTTGCCGACTCCGAACGGCACTTGCAAAGCAAATGAATTTTTTTCTGAGAAGCTTCTCATGGCAGAAATGCACCCGGAGAGTTTGCCAAACTACTGCCGAGGGGCGACCCCGTTT
This sequence comes from Campiglossa producta, assembly GCA_964058755.1. NCBI lineage: Eukaryota > Metazoa > Arthropoda > Insecta > Diptera > Tephritidae > Campiglossa > Campiglossa producta. Next base: position 65,771,218 of record CAXKVI010000001.1, read on the forward strand.
AGAAAAATTCTTTTTCTAAATAATTTTTGATGTTACTTTTGCCGGGCATCGAACCGCCACGACTTGGTGTAGAAGGCCGAACACTTAACCTCTACACCACGGCGGCCGCCAATACTAAAACTAAAATAAACTACAACGCACAAATTGCAGAACGTTAACGCATAAAGTGCCTGTGAATTCATATGTATGTACTACATACTTGCATATGTTTGTATAAATGTATGAATATATGTACGTGAAAGAGCAAATTAACAACACACCTTTTAGTAATAAACAAAAATGTCACCGACGAAACTTTACACCGGTAAGGGAACGAAAATTACTAGATTTATAGCTTTTCGAGTTGATCACGTACAACTCGCAAACCAAACACAATAAACTTCAGCGGTTCAAAACACTATTAAGAAATAAACACGAGTAAGAACCTACAACAACATTGAACATTAGAGCTTCATGAATATTGAGTTAAAAATAAAATTTTTTTCGTTATTCAGTTAAAATAGAAGTGATATACATTAAGGCGCCTCACGCTCCATACAAAAAAAAAATGGACACCCTGTTTCCATCGGAATTATAAAATTGGTCAAAATATTTCGAAAAAATATTAAGATTTACTGGAGCTAAACCGCCTTAAAAAAACGCTAAAAATATCCTTTTTTATGTATAAAAAGAGTATGAAAATATATTTTTTAATAAAAAGCACCTGAGATGATGAATTAGCTGGAGAACAAAAGGTAAGCATAAAAAAGTTTGAAAATTTTATAAACGCAATCCAAATATTGAGATGTATGATGCTGTTTTTGGTCATATTTCGAGGGGTAGGTTTGTGGAAAACTTTAATAACTCAGCCAATTATTGACGTATTTGGACGATTCGTATCATTTGAAAGGTATTTTCGAGACGTTGTCATTTCTGCAAAAGTTAACCCTTTTTGGCCCAATTTTCCACATTGCGAATATTAGCACACAGTTATACAGTTACCAAATTTACAAACTTTTTTATGCTTACTTTTTGTACTCCAGCTAATTCATCATCCCATGTGATTTTTATTAAAAAATATATTTTCATACTCTTTTTATACATAAAAAAGGATATTTTTAGCGTTTTTTTTAACGCGGTTTAGCTCCAGTAAATCTTAATATTTTTTCGAAATATTTTGGGAGAGTCCTTAGAAAAGAGTGAATTTTAAAATTCCGGTGGAAACACTGCAACTTTTTTTGGCGAGGCGCCTTAATATACATACATACTTAATTTAAAAATCACTTATGAAGAAGAGATATACGCCATCAAATTTCTCGGCGGCGGCGGCATACGACAAAAATTACTACTTACCTGCAAAACGCTCTAGACTGAAATTTACTCAGACCATCCGCTTTCGAGTAATCTAGTACTAAACATAGATATGCTCGTTCTAAATCCCGTTTTTGTCAAAAATTTAAAAGAACGTTTGGGAAAAAGATAAACACAGGTTCCTAAATGAAATTGAATGGGCTAAAAAAGGTGCTGAACGTTAGTTTTCAAAAATTATTTAGTATTGATGTTAAAAATATTGAAATTCTTTATTCTGTTATTGTTTTTTGCCGAATTTTTTACTCAATGTAATTAATTTATAATCTACCTCATCTTAAATTATTATCTTATCATTATATTACTTAAAATATAGCTTTTCCACCACAATGGTTTGCAAGTTTTATATTAAAAATGAGATAAGCTCTACTAAACTAAACTTAATGACAGACCTCTACACCTTTTTCACATTATAATGAGAAACTTTCAACTGTAAATGGGAAAATTTTATTTAGAAATCAAATTAGTCAATTTAAAATGAGAAAACTTCACTTCACAATCAGATTAGTCAAGTTAAAATAAGAAAGCTTTAGTATAAGATAAGAAACCTTAATTTGAAAATTAGAACAGTCACTGTAAAATAAGGTAGAGTGTTCGGCCGACTACACCAAGTATTGGGGTATCGCAACCCGGTAAAAGCAATATCAAAAATTATTCTAAAATAAAATTGCAGGTGCCGTTCGGAGTCGGCAAAAAACTGAAGGTCCCGCCAAATAGGAAGAGAAAAAAAAAAAAAAAAAACTAATGGCGGCGATATACCAACAGGTTATCATAACCTCTAACGAGATTTTTAGCCGAGCTTCTCTTTCCAACTTGTGGTGTGTTGCTTTTGAGTTTTCCTACAAGTTGGCGGGACCTACAGTTTTTTGCCGACTCCGAACGGCACTTGCAAAGCAAATGAAATTTTTGCTGAGAAGCTTCTCATGGCAGAAATACACCAGGAGAGTTTGCCAAACTACTGTCGAGGGGCGACCCCGTTTAGAAAAATTGTTTTTCTAATTAATTTTTGATGTTACTTTGCCGGGCATCGAACCGCCACGACTTGGTGTAGATGGCGAACACTTAACCGCTACACCACGGCGGCCGCCAAAATAGGAAGAGAAGCTCGGAAAAAAATCTCTTTAGAGGTTATAATGATAACCTGTTGGTATATCGCAGCCATAGATGAAAAAACGGCCTTTAATGTCATAGATATAAATATTGAGCGTTACAGAGAAAATTCGACAAAAACTGTCACCATCGATAACACTCCCCAAAACCTACTGGGGTGATTTTGTCGCTGCAAAAACCACAACAAAACCCCTATACATGAACTTGAAGATTTTTTTCAAACTAGATATTTGAAGTAAGAACAATTCCGACAGAGCCAAATTTTTGCAGAGTTTACTCTCAGAAAGAAAATTGCAAAAATTTGGGGTCAAAAGTCGGGAAAAATCAAAAAAAATTTAGATCTGAAGCCACACTACGCCATTTCCACATTCCATTTGGGATCAAGTTTCAATGCGGGCTATAATTATCCCACACAGCCTTGAAAAAAAGATACCTCCGCTGGCGTGCGCCGCCGCCGGATCGCCGGCATTTAAGCCATTGGGCGGCGGCGGCGTTTGTCGGCAGCGTATACCTCTATTATGAAGTGTTATGGCTTACTGTTTTCTTAATCATTTTTAAATACAGCAGTCTCAAGGCCCACACCCCCTGTGGAAACGCATCATTCTAAATGGAATTAAATTTCAATCATAATGGAGCTTATACATGCAGCCAATGCGGCAATTAATAACTGGCTAACACGCTTGCTGAATGTGAGGCACAAATATTAACACACTTATAAATGGAAGTACATTAAACTGACCCTTCCGTACTTCCCTGCAATCAAACCAACTATTTGAAAACTACTTTACAACTAGCATGTGCACCAAATTCAACTAGCCAGTCAACTGTCTTTTTTCTTACTGGTATACATATTTGAAAAGTTTTGAAAGGGGCGTCGCACCGCCTACATACCTACTAGTGAACAGATTTCCAAGCTTCGAATATAAACAACTTTATAACAGGGCCCGGAATAATTGGAAGTGAGAGTAGTGTATTAGTGAAAGAGCGGTCATCGCACCAACCAACTTATGTTATCTCTTTTTGCTTCTTAGCTCTCTAACAAGTACTGAAGCAACAGCGTATGTTGTTGAGTCCTTGCTTGCAAGTGAGTGACTGAGCATAACCAACGACATCAATTGATTGGTCAGTGCGATCATAGCGCTCTCACAGGCGCAGCAACAATTTCAATCTTAGAGAAGCCAAACAAAGAGCGTTATTACCTGTGTGAATTTGTTTCTCAGATTTTCGGACAATTGTCCCACTAGGTGCCTAAGCCTGCTTTACGCTAAATCAGATTGTCCCGTTTCTGTCTTAACCACGTAACTACACTTCTTAAGAACACTCGATTTTTATAAGGAAATGCCCTTATTTTTTATTGTAACTTTGTTTTTGACATGCGATTTATAAAATTCATATGTGAAAATATGGAGTTTTAGTAGGAGCATACTCGGAAAGTATAACTCTTGAAAATAAGCGAAATCGCGTTCCCACCACTTTTTCATAAAAATGGGATTGACTGATTGAGGTTAAATTCCTAAAACTTGGTAGCTTTATTAACATGTGCCTCCTCTTAGTTATTTGCACAAATTTTAGTAAATAGAAGTGGCACCGCCCACATAAGGGTACCTAAATTTCGACTGCTGATAACTTCACAACCGTTTACGATAGAAGTACGAAACTTGGCACGAGGCATATTATCTTTGTGGAAATTATATCCTGGGGAAATAAGTTAAACCATAAAAGTTTGCTAAAAATGAAACTGAAAGGCGAAGCATGCAAAACGTTGGTATCAATTATATTCTTATGATATATTAATAGCTGCAATATATGTAGTTATAAATTCATTATATTATTCCCCTTGGACCGCATGTCATATCTGTTGGGAGCAAAGTGAGTTATAAATATTTCCAGTGATCAGTGCTCGAGAATCACTCTGGAAAACGTCGGTCTGGATAATTTAATAGGTTGGCCCCTTACGAATCCATACACTTCCAATATTTGCATGTGGTTAGTCACCCATGTTGTGCGAATGAATGAAGATTCTAATGGCCAGGCGGTATTCTTGTTGCTATAAAAAAAGAGGTAGACCCCATTTCGATGGAAGGACCAAATGGAAACAGATTTGTTATAGCATGGTGTTTCCAGTTGGAATAAACGACTCACGAACGCAAGAACGTAGAACGTGTCGGCTTGCACTATCTGTCTTATGAGAGCGCTATGCAAGTGCTAACTCACCAACGTACGTGCAAGTTGGAAGTAGCGGAGAAACCAAATGTGTTTTGATTTGCTGCGTTCTACGTACGTTGAGTGTTCTTACATCCTTCGGTGGCTAACAGCACAGCAAGCCTCATTTATAGAAGTGTGTAGGTATTTATTTTACATACTTACATACATTGAATATGCTCATTCGAAGGTCCAGCGACCATCGAGAATTAAATGTGAAACACTATTAAGTTTTAAGTGAGTAAAGCAATTGTGGTAATAATTATATTTTCACCATTTTGCAGTACATCAATTTTAACCAGCAGCAAGTTTTGATTATTATAGCAGCATCCCGTGGTACTGGGCATTTGGTTTTAAACTACTTATTATTGTGTAATTGATAGTATCATAAAAGTACCAACAACTATAAAGCTTAACACGAAAAGTTAAACTTTAGCATTTTGAAGAAGATATTTTTACACACGGCTGAAAAAAGAACCTAAATTTTAAACCCGTATAAAGTTTAATCAATTTTTCAAACTTTTTTGTACAAAATTTCAAACCGTCCAAATACCTACAAGGATTTTCAATTTTTTTTTGGTTTCGATTTAAGATCTAAATAAAAGAGCAATCTACATTTTTTTTGGTTTGTTTGAATGTAATTGAATTTTGCCCACAAAAACTTCATGTGCGTCATAGCTCAGCGGTAGAGAAGTCGGCTGTGACTCCTGGGCGTTTTCGTTCGAATCCTGCCAAGTGCCACATTTTTTTAATTTTTATTTTATTCTCAAAACTTTTCGGTTTAAAATTAAAACCTTTTGGTTTGAAAATTAAAACTTTTCGGTTTAAAATTAAGACTTTTTGGCTTGAAAACTAAAATTAATTTTTGAAAGCTTATTCAAGATTGAATGTTGCCAACAACATTTATGTGTGCGATGTAGCTCAGTGGTTGAGCAGACGCGCATGATGCGGGGAGTCTTGGTTCGAATCCCCGCTAACGGCCAACGGACAAAAAATTTATTTTATCTTTAAAAAGTTATTAAAACATTTCTGGTTTATAATTGAAACCCGATTCATTTAGCCAATTTTCTTGAAAACTGGTCTAAATTGAATTTGAAACCAAATTTGGTTTGGTCATATATGTAGTGCAAAAAAGTTTAAAATTTAGGTTAAAATTTTTAACCGTGCATATATTATATAGCTGACCATTAATTCAGGATAAGGTAGAGGAGAAACCAGACCCAAGTCTTCCCCCGTTTGTGTACTATCAACATATGACGTCACGACTTCGCAGCTCAGTCGACCATTTTGAATTCGTCCATGGTTGCCCCCACCCAACAAAGTTTTTTTTTAATCAAACCAGCGGTAAAAGTATAGGAAGGTGGCAATCTTTGGTTTTGCGTACAAACTGATGACGTTCCATCTGTCAAAACTGGTGAGTTCATTGTAACGGTATCGGTTTAGACACGATCTTGTATCGTTCATCCATTGGAGAAGCCCTCAAAAGCCATCGGCAAGGACGACAAATGGGATTGATGCTGATGGATGTTCGAAGACAAACTGGAATAGATACGTAAAAAATAATAGTGTTGCACCTGAGCCTGGTAAGGTTAAGCACATATGCTTTCACTGTTATTATGTAATGCTTCATTAATAAAATGCAGACAATATACTCTGCTGTCATCGAAATTAATGCAAAGATAGTTGTTACGGAGCAAATAGTGTGAAGCGTACAATTTACAGGTATAAATTCATGGCATAAAGACAAGAAATGCCAAGTAAAAGCAGAAGCACAAGTCAGGTACAATGCTCGGTGCTTGAAAGCAAATTACAGGCAAATTTCATTGCCTTAACTACCATAATGACCAATCGAGGTCATTGGGCAGAGCATAAAACGTTTAGGCATAAGTGCTATTCAGCACCACCCTGTACGTTGTACCTCATGCCACCAGTTGTATGGGTTTCAATGGCCCATCAAGCTTTGAACAATGAAATTACCCAAACTTGGTAGTAGTTTATTGAACTCAACTTGAATGAGATACTTTAAATTGCAACTTTGAATTTAAATTTGAGCGGTCATGCATCTTTTATAAACGCTTTGGTCTTATTTGTGGTGCTGTTAAGCTAGGGTGTTGAAATTTTCAACATGTATTAAAAGTTCGAGACATATTTTTAGAAAATTATTTTTTGGTCTGTAAATTGAGAAACTTTGGACAATTTTAATGATTTCAAGACCTTTGTACTTATTGTGAAATAGCATTTTTCACAATTATTAATTTTTGATTTATTTGAAAAGGCAAAAATTAGAAAACAACACCACAGCTATGCAGACAGAACTGTTTCGAGACCGGCTAAAGTCCAACTTGTCAATGCAATTTTGATGCCTGCAATGCTGAGCACTCAGCCAACCGTGCAGACATCGCCAATTGTAAATTTTAGAAGATTATTTTTTGGTCTGTAAATTGAGAAACTTTCGACAATTTTAATGACTTCAAGACCTTTGTACTTATTGTGAAATAGCATTTTTCACAATTATTAATTTTTGATTTATTTGAAAAGGCAAAAATTAGAAAACAACACCACAGCTTTGCAGACAGAACTGTTTCGAGACCGGCTAAAGTCCAACTTGTCAATGCAATTTTGGTGCCTGTATATATTAAAAGAAATATGTCATTAACAAAAAAATATACCGCCAGGTGACGCTAGGACGGTGTATACGAATCATATAAATTTCTATGAGCATTCCTAAAAAAAACATCTTTTCACGATATAGCAAGCGCCTAATATTTTTATAGATTCCAAAGATCCAAGTACTGTTTAATACGTATTAGAATTCACACTCACAAATTTTCAGGGCAAGCTCTACGTGGAGAGAAATCAAGGTTATGTCTACATTACAAAAACAAACAAAAAAGGTAAAAATTAGCAGGCAAATGCAAACCGCGTCGTTGGGCCAAAGTCATTGGCACGCGGCGCAATAATTGCGTTTATAAGTAGAGCTTAGCATCTTCCGAAATAGATCTATCCACATAGTTATGTTGTTGTTTCTAATTGTTTTCCTTCAATTTATAAAAATAGATAAAATTATTGTCAAAAATGGATAGACTAGCGCGGTTCGTTGTTTGCGCACACAGAATAATTTTTGTCAACATGAACCATGTTAAACTAACAAGAAAGATCCTGTTAAATTTGCATGAGATAATAAGGCAGAGAGTGTTGTTTCAACAGGAATTAATGTTAATTTAACAGGAATTCGTGTTAATTTAACAGGAGTTTATGTTAATTTAACAGGAAGTCATGTTAATTTAACACGAAGTCAAGTTTTTCAACATGAGCTTCATGTTGATTTAACAGGAAGTCATGTTAATTTAACACGAAGGGAAGTTATTCAACATGAGCTTCATGTTGAAATAACATGCTCGATAGTGTTGGAAAATAATAACCTGAAAAAGTGCTAAAAAAGTGTTGATTTTACATGAAAATTTTTCTGTGTCGTGGAAGACTAGCATGGCTCGTTCTTTGCGTGGAAAACTAACATACTTTGTTCTTTGCGTGGAAAACTAACATACTTCGTTCACTGCGTGGCAGACTAACACGCTACAGTTCTCTGCGTGGAAGACTAACACACTTCGTTCTCTGCGTGGAAATTTTACACGCTTCAGTGATCTGCGTGAAAAACTAACACACTTGGTTCTCTGCGTGGCAGACTAACACGCTACAGTTCTCTGGGTGGAAGACTAACACACTTCGTTCTCTGCGTGGAAATCAACACACTTGGTTCTCTGCGTGGCAGACTAACACGCTTCAGTTCTCTGCGTGGAAGACTAACACACTTCGTTCTCTGCGTCGAAAACTAGCATAGTTCGCATAGAACTGAACCGTGTTAGTCTTCTACGCAGAGAACAAATTAAACATGAGATACAAAAAATGTTTAAACTTTTGTACCAGCCACTATGTGGTGGGTCAAATTCTAACCGTGTTAGTCTTCTACGCAGAGAACAAATTAAACATGAGATACAAAAAACGTTTAAACTTTTGTACCAGCCACTATGTGGTGGGTCAAATTTGATGTCGTTTTTTGACCTTCTATTGCACAAACCCCGGCTTTTTTGTTACTAATGAATGGATCCGGGTACCCAGAAGACCTGGTAAGAAAATCTCATTGTTGACCAAACTGTCTCTTACGTGGTTTTGCATTTGTAACGCACAAACACCGACGATATCGACAATGATGGCGCACATTATTGGTGGGTACTACTCCAATATTTGTACATATATGTGTAGGATGACCAGTGTTCGGGCTTCTACCACTTTTGTGGTAGATCTACCACTTTTTTGAGTGTCTACCACTTCTACCACGCATGTTTAAAAATCTACCAACTTTTTGTAGCTATAAAAACTTAAAAGGTTCACAAAAATGTATTATATTAGTCATAAAAAAGTTAACAGTTTAAAAAAAGTGTTTGGTAGTACCTACATACTTTTCTCACAAATTTTGTTTTGTACCATTTCACAAGATGCCAAATTTTCTCGAAAATCATCGAGATTGCTGTCAAAAGACTAATCTTGGCCCCAGTACCGGCGGTTAAATAAAGTATCATTCATCTGTTGAAATGACTAAATTTTGGTTATTTGAACGGAATTTTTTGTTGAAGTAACTGCATTCAACCGTTGGTTGAACAGTCACAGATTTTTCAATTTTTAATTAACAAAATTTGGTATAACTGACAGAATTTGCAGTTAATCCAAGGTGACTGGTAACAGGTCAATGGAAATATGTAGTGTCAATTGACTTTATTTCGCATTGGAAATGTCATTTTCGAAATGGAAATAAGATGCTTTGACTTAATTTCTCTTTGTCAATATATTTATTGACGTTGTTTCCTAATCGAAATGGAAATAGCGTCAACATTGCTTTTGCGCTTTTTCAAATAAAGTCAAGCCATTTAATATTTTAAAATCATATCATACTAAAAAACAAAATTTTAGAATTAAAAATCGCGCGACTTTTCTAAATTTTCGTTTGCCCCGCTCTTAAAAGTCAATTTGAAAGTCAAGCCATTAAATATTTTAAAATCATAGCATTCCAAAATATAAAATTTTGGAAATAAAAATCGCCTGATTTTTTATTCCAAATGTTTCCCTGCGGCGCTGTTTTAAAATCAATTTCAATGTCAAGCCATTAAATATTTTAAAATAACATCATACTAAAAAACTCAAATTTGGACTTAAAAACCGCGCGATTTTTTATTCCAAATTTTAAAATCAATTTGAAAGTCAAGGGAGATATCTTGAAATTTCGATAGCTTGAGCGGTTTCGAAGGTATCGACGAATATTTCCACAAAAATGTGTTAGTACATTATGGGTATCAAACAAAAGGTGTTTATGAATGCTGTCATAAACCATTGGATTAATTTCAATACCTACGCATACGAAGCTGCGGGCACCACTTAGTAGTTAATATAGCAATTAAATTAAAAAAAATTTTGTTTCTTAAAAATTGGAGATATTTTTAAGAAAATTGGATTATTTTAGGAAGTTATTTGCTGCTACATATATAAGACATATATCAAATGAAAGGTATTGAAATTTCCTATCCAACGACGCCAATCTTGGAAATCGGTTCAGTACTTTAGGTGGAATTTAGATCTAAAAAATTATTTTTATGAACGTTGACCTTGAATAAATATTGTTGTTGTTGTTTGCCCCAAAAAAGAAATACACAAATACATGTTCGTTATAAAAATACCTATCGATCCCAATATTTTGTGTTTTTTTTTAGAGAGTTGGAGCTATTCTGCATTTGTTCCGATAAATGAACCAATGCTTCGTGAAATGATTTTTTCATTTATTTCAAAGCCATTATCTCCTATCCAAATATTCAGAAAGTAAAAATTCAGAAAGTGAAATTCAGATCTAAAAACTCAGAAAGTAGTCTCACTACTTTCTGAATTTTTAGATCTGAATTTCACTTTCTGAATTTTTACTTTCCGAATTTTTACTTTCTGAATTTTGACTTCTAAATTTTTCCTTCTGAAATTTTACTTTCTGCAAAAAGATTTGTGAAGAAAAATTTCTGAAGAAATGTGCTTCTGAATTTTTGTTTTCTGAATTTATATCACAATTTTCTATATCTTGCTCTGAACTATCATAAATGTTAGATGTGTTGAACTAAGTTTATTACAAAAAAATTGTTTACTACATTGGCAAAAAAAAACAAGTAAGGAAGTCTAAGTTCGGGTGAAACCGAACATTACATACCCAGCTGTGCACATAAAGTGGGCGTGATCGTTCACCGATTTTTCTTATTTTCTGTGGTAGTACTCTACATAAACATAACATGCCTGGTACCTAGTTTCGTAAATCTATCTCCCACCGTTCTGAAGTTGTTAGCAGTCGAATTTAAAAATTGCTTGACTCATAAGTGGGCGGTGCCACGCCCGCTTTCAAAAATTTTGAAAAAATTATGTAAAGAATATGAAAGTTGATGTATGTACCAAATTATATTATTATAGCGAAATCAGTTAATTAGATATGGACTTTTCAATATTTCCACCTCCTTTCAATATAACTTTTATGAAAAAGTAGGCGTGGTCGCGAAGCGATTTCGTTTATTTTCTATAGCTGAATTTACCACAACAATAGTATGTCCTCAACGAAATTTCGTTATACTAGCATAAACTGTTCTGAAGTTATTAAGAGTCAAAATTTTAAAATTTCTTCAAATATACGTGGGCGGTACCACGCCCCCTTTTAAAATTTTTTTATAAAATCGGCCTTAGAACATCTAAATCAATACATATTGCAAATTTTATCATTGCAGCTGCTTCTAATATTGAATTAACCCATTTTATACGTTTTTCGAAATTTTCGATATCGAAAAAGGGGCGTGGTTATGGTCCGATTTTACCCATTTTCAATAGCAATCTATTCTGAACCCAAATAAGTACGCATGCCAAATTTGGTGAAGATATCTCATTATTTGCTCAAGTTATCGTGTTAACGGACAGACGGACGGACGGACGGACGGACGGACGGACGGACGGACGGACGGACATGGCTCAATCAAATTTTTTTTCGATCCTGATCATATTGATATATGGAAGTCTATATCTATCTCGATTCCTTTATACCTGTACAACCAACCGTTATCCTAACAAAGTTATAATACCCTGTGTACAAGTACAGCTGGGTATAACTAAAAACGGCTAAAAAAAATACGAAAACGGCTAAAAAACGGCTAGCGGCTAGATTCAAATTTTTCCGGCTAAATAAAAAAAAGGCTAGATCTATCCGGAAAACGGCTAATATGGCAACACTGGTCAAGGGTAATGACTATTAATATTATTATTATTATAAGGCCTTATTACACCGCGACCGTTTATACGACCTTTCAGCTTATTGCTGTATGCGGAGGCTCTTTATAAATTTGAGCACCTCCTCAGGTTTTTTATTCCATATCACGAACGGATTGATAGTGACCCCACCTAGGTACCAAACTCTCTTTCTTGCAAACGCAATGCATTCGCAGAGTAGGTATATGAACTGGCGTTTCATCGTCCTGTTCGCAAAACCGAAAAATTGTTGTATCTGACAGATTCAGCTTACTCAGGTGATAACGCAGACCGCAATGTCCCGTAAAATACCCAGTGAGGTTTTATATATGTTCCGATTGGCTCTTCTTGGGTTACCCACGAAAGGATTATGGGACAAAATTCTGGAAAAAAATTCCGTTTACAAAATTCTGCAAACATAATTCTGTGTTATAAAATTCCGTTTCCAATATTCTGTTTTTCAAAATTCTGTACCGTCGAAATTCTGTTTTTCAATCAGAGACTTGTAACAAAACTCGTACCGAAACGAAACTCGCGTTTCTGGCGTTTCTGTTCCAAGAAACTTTAAAGGATAGAAACTAAATTCGAAACAAAGTGATTGTAACGGTTTCAGCAGAAACAAAATCTGTAACGAAACTAAATTAGTTTCGTTCCTTGTAACAGAAACCGAAACAGAAACAAAACTTCTTTGTAACAAAAGTCGTAACAAAACTCCGAAACCGTTCCAGCAGAAACAAAACCTGTAACGAAACTAAATTAATTTTGTTCCTTGTAACAGAAACAAAATTATTAGTTTTGTTCCTTGTAACAAAACCCGTAACGAAACCAAATTAATTAATCAGTAGCAGAACTCTAAACATTTGCACTACACTAGGATGGACCTATAATATTTATATATATAATATATATCGTCGCTCGGCCCGAAATACCGCGTATTTGCAAAAAACAAAAAGGCGTATATACCAAAATGTCCAAAAACGAGATTTCGTTACCCTGACTGGGACTCATCGGTCTTAATGTATTGACGTTAAAATTCCTCCGTTTTTAGCTACAAAAACACAAATAAATAAATAAAAAACCTTTTATGGAACCTATTTTCTTTAAAATAGAGCTGTTCAATACCGCGTATTTTAAAAAAAGCTATGTTTTGCAGTTTGACTGCTTTTTCTTTTGTAAATTCTTATATCCTCCTACACAATTTGGCTTCCATCAAATACGCGGTATTGCTTTTTGCAAATACGCGGTATTGCGCGCCGAGCGACGATATATATATATATGCCCAACATCCCATTATCCATACAAAACTATGTTACACCCGCTAAAGCATCCTCCTTCGACATCTTATAAAAATGATGATGATGATGCACTACAAAGTAGTTTGAATTAATTATTATTAGAAAATGAAATATTTGTTGATAAGTATTAATGTTATTTTTTTCACAATTCGTTGCCCTATGCATATGTATGAAGCGTTTTTATATATCCTTTAAAAATAAAAAATAAAAAAGACAACCCTATAGTCGTGCAGTTATATTTTTCTTCATATCTTCAGCATTTATTGTCGGATATTAAAGTGTGATACTTCATTTGTTTGTGCCAAGGACCCGGATTTTCCTACCGAAGTTCCATTGTGGTACTTACCCGCCAGTATGTAGCTATCCAGTGACACCAAGAAGTTAAATGTACCACACGAGGTTTCAGAGGTCGACTGAAGTTACTTTAGTTGGTTGCAACAGACATATACATTTTTATTATATACCAGAAAATAATAAATCCATCCTAATGTACTGCAAATATAGTTTTGCTACTGAGAAACAAAATTAATTTTGTTTCTGTTTCGGTTTCTGTTACAAGGAACAAAATTAATTTAGTTTCGTTACGGGTTTTGTTACAAGGAACAAAATTAATAATTTTGTTTCTGTTACAAGGAACAAAATTAATTTAGTTTCGTTACAGGTTTTGTTTCTGCTGGAACCGTTTCGGAGTTTTGTTACGACTTTTGTTACAAAGGAGTTTTGTTTCTGTTTCGGTTTCTGTTACAAGAAACAAAATTAATTTAGTTTCGTTACAGGTTTTGTTTCTGGGGTTTTGTTTCTGTTTCAGTTTCGTTACAAGCTGTGTAACAGAAACCGAAACCGAAACGCGTTACAACCCTGCAGCGAAACCTCAAACTAGTCAGAAAAATACTAGTATACAACTAGAATTTTCTGGTAAAACTCATACTAGTCAGGAAATATCCACTTCATACTAGTATACAACCAGAATTTTCTGGTACAACTCATACTAGTCAGGAAATATCCACTTCATACTAGTTTACAACTAGAATTTTCTGGTACAACTCATACTAGTCAGGAAATATCCACTTCATACTAGTTTACAACTAGAATTTTCTGGTACAACTCATACTAGTCAGGAAATATCCATTTCATACCAGTTTACAACTAGAATTTTCTGGTACAACTCATACTAGTCAGGAATAATCCATTTCATGCTAGTATACAACTAGAATTTTCTGGCTGAACCCATACTAGTCAGGAAATATACATTCCATACTAGTATATAACTACATTTTTCTGGATGAAATTATACCAGTTGAAAAATACAAAATTCATTCCTTTCGTTTTCTTTTATAATTCATAGATGCTTTTTCGTGATAGGGTAAATACAAATAGCGGCTGCTTTCTTAAGAATAAACATGAAAATAAAGTCGAGGGATAAAATAAAGGGTAAGCCAGGAAAATTCTGGTTGAAATCATACTAGTCCAAGTGTAATACTTTTTGGACTGGTATGAGACTAGTATATTTTATACTAGTCCTTTCTGGACTAGTATGTGGACTAGTTCATTTATGGAAATTATACTAGTCCAGGTTGAACTAGTATGGAACTGGTATTTTACAACTAGTATGAAACTGGTATTTCCTGACTAGTAGATAACTGGCATATTCTGGTCGAAATCTGACAATTGACATCTCGTAGGACATCAACACGTAAAAAATACCAGTTGCTTATATGGAAAAAAGACAGAACACTGACTAGTTGGGCCCGGTGCACCAACTAGTTGTAAAGTAGTTTTCAACTAGTTGCTTTCGCTGCAGGGAAGTCCCTGTTTTCAATACAGCATTTTGAAAAAACCAGAATAATATTACAATAATAAGTTATGCGAAATCATATTTATAATGCACCACATACAAAATAAATACATATCGCTTCCCTGATTCTATAATGACGCAATTGTCAATTTCCATGTTTCGAGATAAGGTGCACAAAAGCTTTAGAAAGTAATAATCTTTGCTGAGTATAAATTTTATAAATGTATTACTAATAGTTTCCGCGCTAGTCGCTTGCGAAGTAAGATTTTGATTTGTAGCTTAGTGTACCCATAATAAATGTTAAGCGTTATCGTTAAAATACATTCTTATGATCTAAAAATCACTAAAAAACAAAACAACAAAAAAAAAACATAACTGTGAGGATTTTGTCTTTTATTGTCGTTTACAGCATACAGAAATGATGTATGTGGTAAAAGCAAATAATTTGCTAAAAAAGTTTGCGAAAAAGAGTTTCTTAACTAGTATTATAGCCACACAAATTAGCACAAAATTGTCAATAACGCAAATATCCATGTACAAAAAATTGAGCGAGCTACAAAAAAGTTAAACAACTTTTTTTTTGTAAAGTTGCTCTTTCAAAAGTTACTTTGTATTAAATAAAAAAAACTCATATTTCCGTCTTTTTTGATATTTTTGATCCAATTTTATAACTAAATTTTGTTTATTGTTATTCTACACGATTAATTATCATTATACGATCAATATTATAACAAAAAATATACATTTCTCATATACGTTCAAACATATTTTTGGCTAATATATGCTTTCTCTTCGAAGGTGTAGTTTTACAGTCTTCAAATGGCGCAGCCACAAAAAAACAAAAAGTTCTTCTCTATCCTCACGAAACCAAAAAAAAATTATACTGGTCTTTTTTGCAAGCAGCTTTTGTAGAGAATTCAATTTCCTATAAAAATATGTTCAGGTAAATGGTGTTTTCCAACAATGGTTTGTCGTTTTTATACCAAATATGAGGTTAAGGCTGTAAAATCTATACTAGCGATGATAGACCTCTAGACTTTAGTTTAAAAATCTGAAAAAATTACAGTACGCTGGCTTCGTGAGCAAATGTCTTAAGTCCATTTTTTTTGAAAGTGAGATTTTAATGCAAAACGATAGTACAGTTATAAATACATCGTTTTGCATAATGTCGGTGAGCTTAAACAACTTATTATGATCAAAACAACCAACCAAGATATTATTTCATGGTTGTATTCTTGGACACATTAGAAGATATTCTGAGCAAAAACTGAAATCATCCATCGGACACATTTTGAGATTTGTAGGATTCTTCTTTCTGTGGGTGCCCCTGTTCCATGTTTAAACGTGTTCCTCCCACTTTTTCTATTTTAAAATGGCGGATCTTTACATATGTGTTGTAGAACACTACCCTTAAGTGATATCGTGCATTTTTAGACCTCGTCCCATGACAAAAACTTCAGCCAGACACCTCAAAGCGGGGACTTTTCTTCATTCTTACAGCGCACAGTGAATCGAATAGAACAAGCTAGCTGGACAAAATTATTTTGTGGGATTTTTGGGCTGAAATGACTTTTTGTATGTACATTATGAATATTTAAGAAAATATAATTGGGCGGAACTTATTATATATATGTATGACATACATATATGTATGTACATATATGTACCAAATTAATTTGGTTTTTTGAACTGGCATCTCGAAAATCTAATTTCTAGTCAAAACTGCAGCTTAATGACCGACATAAGTACTTTTTATATATGTATGTGCATTAGGGTGGGCTAAAAAATATCTAGTTTTGGGCTCGTATACGGAAATTCGATTTCCTAGGTAAAAATGGAGTCTAATGACATAATATTGGTGGATAATATACACACGTACTAGGGTGGGCCAGAAACAAAAATCGAATTTTCATTTTTTATTAAAAAAGATATTCACGGCCAAACATTGAAATTAATAGTTCTGTTTATTTAATTTTTTTGTTTGTTCTGATTTCAACTAACTAAAATAAAAAATATGAGAACCTTTAGTTCAATACAAAAAATTGGCTCATTTAAAACAATGCAATAAAATAACTTATTCTATGTTCACATTAAACTAGAAATACTTCAAAGATATCCACTTTCGAGTATGTTTATATGTGTGGTTTGTGCACTTTGCGTCCACATAATATGCCAGCGCTTCCTTTTTTATCAAATATTTCAGCTTAGTTTTGCCTAATCCAGATTTTTTGGGATTGATGCCAGCGCTCTTAATAGCTGATGCTACATTTCTTAGTCCAGACTTTCGCGAAGATATTTCGGCTGCGCTTATTAGCTCCGCTGTGCTCGATGTGGGGACCAAGTCCTCCACTCTCCTTTTTTTTTTGGTTTTTGAACAAGAGCTGCTGAACTCCTTTTTGGGCCACCCAAATACTCTTCTATTTGATATAGAAGGTTGCTCTTCACGAGTAGTGAAACAAAATTTTAAATCATCTTCCATCCATTCCTTATACTTCGTTAAAAAGCACTCTTTGCATCTTTCTTCAATTTCTGCTGAACTTTTAACGAAAACATTCGTAGAATTTGATTTAACTCTTTTGCTGAGTTTTCGGTTACCGCAGATAGACAATATTTTGTGTTTAAAAAGTTATATAGCTCACTAACTTTGCAATTTGTATAGTATTTCAACCATTCATCAAAAAGTTTTGAAAAGTAATGAAAGAATAAGCTAAAAAAAAGAAAGAAAAAATAGTTGGACCAATTTGTGCTGAACAAAAATGATATATTTAGAGGCTACGGATTCGTCGCCATATTTTATGAAAATTTCAGACTGTAAGCTAGTGGAATACTACTACTTTTTCACAAAAAAAACACACAATAAGAAAGTTATACGAAGAACTGTAAGAAGTCCACAATTATAAATTTAGCCAAACCGCGACACGTTTTTCTGAGAGTAACAGCTTAATACTTCCACTTTAGCAAATATTAACTAAAAATATTTTTTGATTCGTGATATTTGGACTATTAGCTGTCATCTACATTATATTTTGATTTTAAATTCGATGGTGACTTTTGTCCAGCTAGCTTGTTCTATTCGATTCCCTGTGCAGCGATTTCAGTTATTGAATTTTTTGTCATGAGACGAAGTCGACAAATGACATGTGGAAAGATCCGTCATTTACAAACAGCCAAAGTTGAACAAACCCGCTTCAGATAGTAAAATCGCAGTAAAAATGAAGAAAAGTCCCTCGCTTTGAGGTTTCTGTCTGATGTCATGGGACGAAGTCTAAATATTCATGATGCGACTTAAGGGTATTGTGCTGCTAAACATGTGTAAAGATCCGCCACCTAAAAACAGCCAAAGTTGGACAATCGCGCTAAACAAATGGAATCGCAAAAAGAATGAAAGAAAATTCCCAAGGTTTGAGGTGTTTGGCTGAAATTTTCGAATTTGAGAAAATGGATGACGATGAAACGGAAGTTATGGCACGGAAATAGAAATTGTAGCCGACTTTCCGGCGTATGTTGAAGACTTTCAGGCGTAGACGTTTTTCTTATATCTCGGGAACTGCTCAACCGATTTGGATAAAATTTGGCATTATAGATAGTATGATTCATTCTAAGATTATATGCGTGGGTGTTGCCACTTGGGCAGTTCGCAGGGTTGCCACCTAGGGTTGCCACCTAACCCCATTTGTCGTCGATCTCTACAAGAGATGGCCCAACAGAATCGCGTTAACCTCACATGGGTCCCGGGGCATAGGGACATTGAGGGAAATTGTAGGGCAGACGAACTTGCGAGGAAGAGCACGACCAAACAGGTTCTTCGCGATAAAGAGCGCTTAGGTATGCCGTTTACCACATGCAAGCTTATGCTGAAGGAGTACACACTCCGCCAAGCCAACGAAAGATGGCTGCAATCTCCAGGATGCCGGATATCCAAAGAAACCTGGCCGAAATGGGATCATAAAAGATCAAGACAAATTGATGCCCTAAGGAGAAGAGAAATCTCCATATTAATAGGCGTATTAACTGGGCACTGCCTCATTGGTAGGTACGCAGAAAGACCTGGTGTGCCCTACCGACGATGCTGTAGGAGTTGTAAGGATGATGAGGAGGAGGAAACGTTGGAGCACCTCATCTGCAACTGCCCGGCTTTAAGTGGCGCGAGAATGCGCTTTTTGGGAGTTCCCTTCCTGGTCAGCCTACGCCAGGTCACGGAGCTGGACATAGAGGACCTGATGGCCTTCATCAAGTCATCTAAATGGTTCGAGGAGGAGTAACGGTGTCGGTATAGGAAAGTCAGTCCCGGGATTCTGCTATGTGCAGAATTCCGTTAATACCGGGATTTTCCATATGGCAGGGTCCCGGAACTGACTTTCCTAGTGTTGGTGGTATCACAACGGGCCTTTTAATACTGGCCTAGGTGTGCCTCTGCGGCAGCCACTTGAACCTAACCTAACCCCATTTTATATATTTTTCTCTATATCTCGGGAACCGCTTGACCGATGTGAATAAAATTTGGCATTATAGATAGTATGATTCATTCTAAGATTATGTGGGTGGTTGTTGCCATTTGGGGCGGTTCACAGGGTTGCCACCTATCTCAATTTTTTTAAAATATTGAGCAAGATATTCCAATATGGGTATTAAATGAAAGGTATTATCGACCGTATTCCAAATATGTAAATCTCAAGCAGGGTTGGCTCCTAGGGTTGCCACCTATCCGCATTTTATTTACTTTTATTGATATCTCGGGAACCGCTTGACCGATGTGGATAAAATTTGGCATAATAGATAGTATGATTCATTCTATGATTATATGCGTGGGTGTTGCCACTTGGGGTGGTTCACAGGGTTGCCACCTATCTCAATTTTTTTTTTAATATTGAGCAAGATATGCCAATATGGGTTTCAAATGAAAGGCATTTTCGACCGTATTCCAAATACGTCAATCTTAAGCAGGGTTGTCACCTAGGGTTGCCACCTAACCGCATTTATTTATTTTTATTAATATCTCGGGAACCGCTTGACCGATGTGGATAAAGTTTGGCATTATAGATAGTATGATTTATTCTAAGATTATATGCGTGGATGTTGCCACTTTGGGGCGGTTCACAGGGTTGCCACCTATCTCAATTTTTTTTTAGTATTGAGCAAGATATGCCAATATGGGTATCAAATGAAAGGTATTTTCAACCGTATTCGAAATTTGTAAATCTGAAGCAGGGTTTCCACCTAACCGCATTTTATTTATTTTTATTGATATCTCGGGAACCGCTTGACCGATGTGGATAAAGTTTGACATTATAGATAGTATGATTTATTCTAAGATTATATGCGCGGGTGTTGCCACTTCGGGTGGTTCACAGGGTTGCCACCTATCTCAATTTTTTTTTAGTATTGAGCAAGATATGCCAATATGGGTATCAAATGAAAGGTATTTTCGACCGTATTCGAAATTTGTAAATCTCAAGCAGGGTTTCCACCTAACCGTATCTTATTTATTTTTATTGATATCTCGGGAACCGCTTGACCGATGTGGATAAAGTTTGGCATTATAGATAGTATGATTCATTCTAAGATTATATGCGTGGGTGTTGCCACTTGGGGCGGTTCACAGGGTTGCCAAATGTCCAATTTTTTTTTAATTATTGAGCAAGATATGCCAATATGGGTATCAAATGAAAGGTATTTTCGAACGAAGCAGGGTTGCCACGTAACCGCATTTTATTTATTTTTCTCTATATCTCGGGAACTGCTCGACCAATTTGGATAAAGTTTGACATTATAGATAGTATGATTCATTCTAAGATTTTACGCAACCTCTTTGCCGTTTTGTATTAAATTTGACATTATTAGTAGTATGATTCATTCTAAGACTATATACATGGCGGTTGCCACTTGGGGCGGTTCAAAGGGTTGCCACCTATCTATTTTCAAGCAGGCTTGCCACCTAGTCTTCCTATCTTTCCTCGTACAACTCTCTTTCCTATCTCTCTCCCTTTTGCTCTTCATTGTCCTCTTTCCTTCTACCACGCCCCTCTTCCTCTATATCCCATTCGCATTGGTTCCTGTTAATTTAGGCCTAATTCTACTCATGTACCAAATTTTAAGGAAAGCGCACCATATATAAGATATTTTCGAATGGATCGTTTTCCTGGACCACTTCCCGGAAGTAAGATATTGTGAATCTACATCTACATCTTATTCATATTTCGTTATTTCTGAACTTAAGAAGTTAACTTCTTTCACGTGTACTGGCTACACGCGGTTTTTTATGATGGGACGAGGTCTACAAATGTCTGATACTACTTAGGGATAGTGCTCTACGACACATGTTTTACTATCCGCCATTTAAAAACAGCCAAAGTTGGACGAATCCGCTTAAACATGTGAAAGCGCAGGAAAAATTATGACAAGTTCCCAGTTTTGAGGGCTCCGACTCAAGTTTTTGTCATGGGACGAAGTCTAAAAATGCATGATCCACTTAGGGGTAGTGTTCTACGACACATGTGTAAAGATCCACCATTTGAAAACAGAAAAAGTTGGAGAAACTTGTTTAAACATGGAACGGGGGCATCCACAGTTTTTGCTCAGAATATCTTCTAATATGTCGAAGAATACAACCATGAAATAATATCTTGGTTGTTTTGATTTTTCATAATAAGTTGTTTAAGCTCACCTTGTATAAATTGTTTTCATTTCCTTTTAAATAACACATTTTTTTCTTAAAAACAGAATATGAATGTTTAATTTTCAACAATAAAAAACAGAATTTTGTCCAAAAATAATTTGGAATACAGAATTTTATTTTACAGAATTTTAACCCTTGGCATGAATTAATCTTATAACCAAGGCTAGATACAACATCTTCAAAATTGATCGAACAGTCCTCTAAAGTTATTTTGGGAAGTGACTCAACACCATTTCGATTTTGAGAAATACATACTGCTTTAGTTTTCTTTGCATTTAAGCTTAATTTATTAGATTTCGCCCAGATAGAAATTGAGTGCAGATCATCATTGACTCTAGCTATTGGGTCTTCATAGAGGCCTATTGGGCGAGAAATGTAAATTTGAGCATCGTCGGCATACATGTGAATAGACACGCTCTCACAGCAGTAGACGATATCATTTATAACAAGTAAGGAAAGCTGTCTTCGGCTGTGCCGAAGGCTATATACCTTTCATGAATAAGCGTCACGATTTTCACTGTTCGATCCCCAGTACAGCCTGTTTCAATTTAACTTTAGCTCATACCGAAATTATCGGAACTATCGATTATATGGGGGCGATGTGTTATATTGGTCCAATCTCATTGATTTTTAACATCGACATTCCAAATTCTAAAAGAGAAATTGTTACGAAATTTCACTTTCCTACCTACAGGAGTTATCTACGAAAATCCGTTTATCGGAACAATCGATTGTATGTGAAAATTTTTGTGAAATATTTATCCCATCTCGATGATTTTCAACAACTATATTTCTTATATGAAATAAGAAACTTTTACAAAATTTCACGTTCCTACCTCTTTAATTACAGGAGTTATAGCCCAAAATCCGTTTATCGGAACAATCGATTGTATGGGGGCTATGTGAAATATTTATCCCATCACAATGATTTTCTACACCGACAGTTCTTATATAAAAAAAGCAATTCTCACAAAATTTTACGTTCCTACCTCTTTAACTAAAGGAGTTATAGCCCAAAAGCCGTTTATCGGAACAATCGGTTGTATGGGAGCTATATGTAATATCGGTCCGATCTTGCTGGTTCCGACAAATGATTCCTATATTAGAAAATGGTGGCCGCATACAAAATTTCAGCCAAATATCTCAAAAACTGAGGGACTAGTTTGCGTTCAAACAGACAGACAGACACACAGACAGACGGACAGACGGACAGACGGACCTGGCTAAATCAACTCATCTCGTCATCCTGATCATTTCGGTATACTTATTGATTGGTCTATCTCTTCTTCTTCTCATACTTACAAACATCGGACCAAAGTTATAATACCATTTCATGTTCATGAAAGGTATAAAAATGCTAAATAAAATCGGACCTAAAATGGATCCCTGAGGTACTCCTGAAAGTAGGCTTCTTCGCTCAGAAACCATGCTTTAGTCACCAGTTGTGGCCAGCGATTAGTAAGATAGCTTTTGAGCAGATTTATAGCACTTTTCGAGAATCCAAAATATTTTTCTAGTTTCAATAGGAGTAAGCTATGGTCAAACATGTCAAAAGCCTTGGAAAAGTCTAATAGAGTTAAAATTGTTAAATCACCTTTATCATAGGCCGGTCTGATATCCTCGATTAGTTTAAGCATAGCTGTTGCACAACTGTGGCCCTTTCTATATCCAGACTGGGTTGCGGCAAGGATATTATTATTGTCGAGGTATTCAACCATTTGCATAACCATTAGCCTTTCCAAGACTTTTGACAATGATGGAAGAATGCTTATTGTACGAAAATCTGAAGGATCAGCACCCGAACGATTTTTAGAAATAGGACTAACGTTAGCTATCTTCCAGGCATCCGGAAATATCGAGGTAGTAATGGAGAAGTTCAGAATATGTGTCAAGATAGGAAGTATGTATGGTTTGCACTATAAGCTTTAAAAATTTCAAGCTTATGTAGTCCTCCCCAATAGCATTCGATTTAATTAAGTATATACTTTTAAAGACTTCGTACTCAGTCACAACTGAGAAAGAAAATGGACTATCAGTACTAAATAATATCTTTTCATTAATTTTAAACTCATTTATGTTTTGACAAGTGCTATATTTTAGGAAGTAATCATTCATGATGTTGGCATCCAAAGTACATTCTAGTTTGGGTTTGCTTCCTATTCCAACAGATTTTAAATTGTTCCACAATATCTTACCTGGTAGGTTTACATTAAGTTTGGTTAGATAGTTCCGCCTTTTAGAGTTTTTAGTAGCTAGAGTTGCTTGGTTGCTGGCAACACGAAAGCTTCCCATTTGCGTTTCCAACGCATATACAGCCTGTTTCTTGCTTTTATAGTTCGCAGGACCTCTCTAGTAAACCATGGTGGCTTTTTATACCTTTCATGAACATGAAATGGTATTATAACTTTGGTCCGATGTTTGTAAATATGAGAAGAAGAAGAGATAGACCCATCAATAAGTATACCGAAATGATCAGGATGACGAGATGAGTTGATTTAGCCATGTCCGTCTGTCCGTCTGTCCGTCTGTCCGTCTGTCCGTCTGTCTGTCTGTCTGTCTGTCTGTCTGTCTGTTTGAACGCAAACTAGTCCCTCAGTTTTTGAGATATTTGGCTGAAATTTGGTATGCGGCCACCATTTTCCAATATAGGAATCATTTGTCGGAACCAGCAAGATCGGACCAATATAACATATAGCTCCCATACAACCGATTATTCCGATAAACGGATTTTGGGCTATAACTCCTGTATTTAAACACGAAGGAACGTGAAATTTTATAAGTGTTGCTATTTTCATATGTGAAATATCGATGCTGAAAATCATAGAGATGGGATAAATATTTCACATAGCTCCCATACAATCGATTATTCCGATAAACGGATTTTGGGCTATAACTCCTGTAATTAAACACGTAGGAACGTGAAATTTTGTAAGTATTGCTATTTTTATATGTGAAATATCGATGTTGAAACTCATAGAGATGGGATAAATATTTCACATAGCTCCCATACAATCGATTATTCCGATAAACGGATTTTGGGCTATAACTCCTGTAATTAAACACGAAGGAACGTGAAATTTTGGACGTATTGCTATTTTTATATGTGAAATATCGATGTTGAAAATCATCGAGATTGGATAAATATTTCACATAGCCCCCATACAATCGATTGTTCCGATAAACGGATTTTGGTAGATAACTCCTGTAATTATATAGGTAGGAACGTGAAATTTTGGAAGTATCGCTATTTTTATATGCGAAATATCGATGTTGAAAATCATTGAGATGGCATAAATATTTCACATAGCTCCCATACAATCGATTATTCCGATAAGCGGATTTTGGGCTATAAGTCCTGTAATTAAACACATAGGAACGCGAAATTTTGGAAGCATCGCTATCTTTATATGTAAAATATCGATGTTGAAAATCATTGAAATGGGATAAATATTTCACATAGCCCCCATACAATCGATTGTTCCGATAAACGGATTTTGGTAGATAACTCCTGTAATTATATCGGTAGGAACGTGAAATTTCGTAAATGTTGCTATTTTAGAATGTGGAATGTCGATGTTAAAAATCAATGAGATTGGACCAATATAACACATCGTCTCCATATAATCGATAGCTCCGATAATTTCGGTATGAGCTAAAGTTAAATTCACACAGGCTGTACTGGGGATCAAACAGTGAAAATCGTGACGCTTATTCATGAAAGGTATTTAGCCTTCGGCACAGCCGAAGACAGCTTTCCTTACTTGTTATTATTAAGTTTTACTCTTTTCCTTGGTATGTATTTATCATAAATATAATTTACGATTGAAATAAAATAGTTCAACTTATCGTTGATATTAGGAAGGAACCAGGCTGCATTCCAATCAATATTACTAGCTTCGTAATTTAAAGCATTAATGTCAACTGATTTAAAATCCCAATAGTAGACTTGCTGGTCAATATCTTTATTGAAGTGTAGGTCATACGATAAAAACATCATTTCATGATCCGATACTCCCGGGAGAGAAAATTGATCACAGTGCAACATCTTGGAACTGTCAGATACACATATTATATCTTCTATCTATCTATCTTCTATCTATCTACATATCTTCTATCTATCTATCTATCTATCTATATATCGCTCATTTGCTGCAACATCGTCATAACTCAAAAAATGTGATATTACAGAAAACGCATTTTTAGTTTTTGAATTGCTGTATATTTATATGGGATAAGTAATTAATTCTACCGCGATGCTGCGTGAAATGTTAAAACCTCGGATATAACACTTTGCTAGTTAACCAAACATATTATTTCCGATATATTAGTGATGTTAACTCAAAATTTGGGTTTTTTGAGTTATGACGACGTTGCAGCAAATGAGCGATATATAAAATTCAAATTATGTACCTAGAGACGAACTTGGCTTCTAAACGAATGAGCCGATCGTAACCAAAACGATCGTAACCAAATTTTACACACGCACTGGATATCTTCCAGGGATGGTCACAGGCTAAAAAATATTTTGATATATATAGGAAGCGTGGCACCTCCCATACAAATGGAATTTTTCATTGCCCGTATCTCTGGAAGTATTCGGGTTAGACCACTGAAATTTGGTGAAAGGTTGTACGAGATCGATCCCTACCACCTCCAAAAAAATTGTGGATAACAAAAAAGGGGCGTGGCACATCACATACAAATGGAATTTTTCATTGTCCGTATCTCTGGAAGTATTCGGGTTAGACCACTGAAATTTGGTGAAAGGTTATACGAGAACGATCCCTACCACCTCCAAAAAAATTGGGGATAACGAAAAAGGGGGTGTGGAACCTCCCATACAAATGGATTTTTTCATTTTCCGTATCTCTGGAAGTATTCGGGTTAGACCACTGAAATTTGGTGAGGGGTTGTATGAGATCGATCCCTACCACCTCCAAAAAAAATTGGCGATAACGAAAAAGGGGCGTGACACCTCCCATACAAATGGAATTTTTTATTGTCCGTATCTCTGGAAGTATTCGGGTTAGACCACTGAAATTTAGTGAGGGGTTGTACGAGATCGATCCCAACCACCTTCAAAAAAATTGTGGATAACGAAAAACGGGGTGTGGAACTTCTCATACAAATGGATTTTTTCATTGTCCGTATCTCTGGAAGTATTCGGGTTAGACCACTGAAATTTAGTGAGGGGTTGTACGAAATCGATCCCTACCACCTTAAAAAAAATTGGGGATAACGAAAAAGGGAGTGTGGAACCTCCCGATCTCGTACGATCCCTACCACCTTCAAAAAAATTGGGGATAACGAAAAAGGGGCGTGACACCTCCAATACAAATGGAATTTTTCATTGTCCGTATCTCTGGAAGTATTCGGGTTAGACCACTGAAACTTAGTGAGGGGTTGTACGAGATCGATCCCTACGACCTTCAAAAAAATTGGGGATAACGAAAAAGGGGGTGTGGAACTTCCCATACAAATGGATTTTTTCATTGTCAGTATATCTGGAAGTATTCGGGCTAGACCACTGAAATTTGGTGAGGGGTTGTACGAGATCGATCCCTACCACCTCCAAAAAAATTGGGGATAACGAAAAAGGGGCGGGGCACCTCCCATACAAATGGAATTTTTCATTGTCCGTATCTCTGGAAGTATTCGAGTTAGAGCACTGAAATTTGGTGAGAGGTTATACGAGATCGATCCCTACCACCTCCAAAAAAATTGGGGATAACGAAAAAGGGGCGTGGCAACTCCCATAAAAATGGAATTTTTCATTGTCCGTATCTCTGGAAGTATTCGGGTTAGACCACTGAAATTTGGTGAAAGGTTATACGAGATCGATCCCTACCACCTCCAAAAAAATTGGGGATAACGAAAAAGGGGCGTGGCACCTCCCATACAAATGGAATTTTCCATTGTCCGTATCTCTGGAAGTATTCGGGTTAGACCACTGAAATTTAGTGAGGGGCTGTACGAGATCGATCCCTACCACCTTCAAAAAAATTGGGGATAACGAAAAAGGGGGTGTGGAACCTCCCATACAAATGGATTTTTTCATTGTCCGTATCTCTGGAAGTATTGGGTTTAGACCACTGAAATTTGGTGAGGGGTTGCACGAGATCGACCCCTACCACCTCCAAAAAAATTGGGGATAACGAAAAAGGGGCGTGGCACCTCCCATACTAATGGAATTTTTCATTGTCCGTATCTCCGGAAGTATTCGTGTTAGACCACTGAAATTTTGTGAGGCGTTGTACGAGATCAATTTCTACAACGTCCAAAAATAATGGGGATAACGAAAAAGGGGGCGTAGCACCTCCCATACAAATGGATTTTTTCATTGTCCGTATCTCTGGAAGTATTCGGGTTAGACCACTGAAATTTGGTGAGGCGTTGTACGAGATCGATCCCTACTACCAAAGGAAACATTTCATAGTCCATATCCCTGCAAGAATTTATGTTAGACCACTGAAATTTGGTGAGGGTTTATATGTGATATATCCCCAACACCTCCCAAAAAACTCGAGTTAACGAAAAAGGGGGCGAGGCACCTCCAATACGAATGAACTACTTCATAGTCCATATCTCTGGAAGTATTTACGTTAGACCACTGAAATTTGGTCAGGGTGTATATGTGATCGATCCCTACCACCTCTCAAAAAACTCGAGTTAACGAAAAAGGGGGCGTGGCACTTCCCATACGAAGGAAACATTTCATAGTCCATATCTCTGCAAGTATTTATGTTAGACCACTGAAATTTGGTGAGGGTTTATATGTGATCGATCCCTACCACCTCCAAAAAAACTGGAGATAAAGAAAAAGGGGGCGAGGCACTTCCCATACGAAGGAAACATTTCATAGTCCATATCCCTGCAAGTATTTATGTTAGACCACTGAAATTTGGTGAGGGTTTATATGTGATTGATCCCTACCACCTCCAAAAAAATTGGGATAACGAAAAAGGGGGCGTTGCACCTCCCATACAAATGGAATTTTTCATTGTCCATATCTCTGGAAGTATTCGGGTTAGACCACTGAAATTTGGTGAGGAGTTATATAAGATCAATCCCTGCCACCTCCAAAAATAACTGGGGATAACGAAAAAGGGGGCGTGGTTCCTCCTATACGAAGGAATAGATATAGGGATCGGGTTAGAGAAACATGCAGGGAAAAAAATTTGTGGCTGGACAACGTCTGCCGGTTCTGCTAGTACAAACTATTGATAAATTCTAAATAGTTTAAAAAACAAAATTTCATACAATTTAACATCTGGTTTCAGTAAGGTTCGAAACCTGGTCCTCTGGCACGTTAGCCCAGTGTTCTACCATTCGGCTACGGCATATATATGAGTGGCTCAGTGCCATCCTTGCCTAACCCTCCAAATTTTTTATATGGAGTTTTTATGGTATACTACTTAGAAATACTCCAAAGAGAGAGAATAGAGAGAATAGATTCTTTAAATATTGTTTTTTTCGCATAATAAAGATTATGAGGGTTAGGCATGTCTGGCCCTAGGCTGTTTAATTTTTAATTACCTATTAACTTTGTCACTAATTATTAGGAAATTACTAAATTGAGGGTTAGGCAAGGATGGCACCGAGCCACTCATATATGTAATACTTCTATATTGGCAGCAAGGTATCTTCTCAAAGTGTAATAATTACGAAATCAATTCGAGGCAAGCTAGTACCCTTTTTGTCAATGTATTGTGTACGTGTAAATTCATAAACGAAAAAATTGAAAAAATTGTCAAAGCAATAAAGTAGCGGATTTCATTGATAGGGGCCCAAATTTATTGAAACCAAATTAAATTTTTTTTGAAAATATGTTGAGGCTTGTTGTCACAAGTATAATGGCAAGGTATCTATAGTATTTCGTTTTAGATCCCAATCAGTATACTTAAGCTAACTTAACTTAAGCCAAAAAATTTCCAATATTTTCGTAAGTTTACAGATTACAATTTATACAAGATTTCTCGTACTCCAGGTTGGTCTTAAGTTAAGTTAAGTATACGTAAAGACGGATTGGACCCTAACGAGGCCCTATATTGTGATTAGCTAATAACTTTCAAGGAGCGGGTTATGGGTTTAGAATATGACCAAATCGTTGCCAAGACAGTCGGGCAGTACCGCAAGGGAGTAACGGAACGTACCGGATTCATCCGGCAAAGGACTGTCAACACCCGTACAACCCCCGTCTGGTCTGTCACGTAACTTTTTATAAGTGGATCTTCCGACTAGGCAGGGCAAAGTATGGCTACAACAACAACAAGGAGCTATTTTTGTGTATTGGAATATTCGCTACTATCTCCAAAATGGCATAACCGATCTTGAAACAGACAACGGACTACATTCTGTTATAATAAGCTAGGTTTACAGCGAGCTAAGCTCTGTGGGCCAGGCATTTTATATAGTTTCCTTTTTTACTTTTAAAATTTATAAAAAATTAAATTTTAATTTATACCGCGTTAGTGATCTTTTTTTTTTGAAACGCTCATGGTTTTTTGAATTATTTTTGTAAACAAAAATATATGCAAGGCGAATTCATTACTGGTGCCCGCAAGTGAACAGCTGATTGCTTGTTCTTCTTGTTTTCGCATACACCAATTGTCATTAAAAGGAAATCGGAAATACGTTTATTTACGTTCATTTTTCATTTCTTGTATATTTTGTGAATTTTAAAAGAAAAATTGTGTTTTAATTGTGCCAAAAATAAAAAAAGCAAAATGCGAAAGTGTGCAGGGTGTTCCAAAAAATATTTGGTATTCTCTAAAATGATCTAAAACACGCTCTGCAACAATTGTTTAATGAACAACTTATTATTTACACAAAACATAATAAAACTCACGAAATGTGCGCGATGACCACGGTTTAAGTAAATGGTATATATTTAATAGCATTTATTGCCGAAACAAGCAACAAATTTACTTTTCTAACAGCAATTGTTTGTAATTGAAAAGAAAACACGTGATTGTTGATATTTTGTATCCTCTTTCACTTTGACATTTTATGTACGGCGAACTGAAGCGAATATTGCCCAATTCGCCGTGCTAACACCATTTATGAATTCGCCTTGAATATATGCCTGCCTCGCTCAAAATTAATATATATGTATGTACTGTGATGTTTTCGAACGGTACTAGCTTTTGCTGCCAATATAGGAGTATTAAATACATGACGGCATATTATAAAATTTTTAGAAAAATTTCCCATCTTAAGAAATTAAAAAAATTTTGAATCCAAAAAAACATTACAACAAGTTGTAATATTGTTAGGAAATCCATAGTAAAAATTGTTGAACTAATATTATTATGCGTCCCAGAAAAATTTACATTTCGCTCATATATACATACTAGCTGACCCGGCAGACGTAGTCCTGCCACACATTTTTTTCCCTGCATGTTTCTCTAACCCGATCCCTATATCTATTTAGTCCATATCCCTATTTCCTTCGTATAGGAGGAACCACACCCCCTCTTTCGCTACCCCAGTTTTTTTGGATGCGGTAGGGATCGATCTCATATAACCCCTTACCAAATTTCGGTGGTCTAACCTAAATACTTCCAGAGATATGGACTATGAAGTATTTTTATTCATATGGGATGTGCCACGCCCCCTTTTTCGTTACCCCAGTTTTCTTGGATGTAGTAGGGATCGATCTCCTATAACCCCTTACCAAATTTCAGTGGTCTAACCTAAATACCTCCTCTTATTCGGTCAACTCTGTACTGACGCTCAGCTGTCGTCGATCTCTTCAAGAGATGGCCCAACAGAACCGCGTGAACCTCACATGGGTCCCAGGATACAGGGACATTGAGGGAAACTGTAAGGCAGACGAACTTGCCAAGCAGGGTAAGACCAAGCAGGTACTTCGGGATAAAGAGCGCTTAGGTATGCCGCTTGCCACAAGCAAGCTAATGCTGAAGGAGTACACACTCCGTCAAGCCAACGAAAGGTGGCAACAATCCCCAGGGTGCCGGACATCCAAATAAACCTGGCCAAAATGGGATCATAAAAGATCTAGAGGCATTCACGCCCTAAGAAGGAGAGAAATTAATAGGTGCTCTAACTGGGCACTGCCTTATTGCTAGGCACGCAGAAAGGCTAGGTGGGCCCTACCGACGATGCTGCAGGAGCTGCAAAGATGATGAGGAAGAGGAAACGGTGAAGCACCTCATCTGCAACTGTCCGGCTTTAAGCGGCGCCTAATAGCCTAAGCCAGATCGCGGAACTGGACATAAAGGACTTGATGGCCTTCATAAAGTCATCTAATTGGTTCGAGGAGGAGTAA
The DNA here is from genome assembly GCA_964058755.1 of Campiglossa producta. Lineage (NCBI taxonomy): Eukaryota > Metazoa > Arthropoda > Insecta > Diptera > Tephritidae > Campiglossa > Campiglossa producta. The sequence continues at coordinate 65,803,248 of CAXKVI010000001.1, forward strand.
CGGTTTCGGTTTAGGAGTGTCAGTTCCAGCAACTCAGGGATTTTCCATTAGGCCGGGTCCCGGGACTCACTTTCCTAGTGTTGGTGGTATCAAAACGGGCTTTGCAAAACTGGCCTAAGTGTGCCTCTGCGGCAGTCACTTGAACCTAACCCAAATACTTCCAGAGATACGCACAATGAAAAATTCCATTTCTATGGGAGGTGCCACGCCCCCTTTTTCGTTATCCCCAATTTTTTTGGAGGTGGTAGGGATCGATCTCGTACAACCTCTCACCAAATTTCAGTGGTCTAACCCGAATACTTCCAGAGATACGGACAATGAAAAATTCCATTTGTATGGGAGGTGCCACGCCCCTCTTTTTCGTTATCCCTACTTTTTTAGGAGGTGGTAGGGATCGATCTCGTACAACCCCTCACCAAATTTCAGTGGCCTATCCCGAATAGTTCAAGAGATACGGACAATGAAAAATACCATTTGTATGGGAGGTGCCACGCCCCCTTTTCGGTTATCCCAATTTTTTTGGAGGAGGTAGGGATCGATCTCCTACAACCCTTCTTCCAGAGATACGGACAATGAAAAAATCCATTTATAAGGGAGGTGCCACGCCCCCTTTTTCGTTATCCCCAATTTTTTGGAGGTGGTAGGGATCGATCTCGTACAACCCATCACCAAATTTCAGTGGTCTAACCCGAATACTTCCAGAGATACGGACAATGAAAAATTCCATTTGTATGGGAGGTGCCACGCCCCCTTTTTCGTTATCGCCAATTTTTCTGGAGGTGGTAGGGATCGATCTCGTACAACCCCTCACCAAATTTCAGTGGCCTGACCCGAATACTTCCAGAGATACGGACAATGAAAAATTCCTTTTGTATGAGAGGTGCCATGCCCCCTTTTTCGTTATCTCCAATTTTTTTGGAGGTTGTAGGGATCAATCTCGTACAGCTCCTCACCTAATTTCAGTGGTCTAACCCGAATACTTTCAGACATACGGACAATGAAAAATTCCATTTGTATGGGAGGTGCCACGCCCCCTATATGTATGAAAATATTTTTTAGCCTGTGACCATTCCTGGAAGATGTCCAGTGCGTGTGTAAAATTTGGTTTTTATCGGCTTATTCGTTTAGAAGCCAAGTTCGTCTATAGGTACATAATTTGAATTTTATATATATAGATAGATGAAGTAGTTCATTCGTATGGGAGGTGCTACGCCCCCTTTTTCGTTAACTCGAGTTTTTTGGGAGGTGTTAGGGATCGATCACATATAAACCCTCACAAATTTCAGTGGTCTAACATAAATACTTGCAGGGATATGGCCTATGAAATATTTCCTTCGTATGGGAGGTGCCGCGCTCCCTATTTCTTTATCTCCAGTTTTTTGGGGATTAATCTTATTTAACTCCTCAGTAAATTTCAGTGGTCTGACCTAAATACTTCCCGAGATATGGACTATGAAGTAAATCATTCGTATGGGAGGTGCCACGCCCCCTTTTTCGTTACCCCATTTTTTTTGGATGTGGTAGGGATCGATCTCATATAACCCCTTACCAAATTTCAGTGGTCTAACCTAAATACTTCCAGAGATATGGACTATGAAGTATTTCATTCGTATGGTAGGTGCCACGCTCCGTTTTTCGTTACCCAATTTTTTGGATGTAGTAGGGATCGATCTCATATAACCCCTTACCAAATTTCAGTGGTCTAACCTAAATACTTCCAGAGATATGGACTCGAATACCCGAAGCTCGAATACCCGAAGCTCTTGGCTCTTATTCGTTCAACTCTGAACTGACGCTCAGCTGTCGTCGATCTCTTCACGAGATGGCCCAACAGAACCGCGACAATGAAAAAATCAATTTGTATGGGAGGTGCCACGTCCCCTTTTTCGTTATCCCCAATTTTTTGGGAGGTGGTGGCTCTACCATTATTGTTATACAGTAAATATAGATATGGATATAGCGACAATAGAAATTCATATAATAAAAAACTACAAACGATTTAAAACATATTTCAACAAAAAAAAACTGAAATTTACTTCATTTACTTGGTTTCTGCACAATATATTGTATTTTCGGAGTAACTATAAAAGCTACAAAAAAAAAAAAATTTCACTACAATCAATTTTGTCGTTTGTAGTTGTGGGAAAAGTACATCTAGTGCTTTCAAATTGCTGGATTCTGCCTTTTTTGACATGCGTTAGCGATTACTCCGAAACCTTTGGTGCAAAAAAAATTTTTTTCGGATAAAAACTACAAACGATTTAAAACATATTTCAACAAAAAAAAATGAAATTTACTTCATTTGCTTGGTTTCTGCACAATATATTGTATTTTCGGACTAACTATAAAATCTATAAAAAAAAAATTTCACTACAATCAATTTTGTCGTTTGTAGGTGTAGAAAAAGTACTTCTAGTGCTTTCAAATTGCTGAATTCTGCCTTTTTTTGACATGCGTTAGCGATTACTCCGAAACCTTTGGAGGAAAAAAAAAATTTTTCGGATAAAAACTACAAACGATTTAAAAAATATTTCAACAAAAAAAAATGAAATTTACTTCATTCGTTTGGTTTCTGCAGAATTTTCGGAGTACTTCTAGTACTTTCAAATTGCTGAATTCTGCCTTTTTTTGACATGCAAAAAAAATGAATTTCACTACAATCAATCTCGTCGTTTGTAGTTAAAAAAATTCCAAAAAAAAGTTTGAATTTTTTCAAAGCGGGTTCCAGAGTGATATGCATTAGGCGATATCTCCGAAACCTTTTTAGCAAAAAAAAAATGAATTTCACTACAATCAATCTCGTAGTTTGTAGTTCACAAAAATGCAAAAAAAGTTTGAATTTTTTCAAAGCGTGTTCCAGAGTGATATGCATTAGGCGATATCTCCGAAACCTTTGGAGCAAAAAAAAAAATTTATTTCACTACAATCAATCTCGCCGTTTGTAGTTCAAAAAATGCAAAAAAATTTGAATTTTTTCAAAGCGGGTTCCAGCGTGATGTGCATAAGCGATATCTCCGAAACCTTTGGAGCAAAAAAAAAACGAATTTTTTTCGGATAAAAAACTACAAACGATTTAAAACATATTTAAACAAAAAACTCAAATTTACTTAGTTTGCTTGGTTTCCGCACAATGTATTATATTTTCGGAGTAACTATAAGGCGGGTTCCAATGTAATGGAGATTGGCTGCTAATACCAATACCAATAGTTACCAAACATGATATAATATTGACTTACCTTACCTTTATTTATATAAGCATCTTAAGTAGTTTGGCCACTATGCCAAAAAAGTTCAAAAAGTATTGAAAATAAATCTAAGTTTTCACAAAATTTCAGATTTAACCACCCTAATATCATAAAAAGTATAGTGACGAAATGTTGTTTAATTACAGAAGTTTTAAGCACACCAGTACAACATTGTAATTAGCCCTTTATAAGCCACGTTATATTTAAAGTCTTCAATCAAATATTTGTTTTTGTGGAAAAATTTTCTTCAAATAACACTACCCTAATTTTCAAAAATTTTCATATCCTCGACATTAATTTAATCATTATGTTGAAAAGTAGAATAGTTTACGAGAAATTTTGAATTTTTAGTTTTTGACATAAGCAAGAAAGTAATATGACTGATGTGTCAATACCTCCGCCATTACCGTCTCAATTTATGATACTTAATTTCGTTTGAGAGGATGAAATATCCTTTCCACCAAAGCAAAAATAATTAAAATCGATTGTAAGGTGAATGAATTATTACGAATTAATATGAAATAATTAAATATGAAATAACAATTTCCTTTTTTTTTCTTTTGTATTTTTCGGTTTTTTAAATTGACGATTATATGTATTGTTGAGCTCTAGGCCACCCAGATATATATGAAGGATAACGCTTAAATTTGTTTAGATGATATATTTATTTAGTTACATCGACATTTCGACCTCAATTTGAAGTCATCATCAGGATACTATTAACTGCACCTTATCATTTTTGATAAAAAAAGTGATAGAAGGATAAGTGATAGAAAATTAAAGTGTTACGGCGAAATTTATCTCATTTTATGAGAACCACGTTCTCCTATTCATGGACAAGGCAGTTCCCCTTTTTTTGGAAATATGGGCCAAAGACTACTTGCGACCATCAAAATCTTTAAGGACCAATAAAAAAGGTATTAGATCTGCTGCCCTGTTCCTTTGTTGAGAAAACCTGATCTGGTGAAAGTCCCCTTTCAGAAAAATACCTTGTTTACTTTGTTGCAAAAAAACTATAAACTTTATTTACTGTGTTGAAATATAGGAAGGCTTCCCTTATTTTATTTTAATTGTCTTTTGAAAACATTTGTATGTACAGAAACAACTCTTAGAAAAATCACAATACAATTTGGCGAAAACTTATAACCTAATACAAGACTACATACATATGAGCATTAGGGTGGTCCTTATGATCGAATGTGCGACTTTTTCAAGACTCACCCCCTAGATCGGTTCCATTATGGTCAAATATAACGCATATAAATTTGCATCCCGATTGGATACGGTTAAGGGGTGCCGCACTGAGGTCAAAGTTTAGATTACCCTATGGAGACTCCAAAAATAAAAATGATTTTTTTTAAATCTAACACCCAAAATCGATAGCACAATAGTCGAAAATATTATATTTAAATTTTGGTCCCGATTGGACCCCGATAAGGCATGTCGCAGGAGGGTCAAAGTTCAGATTAGCCTATAAGGTCTAAAAAAAATACAAATTATGTTTTCTTTTATTTCATACCGTAAATTGATAGCACTAAAGTCAAAGTAATCACATATAAATTTGGGTCCGATTGGACACCGCTAAGGCATAACACATGGGGGTCAAAGTTCATACTAGGTCTAAAAAGATTCAAATTTCCTTTATTTCATACTTTAAATTGATAGCAATAAAATACAAGTAATCACATATAAAATTTGGGTCCGATTGGACACCGCTAAGGCATGTCGCACGGGGTCAAAGTTCAGACTAGGTCTACAAAAATTCAAATTTCTTTTATTTCATACTTTAAATTGATAGCAATAAAATAGAAGTAATCACATATAAAATTTGGGTCCGATTGGACACCGCTAAGGCAAATAATACTGAGTAAGAAATGGTCCGTAAAAAGCAACTTTTGGGGTTTTTGTCAATATTATAAGCAATTGAATTACAAAAAATTAGTAAAGTTCTCAAGTGATCGGGACCGTAATATATTTAGTGGGCTTCAAAGTTACCGGTGCCAAGCTGCCTTCTAATGGGCAAGTCTTGTGGGTTCTTTTCCACAATGTGAGAAAAACAAAGCTTAGTGTTCATGAGAGTGCATCGCTTGTGGTAAAAGAGACGGAAGTGTTCTGGCAAAAAGCTGGCATTCCCCTCAGGCCTAAACAGCATAGAGTTGTGAAGTTGTAAGCAAAAAATTAAAATAAAAATAGTAACAAATTATTGAATTTTATTGGGGCTTCATAGGACTTTAATCGAAAGTAAATTTTATGTATGATGTCTTCAACTATAATAATATCGATTTTGGGTATAAAAATATATTTTAATTTTTTCAGTAGCCATAACCTTCACCCCGGTCTCCAACACAAACCAAATTTAATATGTCATTACTTCTACTTTAGTGCTATCAATTTAAGGTATTAAATAAAATAAATTTGAATTTCTTTAGACCTAGTCTGCACTTTGACCCCCGTCCGACATGCCCTAGCGGTGTCCAATCGGACCCAAATTTTATATGCGGTTACTTCTATTTTATTGCTATCAGTTTAAAGTATGGAATAAAGGAAAGTTGAATCTTTTTAGACCTAGTATGAAATTTGACCCCCATGCGTCATGCCTTAGCGGTGTCCAATCGGGACCAAAATTTAAATATAATATTTTCGACTATTGTTCTATCGATTTTGGGTGTTAGATTAAAAAAAGTATCCTTTTTATACCCAGTGTACTAGTACTAGTACAAGGGTATATTAATTTTGTTCACATAACGGTAGTACGTAACGGCAGAATGTAATCGAGATAGATATTAGAGTTCCATATATGAAACTTCTTAGGTTGAAAAGAGGATAACTTGAGTAAAAATTGAGATATTTCCATGAAATTTTGTATAAAGGTTACCTTTTGGCCAAGGTAGGTTGCTACTGAAAATGGGCGAAATCGGATGATAACCACGCCCCCTTTTTCGATATCGAAAATTTCGAAAATCGCACAAATTGACATATCTCGGTAGCTGAAATGGCTAAAATGATATAATTTTATAGGTGAATCCCCCTGGTAATTCTCTTATGATTTTTCCATAAATTTTTATAGTGGGCGTGGCACCGCCCACTTTTAAGGGAGGCGTTTTTGAAAATTTGACTGGTCGTAACTTTTAAACTGATTACGATAGAACGATGGAATTTGGCAAAAAGCATACCAGTATCGTTGGGAGTACACCTGATGAAAATGGATAAAATCGCCCTCCAACCATGCCTACTTTCGATATCGAAAATTTCGAAAATCACATAAATTGGCATATCTCGGTAGCTGAAATGGCTAAAATGAAATAATTTTATAGGTGAATCCCCCTGGTAATTCTCTTATAATTTTTCCATGAATTTTTATAGGGGGCGTGGCACCGCCCACTTTTAAGGGAGGCATTTTTGAAAATTTTACTGGTCGTAACTTTTAATCTGACTACGATAGAACGATGGAATTTGGCAAAAAGAATACTAGTATCGTTGGGAGTATTACTGATGAAAATGGATAAAATCGCCCTCCAACCATGCCCACTTTCGATATCGAAAATTTCTAAAATCACCTAAATTGACATAATTCGCTAACGGAAATGGGTAAATTTATATAATTTTATAGGTGAATCCCCATGGTCATTATATAAAGATTTTTTGATAAATTTTCTAAAGTGGGAGTGGCCCCGCCCACTTTTAAGGGAGGCATTTTTATACCCAGCGTACTAGTACAGGGTTATTATAATTTTGTCCACATAACTGTACTACGTACCGGCGCAAAATAATCAAGATCCATGTATGAAAGTTCTTAGGTTGAAAAGAGGAGTCTATTCAGGCATGTCCGTCCGTCTGTCCATCCGTCCGTCCGACTTTGTACACGATAACTTGAGCAAAAATTAAGATATTTGCATGAAATTTTATATACAGGTTACTTTTTGGCCAAGGTAGGTTGCTATTGAAAATGGGCGACATCGGATGATAACCACGCCCCCTTTTTCGATATCGAAAATTTCGAAAATCATACAACTTTACATAACTTGAGTAAAAATTGAGGAATTTGCATGAAATTTGGTATACAGATTACTTTATGGCCAAGGTAGCTTGCTAGAGAAAATGGGCGAAATCGGATTATAACCATGCCCCCTTTTTCGATATCGAAAATTTCGAAGTTCACATAAACTGACATATATCGGTAGCTGAAATTGATAAAATGATATAATTTCATAAGTGAATCTCTCTTATCATTCTATTATGAATTTCTGTTAAATTTAAAAAGTGGGCGTGGTACCGCCCACTTTCAAGGAAGGCATTTTTGAAAATTCGACTGGTCGTAACTTTTAAACAAATTATGGTAGAACGATGAAATTTGGCACAAATCATACTAGTACTGTTGGGATTATACGAGATGAAATTGGATAAAATCCATAAATTGACATAATTCGGTAAGGTAAATTACTAAAGTAGTATAATTATAGTATAAGTTGGTAGTTAAATTTGTAAGGAATTGTCTACTATTAACGAGTCTTAAAAGACTATAATTTTTTTCGACGGCCATGTATTTTATTGAAAGTTGGTAGTATGGCTCAGAACGACTAAACAAAAATACGTATAAAATTTTTCGAAATTCGAATTATTATCGTCGTTTGGTAGAAGATACCATCTTTTATATATATTTAAAAAATTAGCAAAATCGGTTTGTCCAATCGTAAGAAAATCATCAAAAAGTAAGGAATTTCGAAAAGTGGTGATAGCTATAACTTTGAAGATAATTCGAATTTCGAAAAACTGGCCCAAACGTATTTTTTTTCAATTTAAAAATTTGTCACAAATTGGGCGTAAGTATATTAGAAGTAAGAAATGTATTCAACTATAAGTAAGATTTTTAGGGCACACGAACAATGTACATATATGTTATACCGTAGCATAAATAAATATTAATTTTATAAACTAACTAATAAATTTATTGAGTTCGTTTTTCCCAAATTATAATACATATAGAAAATATATACCTTATAGGTACTACTATTGTTTCCATACACTGGGTATTTAATGTTCGGCTTACCCGAACTTAGACTTCCTTACTTGTTATTTTTGGAGTCTCCATAGGGTTATCTAAACTTTAACCGCCGTGCGGCACCCCTTAACTGTCTCCAATCGTGCTAAAAAATTTTATGTGATATCCTTGGCTATATTACTATTGATTTAGGGGGTGAGACTAAGGATATCTTCTGTTCGGTTTGTCTCCACACAAATAAGGGCCACCCTAATGAGCATACGCACAAAGCCGCGTTTTCACAACCCAAACAAACTAAGAGCCAATTTGAAAAAATACCCGTATATATAAGTTTTACGTTTTTATGGTGTCACATGACAAACTGCAGTTTGTGACACTATGGTGTCACATGACAAACTGCAGTTTGTGACACCTATGTACATATCGTCGGTGTTTATGCAACAGAATGTATCGAACAAAGGCAAAAGACCCAAAACATAGTTAAACAATTTTTTGCGTCTCCTGTAAAATTTGGATGAAAGTTTGTACGTGCTTTTGCATTTGTCCGTTACGTTGTTTTGCATAAACACCGACGAAATAATGCTACTATTTGCTATAAGTTGAGAAATCAGCTAGCACACATTAACAACAACAAAAAATAAATTCACATTTATTGCTTGAAAGTTTATTGTTTTATAAATACTTCAGCTAAGCGATGGATTTGGTTAAGCTGTTGCTGTCATAACTCATATTAGCAATTAGCTGCTGACCTCCTGCATATCAAAATAACACATAAAAATTTAATAGACCACAACCCGAAAATAAAACAATCATTTTATACGATTTACGGGTGCGTTTTCGTAATTTCAAGCCGTGCAGAGACGCACTCTTGCCCAGCATTTAGTTATCACCATCATTGCATTTTATATTATCTCGTCATAAAAACAGGCATCACTTTGGGGTTTTGTGTTTATGAGCGTTTAATTCATGACAATCCATAACAGTGATTTTACGACGTTTTCACTTAACGCACTTGACAAGTGAAGACATGCATGGATGAAGGGGGTATGTTGCATTTTGAGTGAAACGAGAAAATCGGCTTTAAAGTTTTGCTTAAACATTTGAGGTTTTTTCGAGACTTTATGGAAAACTGACAAAAAAATTATGCAAAGCCATAAAAGACGTTGCATAATATGCAATAAAAAGCATAAGTTTATATTTAGTGTTTTATATGAAAAAATCGGAACATACCCCCTTCTTCCACAATTCATATTGAAAAGTTGTGTACATACCCCCTTCATCCATGAATTATCTTCTACAATTTTCACGATAGGCAGATTCTGATAACACAGAAATATAGATCTGCATAAACACTATTCACCAATGCCAAAAACAGAAATTGAGTGAGAATGCGACATACCCCCTTCATCCATGCATGTCTTCAAGTGTTTGAGAGGAATACGTAAGGGCGTAACTTCTTGAAATGTCCCATTGAGGAATACAACACTCAAGTTGAGAGAATTATGTACATAGATATGTATGTGTTTGGTACATATCAATTTACTCGTTGTTATTCTAAAATTCAGTGTTTATAAATGTACATATTCGGTATGGAAAATAACTATACGTGCGTTATCTGTAAAAAATGCCCTTACCAACCCAAAATCACACCTAACCCTGACTATGACTACGGGCCAAAATAAACATAAAAAAAAAAAAAAATTAAAATAAGGAACATATTAGGGTTTAGATAGCACATCTTAGAGAAGATGAAAAACACTTACTATGTCACAATGTTACAGTGTTAGTGTTGCTTTTGTTCAGGCTCTTACGAACCGTAGCAGGAATCGAGTTCCATAAACGTATAGAGGAGACGAAGTTGTACTGCCGCACTATCAAGTCGCTTAATCGAGCTGACCTTGGGAATATTAGTTTTTCATACATTTAACTAGCTTGTTCATCCTTTAGAGGTGACAGAGAAAGGTGCAGTTTCTGGCTTTGAGGTTACAGAGTTAGTGTTGCTTTTGTTTAGGCTCTTACGAACCGTAGCAGGAATTGAGTTCCATAAACTTATAGCATTGATGAAAAATAGCCTAGTAGAGGAGACGAAGTTGTACTGCGGCACTATCAAGTCGCTTAATCGAGCTGACCTTGGGAATATTAGTTTTTCATAAATTTAACTAGGTTTTTCATCCTTTATGAGGTGGCAGAGAAAGGTGCATTTTCTGGCTTTGAGGTACTCAGAAAGTTCACAGCCCAGTAACCGAGTCCTCCACGATGAGATATGCTCAAAAAAATTTAACCCGAACACATAGCGCGTGACGTGGTTGAAAGCCACATCCAGTTTATGTGCAGACATAGAGTCCAGCTTGCTATACACCAGCTCTGAATAGATAATGATAGGCATGATTAACTGTAGGTATTATGGCAAGGTTTCGTCTTATGCCAGCCGGAGTAAATTGGGCAGAAATTCGCAAACTACGTAAACTGTAGTATACCTTGCCAACAGTGGAACTTATATGGTCCACGCACGTTTGATCACTATTTATAACGAAACCTAGGTTGGTAATCTTCGAGACAGATTTGATAGCTCGATCCCCAATATACAAAGGGGGGACAACTGCGGCGACGAGACGCTTCTTACAAATAGGTAACACATAACACTTTTCGACGTTAAGCTGAAACCCATTTTGTGACGCCCAGGAATTGATAGAGGATAAATCCTCGTTAAACTCGCCTACCATGTCAATTGTTTGATCGAGAAGACTGGACAAATATAGCTGAATATCATCCGCATAAGCATGGAAACTAGCATATTTACACTCAGAGAGCACATCATTAGCAAAAACACTAAATAGTAGTGGTCCTAGAATAGAACCCTGGGGTACACCACATAACAGTGGACGCACCGCAGATAGTTCGTTTTCAACCTTCACTCGCTGGGACCTGCCAGTGAGGTAACTCTTCATCAGTCGCACTGCAGATGCACCAAAGCCAAATAATATTTTAAATTTAAAGCAAAGCAAGTCATGATCAACAGAATCAAAGGCCTTCGAGAAATCCAGCAGGCAGAGCAATGTTAAGTACTTTTTGTCAAGTCTAACATCGTCAAGTATTTTAACCATTGCTGTGGAACAACTGTGCTTGGCTGGAAACCCTGACTGGAAATGCGATAAGAGATTAAACTCATTGACATGACGGTAAATTTGCTCAAACATAATAGACTCAGCTACTTTTGACAGAGCAGGCAGAATGCTGATCGGTCGAAAGTCCGTAGGGCTAGCAGGCGATCTGTTTTTGGCTACAGGGAGCACAGTGGCGACTTTCCATGCATCGGGGAAGCAGGAGGTTGTGAAGCTATGGTTTATGATGTGCGTGAGGGTGGGCAATATATATGGCAGGATGGTTTTTATAAATTTAATAGGGATGCCATCCTCACCTATCGCATTTGATCGCATTTTGTATATATGTCTCTTTATATTTAATTCTGAAACAGCACAAAACTCAAACAACTGACTTAGTGGGGTGGTATCACAATGGGCTGTGGGCGCGGGTGCTCGTGGGCAGGGGGATGGAGAGGGCGAACAGTTAACAAAGGCTTCATTTAAGGTATCAGGGTTAATCGTTCATACGGGGTTATCACGAATACGGACACGTAAGGTTTTCCGGTTACGCCACAAGACATTATTAGGTAGGGACGGAGAGAGCCTTTTACCGAAAAATGTCTGCTTCTCATGCCTTATTATTTGCGTAAAAATCGCGCGTTTTTTTATTCTAATTCTTTGTCGGTGGCGCTTTTTAAAATCAGTTGGCAAATCAAGCCATTAAATATTCTAAAATTATATTATTCCAAAATATACAAATTTTGAATTAATAATCGCCCGATTTTTTATTCCAAACTTTTTCCTGCGACGCTTTCTAAAATTAATTTAAAAGTCAAGCCATTAAATATTTTAAAATCATATCATTCCAAAATATAAAAATTTAGAATTTAAAATCGCTCGATTTCTTATTCCAAATTTTTGCCTGCGGCGCTTCTTAAAATCAATTTAAAAGTCAAGCCATTAAATATTTTAAAATCACCATCATCATCATTTATTGGCGCTTAACCGCCTAAGCGATTTTGGCCGTCGCCTATCAAAGCACGCCAGTCATTCCTTTTTAGCGATAACTGACGCCAATTGGAAACCCCAAGGGAGTTCAAGTCATCCTCCACCTGTTGTTTCCATCTCAGTCGAGGCCTCCCCCTTCCTCTGCTGCCGAATTCGGGTGACGATTGGAAAACCTTCTGGGCTGGAGCTTCTTTGTCCATTCGCATGACGTGACCCAGCCAGCGGAGCCTTTGGGCTTTAATTCGCTGGACTATGGTCAGATCCGCGTAAAGCTCGTACAGCTCATCGTTAAATCTCCTTCGATACTCGCCGTCGGCATCACGGGAAGGACCATAAATCTTCCGGAGAACTTTTCTCTCAAATACTCCAAGGGCCATCTCATTTTCTCTTGACATTGTCCATGAATCTGAGCCATACATCAGGACAGGTATGATGAGAGACTTATAGAGCGCGATCTTTGTTCTTCGAGAGAGGACTTTACTTCTCAATTGCCTACTCAGTCCAAAGTAGCACTTGTTCGCAAGAGTGATTCTCCGTTGGATTTCTAGACTGATATTATTTTCGGTGTTAATGCTGGTTCCCAAATAGACGAAGTCCCTCACAGTTTCAAATTTGTAACTATCAACAGTGACGTGGCTGCCAAGGCGCAGGTGCGCCGATTCTTTCTTTGATGACAGCAAATACTTCGTCTTGTCCTCGTTGACCGCAAGACCCACTTTTTTCGCTTCTTTATCTAGTCCAGAGAAGGCAGGGCTTACGGCGCGGTTGTTAAGGCCAATGATATCAATATCATCGGCATACGCCAGCAATTGCACGCTCTTGTAAAAGATTGTACCATTGCGGTTTAGCTCTGCTGCTCGAATTATCTTCTCCAGCATCAGGTTGAAGAAATCGCACGAAAGGGAGTCGCCCTGTCTGAAGCCTCACATCATTCTAAAATACATAAAAATTTAGAATTAAAAATCGCGCGAAATAAAATCAATGACTAAATTGCCAAATTTCTATTGACTTTACTTCTCTTTACAAAATAGAAATACGGTCAATTGACACTATTTCCATTTGCGATGCGAAATAAAGTCAATTGACACTATTTTCCCATGACCTTGTTACCTGTCACCCTTAAAACTTGCGTGTCTGATAGCAGGCTACGAAATGGCTTTCAAGCGTTAAAAATAACTGCAACTTGAGGGCTCCACCGATCTTCCAAGAGTACAAATGTTGCTATTGCTGCAAGACACACTACTACCAACTAATTTGGTTTTTAGAAATTTAAATTCGCTTATTTATTTGAATTTTACCTTAACATACACAAATATATAGAACTCTGTATTCAATTAGGCAAATTTGACACCTTTGGCGATATCGTATCTCAAAAGTAAATTTTTCTTATATCTCATACCTGGTAGTAGAGTGTCCTGCCTACTACCAGTATTACGGAACATATGGGTTCTTGAGCTTTAGATAAAACTGTGTATATTCATTTACATTTACATTTGGCATAAATACGATAGTAAGATATGGGTGTCCGCAACACATATATATAACGATTACTTACAAAACACTTTCCTTATCTCAAATTTCTGTTGGTTTTAAAGAAATCTTTTCTTTCATCTTTGATTTCTCCTTACGAACAATTCGGAATTTCTGAGATAGAAGTTCACTGGAAAAATATCGGTTTTTTTAAAAACGGCAAAAACGGCTATACTATTTTTGCACGGCTTTATTAAATACACTCCACTAAATAAGTATTGTGTAGTTATGTAACATTTTTTCTACGAAACACAAGAATTATAAAATATTTTTAACATAAAATACCTTTCGCAAAGCACTTGAGAGCTACCCTAATCCACTTAGAAATATGGAAAAACTTGGTAAAAGCATCATGAAATAAGACAGGTGACAGCAAATGAACAGCTGTTTTTTCTGCTTTTTTCTGAGTTTGATCGATTTTTTATAGTCAAATTGTTGTTTACAAAGATTCAAAGTGAATCGTGCAACAATTTTTTTGGAAGATGCATAGCAAAGCCTGCAACTTCAGCGCAGTGCCCACTTAAATTGCGTTTGGGAGATTACCAAAGCCTGCAACCTCCACACTCAAATTACCAAGAAATGGTTAAGCAAATAAGAGTTTCAACTTCTTTTGCGTGCAATGCATGCACAATGTGCATTGCCCATATTGAATATTACACATATTATTTAACGAAAAAGATCTTAATTATATTCCAAAACACGCTGTATTCAATATTTTTTAGGCTGCAAACTTTTCAATGTATAAATTTGTAAACAAATCCACGCAGTTTGACAAACATTTGACAGCCTAAAATACTTTTAACCACAACAGCAAACACACGTGATTTTTCTTTTCTTCTAAGGCCCCAACCTGTAATATATAAACCTTGGGTAAAAGTAAATTCTACTAGAAAGTACACATGTTTTCATTCAAGCTTAGGTTTTCCACTTATATATAGTTTACAAAAAAAAAAAATACGCAAAATTGTGGCAATACAGTTGACTTCACTCATCGTACCCGTCCTGCTTTATGGTGCAGAAGCATGGACACTGACAGCTTCTGACGAGGCGGCTTTGGGAGTATTCGAGAGAAAAATTCTTCGAAAGATTAATGACCCCTAAGAGTTGGCGACGGCGAGTACTAGGAATTCCAATCCCGGGATCCCGTTGTTTTTTAAGTCCCGAAAATCCCAGTATTACCAGACCTTAATCTCGGGTTCACCGAAAATAAATTTTTAAATACATTTAAGTAATCTTGTATTTATATATGCAACAAATTCAGGTCCAGGTTAAGAGATGACAATATTAATGCAATAATTTCTTTAAGATCACACTTCAATCCTCAGAAAAAGTAATTTTTCTCTAAGTCCAATGGCATTCCTTTTTATTTTTATTTACAATGAAATTTTTATTATTACTCTGCATACCTGAATTGTCGGAGACCAAATGGAAAAAATTTAATTAAAAAAAAAACATAACTATGTATTTTTAGTCATTTATATACATAAGTCGTTATTAATGTATCAAATATGTTATTTGTACCTTTGGTACACAAAAATGGTACCAAATTTCTTAATACATATATTTTATTTACAAATTTAATGTAAATTTTTTTTGTTCTTACTTATGTAAGTCGTTGTAAATCAAATATGTACGTATATTTGGCTATGTTTACCAGTAGTACAAACTCAAATCCCGAGAGGCTAGAAATCCCGGAAATTGGAATCCCCAGCGAGTACCGAAGAAGATATAATGATGAGCTGTATGAGCTTTACGCAGACGTCGACATAGTTCAGCGAATTAAAACCCAGCGCCTCGCTAGCTAGGCACCCGCCAGTGGGAGTAGAGGAAGAGGGAGGCCACCTCTCCGATGGCAGGACCAAGTGGAGGCAGATCTAAGAACCCGCGTTGTATCCAATTGGCTCAATAAAGAGCCGACTGGCGAAACATGTTAGACGGCCAAAATCGCCTAGGCGGTTAAAGGCTATTTTAGGTAAGTAAGTAATACAGCTGACTTTTATGGCTTGTCAGAAACTAATGGTTGCCAGATGTATTGAATAAAACTGGTTTTTAGGTGCAATAGTATATGTAGTACATATTATGTACTATTGGAAAATGCATGCCTCTTTTGAACACTTCAAAGTTTAAAAATTGAGTTTTTGCCACAAATTTTGGATTGGGGACCAATGTGCAAAGTTTAACTATACCAACAGCTCCGTAAAGATCGTCCCATTCCTGGCGTATGCTGATGATAATGACATCATTCGCGCCGCGAGCTTTGCCTTCTCTGGGCTAGATAAAGGAGCGAAAAAAGTTCGAAGAATCGGCACCTGCGCCTTGGTAGCCACGTACCTCGTCTTCTATCGACGAACAAAGAAAATTATGGTCATTCCCGTGATGCAGACGGCGAGTATCGAATAAAATTAAGCGACGACCTGTACGAGTTTTAAGTGAATTAATGTCCAACGGCTCCGATGACTGGGTCATGTTATGCGAATGGATCGGGAAGCTCCAGCCCAGATTGTTTTTCTATAGGCTCCCGAATTCGGCAGCAGACGAAGTATGAGGCCTCGACTGTGATGGAAAAACAGGGGAGGATGACTTGAACTCCCTTCGTGTTTCCAATTGGCCTCAGTTGGCGCCGAAGAGGAATGACTGTTGTGCTTTGATACGCAAGGGCCAAAATCGCCTAACTATGCGGTTAAGCGCCAATAAATTATGATATCTGTATGCGTTCAATGTAAAAGTGAAATGTTTTTGGTTGTATGTACATAATGTAAGCCCCAACTGAAAATCAGATGCGGCATTTTATAAACAATAAATGATTTAAGCTAAACAAAACAATGGAACAGTGAAAAAATGATCTAGTTTACTACTGTACAATATGCACTCTGTTCATATTATCGTTATGACTATTTTTACTACTCACTTAAATAGTAAAAGGTGATTTTTACGACTTGAGTCACCGGCGCCTTCGGCAACAGCCATAATGTAGCAGAGTAGAGAGTATAGTCATAAGACCTGCCGGCAGTAGTAGCGTCAACGCAGACAAAGAGGGTGTATGATTTTCGATGGTGGTCGAAAGCCTCCGGTGAAAAGTGTTGAACGAGTTGTTAGACAACATTTTAAATTTACACGTCGTTAAAATTATCTGCAGCGTCGACGGCCCGTTATGCTGTTGTTATGCTTTGCTCGGTGGTTGCAATGCAGACATTTTATAGCGCACTTTTACGACCCATAAAACTCATATAAATGAAATGGGCATTTGACTAGCACGCTGCCAAATACTTAACTGGGTACCTTATAGTTAGGTGAATGAAGCCTTCTGAAGTGATTGTTCACAGGCAAGTTTTTTTTAGTTTTTTATATACGGCTTTGTGCTAATAATCAGAAACATTCTTTAATAATAAATTTTAAGTCTAATCTTAGCTTGCGTCATTTATTGAAGCTTAACCGCCTAGGCGATTTTGGCCGTTTCGTATCAAAGCACGTCATTCCTTTTTAGCGATAACTGACGCCAATTTGAAACCCCAAGGGACTTCAAGTCATCCTCCACTTGTTGTTTCCATCTTAGTCGAGGCCTCCCCCTTCCTCTGCTGCCGAATTAGGAGGTCGATAGGAAAACCTTCTGTGCTGGAGCTTCTTTGTCCATTCGCTGAACTATGGTCAGGTCTGCGTAAAGCTCGTACAGCTCATCATTAAATTTCCTTCTCAAATACTCCAATGGCCATCTCAACTTCTTTGACACTGACCAAGATTCCGAGCCGTACATCAGCACTGGTATGATGAGAGACTTATAGAGCGTGATCTTTGTTTGTCGAGAGAGGACTTTACTTCTCAATTGCCTACTTAATCCAAAGTAACACTTGTTGGCAAGATTCTCCGTTGGATTTCTACACCATTTCAAGTTGGATTTTAGAAAATGTCAAGTGGATTTTAGAATGCGTCAATTGGATTTCAGAATAGTCAATTGGATTTTAGAAAGCGTCAGTTGGAGTTTAGTATAGTCAATCGGATATTAGAAAGAGTCAATTGAATTTTAGAAACAGTTAATTGGATTTTGAAAAGCGCCAATTGGATTCTAGAAAACGTAAATTGGATTTTAGGAAACTGGAAATTGTTCAGTTGGAATTTAGAAAGTGTCAATTGGATTATAGAATTGTTAATTAGATTTTGGAAAGCGTCAATTGGAATTTAGAATTGTCAATTGGATTTTAGGAAGCGTCATTTGGATTCTAGAACAGTCCATTGGATTTTAGAAAGCGTCAGTGGATTTTAGAAAACGTAAATTGGATTTTAGAAAACTGGAAATTGTTCAGTTGGACTTTAGAAAGTGTCAATTTGGTTTTAGAAAGCGTGAATTGGATTTTGGGAAGCGTCAATTGGATTTTAGAAAACGTAAAATGGATTTTAGAAAGCATAAATTGTATTTAAGAATAGTCAATTGGAAATTAGAAAGCGTCAATTGGATTTTAGAAAACGTAACTTGGATTTCGGAAAGCGTAAATTGGATTTAAGAAAATTTGTACTGCACAATTTGAATCTGATATATGCTTTGCAATAAACTTCAATTTGTTTTGCCGGCATACCCGGGGCAGTCAAGGGTCGGCAGACGTGCTGTGCAGCAGCTTCCTGCAGCCAGAGGGCCAAACGTCCCCTTGATAGGAGCAATCGCAGCATCAGGGATTGTGACTGTTGACAGACAACGAGGCTCATTTAATTCATCTGCTTGCGGTTTATGGGCACATAATTTGTTGGACGCGTGGGAGCAACAGGGAAATACACTGAAATAAAAAGGTTGAAAGTGCACATTGAAAGTAACATATCAAAACCACTTTCAAATCGATTATGGAAATACTGTAAATATTACAGTATTTACTGTAAAATTGGCAGTAAAAACATGTGATTTTTGACAAATATCAATTAATGATATGAGTCCACTTTCAAATTTACAGTAATTCATGTTAATATGATAGTCTTCACTTTCAAATTTACAGTAATTCATGTCAATATGATAGTATATTCAAAGAATGATAGGGGGTCACTTTCAAAATTGATATTACCCACTGTTGGACGAAAAATGACAGGGTTTACTGTTAATTTGATGGCCATTTCTTGTAGATTTTTTTTTCAGTGTAGCCTTAGCGACTTGGTAGTTGTATACGACAACGCGCCATGCCATGCAAGCATAGGAGCTGTCATAGAAGAACATACGGGTGGAGGGTCCAAACTTCTACGGCTGGGACCATATAGCCCTATGCTAAACCCCATCGAAATTATTTGGGCAAAAGTGAAGATCTACGTGAAAAGCCAAATGGAAGTTCCCATTACAGTAGGCTCCGGAGTATGCGAGCAAAGATTACAGTACGTTGAAACGCTTATAGACACCGCAACGATAACTGGAGGAGATTGCGCCAGGGCAGCTCCACTTTTTACGCTGCTGCAATGGCAAGAGAGGACACCGACCGGCAGGTGAATGAACATTTATTTTTTTTACATGAGCTGTTAGTATACTTTTTCTTATAACTCTTACTTATTTAAAATAACCGTATTAACCATCTGTTAAAACTCGTTCCTAAACTATGTAATTTAACCTATTCATATTCACATTTAAAATGTATGTACATTTACATAGATAAGTATTCTTAAATAATGCTATTGCTTGTTCATTACCATGTTGTTGCTATTATATGTATGTATACGTAGCGTGTGAATTAATAAAAATTTACTATTTTCAAAATACAATTGACGCTTTCTAAATTTCAATTGACTATTCTAAAATACAAGTGACACTTTCTAAAGTTCAGTTTACAATATCTAAAAACCAATTGTCGCTTTCCAAAATCCAATTGACAATTCTAAAATACAATTAAAACTTTCTTAAGTCCAACTGAACAATTTCCAGTTTTCTAAAATCCAATTTACGTTTTCTAAAATCCAATTAACACTTTCTAATTTCCAATTGACTATTCTAAAATCCAAATGACGCTTTCTAAAATCCAATTAATAATTCCAAATTCCAATAGACGCTTTCCAAAATCCAATTAACAATTCTAAATTCCAATTGACACTTTCTAAAGTCCAACTGAACAGTTTCCAGTTTTCTAAAATCCAATTAACGTTTTCTAGAATCCAATTAACACTTTATAATTTCCAATTGACTATTCTAAAATCCAATTAACGCTTTCTGAAATCCAATTAACAATTCTAAAATCCAATTAACACTTTCTGAAATCCAACTTGAAATGGTGTAGACTGATATTATTTTGGTGTTAATGATGGTTCCTAAATAGACGAAGTCTCTCACCGTTTCAAACTTGTTTCAATCAACGGTGACTTGGCTGCCAAGGCGCAGGTGCACCGATTCTTTCTTTGATGACAGCAGATACTTCGTCTTGGCCTCGTTGACCGCAAGACCCGCTTTTTTCACTTCCTTATCCAGTCCAGAGAAGACGGTGCTTACGGCGGGGTTGTTAAGGCCAATGATATCAATATCATCGGCATACGCCAGCAATTGCACGCTCTTGTAAAAGATTTACCATTGCGGTTTAGCTCTGCTGCTCGAATTATCTTCTCCAGCGTCAGGTTGAAGAAATCGCACGAAAGGGAGTCGCCCTGTCTGAAGCCTCGTTTGGTTTCAAATGGCTCAGAGAGGTCCTTCGCGATTCTGACGGAGCTGCTGGTGTCAGTGTTGCCATTTTAGCCGATTTCCGGCTAGATCTAGCCGATTTCAAAATGATTTAGCCGAAAAAAAAACAGATTTGACCGAAGCCGATTTTTTAGCCGATTTGTCAAAAAAATTTAGCCGATTCTAGCCGTTTTTAATATTTTTCATTATTCAATTTTCCATATAGTAAGAGTCCAATGTTTACACTTTAAATATCACAAATTTTTATTTTGTGAAACGAATATGTTTATTTTTCTTTAGCCAGACCGAGGTAAATACGTCAAATTTTCAAAAAGGTAACTTTTTTTTTGATTTTTTGTTTATTTTTGTTTCGTTACGTCTAAAAAATATAAGGAATTTAGTATTTTTGGTTTTATTATTTCTATATATAACATTCATTCATTAATACAGAATAATAAAATATATATATATATATTAGACTGTGCCAAAAATACAACATTTCGTTTTTTTTTTCAAAAATTATATTGATTTTCTTTTTAAGAAAGGTGAAAAAAAATTACTGTAATTTTTTTCAGATTTTTAAATTAAAGTCTAGAGGTCTATCATCGCTAGTTTAGATTTTACAGACTTAACCTCCAATTTGGTATAAAAACGATAAATCATTGTTGAAAAACAGCATTTACCTGAACATATTTTTGTAGGAAATTGAATTCCCTACGAAAGCTGCCTAAACTGAAAATTTCTCAGACACACATATACAGTAACACACATGGTAGAAGAATATAGAGGTAGTTCTACTTCTTCTTCTTGGTCGCTATTGCCCTCATTTGACATAAACCGTGTTAGTGACGTTTCCTTTTGAAAATGAGCTACCGTATTTTCATACCAAAAAAGATTCGATTTAAACTTCAAAAGGAAAAAATTTTGAAGTTTATTGAAATAATTTATTAAATTTCACAAAAAATATTTTTCTAAAATAAAGCGAAGTTAAGTAAAATACAAGTCTAGTTTTTGCATTTTTGCACAGATACTAATAACGCATTTATTTATTTTCATACATTTATTTATTTTCATACACCAGAAACCAATACCGATGGATAGTCCTCCCCGAATCTAGAAAGACTATGAAAATTTCAAAGTTGTACCTATGACAAGGGCCTAGGAATCGGGGGTCAAAGTCGCCAAAAAATGACCCTAACTTCACTTATTTTATAATGGATGATTTTCACATATTTGACGTAGATTACCACCCCGCGTCAGTATCAAGTGTTGTTAGACCCGTACCAGTGACAAGGCTCCAGCCAGACACCCACAGTTCCCGGATTTTCCTATGGAAATTTATTCTGTTTTACCAATTTCACGCACTTGGGCCACTTTGGCTGTTTTAACTACAAATACTTCAGCCAGACACCTCAAAACTCTGGAAATTTCACTATTTTTCACTGCGCTTTCACATGTTTAAGCGGGTTTGACAAACTTTGGCTACTTTTAAATAGCAGATCTTCACACATGTGTCGTAAAATGCTATCCTTAAGTAGAATCAAGCATTTCTAGACATCATCCCATGGCAAAAACTTCAGCCAGACACCTCAAGGTTCGGGAACTTTTATTTTCCTATTAATTTGATTTCTCTTGTTTGTCCCACTTTTACTGTTTTTAAATGACGGATCTTTTCACATGTTTCGTAGGATACTACGCTTAAGTAATTTCAATCATTTCTAGACTTCGTCCCATGACAAAAACTTCAGCCAGACACCTCAAAGCTCGGTATTTTCACTAATTTTTGAATAGGAAATATAATATTTGAAAAGGAAATATAATGAAAAGAAAAATGAAAATGCATAAAAAAAATTAAAAAAAAAAATGACAACATAAATACTAAAAAATGTATTTTAACAGCCCTATGCTGCGCGTTACCGGTAAAATTGCCATCGGCAAACAATTTTCCCTAAAATACGTTACCAAATAAAGTGGCTGCGATTCTGAGCAGATGGTAACGCTCTAATGGCAAAAAAACTCACCAGTGTGTATGGTGAATTGAAAAGCAAACCACAACTCTTCTATGAGCATTTTACAGGCTTCTTTTGGCAAACGAAAATGTTGCTTGAAAATATTGGAAGGAAGTTGCAACGGATCATGACTGTTCCGAAGGCTTTTCAAGTTGTGTCTCCGCTCCAAAATTTCATCATTTTCATCTTCTTCAGCCAGCAGCAATAGTATTAACGCGGACATTTTTACTATATTAAAGGAATTACTGGCGTTAGAAACGTTATACACAGTTTTTATTGTGATTTATTAATACTATATACCTGTTTATTTGTTTGATTTTCACTTTGTTTTATTTATTTTGTTTAATTTTCACTTTATTTTGTTCAATTGCACTTTCGCTTTTTTATTTTTCAAAGTAAACATCAGCTGTTTTATATTGATGTTACCACATGTTACCACCTATTTTGGTGGTAACGGTGTTACCAGCAAACTTTTGCCCTCAGAATACCAAAAAGGAGTAAAAGTTGCCGAGTGAATTTGTTTGCCGGTAATAATAAAGTTATTACCACAGTAGAATTGACCTGTAAGTGTTGTTTTTTGGTGCTTTTGCTGATGGTAAGTTATGTATATCCGAACTTTTTTTGTTTACAGGTGTAAGAATATATCCATTGGGCCAATTTCACAATCTACGCTTGACGCAAACTGGGATTTAATTGACGTATTTTTTACGGTTACTGTCAAATTAATCGCAATTAGCATTAACCGGCTTTTCGAAAACGGTCCTTAATCTCTCAACACTTAAATCGAAAGGTTTTGTCGCATTAGTACGACGTAAAAGGTTTTTTAAACGTTATTTTTAGGTAAATATGGTTTCTAATACGCATTTTTGAAGCAGAGATATTTTTTGAACCATTTACAAATTTTACAGCAGCTTTATGGATCCTATTTTGTAAGTATTTTACTTTACAAACGATGTTTTTTCCCTATATAAAAAAACCTCAAAATTAAAAAAAAAATACCAAAAAAATTATTTGTTGAGGTGGCAGCGCTCTGTGATCAACTGGCGAAAGATACGAATGACAACTAACACAGTTTATGTCAAAGTGAAATACCTTTATTTTTTTATATCATGGTAACACGTATAAAATCTAGTAAATTTTAAATGGCTGTAATTATTTTAATAGCTAAGATAAACGCACATGGCCTACCATTTTGGAAGCTTCAAAGCTTCCACTTTAACAGTATGCAAAAACATTTTGAAAAAAGTTTCAAAAATTGAAAAAAAAATTCACTTTGAAAAAGCTTCCATTTTTCTTTATACAAAATGTATGGGAAAGGACGAAAAAAATAGCCACCCCTTGCCCTATCCCTATCCTTATCCCTATCTCTATCCCTATCCCTATCCCTATCCCTATCCCTATCCCTATCCCTATCCCTATCCCTATCCCTATCCCTATCCCTATCCCTATCCCTATCCCTATCCCTATCCCTATCCCTATCCCTATCCCTATCCCTATCCCTATCCCTATCCCTATCCCTATCCCTATCCCTATCCCTATCCCTATCCCTATCCCTATCCCTATCCCTATCCCTATCCCTATCCCTATCCCTATCCCTATCCCTATCCCTATCCCTATCCCTATCCCTATCCCTATCCCTATCCCTATCCCTATCCCTATCCCTATCCCTATCCCTATCCCTATCCCTATCCCTATCCCTATCCCTATCCCTATCCCTATCCCTATCCCTATCCCTATCCCTATCCCTATCCCTATCCCTATCCCTATCCCTATCCCTATCCCTATCCCTATCCCTATCCCTATCCCTATCCCTATCCCTATCCCTATCCCTATCCCTATCCCTATCCCTATCCCTATCCCTATCCCTATCCCTATCCCTATCCCTATCCCTATCCCTATCCCTATCCCTAATGTATGGGAAAGGGCGAAAAAAAATAGCCACCCCTAAGGGTTAAGTTAGAGCGCTAATTTTTTGCAAGGCTTATTTTCTCGTCAGTACCCAAAGTTTCAAGGGGTAAGACCGAAAAAAAAACCAATTTTTTTTTTATTTGAATCACCCTAATGTACATATATAAAAATGTAATAAAAAGAATAAAAAACAAGTAAGGAAAGCTGTCTTCGGCTGTGCCGAAGGCTAAATACCTTTCATGAATAAGCGTCACGATTTTCACTGTTTGATCCCCAGTACAGCCTGTGTGAATTTAACTTTAGCTCATACCGAAATTATCGAAGCTATCGATTATATGGGGACGATGTGTTATATTGGTCCAATCTCATTGATTTTTAACATCGACATTCCACATTCTAAAATAGCAACATTTACGAAATTTCACGTTCCTACCGATATAATTACAGGAGTTATCTACCAAAATCCGTTTATCGGAACAATCGATTGTATGGGGGCTATGTGAAATATTTATCCCATTTCAATGATTTTCAACATCGATATTTTACAAATAAAAATAGCGACGCTTCCAAAATTTCGCGTTCCTATGTGTTTAATTACAGGACTTATAGCCCAAAATCCGCTTATCGGAATAATCGATTGTATGGGAGCTATGTGAAATATTTATGCCATCTCAATGATTTTCAACATCGATATTTCGCATATAAAAATAGCGATACTTCCAAAATTTCACGTTCCTACCTATATAATTACAGGAGTTATCTACCAAAATCCGTTTATCGGAACAATCGATTGTATGGGGGCTATGTGAAATATTTATCCAATCTCGATAATTTTCAACATCGATATTTCACATATAAAAATTGCAATAGTCCAAAATTTCACGTTCCTACGCGTTTAATTGCAGGAGTTATAGCCCAAAATCCGTTTATCGGAATAATCGATTGTATGGGAGCTATGTGAAATATTTATCCCATCTCTATGATTTTCAGCATCGATATTTCACATATAAAAATAGCATTACTTGTAAAATTTCAAGTTCCTTCGTGTTTAATTACAGGAGTTATAGCCCAAAATCCGTTTATCGGAATAATCGGTTGTATGGGAGCTATATGTTATATTGGTCCGATCTTGCTGGTTCCGACAAATGATTCCTATATTGGAAAATGGTGGCCGCATACCAAATTTCTGCCAAATATCTCAAAAACTGAGGGACTAGTTTGCGTTCAAACAGACAGACAGACAGACAGACAGACGGACAGACGGACAGACGGACAGACGGACATGGCTAAATCAACTCATCTCGTCATCCTGATCATTTCGGTATACTTATTGATGGGTCTATCTCTTCTTCTTCTCATATTTACAAACATCGGACCAAAGTTATAATACCATTTCATGTTCATGAAAGGTATAAAAAAAATGAAATAAATAAAAGTATAAAATAAAGGAAAGGAATGGATAAAAGGAAAATAAAGGTAAGTTAAGGTAAGGAACGGAAAATATGAGAGAAAAATTAAAGGCAAGTAAAGGTAGGGAAAGAAAAGCAATGGAAAAAAAAGGAAGGGAAAGAAAGGAAATGTAATGTAAGTAAAGGAGTGGAAAAGAGAAGCAAATAGAGAAAGCCAAAGAAAGGGAAGAAAAGAAATAGAAAGGAAAGAAAAATAAAAGAAAGGAATGAAAAGCGAAAAAAATAAATAAAGGAAATGAATGGAAAAGAAAGAAAACTAAAGGAGTTACGAAAAGGAAAAGAAAGAAAGTAATGAAACGGAAGGAAATTAAAGGTAAGGAAAGGAAAGGTAAGGGAAAGAAAGGTAAGGAAACGAAATGGCAGGAAAAGAAATCTAAGGAAAAAGAGAAAGTGAAAGAAAATAAAGGTAAGAAAAAAATAAAAGAAAAGAAATGAAATGAAAAGAAAATGAATAAAATGAAAGGAAACTAAGAGAAACGAAACGAAACTAAAGCAAAGGAAACGATAGGAAAGGAAAGAAAAAGAAAATAAAAGGAAATAAGGAATGTAATGGAAATGAAAAGAAAGGTCAGGTAAGAAAATAAAAGAAAAGAGAAGAAAGGAAAAGTGTTGCGGTTAATGCGGTGTTCCTCAGAAGGATGTAGATTTAGAGGTGGGTTTCCGATTGGACTCAGAAGAGCACTTGTAATTTGCGCAAGAAAATGAGCTGCAGGTGCTAGCGGGAGTTACCAACTAATATTGGTGCAGGTTGGTCGTGGACTGTATAGAAAGATGTAGCGGAACTATCTGTTGTCTGTCCAAATAATTAACACATCGATTTATGCTAATACTTCACGATAACTTTTATTTAATTCCAGTCAGTGAATTACCATTCCGCTGTATAAAATTTTGCATTCAATTCTTTCTAATACCTATAATTACAAAATTAACGTATAAATATATACATTGGATTCAATCCACAAATAAAACTTCATATACATACAAACATTTCCGCTCCCCACACAGAGCCAAAAATGCCTAATAAAATTAATACGATTGTCTTCATGATCAGCTTTTGGGCAAAGGGGTAGTCGCAATGGTGCAAACGAAGAAAAAACTGTAGGGAAATCTTTTTGGTTTTAAGAAGAAATTCTTATTAAAAAACTATACATTTAGTACAAAGGTGTAGTAAGACGCTGGCAATTATTAGTATACGATGACCGGATGGTTAGCAGCTGGGTTTAGCAATCGAAAAATTGTAAGTTCGATTCTCTCTCTTTTTTTCCTAATTAGAAATGTTAAAAAGAAATCTTCTTAAATATATTTATAAGATTTTCCTTTAAAACATTAACAACTCTACACATATCGGTAATTAGACGCTAGCAATCAAAAGTGAGCGATGGCCTGATGGTTAACAGCTGGGTTTATCATTCCGAAAATTGTAAGTTCGATTCTCGGTGAGGGCGATATCATTTTATTTTTCATTTAAAATATTAAAAAGAAAATCTTCTTAATAACATTAAAAAAGACTGTCTCTACAATAATAAGAAGCACATCTTCTTGAAGAAAATCTATAGAGATATCTTATGACTTTTGTTCTATTTTATTAGGCATTGTTGGCTCTGTGCATGTACAAGAACCAAAAAAACCGGAAATATACACCCTCTGGTTCACATGGAAGGAAGGAAATAGCTTCAAAAAGCTCGCCATATACAAATTTACTTGCTTCCTGTTATCACCTTGGATCATAAGGTGTACAAGAAGTCTATAAAGTAAGGAAAACACATGGCAAATATTAGTAAGAATATAAATGCAAGATTGCATGCAGGGCACAGGGCTCACAGCGTTAAGAGAACGCAATGCCAATGCAGTCTGGTAGGTTCGATGCCAGCCAGACCGGATAAAAACACTACGTCTAAATGCTTGGTCGCATGGAAACTAGTCAGTGAATTACCATTCCGCTGTATAAAATTTTGCATTCAATTCTTTCTAATACCTATAACTCCACTCAATTTAGCAAGTACAAAAAAGGCGCGTGCGGTGTGAAAAATATGTCAGCGATTAGTGATGTGCAAAAGCATTGCAATGACAAGTGTCAAAATGCAGCGAGTGCTTGAATGGTTGCATTCAAGCACGACTTAACCCTTAGGCGACTCATCATACCGCCGCCCTTGAACTATCTAAGAAATATGATAGGTTCAAACTTAACCTTAGCTATTTACAAAGAGTATTAAGATTGCTTAAGGTTAGCAAAAATTCAATTTAACAATCTTGAGTATAGGAAAATTTACAATAATTCATTATTTAAATTACATATGAATACAAATTTAATATGGATTGAATATGTACACATGAGTATTTATGTATGCATGTTTGTACTTCTTTTTCTTAGGCATAAATTCAAAAATGGAATTTTTCAAATTCTTAAAGTTAAAATTCATTATCTCAGATTCACATGGCTGTGTCATCTTATGTATGCTAATTGCTTTCTTCTTCCTTGAAAAAGTAATATTATTATTAGTTAAATATATCGAAAATTTACATACATATTATGCAGATATGTGAACTCTTAAAAAACGTTAAAGTGTTAAATTGTACTG
The DNA here is from genome assembly GCA_964058755.1 of Campiglossa producta. Classification (NCBI taxonomy): domain Eukaryota; kingdom Metazoa; phylum Arthropoda; class Insecta; order Diptera; family Tephritidae; genus Campiglossa; species Campiglossa producta. The sequence continues at coordinate 65,831,685 of CAXKVI010000001.1, forward strand.
TATACAAAGATAATTTTGTAGGCTGAATATACTAATTTAATGTGTTGGGACAGAATTGTCGCAAAATAGATCCCCTTTGGCAGGTAGTAAGCACAGCTTAGCTATCGGCCGCACCATTTCGCCATTCGCCGTCTTTAGAGTTACGACTCTTACTTGACCGTCAGCTCACGGATGACACTGTGTAACTCGACCAAATATCCACTTACTTGGAGGGGTAGACTCGTTGCACACAGTTACAATGTCTCCTTGTTGTATGTTCGGCGAAGATCGAACCCACTTCGTGCGTCGTTGCAAGCTGACAAGGTACTCGTCGTGCCAGCGGTGCCAAAAGTGTTGCCTCATTGCAGCGGTTAACTGCCATCTTTGATGTAGACTTCCAGAAAGCCCTTGACCCTCAGGCTCTGGAAGTGATTTTAGTGGTTCGCCCAAAATGAAGTGTCCCGGCGTCAGGACTTCCAAGTCGCTAGGATGCGTAGAGTTTTCACATAGCGGGCGAGAATTTACGCATGCCTCGACTTCGGTTAAAAACGTACTAAATTCTTCGTAAGATAATAGTTTGTCATCCAAAACGCGTTTTAAATGATATTTTATTCGTTTTATCCCCGTCTCCCAGTAGCCACCCATATGAGGAGCGCTGGGCGGATTGAAGCGCCATTCAATGGCCGAATTTGCAAAAAACTGTTGTAACTTCTCGTCTTTCAAGCAACTCTCGTATTGTTTGCGCAATTCCTTTTCGGCCCCGACAAAATTTGTGCCGTTGTCTGAAAACATGACTTTGCAAAGGCCTCTGCGGTTGACAAATCTTTTTAGCGCGTTGAGAAACGATGAGCTTGAGATATCTCCGACGAGCTCGAGGTGCATTGCCCCAGTCGCCATGCAAATAAAAGAAGAGATATAACCTTTGGTGGACTTTGCCCCCCTCCCATGCGTAAATTTGAGCAAATAGGGGCCCACTTAGTTTCGTAGCGCGCCGATTAGTTGCACGTGAATTGCTGATAAACCTCAGGACGTAAGCGATGACTCTACGGAGTTTAGAAAAAGATGAATATTTTGTTAATATCTCCCATTGAGTGTCGGAGTTTAAAACGTGAACGTGCACCCTCTTTCGTAAGCCTATGTCGGTTGTATGAATTTTCGAAGTAGTTGGACTTTGGAAAGGTTCTGTCACTTTTAAAAAGTCTGGACCGGACCAACAAAGTTCGTGACTCAAGAGATCAACGGGTGAGATTCCTCTGGAAGCACAATCCGCGGGATTTTGTTCCGACCGCACATGATTCCAACAATCAGGTGGGAGAGTCTCCTGTATCTCCGCGACGCGGTTCGCCACAAACGTTTCCCAGCGACTTGGGTGAGATTGTAGCCATGCCAGAGTTATTGTTGAGTCGGTCCAACCAAAAAGCGGATATTTTACGTTGTTCCAACTGCTTAAGACACTTTGTACCAACTTCGATGCGAGATGAGCACCACACAATTCTAGGCGCGGTAGTGTGGTCGATAGGCGCCACTTTAGTTCTTGACGAGATTAGAGCTACAGTGACCCGCCCATCGTTGTATACGGTACGCGCATACATTGCAGCGGCATATGCCCGCTCCGATGCGTCAGAAAATACATGTAATTCGGTGAAAGATGCATTGACTCCAATACCGAGCCAGCGGTCCACTCTCACATTGACTAGCGATCCCAATTGTGAGCGATGTTCATTCCATGATTTTGCGATTACGTCCGGTACCAGATCGTCCCAACCAACTTCAGTGCGCCATATGTCTTGGAAACACATCTTCGATTTGACTGTCACCGGAGAGAGTAACCCGAGAGGGTCGAATAGTGTGCTAGCGTCAGCAAGGAATGCTCTCTTTGTTAAAATCGCGGGAGGTTTTCTGAGATTGACTGTAAACGTGATATAGTCTTCGTCTGTATTCCAAACGATCCCCAATGCATTGACGTTTTTGTCGTCGACGATGTAATGCGAGATGGACTTAGATGTATTTGAGATACTATCTCTAAGCTCTGCGCAGTTTGTTGCCCATTTTCGCAACTCGAACCCACCCTCTTGAAGAATTGAAGAAACATTATGTGTATGACCTTTAAACCATCACAGCAGGACGCACCTGTCAGCAGGTCATCCATGTAGAAATCCTGTATGATAGCGGAAATGGGTGGTTGGCAAGGGTTACACGAATCCTTGGCTGTTTGCTGCAGCGAACTAACGGCTAAGTGGGATGCAGCCGCGACTCCATATGTTACGCGTAACATACGATAATCCCTTATCGGCGAGTTCGAATCAGAGCGCCACACAATACGCTGGAGATCTACGTGCTTGCTATCGACACACACCTGGCGGTACATCTTCGCGATGTCTGCAGTGATTGAATAACGGTGTGTTCTAAAACGCATCAGTATCGACACCAAATCTTGTTGAAGCTGTGGCCCGACAAACATAGCATCATTCAACGAATTTCCAGATGAAGTTTTGGCAGACGCGTTGAACACGACCCTCAATTTTGTCGTAAGACTCGATTCCTTTAGAACGGGGTGATGCGGCATGTAATATGCATCCTTTCTTGGTTCGGACACAATCTCCATGTGGTTTATCTCAAGTAACTCGTTCATGAACTCGTTGTAACGCTCCCGAAACGTGTCATCTTTGGAAAACCTACGTTCAATTTGTAAAAGATTGCGGACGGCGAATGCTCGTGATTCGCCCAGTATAAGATTGGGTTTAAGCGGTAGTTAGACTACAAAACGCCCCTCAGGCGTGCGATGATGAGTAGTTGCAAAATGATCTTCGCAGATGCGTTCTTCGTGAGTTAAATGAGATTTGCGTGGGGATTCTTCAAGCTCCCACAACCTAGTGAGCGCTCTTTCAAGTTGCACGTCACAGTGCAGCGACTGTAGATTTGGCGAGCGTGTAGTTGCCCGGTCTAAACTACCAAACAATGTCCATCCAAACACCGTTTTTTGTGCCATTGGTGTGCCGGCTGGACCCTTGCGTAGCTCCCCGCAGATTAGCTCATCCATGCAGTCCATACCAATTAGCATATCTATTCGGCCAGGCTTCATATGGTTGGGGTCGGCAAAGAAGAGATCCTGAATGTGGCACCAGTTACTGATGGGGATTGGATGAGTTGGTAAGTCACTTGTAATCTTGGGTAAGATTAAAGCGCTAATCGGATAGCATTCGGAGGAACAACGAGAATAAAGTGATAAAGAGGTTTCGCCCTTGCAGCGACCCTCTTGTGCTGAACCGATGCCAGTTACATTTACGTTTGTCGATATGCGTGGCAACCCTAAGCGTTGTACACATGCCTCGGTTACGAAGGATGCGTGCGATCCGGTATCAAATAAAAGACGAGCGGTTTGCCAACGATCGGCGCAATCTCGAACCCTAACAAGAGCGGTAGCTAATAGCACTGTTTTCGGCGGAGTAGGTAGCGGATGAGAACTTACGCAGGATGATACACAAGTAGTAGCAGTGTTCTTCGCTAGTTCGACGTTGGATGATTCAGCGGTGTTGACAAAGGCGGTATTAGCGGCGGTGCGGTTACCCTCAGGTGAACTAAAAGCATTGTGAAGCAGAGTATGGTGACGCTGATGACAGATGCGGCATGTGGACGAGCTATTACAACGGTCTTTGTAATGCCCCGTGCTTAGACAATTCATACAAGCTTTCGAGTCTTTGATAAACTTGGACTTGGCTGCTGAGTCCAAATTCCGAAAAGTGTCGCAAGCGTAAATCTTATGCGAACCGTTGCAATACGGACAGCGTGCGTGATGTGGCTCCGAGAGCGTGTGAAAAGACTTGGCTGCCTTGCCGGCGAATTTCGGCTTGACTACCGACGACTGGATTGCTAGGGTGGTGACTATGGACAAGGAACGACACCTCACTTCTAAAAATGTTGAAAGTTGTTCGAAGGTAGGAGGCTCATCACTGACGATCGACAATTCCCATTGATTACGCGTCTCAAACGCGAGCTTGCTTACAATCTCATAAACTAGCCAATCATCCCAAAAGTCTACAGTACGGCCTAATGCCTTAAGGCCTGTTGTTGTTGTTGTTGTAGCGAGGTGTAGCCCTGCCTAAATGTCAGACAGGGTCACCCCGAGTATATTGCTCTTGGCCGGGTCGATATAAGAAAACGGCCCGGGTCGTTTCGGCACGATGGGTACAGCACAAGTACTGGTACCGTTCTCGTAGAACCGGCAATACAAGAAACTAGCCGTGTAGGCTATGTAGGTCATTTAGCGTTACCCAGGGTGCACCAACTGGGAGGCGACCTACTTTTACACCCCTTAAGGCCTCGTATGTGTTGCTGGAATGCGTTAAGAACGCTCTTTATGGAGTCAGCGGAGTCATTTGTGGCTTTGGGAATTTGGGATATCGCCCTGAAATGTGCGTCGACCATAACTCGCATAACATTGTATCGCGACCGGAGAAGTTCCCAAGCTTCAGTATAATTTGCATCGCTTATCTTAAACCCACTGACTATACTAAGTGCATCCCCTTTAGACAGGTACGTAGGTAATGCAGCTTTTGAGCACCTGACAAAGAATTGTTTGCGTCGACTAGGGATGTAAAGGCATCATAAAAAGCGACCCACTCCGTGGAATCACCCGCGGAAGTTGGGAGATCCATTTTTGGCAATCGAATTGATGCTGAGACATGAGCAGGAGCACTTGAAAGTGAATGCATTTGTTGATTTTGTGGAATAACTTTCAATTTCTGCACTCGTTTGAAGTTTGCCAAGGCTGTGGAGTAAAAAGTGTCTGCCTGTATGCGTTGTTGTTCTTCTACCGTTGCATTTTCGGTACCACAAGATTTTTCGACCTCTTCTTGTGCTAAGTTGAAGCGCACCCATTGCTCGTTAAGAAGTGTCAAATAGCTGTCGACATTATCGATGTCCAATAAAAATGTGTCTTCTTTGCTCTTCCCCATGTACCTTTTAATTGCATTTAGGGCAGAGTCGCGGGATTTGACATGGGCAGACATTTTGCAGATATATTTTTCAAGGACAGACAAGGGCAATGAAAAATCTCAGAGTTGTACGTGTGTATGTATGAACAACTGTAACCGTAGAATTAAATTTACAGGCCTTTAGGTATTTTAATTAATAAAGCGTAGCTGTTTATATTTTATTATAAATAATAAAGCGCAGAAGTTTATATTTTTATTAGTTGCGATTAATAAACGTAGTAAATATATATAGGCAAATATATTTTATACGTACGTATGCGGTGATCATGCAGTTTTGCTAATTTGCAGGTTATCTTTGTACTTGCGGTGCAGCCGATATATATATATGTATGCGGTGTAGACAATTTGCAGGTTATTGCAGTCATGCAATGAAAATGTAGTGTAATGCGGTTGCGAGTTATCCGACTCGTAAGGACCAGAAAATGTTGCGGTTAATGCGGGGTTCCTCAGAAGGATGTAGATTTAGAGATGGGTTTCCAATTGGACTCAGAAGAGCACTTGTAATTCGCGCAAGAGAAAGAGCTGCAGGTGCTAGCGGGAGTTACCAACTAATATTGGTGCGGGTTGGTCGTGGACTGTATAGAAAGATGTAGCGGAACTATCTGTTAATTAACACATCGATTTATGCTAATACTTCCACTCAATTTAGCAAGTACAAAAAAGGCGCGTGCGGTGTGAAAAATATGTCAGCGATTAGTGATGTGCAAAAGCATTGCAATGACAAGTGTCAAAATGCAGCGAGTGCTTGAATGGTTGCATTCAAGCACGACGTAACCCTTAGGCGACTTATCAAAAAGAAAAGAACAGAAAAGAAAGAAAGAGAGAAAGAAGGGAAATAAAATGAAATGAAAGAAGAGAAAAGGAAAGGAAAAGAACGGAGAGGGAAGGAGAGGAAACGAAAGAAAAAGGAAGGGAAGGAAAGAACAGCAAAAGAAATAAAATGAGATGAAAGAAGAGGAAAGGAAATAAAAGCAATTGAAAGCAAATGAAGGGAACGGAAAGAATACGTATGAAGACGACCTAAGTAGAAGAAATAATTATCAACATTGAAACTATATTACTGAATGGTGTAAAGAGGGACGAAAAGACAAAAAGAATAGGAATGTATAGAAAGGAAAATTTAAGAAATAGCAAAAAGGTAGGTGGTTGAATTTCAACCACTGGGCAAACTCTAGTATATATAAATACGCCACATGAAAACCTCCAGTGAGCGACCCGTTTGACCGATTTCAGTGATATATGCACCGATGAAAAGGAAATTGAAAAACTGAGGTATTCGCGGTATATTTTCAGGGGCGTCCCCAAAACCTAAGGATGGGGTACGGGGCTAGCAACCCCACGACGCCCTAAAGATTTTATTGGTCGAATTTTCGATCACAAGCGATACTAGTTCATATAAATCGATGTCATAAATCCATTTATGACGAGTTTCAATGCAATCGAATTAGTTTTCAAAAAATGCAGCGCCATATTGGATCCACTCTTTCACGAGTCATTTATAACTCTTCCACGAGTCATTTATGGCTCTTCCACGAATCATTTATGACTCTTCCACGAGTCATTTATGACTACAACTACAGTATGCCCTGCCTACACTGCCTACAACTACAATATACCCTGCCTACAACTACAATATACCTTGCCTACAACTACAATATAGCCAGCCTACACTGCCTACAACTACAATATACCCTGCCTACACTGGTTACAACTACAATTTACCCTGCCTACACTGCCTACAACTACAATATACCCTGCCTACACTGCCTACAACTACAATATACCCTGACTACATTGCCTACAACAACAATATACCCTGCCTACGCTGCCTACAACTACAATATAACCTGCCTATACTGCCTACACTGCCTGCAACTGCAATATACCCTGCCTACACTGCCTATACATTACAATATAACCTGCCTGCAACTATAATATACCCTGCCTACATCTACAAAATACTCTTCCTACACTGCCCACAACTGCAATATACCTGTAGGCAATATACAACATACTATACAATACAATATACCCTGCCTACACCTCCTACACTGCCTATACAATACAATCCACCCTGCCTGCAATGCCTATACAATACAATATACCCTGCCTGCACCACCTACACTGCCTACAATGTCTATACAATACAACCCACCCTGCCTGCAATGCCTACAACTACAATAAACCCTACCTATACTGCCTACAACTACAATATACCCTGCCTACACTGCCTACAACTACAATATACCCTGCCTAGGCTGGCTACAACTACAATATAACCTGCCTATTCTGCCTACACTGCCTACAACTGCAATATACCCTGCCTAAACTGAATACAACTACAATATACCCTGCCTACACTGCCTACAACTACAATCTAACCTGCCTATACTGCGTACAACTGTAATATACCACTCCTACACTGCCTACAACTACAATATACCCTGCCTACACCGCCTACAACTACAATATACCCTGCCTATAACTACAATATACCTTGCCTACACTGCCGACAACTATAATGTACCCTGCCTACACTAACTACAACTACAACATACCCTGCCTACACTGCTTATGACTACAATATCCCTGCCTACACTGCCTACAACTACAATATACCCTGCCTACACTGCCTACAACTATAATATACCCTGCATACAATGCCTACAACTACAATATAACATGCCTATACTGCCTACAACTAAAATATACCCTGCCTACACTTGCCTACACTGCCTACAACTACAAGTTACCCTGCCTACACTGCCCACAACTACAATATATCCTGCCTACACTGCCTACAACTACAATATACCCTACCTATACTGCCTACAACTACAATATACCCTGCCTACGCTGCCTACAACTACAATATAACCTGCCTATACTGCCTACAATTGCAATATACCCTGCCTACACTGCCTACAATATACCCTGCCTACAACTACAATATACATTGCCTACAACTACAATATACATTGCCTACAACTACAATATACACTGACTACACTGCCTACAAATACATTATACCCTGCCTACACTGTCTACAACTACAATATACCATGCCTGCACTGCCTAAAACTAAAATATACCCTGCCTACACTGCCTACAACTACAACATACCCTGCCCACACTGCCCACAACTACAATATACCCTGCCTGCACTGCCTACAACTACAATATACCCTGCCTACACTGCCTAAAACTACTACAATGCCTATACAATACAATCGACCCTGCCTGCAATGCCTATACAATACAATATACCCCGCCAACACTGCCTACACCTCCTATACAATACAATCGACCCTGCCTGCACCTCCTATACAATACAATCGACACTGCCTGCAATACGTATACAATACAATATACCCTGCCTACACCGTCTACACTGCCTACACCGCCTACACTGACTACAATGCCTATACAATACAATCGACCCTGCCTGCAATACCTATACAATACAATATACCCTGCCTACACCTCCTACACTGACTACAATGCCTATACAATACAATCGACCATGCCTGCAATGCCTATACAATACAATATACCCTGCCTACATCTCCTACACTGACTACAATGCCTATGCAATACAATCGACCTTGCCTGCAATGCCTGTACAATACAATATACCCGCCTACACTGCCTACACCCCCTACACTGTCTGCAATGCTTATACAATACAATCGACCCTGCCTGCAATGCCTATACAATACAATATACCCTGCCTACACTGCCTATACAATACAATCGACCCTGCCTGTAATGCCTATACAATACAATATACCCTGCCTACATTGCCTACACCGCCTACGCTGCCTACACCTCCTACACTGAGTACAATGCCTATACAATACAATCGACCCTGCCTGCAATGCCTATACAATACAATATACCCTGTCTACACCGCCTACTGCGTGTAGGCAGCGTAACTTTCTTGGATGACCCCCCAGCGCTAAGATATTTACACATCAAAAACCAATGCGCCATGAGGTCAGTGTGGACGTTTTAGTTGCACCGTTTTCAATTTCGAAACATATTTTCAGGAGTTAAACTCTTTCTACTGATTTAAAAAGGCTATTGAATACAGAGTAACAACACACAAAAAACCATTTTTTTTACTGCACTTAATAATGCAGGCAAGCCCCAGTCCTTATAACCCCAACGAAAGCTCATACTGCTGCCAGATAACATTTCAGACAAAGAAGAGTTTAGAATATTTATCGACTTTTGCAGACGGGGAAAAACTTAAACTTTTAGGTTCCGCTAATAGGCACGTTATTGTTTTCAGATTTTTTAAGCTTTTCCAATCCAGGAGAAACGTTTTATTCGCACTATTTCCCATTTAGGTACATTGCAAAAGCTAAGAAACCTTAAATATTTTTTTTAATTTTATAGTGCCTAGCAAATAAAAAAAAGTACAGCATCCTTGCCTAGGCGGTTTAGGGCTGTTTAAGTAAGTAAGTAAGAGATGGCCATCACGCGCTGAAATAATTGTATGTAAATGAGCTATCAGCCGACAGTAGGTGGCAGGCAGGGAAATAATTACCGGATATCCTTTTAAGAACCCAAATGAACATATTGTGGCTCATAAGCGTTAGCTAAGCAAGCAGGGCTTTTCGGCTTATATGAAAGGCACGCCAACGAAAAGTTCATATTTGTGAACCACTCTAATGTACATATATTTCGTATTTTGTGCATTATATTATGTTTTCGCGTTTAAATATCAGATCTCCGCGACTTTGTCTGGGAAGGTTTAAATAATGTACCATAAATACGGTTTTTTAATGCATATACCGACTCCAGCGCTACCTAGCGGGTTTCTTTTTTGCAACAGTGTTTTATTGCATACCAAGCATACAGAAACAAAACTAGTAGCGTTTCTCGTGATCAAAATTGTATATAAGCCTGAAAATACTTATAATTAGACTAAAAAATCCTACAGGTCTGTCATCCCTAGTTTAGATTTTACAGACTTTATCTCATTTTTGGGTATAAAAACGATAAGCCATTGTTTTGAAAACATATTTACCTGAACATAGAAAACTGAGGTCCCTACAAAAGCTGCCTAGACTGACATTTTCTCAGACTAGCCGTTTTCTAGTATTCTAGCCTCAAACATTGCCATGTTTTTTTTTATTGCCCGTTTTTGTTTTCAAAAATCGCAAAAAAGTGGAAATACATACGAGTAAGTAAGCGCAAGTTAGGTAGAGTTTCTTAAAGAGAATTGATTGGGCTATAAAAAAGATTAAACAAATTTTTTTTCTAAATTGCCTCTTTAAAAATATATCTTTTATGTAACTGTTAAAATTGAACTTAATCCTTTCTGTGTCTCTTATTCGGCATTAATTTGCTCCACCAACAAATGAAAAGCAATACAAGGAATACATTAGGCCTCAGAAGAATTTTCTCATATTCTATTTTTTTTTAAGTAGAGGCCAAGTATTTAATTTTTGTAACAAAATCACAGAAGTCACATTTTCTTAAGATATCGAGTCAAAGCAAATGCTCGCTTTTTATGCATAAGGCCGTTTGTTTCACTTTTTTTTGTTATATGTATTTAAAACGAAATTTTCACAAGGATTACACTTTGGAATTTATTTAACAAACATTAAATAGAAAATTTCTTTTCCTCAACATGTTTCTCCCTAGAAGAAAAGAGATGTAGTTGTTGAGTTTCTCCCGGTACTCAACAACTCCAAGGGATAATAATTCCGGTAGAACATTTAGAATTGTTTGTATCTACTAAGTGTGTGGGTATGTAGCAAAATTTCTATGCATCGGAGCTCGAATTTTTAGATAAAACACATGAAACTCGCGAAAATCAGTATGCGTCCCAGTAGGCACGGAAAAGAACACCAACTGATTGTTTTCGAAACAGTAACAACATATGTTTGTGGAAGAATTTGTATGAATGTATGAATAAATTGTTTTTTAGTTTTAAACAAAAAATAAAAAGCAACACACACATTAAAGCATTAAAAGTCAAACACCTATGAAAGGGTCAATACGGACAACATTTTGCAGAATACCTTCATATGTCCATAACTAAATATGTACCTAAACACAATGCATAATGGCCACGGAACAGCGCAACAAATGTTAGGTACCTACACAACAGTGTTCTACCATTTTTTACAGTCTGACGCTGTTTTTACTAAAGCCATAAAAAATAACAGAAAAAACTGCGTATGCACAAAACTACACACAAAAATAGTTGAAGAAAGAAAGATATGCTGCTGTTTGGAGAATATTGAAAAACAAAAACTGCAGAGTATACTTAGCAGAGCCAAACAAATTTAAAGCATTCAAGGTCAATAGCTTGGTGTCTGTGTGAATCAGCCAGCCAAGCAGCCAAGAAACCTGAGCAGTGATTTTCCTTCTTTGACCTCGCGGCCTAAAAATAGAGAGCGAAAAAATACTTTTCAAAGGAAACCATACCAATGATGTTATTGCATCTAAAAAAGTCAAACAATTTTAAACTGCATAACGACAGGCACATTTGCTACAGCTTCGCTTGGTTCTAAGAAGCTGAAGGACAATGAGTGCAGTCAGTGCAATTATTAGGCAAAGCTAACCATTCACGCAGTTACCTTGAACTATTTTTTTCATCTAATTATGGATCATTTTTAATATTTATGAAGTACTGGTGTGCAAGGTGCATTATATTTTGTTGCCATAATGTCATTGTAAATTATGATTAGTGATATTGGCAACGACCTGTCATAGAACAATAATTTTGACCTCGACAGCTGTAATATTTTTTGTTCGAAAAATGGTAGTTAAAAATTTAATTAGATCGCATTTTAAAAAACTGAGGCGTAACAAAAAGAGTAAATTTCTTTGACTTCTGAAATAACCGCTTAGGTCGACTTGGCGAGTTTTGAGTTAAGGATGCTCATGTGTAGCCAACCTCCTCTATTTTATGCCAATATATAGAAAAGATATTAAGTGCATGGCCGCCGAACGGAACTCGGAATAAACTGAAATTACGGAATTAAGAAACTGAACTGGCATATTTATTGCATAATATTTAAATGCGTAAGTTTGTTAGTGAGTGAGTGTGTTTGCAAGTCTTTATCATCTTAACTAGAGATGGGTGTCGTGCGTGTTTTTGACCGTGACAAGAGTGTCCATGTGCTCGTGTTCGAATTTGATTTCGTATCGTGCTCGTGAGTGATCGAGCTGAGTCTGAAATTAAAAAAAAAAAAATTATTATAATGAAAAGTAGATATGCACACAAAAAAATTTTGTTGTCAAAATTGCACATCTTGGCGTTGTTCTATACATACAGAGAAAAACTATTGTAAAATTAACCAAAAATCGTATGTATCGTAACTAAGAACTTAGGGGAAATTAAATTCGTTATTTAAAAAAACTTTGTTAAAGCTTTGCAAGCTTTCTTCTTGGGCAAATTTAACGAAGTACTGTATATTTTGCCCTAGTTAGCTAGGTAAATTCTAAGAAAGTTTCTTGGTAAATTTACACCCAACAACTTAGGTAACTTTTAACGAAAATACTTCGGTAGCTAAACCTCTGTAACTTGTAACTTGTAACTTCAACTAAACCTCTTTTGCAGTTTAGCCAAGTTTCCTGGTCGTTTTAACTAATATAACCTATGCAGGCCCGTGCGCAGGAATTTTCTATAGGGGGGTTTGAACTTTTGGATGCTCCGAAGGTTGTGACTTTTGATAACGAGCTCTCTATACATCATATATGCAAAATTAACACTAAATACGAATATGCTTAAGGTTTATTTCATACAGCGACCGGACATGAAAATATTACTTGGTTGTAGTAATTGCAAAAATAAAGTGGTAGATTTAAGAAAAAAGTGGTATATTTTGGTTCAATGCTCTACAGCGGGTTTTGCGCCGCTTTTGTCCATGTTTTAGATTTTTGCAGATAATTTTATTTATTACTACTGGGGTCCAAACCAGGCCCGTGCGCAGGAGGTGGTTTTAGGGGTTCAAACCCCCCCTATTGGCTCTCAACGACTGATTTTTTTCATAAAAACTGTCAAAAGTCACAACCTTCGGAGCATCCAAAAGTTCAAAACCCCCCCTATAGCAAATTCCTGGGCACGGGTCTGGTCAAAACGCATCTTTTGACAAAAATCTCGATCTTTTTTTATGAAAAGTAGACATTGAACCATCTTGTAAAATGATACCAAAGAAACTTTGTGCCAAAAGTAAGTACTGACAATAGCTTTTATTTCAACAACTTGGCTTGCCTATGACTAATATGCTGCCAGCCTTTGTCTTTGTTTCGAAGTGAGCAGGTGTGAAAAAGTTGAAAGAAAAAAAGATGGCAAAAAATGCGAATTTTGATAGAAACAAAAGGTAAGTACCGTAATATTTTTTGAAGTGTGTTGTTTCTAAAAGAAGTTAAGTTTCAATTTGAATAATAATAAAGTGAAAATAGATAGAGAATAGATTAAAAGCTCAATTTATGTAACGTAATTTTCGTTCAAATGAATTGAAAACTTTATAATTCGCTTCCAAGAAGTTGCCCGATTGAGCATAAAAAAATTTTGAAAAATAAGGAGCGTGGTCATATTGAGTCTACAAAATTGACAGAAGCTAATATTTTTCTCACAAAATGGAAAGATAACGCAGTTGTTAGCATCGCTTCGACTACGTATGGCGCAAACCCAGTAACAAATGCAGTTCGATACTCACAGAAGCAAAAAAAATTTATTGATGTTCCACGGCCATTAGTTATCAGGGAGTACAAATCAAAGGGTCCTCGAAAAAGGTCTTTGGAAGGAACAGCAAAGGAGACATTGAGATATGATGGGCTCAATCATTTCATTCGTCCATGCAAAAGAAGACGTTGTGCTGCCGATTTATGCGTTTCTGTTGATAGAACCGAGTGCTCGAAATGTAACGTTGGGATTTGCGTAAAATATTTTGAGAAATATCATATGCATCTTAATTATTAAATACGATACGGTATAAAATGTTTTTATAAAAAAATAGTTTTCAATACATACTTAAATAACTGTTTAAATCATTTTCCTTTAGTTCACACTTGGTTAGTTGAAATATGTGGGATAAATCTTTGCTTTACTTAAAAAAAACATTAGAAAAATTTCCTCATATCATGCCCAGTGTGACCAAATGGTCACACCTCAATAGTCGGTTTAGGAATGATGCCCTAAAATATGGACGGTACCTAAGTGATCATTGGACCTATAAAAGTCATCTCTTAAAATATTTCAGAAATCCCAGACAAAAAAGTACCAGGAGGATTCGAGTTAACCATCAAATACAGGTTGTCGATCGGTCGAATACCTATTTATTCGGTGAAATGATAAAGAATTTACCAGGGAATCGACTGGAGTAAATCAGCCTTTACACTTAAACTAAAATACAGTACACAGTAAAAAATGAAATATTACTTTTAATACCAGTCGGTATTGAAATTAAGCCTTTTTGGAATTAAATTTGAGTTTTAATACTAAATAGTATTAATTTAAGACTCTGAAATTTTTTTAATTCCAAATAGTTTTAAAATAATACCAAAATAATACTAAAGCGCTCTCTCTCATTAAAATGTTTTAGGTACTATTTGTTTAAAAACAAAGCCGGAAAAGTATTAAATTAATTACTTTTTAGCATTAAATTAAGTTCGGTGGTTTGTTCTTCAGAGCACGCGGTTCGTCGCTATTGCGATACTAAATTAAGAACAACAGTGCAATTAGACGCTGACAATCATAAGTACTCGATGACTTGATAGTAGACATCTCCGTTCAGCATTCAATAAATTGTGAGTTCGACTCTCGGTAAAGGCAATATAATAAAACTGTGTAATTTTTTTTTTTTTTGCCTGAGAGAATTTTCGACTGAATTCCTCTCTTTCTTAATTAGACCTAGGTTAGGTTAGGTTAGGTTGCGAGGGCAGGACAGAGTGCAGGACCCTGCCCACCACTTAGGCCAGTCAAGTTGGCCCATTGTGATACCCTATGCGGTCTTAAGACCCACCCCATATCCGAGAGACAAACATCAACACTCTCACATTCTCACACTTGGATTAGAGGATCAAACCAGCTCGTGGAATCAATGAATTTCGATAGAGCCCTAATATCCATTTTTGAAACCTCCGTGAGGTCATCGATGAACGGTTGGCCGAGAATAGCCAATCGTCTTCTGCTGAGTGCAGGACAATGACACAGCAGATGTTGAACACTCTCCTCCTCTTCAATACATCTGCAACTGCGACAGTAATCGTGAGTTATTACGCCCATCCTAGCACCATGTGTGCCTATTAAGCAGTGCCCTGTTAACACCCTTATCAGTGATGAGACACCGGATTTATTAAGTGACAGCAGACAGTTAGTGCGTCCTTTGTTGTACGAAGGCCAAGTTAGCCTTGATATCTCGCACGTCGAGAGACCTGACCAGAGCTCATTTGCCCATTGTAAGGTATTTGTGCTAGCTCGGAGTTTGAAAGATGCCATGGGAATGCCTACCAGATCATTTCCTGGAAGGAGATGAGTGGTGGTACCTCTTCTGGCCAGCTCATCCGCTATACAGTTGCCTTCAATATCCCTGTGACCAGGTACCCAAATAAGGCTGATACTGAAGTGCTGAGCCATCTCGTTAAGAGATCTGCGGCATTCAGTTAGCGACCTTGTGTTGTCGACATATGAGTTCAGTGCCTTTAGCGCGGCCTGACTGTCTGAGAAGATAAATATCCGTTTGCCGTTTTGGGGCGTAGACGCTAGGCTTTTCACTGCACCGTGTATTGCCAGCATTTCTGCTTGGTACACGCTGCAGTGGTCGGGAAGACGAAAGGAGATCTCTAGTCCCAGGTCCGGTGAAAAGATACCTCCACCCACCTTCCCTTCAAGCTTAGAGCCATCGGTGAATATGTTCATGGCATTCCGCACAGTATGCGGTCGGTAATCCCATTCTTGTCTTGTGGGTATTTTCACCTCGTAGTTCCTAACGAACACGTTGCTTGGCTTGCAATAGTCAGTATGTAATGGTATGCTCACAGGTGCATGGGAGTCTAAAATTGTGGCGTGACCACATGTACCGCCCTTCCATACGTCGGTCTCCCTTAGTCGCAGAGCTGTAATCACAGCCATTTCTTTAGCCACCAGCTCGAGTGGTGGAAGATTCAGCATCGTGTTGAGTGCTTCTGTCGGAGTGGAGCCGAGGGCCCCGGTTATGCAGAGTTCTGAACTCCTTTGGACTTTTTGTATCTGCTTGAGGTACGTGTTCTTGGTTAGTGCCGGCCACCAGACCAGCACACCGTACAGTAAAATTGGACGAACAATAGCTGTGTATATCCAGTGCACCACTTTGGGAGAGAACCCCCACGATATACCAATTGCTCTCTTGCAAGTAAACAACGCGCATGTTGCCTTTTTAACTCGTTCCGCTATATTGTCGCTCCAGAGTAGTTTCCTGTCTAGAATAACTCCTAGATATTTGACTTTGTCACTGAGTACTAAAGTTATATTCCCAATTTTTGGTGGTATTAAGTTCGGTATTTTGTACCTCCTAGTGAAGAGGACAAGTTCGGTTTTCTCGGGGTTAACCTCCAAACCTGAAGCGTTCGCCCAGTCGTATACTTTAGTCAGAGCATTTTCCATTAAATTGCAGAGGGTTTGAGGAAATTTTCCCCGAATGATAACGCAGATGTCATCGGCGTACGCGATCACTTGGTAGCCTTCAGCTTCCATGAGACGTAGAAGTTGGTTTACAGTAACCAGCCACAGGAGCGGAGAGAGAACACCTCCTTGCGGGGTACCTCTGTTAACGAGTCTGTGAACCGAATTACCGCCTAGCTCCGTTGTAATCCGTCTGCTAATAAGCAATTTGCGGATAAACTCCACAAGGCAGGCATCGACCCGCAGACCCGTTAGCGCCGAGGTGATGGCTTCCGGTAGAACGTTGTTGAAGGCACCTGCTATATCAAGGAAAGCCACCAGTGTATATTCCTTTGTGTCAATTGACTTTTCTATAACAGATACCAGAGAATGCAAGGCAGTGTCAGTCGATCTACCTTTACTATAGGCGTGTTGAGCCCGCGACATGTGAGTTGAGTCTATCGATCTTCTGACATAGTCCTCCAAAAGTCTTTCCATAATTTTAAGTAGAAATGAAGATAGGCTTATTGGCCTAAAATCATAAGGTTTAGAATGGGATGGTTTCCCGGATTTTGGGATAAATACTACCTTAACCTCTCTCCATGATGCAGGTACATAGTTGAGCCTGAGGCAACTAACAAACATGGTCTTCAGCCAGGGCTTAATAAGCTCGGCTGTTTGTTGTAACTGGGCCGGGAATATTCCGTCCGGTCCTGGCGATTTGTAGGGCTTGAGACTGGCCAAGGCCCAGTCCAGCTTTTTATCATCGGTTATTTCCTTTATCAGCTGATCCGAAAGCATTTCATTCCCGACCGTAGTAGTAGCCGTGACTGTGCATGTCGGAAAGTGAGCATCCAGAAGCAGATTCATTGTGTCAGTGCTCGAATCGGTCCAATTCCCATCCGGCATTTGTATGTGGCTCAGTGTCGCTGGCGATTTTGAGAGCACCTTCCTCAGGCGCGAAGCTGCAGATGTTGATTCGATATTGTTGCAGAAATTCACCCAGGAGGCCCGTTTGGCCTTGCGAATTTCTTTCTTGTAGTTACTTAATTTAGTTTTGTGAAGTGCCCAGGATGTTGCGCTACCATCCTGTTTGGCTTTGTTAAAGGCCGACCTACATGTCCTTCTGAGATTATCTAGATCGGACGACCACCAGGGTGGTCTGTGGGTTTCAGTTAACTTTTTAGGCGGACACGCCTTGTCTAGAGCAATCTTGCAGTGTTGATTGAAGGAGCTGACGAGGTCGTCTAGCTCCTCTTCCTTTCTAGGTGTTACCAGCTGATTTGACAAATATTTGCGAATAAGCTTTTGGTAGTAACCCCAATTTGTTTTCCTAATATTCTGTATATATTTCGGACTTGTATGTATATCTACTAAGGAGAAGCTAATGTATCTATGGTCTGAGAAGGAGTGCTCGCCTAACACCCTCCATGATTCTATGAGGTGACTGTGAGAGTCAGTGACCAACGTTATATCGAGGACTTCCTCTCGGTTTCTTGTTACGAAGGTGGGTTCATTCCCCATGTTACATATACTTAGGTTAGTGCCTAGTAGGTAGTTATAGAGTGACTCACCTCGCTCATTTGTGTCAGTGCTGCCCCATTGGTTGTGATGGGCATTCGCGTCGCCGCCTAGCACGATGATATCGTCCCGTGGTTTTGTGGAACTCACGAACTCTCTAAAGTTGTTTGATGGTAGTGGTCCTTGGTGATCGTGAGCTAGATAGAATGATGCGAACCTGCAACTTCTACCTAGCCCCTCGACGCTTATCGCTGTCAGATCTCCGTCACTAAACTGGGGTAAGAGAAGAGCGTTAATATTTGATTTAACTAAAATACACGTTCGAAGTTTACCTTTACCTGTTGCGCTATAAAGCTTGTAAGTGGAGGTCCTCAAACCACAGATCCTATCTCCAGTGATCCATGGCTCTTGAACCAGGACAATGTCTACTGCGCCTTTTGACAGCTGCAGTAGTAGTGCGGCCGAAGCAGCTTTGCAGTGATGGAGATTAATCTGGAGGACCCTCATCACTTTTTTTAGCGCTCTCCTCTGTGAGCGTCACGTCCGAGTCGCCGTCGCTCAGAAGCTGACTCTCGGAGTAGAGTCTCCTGAGAGCCGAGCCACCGTCCGAGCTGGACGACGCGAACCCACTCCCTGTGTCAGACGCCACTGACTGCCTGTCATCCGCGTCCACCTCCATATCATTTTCACTGGGGGGGGGGGGGGAGCTCCACCTCCGGATTAGAGGTGAGGTTGGCTAGGGCCTCGGTATCGGACTTATATACCTTGAGGACCACCTTTTCATAGCCATACCTCACTACGTACTTGCATCGGGCCAGAGCCTCGATGCTTGCCTCATCCAGAAGCAGAACGATCTGCATGGTAGCCTTATCGGTCTTATCCACGTTCACCACCCTCCAGTTTGATGTAGGCAGCTCAGGGTTGTACTCCTGCAGCACATCTAAAATCTCATCTGGTTCCGTGCAACCAACTGGAATCCAAACTCTAGCCCTTGGGCGTTGCGGGATATCAACCGCGTCCACTGCCCTCAAGCGCGCGCCGGGATAGACTTCTCCTATGCGCTGTATGCCAATTTTGTACAGGTCCACGGACCTGCTGTCATCGCAAGCGATCAGCTTCACATTGCCCTGGTACCAACCCGCATCGGCGTAGTTGGGTGGAGGACCAGGGTTGTCACGTTTGACCTGTACAGCCACTTTTGCGAGCGCTGATCCACTTCCACTGCTGCTTGGGGATCCTGCCGTCTACGTTGCTCTCATCTATTACTCCAATGATCTTGCGATCCTTGGCAATGTCAGCGAAGGACCTCGTCGGTCCTCCTATTCTGGCCCTTTTCGGTGCCGTAGGGATGGTTTCCTCCAGCGATCGGTTTCGCTTAGAGGTTTCCCCCTTGTTGTTAGCGCCATACAGCTCAACCTTAAAATCCGGCAATATCCGCCGAGCCCACGCAAGATCGCGCTGGAGCTTCGCCCAGGCCTCTGCCGAAACGTCTTCCTCCCTTATCGGTGAGGTCGCGTTCTTAAACAGGATCCGGGCTGCCGACCGCTTGTCATTGTGGTTGGGCTTGGTGGATTGCCTGCCCGCCAGGTCCTCGACCCTAACGACAGCACCAACATTCCTGGAGCCCCCAGCCAAGGGCTCACCAGAAGCTTTACGCTGAAAGGCAAGACCACTTGTGGAGGCTACGGGGTTGATAGCCTCGTTTTTGGCCTCCCGATCGGAACCCCTGGAGGAGGCACCGATCATCGGACTACTCAGACCGGTTTTACACTCGGCCCTACTACGTCGAGCTGCAGCAGCAGCAATGAAACGCTGGGAAGTCCTCTCAGCTTTACTAAGGTCCGGCTTGGCCGTGACCTTTTTAACGGAGCGAACTCCTGTTGGCTTTTTTTGAGGAGACCCAGACTCCTTATTTTTGTTGTTGTTGTTGGGAAAGTTGTTCATATTTGAACCCACGAGTTGCGGAGAAAGGGGAAGGTCCACCCTGGGCAGAGATCCGCATACCCAGGGTAAGGCTAATTAGAATCGGAGGTCGCCAGGTATCCGAAGCACTCCGTTAGCGACTGGGCTATTTTAGGGCCCCCAGCCAGGCTGATCCTCGGCACGGGTCGTATGACACCTTGATCCAGCCCATTTCAAGGAGGGAAGATAGGAAAGGGGAGGGAGTGGACTGTGATAGAGGCTACGAGTAGCGGAAGGAAAATCAGGTAAGAGGGGGGGGGGGAGAGGTCGCCGCTCGAATTAGCCGCCGAAGCGTTACCGGGTGTCACCACGTGGAGGCTCCACCCCCACTTGGAGGAGAAGGGTGCATGCACCTACGAGTCGACGGTTTGAGGTGGCGCTGGTGTGTGCAAGGCGCGAACACCCCTATAAAAGACACCCCTAATAGACCTAATATGGTATTAATTTAATACTTTTCGGCGTTGTTATATATAAACACCAAAATGGTATTAAAGTTAGACTTTTCTTTTTACTGTGTAGGCAAATTTAGATTTAAAATAAAAAAGAAATAAAAATTTGAACCAATCCTCATTTAAGTTTTCAGAAAAGTTTTGAGTATGTAGTTTTATTGTCCATACAATAATATTCAACCTCAAGTACCTAGAAACTTACCTTGCTTATCAGGCATTTTTTTCTGCAGTGAGAAAGGCCTGGAACTTGAAATATATAATGTTTTTATTTTATTTAAATTGTTTTTGCAGTTATATTTTATTTTTCGCATAAAAATACTAATACTTTGGACTAGTTTTTGTTACATAATATTTTATCAGCGGCTGAAAGAAAATCGTTTTTTAAAAATTTTGACCAACAAATTTTAATATAAGCAAACAAAAACTCAAAAAATGGGTCCATTAAGGTTTTTTCTATATCTTTCACTATAAAAAAAATTGTATGTCGTTTAAAAATTACGACCTGCAGTTTAAACTTTTTTTTTTAATTACCTCACCGTGTGAGGTTTCTTCTTCTTTCTTCTTTCTTTGAAAAATTTGTGAATTAACAGCAACTTGCTACAAAAGATGCACTCATATTCAGAACATTTTTTGTTTGCTTTCTATTACCGCCAACTGAGCCATATTTTTTTACTGTTGTCTGAAATAAAAAAAAATATAAAAATACCACATTAGTCAACCAACGACTCTTCGATCTACCAGTTTTTATGAAAAAATTCCGTCGTTGAGACCCAAAACCCCACCCCTGCACACGGGCCTGAACCTAGGTAATATTCTACCAAAAACTTTGGTTATTTGCAAATGGTCGATAATGCAGTGAATATGAACCTATCCCAGTATAAAGTTCGTTAGTTAAACATTTTGTTAAAAGGTACACGGAGGGAAATCTATGGATCGAACATCCATAATTATTGATACCACATTAAATAGAAATTGATAATGCTGTCCCATCAATGAATATGGATGTGGCATCAATTCATATTTGATAAATCACTATTGAAGTGGTATCCATAAAAACTATTGATAAATTCTAAATAGTTTAAAAAACAAAGTTTCATACAATTTGACATCTGGTTTCAGTAAGATTCGAATCCTGCTCCTCTGGCAAGTTAGCCCAGTGTTCTACCAGTCTACCAAGTAAAATTTTCCTAAGAACAATGAAATAAGTACTCAAAGTAAAGAAAAAGGGTTTCCCCAAACTGGGTAAAATATTTTACTTATGGTAAGGAAGCCATGTCTTTGGAGCCAAATAAGGGAAATTTTTCCTTGAAATAAGGCATTTTTAACTTGCGGTAAGGAAACCTTTTTCTTGATGCACTTGGCAATAAAATTTAATGCAACAGCATTTTACATATATGTATTTGTATGTTGAAATTGTCTATAAAATATAGAAATTTAATTAAGTGTCCCTAAAGAAGTATGTATGTTAGGGTGATTCAAAAAAAATGTCGACTAGGTCTTACCCCCTAAAAAGTTAGGTATTGATGAGAAAATAAGCCTTGCAAAAAAATTTGCGCTCTAACTTAACCCTTAGGGGTGGCTATTTTTTTTCGCCCTTTCCCATACATTTTGTAAGGGGAAAAATGATATTTTTTTCAAAGTGAATTTTCTTTCAATTTTTGAAACTTTTTTCAAAATATTTTTACACACTCTTAAAGTTGAAGCTTTGAAGCTTCCAAAATGGTAAGCCATGTGCGATTATCTTAACTATTAAGATAATTACAGCCATTTGAAAATGGCTGAGTTTTGTACTATAGCACACACATACAAAGTAACACGTATAAAATTTAGTAAACTTTAAGAGGCTGTAATTATTTTAATAGTTAAGATATTCGCACATGGCTTACCATTTTGGAAGCTTCAAAGCTTCAACTTTAAGAGTATGTAAAAATATTTTCAAACAAGTTTCAAAAATTGAAAGAAAATTCACTTTGAAAAAAAAATACCATTTTCCCCCCTACAAAATGTATGGGAAAGGGCGAAAAAAAATAGCCACCCCTAAGGATTAAGTTAGAGCGCTAATTTTTTGCACGGCTTATTTTCCCGTCAATACCTAAAGTTTCAGTGGGTAAGACCGAAAAAATAACCAAATTTTTTTTATTTGAATCACCCTAATATATGTACTTTAAATTTTGTATGTACCTGTATTTAAAATGTCTCTCTGTTCAAAGGCGCGTTTCTGGAGGAGTGTTGAATTTAATCTAATCTTGGCTTGAGTCATTTATTGGCGCTTAACCGCCTAAGCGATTTTGGCCGTTGCATAACAAAGCACGCCGGTCATTCCTTTTTAGCTATAACTGACGCCAATTGGAAACCCCAATGGAGTTCAAGTTATCCTCCACTTCCATTATTTTCGATGTTAATTCTGGTTCCTAAATATACGAAGTCCCTCACCGTTTCAAATATGTAGCTATCAACGGTGACTTGGCTGCCAAGACGAATTGCGCCGATTCTTTCTTTGATGACAGCAGATACTTCGTCTTGTCCTCGTTCACCGCAAGACCCACTTTTTTCGCTTCCTTATCCAGTCCAGAGAAGGCAGCGCTAACGCGGTTGTTAAGGCCAATGATATCAATATCATCAGCATACGCCAACAATTGCACGCTGTTGTAAAAGATTGTACCATTGCGGTTTAGCTCTGCTGCTCGAATTATCTTCTCCAGCACCAGGTTGAAGAAATCGCACGAAAGGGAGTCACCCTGTCTGAAGCCTCGTTTGCTTTCAAATGGCTCAGAGAGGTCTTCCCGATTCTTACAGAGCTGTTGGTATTGCTCAACGTCATTTGGCAAAGCCGTATAAGCTTTGTAGAGAAGTAAAATTCAGACATGGCGGCATACAGGCAATTCATTTTTGCGCTGTCAAAAGCGGCTTTGCAAGCGACAAAGAGATGGTGTGTGTTGATTCTTTTATCATGGGTCTTCTTCTCCAGGATTTGGCGTATCGTGAAAGTCTGGTCGATGGTATACTTACCAGGTCTAAAGCCACACTGACAAGGTCCAATCAATTTCTCTACGATGGGCTTCCCTCTTTCACACAATACGCTAGAGAGAACCTTATATGCGATATTAAGAATACTGATTCCGGGGCAGTTGGTGCGGTTAGCGGGTCGCCTTTCTTATGGATAGGGCAGAGCACACTTCAATTCCAATACGGAGGCATGCACTCGTCTGACTATATTCTGCATTAGAGCTGATGCATGGTTATTTGTAATTCTTAAAATGAATTGGTCAATATCGTCGGCTGCTGACTTTGCACTTATATAACTTAATAGGTGGAGTAGCAGAATTATACGTAACTCGTGCGTGTAAGATGCTTTTCCTAAAAAATAATTTTTCAAACTAATTTTATAAATAAAACCAGGCTCCGTGCGCAGGAATTTTCTATAAGGGGGGTTTTGAACTTTTGGATGCCCCGAAGGTTGTGACTTTTGACAGTTTTTATGAAAAAATTCAGTCATTGAGAGCCAATAGGTGGAGGGGGCATATCTAACTAGGCCATTTCTCTGGAAGTACTTATGTTAGACCACTCAAACGTGGCAAGAGGTTAGATGAGATCGATCCCTACCACCTCCAAAAAAACTGGTGATAACGAAAAAGAGGGCGTGGCACCTCCCATACGAAGGAAACATTTCATAGTCCATATCTATCCCTGCAAGTATTTATGTTAGACCACTGAAATTTGGTGAGGGTTTATATGTGATCGATTCCTAACACCTCCCAAAAAACTCGAGCTAACGAAAAAGGGGCCGTGGCACCTCCCATACACGGAGGGAAATCTATGAAGGAAACATCCATAGTTATTGATATCACATTAAATAAAAATTGATAATCCTGTCCCATCAATGAATATGGATGTTTCATCAATGCTTTTTTGATAAATCACTATTGAAATGGTATCCATATAAACTATTGATAAATTCTGAATAATTTAAAAAAACAAAATTTTATATAATTTAACATCTGGTTTCAGTAAGATTCGAATCCTGCTCCTCTGGCACGTTAGCCCGGCTACGGCATTTTATAAAATTTTTAGAAAAATGTTCAATCATAAGAAATTCAAAAAATTTTGAATTAAAAAAAACGCTCCAACAAGTTGTAATATTGTTAGAAAATCCATAGTAAAAATTGTTGAACTATTATGATTATGCGTCTCAGAAAAATTTACATTTCGCCAATATATATTAATGCGCTGTCTCTACCATTATTACTATGCAGTAAATATGGATATGGATATACCGACAATAGAAATTCATATAACGACCATATATATTGACGTGCCGTTCAAATATATTAGCATTCTATCCATAAATATAGAAAATAGTACATAATTTCGAAATGGTTGACATTTCATTTTACTTTTTATTGGGAGCAAATAATATTTGATAACTCGCTCATTCTGAATGAATATTGCATCAAACTCGTCGCTATCAATAGCGATATTGTCACAACATTCAATGCATTTCTCTCAGTGTACGAATGAAATTCTTCATAGTCCATATATCTGGAAGTATTTAGGTTAGACCACTGAAATTTTGTGAGGAGCTATATAAGATCAATCCCTCCCAAAAACTGGGGATAACGAAAAAGGGGGCGTGGTGCCTCCTTTACGAAGGAGATAGGGATATGGATTAAAATAGATATAGGGATCGGGTTAGAGAAACATGCAGGGAAATAAACTTGTGGCAGGAGAACGTCTGCCGGGTCAGCTAGTATATATACATATATTTCTAGAGGATGAGAACGTGCTAAATTTATTGATATACATAACTTGCATATACATAACTTGCAAAATATTGCGAGTTAAATTTAAAAAACAAATTTTTCAGAAGTACGTCAAAAAGTGGGCGTGCCCTTCAACCGATTTCACGTATTCTTGCAATAAACAATTGCCTTTATACATTCAACATTTTCGCGCGACTTCGTTTCGATAATCAATTTTTATTCGAGGTGTGGCGTAGAATTTTTGTGAAATAATCCGCTATAAAAGACAAATACACTTTGAAAGTGAAAATTTTACGCAAAGTTATTGCTCCAGAAACTTAGGGTGGTCCATCTTATAAGGTAAATTGGTTTTTTTTAATTTCTTGCCTCCCACCCCCCAGAAATGTTCCCTTAGGCTAAACATAATTTGTGTCAAAATTTGGGATAAATTGGATAACTCTAGCCGCACTGAGTGGTTTATGGAAATAAAGAAGTGGTCGTCAGTTTGTCGCCAAAGATAGATGCACGAATGAAACAAATTACCGTTGCCAGGGTAACCGGCGGTAACTGCGATGTTTTTCTTCTCGCTTTTATATTATACCATTATTTTATTCTTCGTTTTCGTGTACTTTCTGCTTCATTTAGGTAAATTTTTTTTTTCTAATTTTTTTTCTGTACACATTTTATTTTTAGTTTTTTACACATTTTACATCATATTAATGTATTAAACATTCGTATTTGTCGGTTGCCATTACTTAGATACTATAAATAATAGGCTGTATAAATACTAGGGATAGTGCAATGTATTCTCATACATATGCTCAATAATTTTTTATGGGGGCTATTTTTTCATCAATAAAACCATTTCATAGGTGGGAGATTAAAATTTCAGAAATCGAGAAGGAGGGACCAGCCTTTTGTATATATCAGAGCTGTTATTTTGATTAGTAAATAGTAATAGATTGAATAGAAGGTTTTTTTAATTGGTAATGATTATTTTAATTGCTTTCAAGAAAAGGCAATTGATTACGATTAGAAAAAATAAAAAAAAAGTCAAAAAAAATCCAAAAAAAATTAAAAAATCAAGAAAAAAGCCCAAAGTAGGTGTATATATTTGCATACAAAGATACACAGATGATATACTTTTAACAACAAAACTTAAAAAAAATAAAAAAAAAATAAAAAATTTAAAAAATAAAAAAAAAATCACAAATAATCAAAAGTAATCAAAACGGCTTTTTTTTATTTATTTTTTATTATTTTAAAGTTTTGTTGTTAAAAGTATAAACATCTGTGTATCTTTGTATGCAAATATATACACCTACTTACACTTTGGGGCTCATGGATTTCTAGAATGAACCTTGAACGCTAAGTATATGTACATATGACAAAAAATGTCAGGTTTTATGGTTATATTGGTTGGAGTGACGATAATTGTCCTTTTATATCTAAACGGGTAGTGTAGGACATTTCTCGTTTGATACCATACGGGTACGGTCGGATAGTTCTATTTGAACACTTATAAGTATGCCACACAAATTAAAACATAGGCATACCAACTATGTCCAAAAGAGACTAGTAATGATCAATTGAAGCATCATCGCGAATAACGTTCTAAGTTACAAAATCATACTTTGTCAGGAGAGCAAAAAAACGCTAAAGTCATAATTTTTTAATTTATTTCATTCAACTGTCTATTTATTTATATTTATATTTATTTATTTATATTTATATTTATTCATTAATCAACAAAAAATAAGTTTACAGACAGTGCATCTCTACAAAATTACAAAATTACAATAGGCTTAATAACCTAATCTATATACAATAATTAGAATTAAAGTTATGTTAAGTGACTTATGAGCAGGCTCTTAAAAGTATACCTGGTATAACACAAGTCAAATCCCACGGAAGAAGAAAAAGTATTTAACTCGGAAAGTGTCCGTCTTATAGGAGCATTTATCGCCTAAACAGTTCTAGCAAAACCGACGCAGAACATCTCATTACAACGAAGGATCCGTGAAGGCACATTAAAACTTATTTTCATGAGCAGGTATGAGCAATCAATTGAGCCATTAATAATATCAAAAACAACGCACATCGACAACAGTGAACGCCTCGACTCTAGTGACATGAGACTTATGAGCAAACAGCGAGAACGATAGGGTGGGATTGGTTCCAGAAAGTTCATCCGCCGCAGGGCGAAACGTACGAAAGCCCTCTGGACCGACTCCACTCTTCTTATATGAATGGCATGAAAAGGCCTCCAGATAAATGCTGCATATTCCAACTTCGACTGAACTAGGTTTATCAGGCTTACCCTACTATTTCTAAATGCATTTTTACATTTATGGCGTGCGAAATTTTAGAAAATGTGTTATCTGAACAATGCAAGATAGCAATACAAAAGTTAATATGCAATAAAACCGGTTTTGAAAAAATTGACACTTAGAACGTTGGTAGCAAAGCTAACCAATGTCAAAAATGTCCCAGGACCGGATGGGGTCTATCCTTGTCTGTTACAGCAAGGAATTAACTATACAGCTCCAGTCCTATCAAATTTATATAGAGCATCCCTGCTGCTAGGATATATTCCTAACAGGTGGACAGAGGTTAAGGTTGTTTTTATACCGAAACCAGGGAAACCGGAAAATCTGCCATCGTCATATCGACCAATAAATCTTAGTTCCTTTCCCCTAAAAGAATGGAGAAAATTTTGGATCAGCACATTAGAGAAGAGAACTTAAAGAAACTTCCTCTGTGTAAAACCCAATTCGCGTACCAACCCGGAAAATCTACAGAGACTGCTATCCATTGCCTTACGGAAAAAATTGAAAAGGCCACAGAGTCTAAAAACATAGCCCAGTGTGCATTTATCGATATATCAGGCGCTTTCGATAATACGACGTATCAGGCCATTGAAGAAGCCATGATTAGCAAGGACGTAAGCCCAATGATTACTCGCTGGATACTGGCCATGCTAAAGCAAAGAAAAATCAGCTTTGAGATAGGAGGGAGTGCTGGCTCAATCGTGGCCATAAGAGGATGCCCTCAAGGAGGTGTACTTTCTCCTCTACTTTGGACCCTTGTCATAGACGAACTTCTTTACCTTTTGAAGAGCAAGGGTTTTGACGTTCAGGGCTATGCAGATGACTTGGTCGTCTGCGTAACAGGAATGCATGACGAAACAATATCCGATCGCATGCAACAAGCCCTTCGCATCATTGAAAGATGGTGTGCTAGCAAAGGACTATCTATTAACCCAAACAAAAGAATCTTGGTGCCTTTCACGCGGCGAAGAAAGCTGTCCTTGTTAGGCCGTTAAGTTTTTCAACGGAGGCAAAATACCTAGGAGTAACATTGGACAAGACCCTCACCTGGAACGCTCATCTGGAAGCTACGATAAATAAAGCAACGAGGGCCTTTTTCGCGTGCACTAGACTTTATGGCAAATCATGGGGGCTGTCTCCCAAAATGACGTATTGGTCATTTAATACAGTTGTGAAGCCAATAGTCACCTACGCTTCCCTGGTCTGGTGGCCTAAGACTGCTCAGAGAACAGCAGCAACTAAATTAAGTAAGCTGCATCGGCTGGTCTGTGTCGGCATAACAGGTGCAATGTGCCCTGCTGATGCTCTAAGTGCCCTTGTAGGAATACCTCCCTTCCCTGTTCTGATGGAGAAGGAAGCCACATTCGCTGCATTGAGACTTCAAAATGTGTCTGATCTAAAAATCGGATATATGACAGGACATATGAAGATAGTCAAGAACTTCATAAAAGATCCTATATTGCAAGTAAATGATGCACCAACTCCTACGCTCAGGATTACGCGAAAATTTGAGGTTTCAATCGTTGATCGAGTGCTCTGGGCAACAGGGAACCCATATGCTGAATCTGATTCGGAGACTTGGTATACGGATGGATCGAAGCTGGAAGATGGTAAAACGGGAGATGGTATCTATGGACCAAACTACAAAAAATCGATACCAATGGGTAGCTACCCCACTATTTTCCAAGCGGAAATCCATGCAATAGAAATCTGTGGCAGAGAATGCCTCCGAAGAGGACTATCCTCTAAGCGAATTTACATTATGTCGGACAGTCAGGCTGCAAGGCACGTGCAGTCGTACACAATAACTTCGAAGCTTGTTTATGAGTGCATCACAGTCCTTAATGATCTGGGGGCCAAAAACAAAGTGTTGTTAGGTTGGGTACCAGGGCATGAAGGACCTGACGGCAACGAAAAAGCGGACCAGCTTTCAAAACAAGGTGCTCTACCAGCATTTTATGGTCCGGAACCCTTCTGTGGGCTCACCAAGGCCCACGTTAAGGAGACCATAAGCAACTGGGAAGACAAACAGTTTAGGCAGCATTGGCTTAGCAGCCTAGGACAGAGGCAGGCCAAACTCTTTATAGAACCATCGCAAAGATCATCGGCTCATAAATCTAAGAAGGGTGGATCTAAGAACCCTCACTGGGTATTATACGGGACATTGTAGCCTACGTTATCACCTGAGTAAACTGTCTGTCAGACACAACAATTTGTTGGTTTTGCGAACTGGACGATGAAACGCCGGTTCACATACTCTGCGAATGCATTGCGTTAGCAAGAAAGAGAGTTTGCTACCTAGGTGGTGTCACTCTCAATCCGTTCGTGATATGGAATAAAAAACCTTAGGAGGTGCTCCAATTTATAAAGAGCCTGCGCACAATGGGCGACGTAGTCATTTATGGGCGTTTGACATTTGATTTACTATCGTACAGTATACTATTAACAAGTTGTAAATTACACCGTTACATTCCGTAATTATCATCATTATCATTCCATATTACATATACCTACCTTTTAATAAATATAGTTTAAAAAAACTAATAGGCCAATTCTAAACAATTTTTCATGTTGCGGATTTTCTCACTCTCATATAATTTGTGAGCAAAAATGTATGAAAAGGTGAAACGGTTTGCACCGATTCACTAGTGAAAATTTGTTTAGAATTGGCATGTAAAACTCACGCTTTTAGAGAGTATTGAACTAAAAAGTTGAAAATAATTTTAAAAACCCTACACAGTAGTATTGTGGAAAAAACGTGGTCCGCTTTGCTCCTAATCTTCGTCTTTTATTTAAATTATTTTTACCTTTTTAGTGCAATATTCTTTAAAGGCGTGTGTTTTCGCTTTTTAACCTATATTTATTTTATACTTTTTAGTTAAATGTGTTATGATGTAATCGATAAATATATCGAAGTATACCGCTGTGCAAACGAAACCTCTGGGCCTTCACTTTCGTTGGATACCCATATTGTAGGCAATTTTGAATACTATTGGACAACCTCATTTTGACCGATAACTCAGTTATCGATAAATATATCGAAATATTCCAAAGTCCAATAGAAACCTGTAGAACTTCTCTTTTGTTTGATACCCAGAAATTCTAAAGTTTTCGGGCAACCATATTTTGACCGATAACTCAGTTATCGATAAATTTATCGAAATATATCGATGTCCAAATGAAACCTGGGGCCCTCCCCTTTCCTTTGATACCCATATTGTAGGGAAATTTTAAGGTTTTCGGACAAAAATATTTTGACCGATAACTCAGTTATCGATAAATTTTTCGAAATATATCGATGTCCAAATGAAACCTGGGGCCTTCACCTTTCGTTTGATACCCATGTTGTAGGGAAATTTTAAGGTTTTCGGGCAACCACATTTTGACCGATGACTCAGTTATCGATAAATTTGTCGAAATATGTCGATGTCCAAGTGAAACCTGAGGCCTTCACCTTTCGTTTGATACCCATATTGTAGGGAATTTTTTAGGTTTTTGGGCAATCATATTTTGACCGATAACTGAGTTATCGATAAATTTATCGAAATATGTCGATGTCCAAAAGAGACCTGGGGCCTTCACCTTTCGTTTGATACCCATATTGTAGGGATTTTTTTTTAGGTTTTTGGGGAATCATATTTTGACCGATAACTCAGTTATCGATAAATTTATCGAAATATATCGAAGGCCAAATGAAACCTGGGGCCTTCCCCTTTCGTTTGATACCCATATTGTAGGGAAATTTTAAAGTTTTCGGGCAACCATATTTTGACCGATAATTCACATATCGATAAATTTATCGAAATATATATGTAGATGTCCAAATGGAATCTGGGGCCCTCCCCTTTCGTTTGATACCCATATTGTAGGGAAATTTCAAGGTTTTCGGGCAACCATATTTTGACCGATAACTCAGTTATCGATAAATTTTTCGAAATATATCGATGTTCAAATGAAACCTGGGGCCTTCACCTTTCGTTTGATACCCATGTTGTAGGGAAATTTTAAGGTTTTCGGGCAACCACATTTTGACCGATGACTAGTTATCGATAAATTTGTCGAAATATGTCGATGTCCAAGTGAAACCTGAGGCCTTCACCTTTCGTTTGGTACCCATATTGTAGGGAATTTTTTAGGTTTTTGGGCAATCATATTTTGACCGATAACTGAGTTATCGATAAATTAATCCAAATATGTCGATGTCCAAAAGAGACCTGGGGCCTTCACCTTTCGTTTGATACCCATATTGTAGGGAATTATTTTAGGTTTTTGGAGAATCATATTTTGACCGATAACTCAGTTATCGATAAATTTATCGAAATATATCGAAGGCCAAAAGAAAGCTGGGGCCTTCCCCTTTCGTTTGATACCCATATTGTAGGGAAATTTTAAAGTTTTCGGGCAACCATATTTTGACCGATAACTCAGATATCGATAAATTTATTGAAATATATCGATTTCCAAATGGAACCTGGGGCCCTCCCCTTTCGTTTGATACCCATATTGTAGGGAAATTTTAAAGTTTTTGGGCAATCATATTTTGACCGATAACTGAGTTATCGATAAATTTATCCAAATATGTCGATGTCCAAAAGAGACCTGGGGCCTTCACCTTTCGTTTGATACCCATATTGTAGGGAATTTTTTTTAGGTTTTTGGGGAATCATATTTTGACCGATAACTCAGTTATCGATAAATTTATCGAAATATATCGAAGGCCAAATGAAAGCTGGGGCCTTCCCCTTTCGTTTGATACCCATATTGTAGGGAAATTTTAAAGTTTTCGGGCAACCATATTTTGACCGATAACTCAGTTATCGATAAATTTTTCGAAATATATTGTGGCGAATGTTCTCAAGAATCGCTCATCTCCCAACTCTAGCGTATTTCCATCACTAGCGTCACTACCACAACTACAGCTGTTTAGATACATGGCGTGAGAGCGACAGAGGGAGAGGCAGCTCGCGTGTTTGCGAATGTGGCATAAAGAGGAGATGACGATAGATAAACGCTTCGAGAACACTGTTGCACGAATAAACCAGAAAGGTGTAGGCATTTCTAGGTTGTGAAGCTGCTGTCTGCTAGGGTATATAAAACGCGCAAAGACAACGCAAATCAATCAGTTTATTTTGAAGTGTTGTACAGTGAAGTACTGAACAGTAAATTAACCCGCGATATTGTACTACGGTTTTTAGTACTGAATAAAGCGCACTACTTATTAAACGGAATCGGAGTGTTTTATTTAACGTACAGTGATCGAACTCAGGGAAAATAATCAAGGAATCATCGAATTCGTCACAATTGGTTTCAGAAGCGGTATTGTTAAATAAATTCAAGGATAACAAGGACATTGAAAAGGATAACAAGGATATTTTAAGGATAACAAGGACATGGCAAGTTGAATGAGTTGAAGATCCAGCAACTCAAAAACGAGTTAGAACGACGTGGATTGGCAACAACGGGCAATAAAGCAGAGCTACAATCACGGTTGCGAGAGGCATGGAAGCAGAGGGAATCAACGTCGACGACCACGTTTTTCAGCTTGCGGATGAGGCGACGAAAATAGAAGAGCAAAAGGATTCTCCGGATTCAGTGGAAAATGTGGACACAAACTCTTTATTGGCTGCCTTGGCTCAGATGTCAAACAACATAACATCAAGCATGGCATCTCAGTTGGAACAACAAGAGACACGCATGACATCAAAGTTGGAGCAACAAGAGTCACGCATGACTTCTCAGATCTCAGCTCAACTTGCGGATCAGGAGGCCCGGTTATCTTCAAAAATAGCATTGCAGCTGGAGGAGCAGGAAGAGCGTATGTCATCACAGCTAAAAATACAGGACAAGAAAATAATGCAACTTGAGGAGAAAGTCGAGGCCGAGGTGGATGCGTTAAGAAATCGCATCAAGGAGTTGCAGCTGAATCGCACAGTGGTTTCAACAAGCGCACCCAAGGTAAAAACCCCATCCTTTGACGGTTCTGTCCCTTTCCAGGTATTTAAGCTACAATTTGAGAAGACAGCAGCTGTGAATAACTGGGGCGCTGAGGACAAAGTCGCTGCTTTATTTGTGGCATTGAAAGGACCTGCAGCCGAAATCTTACAGACTATTCCGGACGCTGAAAGAAACAACTATGAAGCGTTCATGGGAGCCGTTGAAAGACGTTACGGCAGCGAGCATAGGAGGCAGATACATCAAATAGAGCTACAAAATCGCTCTCAGAAGGCTAACGAAACATTACAGGAGTTTGCATCGGACATCGAGAGGTTGGCTCATCTAGCAAAAGCAGACGCACCAGTGGAATACATCGAGAGGGTGAAAATCCAAAGTTTCATAAATGGAATACCTGACGTGGAGACGAAGCGGGCCACCTATGCAAATCCAAAGAGATCATTTGCGGAGACGGTATCACATGCTCTAACTCAAGAAACCGCATCTCTTTTGAGCAAACCATTGTACAAAGCTCATCGTGTGGAAGTGGAGACGCCAGACTTGGTCAACAAAATCGACAAAATTTTGGAAGCATTGAATGGGGTACAGAAGAAAAGCGATGGCTCCATTAAGTGCTTTAAGTGCGGAAAATCTGGTCATATTGCACGTTATTGTGGATCTGGCTCCAACAATTCCAGTAATGCAAGCGGACGTAAGCGCAAGGCTGAAGGAGATGAGCAATTCTCCCAATCCAACCAACCGTTAAACTAAAGAGAGTCAGCCGCAAGGGGCGTAGGCTGGCTCCCGCAATTGGATGCCCCATAATCTCTGTCTCACAGATCGGAAGGAAGTCAAGTAATGTTACTGTTGGAGGACTCGTGGACGGAAAAGAGCGTTTACTGACTATTGATACGGGCGCATCTCATTCCATCATTCGATCTGATTTAGTCAACAAAGAAGTGAGGCCATTGCATGGAGCAAAATTGCGTACGGCGACTGGTGAGGACACTCAAGTCCAAGGAGAAATAACATGTGAAATCGGAATTGGAAATGTCACCGTACTGCACAATTTTATAGTGGCAGATATTGTTGATGAGATCATAGTTGGTGTGGATTTCTTAAGCAACCAAGGCATCAAGATCGACATGCAAAACAGGACCATGAGCTATAAGAACATGGATGTGCCACTCAATTTTGGTTACGAGAACAAGTACATCAGTAAGCGGGTACTCGTGGAAGATAGCCAACAAATTCCACCGAAGTCGGAGGCAGTCGTTTGGGCAAGGATTGATGGAGATTATGGGACAAACAAATTGTGGGTTGTCGAGGCAGCAAACAATTCAAAGACGGATATACTAGTAGGAAAAACACTGGCTATGACAAAACAAGATGGACGTATACCGGTAAGAGTACTAAATGAGTTTCGATCGCCGATCAAGCTTTCCAAAGGAGCTATATTGGGACAATGTCAGGAGGTGGAGGTGATTATAAACTGTGAACAGCTCCAGGAAAATGTCTCTACCAGCAACATTAATCTATCAGATAATATCACAGCGTGGACGCAAGAGCTCGAAGAAGACCACCAGAATAAGGCGAAACAACTTCTACTAAAGTACTCTACCATATTTGACAAGGGTGGCTCCAAACCAGGTCGGACCAATGTAGTGAAGCATCACATTGATACCGGTGACGCGAGACCAATCCGCCAAGCTCCTCGAAGTGTTCCATTGGCCAAACGGCAAGTGGTAAGAGAAATTATACAAGAAATGAGTGACAGCGGCGTGATCGAACCATCAGCTAGTCCATGGAGCTCACCGGTAGTGCTAGTGAAGAAAAAGGATGGAAAAATGCGGTTCTGTGTGGATTACCGGAAGCTGAACGACGTAACGAAAAAGGACAGCTATCCACTACCAAGAATTGACGATACTCTGGACTCACTATCTGGTACGAAATGGTTCTCAACACTGGACTTGAAAAGCGGCTATTGGCAAGTAGAGGTGAAAGATGAGGATAAGGAAAAGACAGCCTTCAGCATTGGAGAGGGGCTGTGGCAATTTACGGTACTGCCCTTTGGACTATGTAACGCTCCAGCTACTTTTGAGAGACTCATGGATCAAGTATTGAAAGGACTGCATTGGAAAACATGTTTGGTGTACCTGGATGACATCATCGTGCTGGGAAAAAGCTTTGAGGAACACCTTAAGAACTTGGAGGAAGTTTTCCAAAGGATAGCTGGCGCCGGTCTGAAATTAAGTCCCAAAAAGTGTGCATTGTTCAAGAAGGAAGTAAGTTACTTAGGTCACAAGGTTACTACGGAGGGAATTTACACTGCTAAAGAGAAGATCGAAGCAGTAAAGGATTGGCCAAGACCGAAAAATTTACATGAGCTACGAAGTTTCCTCGGACTGTGCACGTATTATCGTCGATTTGTACCGAATTTCGCCAGCGTAGCCAGTAGCCTTCATGAGTTGACCAGGAAGAATATGTCATTTGATTGGAAGAAGGAACATGAAGTGGCTTTCCAAACCTTGAAAGAACGGCTGTGCACGGCCCCAATGTTAGCGTATCCAATCCCAGGCTCAATATTTATTTTGGATACAGACGCGAGCGGTTACGCGATTGGAGGTGTTTTGTCACAGATTGTCGATGGGCAGGAGAAGGTAGTGGCGTACTATAGCCGCACAATTGGGAAGCCCGAAAGGAACTATTGTGTAACACGGAGAGAACTACTGGCATTGGTGGAGTGCATCAAGCATTTCCACAAGTATCTCTATGGACAACGATTTCACGTCAGGACAGACCATGCAGCCTTGAAATGGCTCTTGCAGTTCCGTAATCCAGAAGGTCAATTGGCACGGTGGATAGAGCGACTACAAAGGTATGACTTTTCCATAGAGCATCGCAAAGGCAGCAACCACGGCAATGCTGATGCAATGTCCCGGCGACCATGTAACCTAGAATGCAAGCATTGTTCGAAAGCTGAGGCCAAGGAAGATGTTATAGATGTGCGGCTAATGACTATAACATCTACGGACGAATGGAACATGGATCAACTAAGGAAGCATCAGCTAGAGGACCCAGATCTGGTACGTGTGATGCAAGGAATCGAGCAAAACGAACGACCAACAAGAGAGGAGATGTCAGCAGAGAGTCCTGTTGCCAAGTCATATTGGGCACAGTGGAACAGTCTGAAATTGGTATCCGGTTGCTTACATAGAGTATGGGAAAGCGAAGATGGTCAATGCGCTCGGAAGCTGGTAGTTGTCCCAAGGAAGAAAATCTCTGATGTTTTGAATGAGCTACATAATGGCCCAAGTGGAGGTCATCTCGGAGTCACGAAAACGTTGGAGAAAGTCAAGCAGAGATTCTATTGGGTAGGTTGCCGGCAGTCGATCGCGGAGTGGATTGCCAACTGTGAGGTGTGCATCAAAGCAAAGGGTCCGAAGTCGAGAAGTCATGGACAGATGAAGCAGTACAACACAGGTGCACCGTTTGAGAGGATTGCCATGGATGTAGCTGGCCCATTTCCTACTAGCAAACTTGGGAACAAGTACGTATTAGTTGTTATGGACTATTTCATTCAGCAAATGGCCAGAAGTTTACCCGATTCCAAATCAAGAGGCAGAAACCATTGCAGAGGTGTTCACTAACAATTGGATAGCGAGGTTTGGTGTACCGATGGAGTTACATTCTGACCAAGGCAGGAATTTCGAATCAGTCGTATTCCAAGAAATGTGCAAGATATTGGGTATTCGGAAAACTCGAACAACTGCATTGCATCCTCAGTCAGATGGCATGGTGGAACGTTTCAATCGAACCTTGGAAGAGCACATGAGGAAAGTAGTGGATAAGTTCCAGAAAGATTGGGATAC
Organism: Campiglossa producta; assembly: GCA_964058755.1. Taxonomy (NCBI): domain Eukaryota; kingdom Metazoa; phylum Arthropoda; class Insecta; order Diptera; family Tephritidae; genus Campiglossa; species Campiglossa producta. The sequence continues at coordinate 65,869,067 of CAXKVI010000001.1, forward strand.
GCACATCTCCTTGTTCCTGATGGCATATCGCTCGGCAATACATGAAACAACGGGTCAGAATCCGGCAAAAGTAATTTTTGGGAATGATCTGCGGTTGCCAGCTGACTTGAAGATTGGGATAAATGCTGATGAAGGAATAAATGCCAGGAAATCCACTAGCATCTTGGAAGAAGATATGAGAGAAATATACGATCTTGTAAGACAACGGACGAAGATCATGAGTGATAAGATGAAAGCCAGATACGGCAAAGCCATCAACTCGGAAGGTTTTAAAGAAGGGGATTTAGTGCTGTTATACAACCCACAATGAAAGAAAGGTTTGTCCCCAAAACTGCAATGTAACTGGGAAGGCCCATATAAAGTAATAAAGCGGTTAAATGATGTTGTCTACCGCATACAAACTGTTGGAAGACCACGAAACAAAATGAAGGTGGTTCATCTGGAGAGGCTAGCAACGTTTGGATCGGGAAATGTGTCTGATCGGGACGATCAGACTTCGGTGGAGGGCAGTGTGGCGAATGTTCTCAAGAATCGCTCATCTCCCAACTCTAGCGTATTTCCATCACTAGCGTCACTACCACAACTACAGGCGTGAGAGCGACAGAGGGAGAGGCAGCTCGCGTGTTTGCGAATGTGGCATAAAGAGGAGATGACGATAGATAAACGCTTCGAGAACACTGTTGCACGAATAAACCAGAAAGGTGTAGGCATTTCTAGGTTGTGAAGCTGCTGTCTGCTAGGGTATATAAACCGCGCAAAGACAACGCAAATCAATCAGTTTATTTTGAAGTGTTGTACAGTGAAGTACTGAACAGTAAATTAACCCGCGATATTGTACTACGGTTTTTAGTACTGAATAAAGCGTACTACTTATTAAACAGAATCGGAGTGTTTTATTTAACGTACAGTGATCGAACTCAGGGAAAATAATCAAGGAATCATCGAATTCGTCACAATATCGATGTCCAAATGAAATCTGGAACCTCCCCTTTCGTTTGATACCCATATTTTAGGGACATTTTACGGTTTTTGGGCCACTGGGGCTTAGACCGAACGAGAGTCACATACATACAAGCAAGCAAACAAACAAACAAACAAAGAAACAAACAAAGAAACAAACAAACAAGCAAACATACAAGTGAACCTAATAAAAGCGTGGTAAAAATAATAGACTGAATGTGCAAAAGCGCCAGTCCTCTGTTTAGGCTGTAGTTCGACCACTTGATGCCGAAATAGTACGATATGGCTCAGAAGTCTACTTCTCACGATCTTTACCATATGTTAGTATGATTTCAGTGTTTATGCCGTTAGCTTAATTTTACGAGCTAGGGGAGGATTGCTAAACCTAAATGCAAGAGCTTACAAAAACATATCGTCTCCACTTTGCAGAGTGTGCAATTTGCAGATGGCAGAAGACGCTTATCACTTTATTGGATCATGTCCTATATATAACAATATCCGTTTGCTTTATTTTGGGGAAAGAACTTTACATATGCCGAAGGTCATTGCTATTTTAAATGGATATAATTTCAACTCTCTTGCCAAGTTTCTTGCAGACAGCATTAAATTCAGGAACTTGATATTAAACAAATTCTCATAGCTTATAAGTAATTTATTTAACATGCAGTGCGACACGCAACATATTCTGTTACTGTCGCAATTTCTCTATTTTTATTTATATGTATTTTGATTTGTTAAAATAAATATATATACTACTACTACTATTTATGTGCATGAATACATGCTTTTATATAAAAGAACTTCTTGCTTCACCTATACATTTGTATGTTTGTGCAAGTGAATATCTATGTATGCACATATTTTTCTACAACAGTACTGGAAAAAAATCAAAAATAATCAAAAGTAATGACTACTTTAGATTATTTTAGAATTTTTTATTTTTTTTTTATTTTTTTTAATTTTTTTTTATTTTTTTTGAATCAATTGGAAAATAATCATTAAAAATTAATGGCTTCTCAAAAAAATAATCAATGAAACTGCTAATCATTACCGATTAGTAATCAATTATTAACAGGTCTGGTATATGAAGACATGCATGGATGAAGGAGGTATGTCGCATTCTCACTCAATTTCTGTTTTTGGCATTGGTGAATAGTGTTTATGCAGATCTATATTTCTGTCTTATCAGAATCTGCCTATCGTGAAAATTGTAGAAGATAATTCATGGATGAAGGGGGTATGTACACAACTTTTCAATATTAATTGTGGAAGAAGGGGGTATGTTGCGATTTTTTCATATAAAACACTAAATATAAATTTATGCCTTTTATTGCATATTTTGCAACGTCTTTTATGGCTTTGCATAATTTCTTTGTCAGTTTTCCATAAAGATTCGAAAAAACCTCAAATGTTTAAGCAAAACTTTAAAGCCGATTTTCTCGTTTCACTCAAAATGCGACATACCCCCTTCATCCATGCATGTCTTCATATATGTACACATCTATGACCCTTTTCAAAATCTTTCATATAAAAGTGGGATTGTCCTTGCCAGATTTCGGGCATTCCTGCAAGTAACATTTCAGTTCTACATGTATGTGTGCCGAGTTTTATTTTATTTTCTTATTTATATATATAAAAAAAATTCTAAAATTTTTTAAAAATGTATTTTCTGTTTAGTGTTATAGGTTTATTATAAAGAGAATAATCACTTTTTTTATCATACAATTTCGCCCATTTTAAAAAGATCTGCGAGATGAGTGCCAAGGAGCCTGCATAATTTTGTAAAGATACCTCAATATTTACTCAAGTCATCGTGTTCACGTGGCTCAATTAATTTCTCTTCGTTCTAAACATTTTGATAAACATTCAGAAATACCTATATATGTCAATGAGCCTGATGATAAAATAAGGAAGTGCTTTTTTTGACCTTTTCCTTAAATTTCAAAGAATAAAAATCCAAGCAATTGTTTTTTTCTTATAAGTTTTTGCTATTTCTATAAGCAATTACTATTTTCATTCAGCATTTCTTTATTTATATAAGCAATTGCTGAATTTCGAATGAATAAATGAAGTATTTGCAGTTTTAGGTAGCATTTGGAAATCAGTTTTTATTCCTTTCCTTCAGGCAGTATAGCACCGTTTTTGACTATAGCAAACGAAAATCCTTTTTTTTTTTGTTTTCTTTTTTTGTCTTTTTATTTTGTTTTTTAATTATATTTTATTTGATTTTATGTTTTTAATATTTTTAATTTTATTTTTTATTTTATTATTTTCTTTTTCTTTTTATTTCCTTTTTATTATTTTCTTTTTGATTTTATTATTTTTTAAATCTTAATTTATTCTATTTTATTTATTTATTTTTTTTTATTTTTTTTTATTTGATTTTATTTTTTATTTTTATTTTTACTTTTTTTAATTTATTATATTTAAGTTTTTTTTTTTAATTTTGTTTAACTATGAAACTTTCTCATGTAAATGATATGACCAAAATTTTTCAACATATATGGGCATTTTCACAAAGAGGTCAACCACGAGTGCAAAACTCAAACTGTTCCTGAAAACTTTTTGTTGATGAATTATAAATCTCAAATGTGTTTACTATATAAATATAAACGAATTTTTATTTTCTTTTAATTTTGAGCCGAAATATACAACTAATATACAAAATTTACAAAAATCTAACTCTTTTGACCAAATACACCAACTTTTTTCATTGTTATATTCCCTTATTCAAAGTAATACTATGATGTTTTTATAATTTAAAAATCTTCTACTGATAGTAACATAATGTTTAACAAGCAGACAGACTTAGTGGAGATCGAATAACGGTAGTTTTTTTTATTACTTCTGCTTATATTCGTATGTCGCGTCCGTTACCGAAAAACAGCATTTATTGTTCTCATTAGTGTACAAAGTGTTCAAGTGTAAATTGCTTTCAGACTTTAAGCAAATAAATTATTTTATTACTTCTGCTTATATTCGTATGTCGCGTCCGTTACCGAAAAACAGCATTTATTGTTCTCATTAGTGTACAAAGTGTTCAAGTGTAAATTGCTTTCAGACTTTAAGCAAATAAATTATTTCACTTAAGAAAAGTAGCCATTGACTCTTGGCAAAAACGATTAATAAAATTTATTGGCGTTTGAAATTCGTCGCGTCCGTTACCGCAAACTTTAAATATTAAATAAAGTCGTAGAAATTGCACAAGATTAAAATTTTATAGATGACAAAAAACGGCAAAAGAAACAAGAAAAGCAATAATAATGAAATATAGAGAGAAAATGAAAGAAAACGTCAAGAAATGGCAGGAATACAAGAAGGAAGAAGCTTAACGAAAGCAAGAGTAGCTCATGGAAAATTTTGTCGCGTCCGTTATGTCGCGTCCGTATTTATTCTATACTCAATTAAAAAAAAGTAAGAGAAAATGATCATATTTCATAAACCTACGAATAACAGTCATCTGTTCGCATTTATTAACATATATATTGTATATATATAAAAATCCTTAATTTGCTGAATTTTGTATATTTCTGAATGCGCCTCAAAAAAACTTTTATTTTTTGTCGCGTCCGTATCACTTTATAATTGCTTATAACTTTAGTACTTATTTGTAAAAGATCCTTCCCGTATATATTAAAATCTAGCACTCCGCCAGCCCTTTAAAACAATATCAACATATATAAACTTTTACTAGGTTTGTTTACTGACCAAAAAAAAGTTCAGATCAGGTTAGAGCAGAGCAGAGCAGGGCAGCTATCAAAATAGAAATAGAGCAACTTAGAGCAATTCAGAACAGAAATGCCATGAAACACTTGAATCTCGATAGTTTATTTTGGTTTTTTATTTAAATCTTCAAAATTAATGCAAATTCACGTTTACAAAAACATTGATTTTCTTGCAAGCTAATTTTTTTGAAGTTTTCAAAAATTTATTTTTTTCTGACTGACAATTGCTTCTCTGCTCCAACTTACTCCATAAAAAAAGCTAGAGCAGAAATTTGTGATCTGGATTACTCTACCCAGTGGGAAAGTAAGTAATGCATTACCCTTTTCCATGCATGTAAAGATGTATGAATTTTGTTATAAGAAAAGATCACACCAAAAGCAAGGAAGGGAGTAATGTGTCGCTCAATTTTTGATTTGTAGTTTTATAAAAAAATGTTTTTCGTGCATGAAAAGATGTACGAATTTTGTTATAAGAAAAGATCATACCAAAAGCAAGGAAGGGAGTAATGTGTCGCTCAATCTTTGATTTGTAGTTCAAAAAAAATTGTTTTTCATACATGAATAGATGAACGAATTTTGATTTTAGAAAAGATCATACCAAAAGCAAGGAAGGGAGTAATGTGTAGCTCTATTTTTATTTGTAGTTTGAAAACTTCAAAAAAAATAAAAATACACACGCCTTTCAAACATAAAAAAAATACAATTTAAATTCATTTTGAAACTGCTGCTCGTTACTTACATCTTCATCGCTTTTCCTGCTGCTGTGAGGCTTTTCAGAAGTCGAGAGTCGACTGGACTGTGTGCTCCTGATGCCGGTGCCTTTGTGGTTTTGGTTTTTTTATTATACTTTTTTTTGGTGCACTCATCTTGGTCGTAGCCCATGACGAGCTCGTCATTCAAACATTTAAAATAGGACCTTAACTTTTCCCCCGCTGTAGAGCCTCACTGGGTCTTAATGTCCTTGTTACTCCACATGGAAATTTATAAAATGTTATGCAAAATGAAATATGTCCCTTGTAAAGCATCTTTTCATTCAAGAAAGCCAATGCAAGATATAATGTATCCCTTGTAGTGCATATTTTCATTCTTGAAAGGTAATGCATCTTTTCATTTATAAAAAGTAATATAGAAAGTAATGTAAACATGTCGCTTCAGTTTGTAGGCGAGCGACACATTACTTTTCCTATGACATCGCTGTAGAAAAATTCATACATGTTTTCATGTATAGTCTATAGGAGCTATACATTACTTTATGCATTGCTGTACCTTTTCCCACTGGGTAGTTTTGTTTTAAGCGTACTCATGAAACAAAAGATCCCAGTGGGAAAGTAGGTAATGCATTACTTTTTTCCATGCATGAAAAGATGTATGAATTTTGTTATAAGAAAAGATCACACCAAAAGCAAGGAAGGGAGTAATGTGTCGCTCAATTTTTGATTTGTAGTTTTAAAAAAAATAGTTTTTCGTGCATGAAAAGATGTACGAATTTTGTTATAAGAAACGATTATACCAAAAGCAAGGAAGGGAGTAATGTGTCGCTTTTTATTTGTAGTTTGAAAATTTGCTTCTCACAGAAGCAGGCTTTGTAAAAAAATTCAAACTTCAAAAAAAAAAAAGCTACAATCGAAAAAGAAACAATCGAAAACATAAATACATATTTAAGTTAAATAATAATCCTCTGCTGTATCCGCTGTTCTTTTTCGTGCATCTCTATCGCTTTCCCTGCTGCAGTGAGGCTTTCCAGAAACCGTCTGGAGTACCTACGACGCCATTGCCTTTTTTGTTTAGGTTTGTTTTATGTTATTTTTTTGTGTGCACTCATCTTGGTTGTACGCCAACCTGGACCTATACTCAGTGAGTTTTGAAATGTTCACTTCTTCGCCATTTAAAATATATGGGAAAAGGGTTTACTTTTCAAAACTCACAGTTAGGGAATCCAGGAGCTGGTCGACATGACGAGCTGAATGGCGAGAACATTCAAAAATAGGACCTTCTCTCTTCTACCGCTGTAGAGCCTCATGGCGCGTTAATGTCCTTGTTATTCCACAAGGAAAGTTATTACAGATATGTATTTATGAAATGTTATGTACAATTTAATATGTTCCTTGCAATGCATCTTTTCATTCCTGAAAGGTAATACATCTTTTCATTTATAAAAAGTAATGTAAACATGTCGCTTCAGTTTGTAGGCGAGCGACACATTACTTTTCCTATGACATCGCTGTAGAAAAATTCATGCATGTTTTCATGTATAGTCTATAGGAGCTATACATTACTTTATACATTGCTGTACATTACCTTTTCCCACTGGGATAGAGCAACCTAGAGCAAGAAAAGTGTTCGTTAAACACAATTTTGAGAAATATCTCAATCTGTCGTAAGCTAGAGCAGCCCAATAAACAAACCTACTTTGTCTTCAATGTTTTGGACGCACTTAAAAGCGTACAAATGTCGCGTCCGTTACCGGGAAAATGCCCATATGTATGTATGTACCTACCCACATATGTATGTGTTGCTTCAAGTAAAAGCTTATACTTTATAGCAAAGCATCAGTTGCCTTAAATTCTTATTCATATAATAACACATCCCCACAAAAAAAAAAAAAAAGTGTCGGGGTTGGGGGATCAGACCACCCTTTCCCCAAGTATTTTGACGCGCTGAACACGAATCCGGTGTCCGTGTTGGTCTAACACGTCTGGATTTTTTTCTAACCTCAAAACATTCGTATACCTCGGAACATTTGATATGTTTCTTGAGGTTAGAAAAAAATCCAGACGTGCTGGACCAAAACGGACGCCGGATTCGTGTTCAGCGCGTCAAAATATATAGGGAGAGGGTGATCTGATCCCCCAACCCTGACACTTTTTTTTTGTGGGGCTGTGTAATCAGCAATTGCTTATTAGTTTAAGCATTAGTCTTTTCAGCAGTTGCTTTTGCTAATAAAATTCATATAGCTCGAAACGTTTGACATGTTTCTTTGAGGTTGAAAAAAATCCAGACGTGCTGGACCAAAACAGACGCCGGATTCGTGTTCAGCGCGTCAAAATATATAGGGAGAGGGTGGTCTGATCCCCCAACCCTGACACTTTTTTTTGTGGGGCTGTGTAATCAGCAATTACTTATTAGTTTAAGCATTAGTCTTTTAGCAGTTGCTTTTGCTAATACTAGCAATTGCTTATTTTTTATTCATCAGGCTCAATATCTAGTTATCTCGATTTTTTATGCTGTTACACTTTATCGCTTGGCGAATAAAGTTAAAGACAAGCTTGCAAATTTTCAACTTTTAGTAATGTGCAACAAAATTTTTGCCAGTGTTTTCAGATTAAATGCCCGGCTTGTTGATCGCCAACCCGCTCGCGCAACCTACGACCACAATATCCACTTGATTTAGAGTCAAAGATATAAGATGAGTAGGTAATAAATTTATGTGTCCAGAAGTAAATGTGGGCGGCAGTAAATGGGAAGTTACGATGTGGTGGTGGAAGCATGGGCTGTCTAGTCAACTAAGTCGTTAAACATACATATGTATGTATGTATCACTTACAATATACTGTACTAAATAAATTTCTAAACCCTTATACATATATATGACACGGTAGAGAGTCAATTCCGGTTTCGGATATTCCAGGACTTCTTCCTCACAATTCCGGGATGATCAGGATTGGGATATGCAAATAAAAACCAAATGATTGTGATTTATTTATGAAAAGGATCTAAGTACTTTTTGTGGGAATTGTTTCATATAAATACAATACCGCTTGCCTCAGTTCCTTGCACGTTTAAATAGAGTTTAGAGTTCAGATTAGCTAGACTCTAGCACATTTTAGCTAAGCTAATCTTTTTTCAACTGGATCTTAGACCGAAAACGAAACTGTAAGCGATTAAAATCGATTCATGACCCCTGCGGGTTAGGGGTTTAGAATGGAATGGAATGCCTGTCGCAAGGGGCGACTAAAATCCATTTATTTATTTATTTAATTCCATTCATAGTCTAGATTACAAAAAGACTTACAGACTACTTGATTGTCAGGGTTGGGCATAGTGCACTAAATTTAGTGAGCACTACGGGTTTCACTAGCACTATTTTTTTAGTGATAGTTAAAATCGAATTTAACTAACACTGAAAAATTAGTGATAGTTAAAATGAAAATTCACTATCACTAATTTTTTAGTGCAGTGAAAATTCAAAAACACTATAACTAAAAGTTTAGTGATAACGAAAATAATTTGCACTACCACTTGGAAATTTCACTAAATTACCACCAAAATGAGGGAGCTCAGATCGATAACCCCATGTTTGCTACTTACCTTCATATGTAATATAATCGTTTATAATTTTATTTCATATAAATAAATAAATGCATAAAACAAGTAAGGAAAGCTGTCTAAGCGTCACGATTTTCACTGTTCGATCCCCAGTACAGCCTGTTTCAATTTAACTATATTTACTATACATATTACACATCTTTGTTATAATTTAAAAAAACTTACAATATAATAGGATCCGAGTTATCGTAACAATCGATTGTATGGAGGCTATATATTATACGTGTTCAATTGTACTGACTTACACTATACACATTACATATGTAGAAAGTACTAAAGGTGCAAAATTTTACGTTCCTAACGTTTTAAATGCGGAAGTATTGGCCAAAAAACCTTATATCGGAACAACCGGTTGTATGGGGCTACATATATGTTATATTTACCCGATCTTCTTGATTTTCCTCTACACACTACATAAATTGAAAGTACTCAAGTTGCAAAATTTTATGTTCCTAACTTTTTAATTGCAGAAGTTTTGGCCAAAAAACCTTATATCTGAACAATCGGTTGTATGGGGGCTATATGTTACATTTTCCCGATCTTGTAGATTTTCACTATATACACTACATAAATAGAAAGTACTCGAGATGCAAAATTTTACGTTCCTTACTTTTTAAAAAACCTTATATCTGAACAATCGGTTGTATGGGGGCTATATGCTACATTTTCCCGATCTTGTTCTTTTTCACTATATACACTACATAAATAGAAAGTACTCGAGTTGCAAAATTTTACGTTCCTAACTTTTTAATTGCAGAAGTTTTGGTCAAAAAACCTTATATCTGAACAATCGGTTGTATGGGGGCTATATGTTATACTGGTCCGATCTTGCCAGTTCCGACAAATGATTCCTATATTACAAAATGGTGGCCACATACAAAATTTCAGGCAGATATCTCAAAAATTGAGGGACTAGTTTGCGTTCAAACAGACAGACAGACAGACGGACAGACGGACATGGCTAAATCAACTCAGCTTGTCATCCTGATCATTTCGGTATACTTATTGATGGGTCCATCTCTTCTTCTTCTCATACTTATAAACATCGGACCAAAGTTATAATACCATTTCATGTTCATGAAAGGTATAATAAGGCAGCATATAAGTGTTTAAATGTTTAAACTTCTAGTTTTTAAATTTTTATTTGCCTTCTTTAATACGAGCATTTCAAAATTATTGTCAGTAAGATTTTGCCTTTTAGATCTATTAATAATTCCTGCAAAGGAAAACAGTCTTTCTACTGGCGCAGAGGAAGGAAGAGGGGTGTTGTATTTTAAAAACATCTTTCTTATTGTAGGAAAGCGGCGTAAAGCATCAATGTTGCTATCATCCTCATTCAAGTAGGAATCGACTTCGGTTGCTATTGCTCCGCCATGTGAGCTTGTATACTGATTTGTATCTAAAAAATTAAGTTATTATAAACAGTACACAGTTTGGCTTTATTCAATACCTTTAGGGTCGTTGTCGAATTCGAGAAATGGTTTAGTAGCACGCATGGAAGCTTGCGAATTATTTTCTTCTTGAACGGTATTTTTTTGATAATCCATCGCATATACTTATACAAATTATTATTAGCGATATTTACTGCTACTTCACGTATATATGTACGTACTAGGTCACCTTACTAAATAATCGGTATTGTCGGTAACAGTAACACTATTACTAGTCGACAAATCATATGGGACATCAAAACAAACTTTAAGTAAAATATCACAGCTTACTACAAACTTAGTGATAGTGCATTTTTAGTTAAAATAAAAGGATAGTGATAGTGATTTTGAATTTTCCCTAACACTAATATTTAGTGATAGTTAAAATCAAAAATCACTATCACTATTTTCATTTTCACTATCACAAAAATCACTATCACTATTTTCATTTTCACTATCACTGAAATTTTAGTGATAGTGACTTTTTTTGATTTTAGTGGTAGTGCGAAAATGCCCAACCCTGCTTAATATGTAATAAAATTCCTTGAAAATTACGCGGGCAGAACGTTTTTGGCGGCGACAGCGAAAATAAGGAAATATGTTTTTAAAAAAAGTTACCCTCGTGAAGGGTGGACACCTTGCCGCGGTACGAGGGCTTCAGTCGATAGCCACAGGGCTACGCTGCTCTTGTGATCATAACGCCGCCCGGTACTACATCACGAGAGAAACCAAGCCTCTCTGGCGCGACGAATAAGATCTTCCCCTCCCAATCCAGGGTGTTATGCGACCATGTGCCCATTGGACGTTTGCAGCCGGGAGGCAAATCGTGGCTGTAATCGAACGGAGCCTCTCTGATACTGGGCCGCCTCGGAGAGTAACTGTGGCCTTACCGCGGTATGGGGCTCTGCCGCGGCGGACGACACATTCCCCTTACTCTTCCTTTGACCCTAAACTGGCCTTGCCCGGCGAGGGGTCGTACGAACAAGATGAAAAATATTAATAAAAACCGTAAAACTAAAGATACAACCATGTATACTGCACAGCAGAGGAGGAAAATGCTAGAGCAATCGAGAACGCAACGTCGGAGGACAAACTCCATTTCAATATCAGCCGAGAGATCGACAGCGATGGCAACTACGGGTCGATTAGCTCTGGATAATAAAGGGGCAATCCCCAAATCAAGTACCGGTACAAACACAGTGAAGCCAACAACGGCTGATGTTAAACCTCCAGTAAGTGCCGGTACCGAAACCAAGTCCTTAACGCCTGTGGCAGTAGTCTCACGACCTGGCCCCAGAGATCCAAATAAGGGAATGACCGCGATGGCAACTACGGGTCGAAATTCAGCCCAAAAGACATCTCCCAGTCGCTCTGAGTACTTGGACAAAAAAGCAGCCGCAAGGATCCTGAAGAAATACGAGGGAGTTTCACAAGAGACGTTATCGCCGAATGCCAGAAACCAATGGTGACGTTACAGCTGCCAGTTTAACTGTCAACAGTACCAGCCTGACGATGGCGATGGAGGATGCGGTAGGGCCTGATAGGCAAGTGGTCTTCACCTTGAATAAGGAGGCACTCGAGCCCCTTAAACGGTCCAATGGACGAGTGCACTACGGCATGGGTAAGATCGTGATCCACGTATCCGATGCACAGCGCGCTGTTATATCCGCTGCACCGGAGGACTCGGACATCGCAGTGCCGGTAGAGGCGTCGGATATGTCCGACTCGGAAAGTATGGTATCTGCCACGTCAAATGGCGAAGGAGCAGTGAACAGCTCGGAGATGGGAGACAGCCTGCTGGACGGGGAAGACTTCAACGTCACGGTGATAGCAGCTAGTACTGAGCGCACCAATGTTGATACTGCCACAGTTAGTAGGGTTTCTGCCACGACAAATCGTGGTCTGAACAACTCGTCGTTGAAAGAAAAGCCTCCAGACGAGGGGGAACTCGAAGATACGGCGGTGGCAAGGAAGTCTGAGCGCTCACATGTTGGTGGTGATTCAGATAAACCTTTTTAGATATTGAAGGAGCCTTCAACAACATAAGCCCTGATGCTATAAACACCGCTTTAACAAGTCTGGGCATAAGCCCAGATCAACTACTAAAGGGTAGACGAATAGTTTCATCACTAGGCTCGGTTGACTTATCACGCTATGTCACAAGGGGAACGCCTCAGGGTGGTGATCTCTCCCCGCTTCTATGGAACCTCACTGTCAACTCGATGCGGGAAGGTAGTGGCATATGCAGACGACTTAGCTATAGTATATAGGGGCAAATTCCCACAAACCCTGTGCGACTTGATGCAAGTAGCACTGCGAGAGGTTTCCTCATGGTGCTTGCGCTGCGGACTGAGCATCAACCCGGGAAAAGTAGAACTGGTTCTCTTTACCAACCGCTATAAGATACCACCGATAATACTACCAAAACTGAATGACGTGCACCTGAACTTAGCTGACAAAGCCAAGTTCTTGGGCACAGTTCTGGATAGGAAACTAACCTGGAAGGAGATTGTTCTTCAGCGCCAGAAGAAAGCGTGTATTGCACTCTACACGTGCAAAAGAGCCATTGGAAAGAAATGGGGGCTCAGCCACAAAATATGCAAATGGATCTACACTGCAATCATTCGACCAATCATGCTCTATGGAGTTGTGGTATGGTGGCCTGCGCTGAGCAAGGCAACAAACCTTAATCTGCTAGGTAAAGTACACAGATCTTGCATGATTTGTATAAGCGGTGCGATAAGAACAACGCCCAATGAAGCACTCCAGGCCATTCTTGGCATTTTGCCACTCGATCTGGAAGGGCACCGGGTGGCAGCAGCATCGGCTCTGCGTCTAAGGGAAACGTCCGGCTGGGGCGCAAGCACTACTGGACACGCCTGTATTTTGGGATCCTATAGCTTTCTTCCGCTGAGCACAGATCGTTGTGCGACCACAACAGTCGGAGATAGCGGTTTTAAAATCAACATTCCCAGCAGGGAAGAATGGGAGAGCACGGATCGGAGTCCCGCCACTCATGGCGGCATTTCCATTTATACTGATGGCTCGAAGTTAGACGGCAGAGTTGGAGGAGGGGTTTATTCAAAGGATCTGAACCTTGAGCTCTCCTTCAGACTACCTGATCACTGCAGTGTCTTCCAGGCTGAAGTTTCAGCAATCATGGACGCCGCGGATTGGATAGGCCAACACACTATCAGACAGGATATTTTTATATTCAGCGACAGCCAGGCGGCCATCAAATCCCTTGGCTCTTATTCGTTCAACTCTGAACTGACGCTCAGCTGTCGTCGATCTCTACAAGAGATGGCCCAACAGAATCGCGTGAACCTCACATGGGTCCCGGGGCATAGGGACATTGAGGGAAATTGTAGGGCAGACGAACTTGCGAGGCAGGGCACGACCAAGCAGGTTCTTCGGGATAAAGAGCGCTTAGGTATGCCGTTTGCCACATGCAAGCTTATGCTGAAGGAGTACACACTCCGCCAAGCCAGCGAAAGATGGCTGCAATCTCCAGGATGCCGGATATCCAAAGAAACCTGGCCGAAATGGGATCATAAAAGATCAAGACAAATTTATGCCCTAAGGAGAAGAGAAATCTCCATATTAATAGGCGTATTAACTGGGCACTGCCTCATTGGTAGGCACGCAGAAAGACTAGGTGAGCACTACCGACGATGCTATAGGAGTTGTAAGGATGATGAGGAGGAGAAAACGGTGGGGCACCTCATCTGCAACTGCCCGGCTTTAAGTGGCGCGAGAATGCGCTTTTTGGGAGTTCCCTTCCTGGTTAGCCTACGCCAGGTCACGGAGCTGGATATAAAGGACCTGATGGCCTTCATCAAGTCATCTAAATGGTTCGAGGAGGAGTAACGGTGTCGGTATAGGAACGTCAGTCCCGGGATTCTGCTATGTGGAGAATTCCGTTAATACCGGGATTTTCCATATGGCAGGGTCCCGGAACTGACTTTCCTAGTGTTGGTGGTATCACAACGGGCCTTTTAATACTGGCCTAGGTGTGCCTCTGCGGCAGCCACTTGAACCTAACCTAACCTAACTCTACACGTGCAATAGAGCATTGGAAAAAAATGGCGGCTCAGGCAAAATATGCAAGGCGACGGATCGGAGTCCCGCCACTCATGGCGGCACTTCCATTTATACTGATGGCTCGAAGTTAGACGGCAGAGTTAGAGGAGGGGTTTATTAAAAGGATCTGAACCTTGAACTCTCCTTCAGACTACCTGATCACTGCAGTGTCTTCCAGGCTGAAGTTTCAGCAATCATGGACGCCGCGGCTTGGATAGGCCAACACACTATCAGACAGGATATTTTTATTTTCAGCGACAGCCAAGCGGCCATCAAATCCCTTGGCTCTTACTCGTTCAACTCTGAACTGACGCTCAGCTGTCGTCGATCTCTACAAGAGATGGCCCAACAGAATCGCGTGAACCTCACATGGGTCGCGGGGCATAGGGACATTGAGGGAATTGTAGGGCAGACAAACTTGCGAGGCAGGGCACGACCAAGCAGGTTCTTCGGGATAAAGAGCGCTTAGGTATGCCGTTTGGCACATGCAAGCTAATGCTGAAGGAGTATACTCTCCGCTAAGCCAACGAAAGATGGCTGCAATCTCCAGGATGCCGGATATCCAAAGAAACGTGGCCTAAATGGGATCATAAATGATCAAGACAAATTTATGCTCTAAGGAGAAGAGAAATCTCCATACTAATAGGCGTATAAACTGGGCACTGCCTCATTGGCAGGCACGCAGAAAGACTAGGTGTGCCCTAGCGACGATGCTGGAGGAGTTGTAAGGATGATGAGGAGGAGGAAACGGTGGAGCACCTCATCTGCAACTGCCCGGCTTTAAGTGGCGCGAAAATGCGCTGTTTTGGAATTCCCTTCCTGGTTAGCCTACGCCAGGTGACGGAGCTGGACATAAAGGACCTGATGGCCTTCATCAAGTTATCTAAATGGTTCGAGGAGGAGTAACGGTGTCGGTTTAGGAACGTCAGTCCCGGGATTCTGCTATGTGGAAAATCCCGATAGTACTGGGATTTTCCATATGGCAGGGTCCCGGAACTGACTTTCCTAGTGTTGGTGGTATCACCAATACTGGCCTAGGTGTGCCTCTGCGGCAGCCCCTTGAACCTAACCTAACCTAAGTTAAACACTGCCTTGATATCACTGGAAAAAATGTCTTCAGCATAAGTAAATATTTACTTATTTTGAACTTAAGGACAGTTTTATACTTAATAAACTTGTAAATTGATTGAAACTAGTAAAAATGTTTTTAATACTGAAATGAGTACATTGATTTACTCAAGTAGAAATGTTCTTTTAAATTAAGTAGATTTGTCCTTAAAAGTTGCGTTTTTTCTTAAAAATAGGAAAAATATTTTTTTAAGCCAAGTAATACGTTTCCTCAAATTTAGCACAATTATTTTTATCAGTGTACACTTCAAATTTTTTTTGGCAAAAGCTTACTCCGTATTTGATCCAAACGGCCTCTTTCATGCGAAACCAAAACGCACACGAACGATTCACCTCTTTACTAAATTGCTTCGATTGTAATTTATGCAAAAACTTAAAGAGCCAGTTGAGTGTTTAAAGTTTTGATTTTATTTTGCGAAGTTTCGGACTCTGATTAGAATATGACTGCTAGACGAAACGTCAAGATACGAATATTGCATGCTGGTTCGCAATAGAGAATAAGGCCGTAAATGTGGACTTATACCGGTGGGTAGCTGGGTATTGCCGCTCATCGGCACAGTGCTCCTTCCTACTCTCAGTTCAATAAACTGCTTGCAGTTTATGTACTTCAAAATGAACACACACTTTTGCAGCAAATCAAAATAAGATCGCAAAAAAAGGTGATTGCGAAACATATCCAAAGGAGTTGCACACCATTTCAGTAGAACACTTTAAACACTGTTTATTGCTTCGCGCTCCCTGTAATCTATTATATATAAATGCGCAAACATAACAGCCTTCTCCCTTTTTTGCAATAACCACAATTCTAAGGTATATAAAATTTGGTATGTATCGATATGTCTCGCCGAGCAGGGTGTGCGACAACAAAAAAAAAATTAATTATAATATGATTTGAAAATCACACCACTACAAGTGCTATACTCGCATTAGCTTTATAGAGCCGCTGTTATGGGTGTATGTAGGTATGACCACTTACATTGTTGTGTTTGCATTCATTGCAGTAGGGTTAGTTGTTTTGTTGGCAGCAATAAGATAACATGAGCCAGCGCGTCAACTTTATTGAGCTTAGGTACAAACAGTGTTTACAAAAACAAAATATGTGCGTGGGGATTCAGAGAAGCAAATGCTTTTGAAAAAATGCACAAATAAGCTAGATCATGCACAAGGAAGGGCCTAGACTTAGTGAAATAAAATAAAATGGAAAATTGATCAAATTAAAAAAAAAAATAAAATCAGAAATAGAAAAGTGGTTGAAAGTAAAAAAATAAAATTTGTTGGAAATGAAAGGAAAGGGAATAATATAAAATAAATAAAAATGAAACAAAATGAAATATATAAAATTATTAAATTAAGAAAATAATAGGAAAGGAAAGGGATGGATAAAAGGAAAATAAAGGTAAGTTAAAGTAAGGAACCGAAAATATGACAGAAAAATCAAAGGGAAAGGAAAGGAATGGAAAAGAAAAAATGAAGGGAAGAAAGGAAATGTAATGTAGGTAAAGCAGTGGAAAAGAGAAGCAAAAGGAGAAAGACAAAGAAAGGAAAGAAGAAAAAAAAGAAGGGAAAGAAAATGTAGCGAGGAAGAAGGTATGGAAAATAAATGAAAATAAAAAGAAAGAAAAATAAAGGAAAGAAAGGTAATGAAAAGCTAAAAAAATAAGTTAAGGAAATGAATGAAAGAAAAAGAAAAGCAAAGGAGATGCGAAAGGAACAAAAGAAACTAAGGAAACG
Organism: Campiglossa producta; assembly: GCA_964058755.1. Classification (NCBI taxonomy): domain Eukaryota; kingdom Metazoa; phylum Arthropoda; class Insecta; order Diptera; family Tephritidae; genus Campiglossa; species Campiglossa producta. The sequence goes on from CAXKVI010000001.1 coordinate 65,886,450, forward strand.
GTAGGAAAGGAAAGGTAAGAAGAGGAAAGGTAAGGAAACGAAATGAGAGGAAGGGAAATTTAAGAAAAAAAGTGAAAGAAAATAAAGGTAAGAAAAAAATAAAAGAAAAGAAATGAAATGAAAAAAAAAAATGAATAAAATGAAAGGAAACTAAAGCAACGGAAACGAAAGGAAAGGAAAAAAAATAAAAGGAAAAAAGGAATGTAATGGAAATGGAAAGAAGGATCAGGTAAGAAAAAAAGAAACGAAAAGAAAGAAAAATAAAAGAAAAGAACAGAGAAGAACAGAAAAGAAAGAAAGAAAGAAGGTAAATAAAATGAAATGAAAGAAGAGAACAGGAAAGAAAGGCAAAAGAAGAGAAAAGGAAAGAAAAGGAAAAGAACGGAGAATATAAAGAAAGGAAATAAAAGGGAAGGAAAGAAAAGCAAAAGAAATAAATTCAGATGAAAGGAGAGGAAAGGAAAGGAAATAAAAGCAAATGAATGCTAAGGAAAGGAACGGAAAGAAATACGGATGAAGAATAAATAATTATCAACATTGAAACTATATTACTGAATGATGTAAAGAGGGAGGAAAAGGCAAAATGAATAGGAATGTATAGAAACCAAAAATATACAAAATATGGAAAAGAAAGGAAAATTTAAGAAATAGCAAAAAGGTAGGAAAATAAAATAAGGTTTTGTGGTTGAATTTCAACCACTGGGCGAACTCTAGTGCTATAAATTGGCTGATACAGCGCCAACTTGCTAAGTTAAAGTGTTGCAACTAACATCAACGAATTGGATCAATATACTCGTATACCCTGCAGAAAATTGCATAAAAGTGTAGCAAATAATGTGGCTGCAGTGCTACCCTTGTTTAATTTAATTTCATTAACGAAACCCCGTTTAAATTTTTTTGGAAAAGCTCAAAAACTCAAGTGCCTTCTGGGTGATTATGGACCTCCATCCCACGAAAAACGGGGGTTTTGCCCCTGACTTAAAAATATGGGAGGGATTCAAATTTTAAGTAGGCAGTTTTTATACACTTGATAATACATACAATTCATGTAGGCTACGAAAAACAATGTACAATAAAGTTTATTTTCGTACACTGAAAAAACACTTCAACAAATCCTTGCATTTTATTTTGTTGTTGAGTTGAGTTTTGTGCCCTCTAGGTAATTTTGAAACAAATTTTCCTTTTTTGAACCACTGTGCGCCTGTGGTGTAGAGGTAGTGTGATCGGCTTACCACACCAAAGATTCCGTTCTCTCAACACTTACTTGTATCAAAACAATAATTAAGTGTAAAATAACTGCAAAACTCCTTTTAAACTTTTTATAAAATTATTAATTGCGCACTTAAAATTTTTTCGCAAACACCAAGAAGAAGAAGTAAAGAAAAGGCAACAACTGACAGGTTGCTTTGAGGGTGTATGTGAAAACACAATTTTTGCTTGTGTGTATTAGTGAGTATTTATAACCATGGTTAGGCCCGTCTAGTAGGGTTGGCTTCTCAGCAAAAATGCATCTACCTACTTTGCAGATGTCGTTCGAAGTCGAAAAAACTGTAGGTGTCGCCAGTTTGTACAAAAAAAACAAAGACAGCACAGCAAAAATTGAAAGAGAAGCTGGTCACGAAATCTTCTCGGAGATTCATGATAGACCTGTTAGTGTATCGCGCGTTAATTTTTTTTTTAATCGAGCTTTGTGCAAGTCCGCGTATTATGGGGTTTGCTGAGATTATTGCGTTTTCTTGCTGATGTTGTAGATATTTAAAAATACATATGTATATTAAATAATAGATATGTATTTACATAATTATTTATATCAGGCTTTACTGTTAGATATTTTTATATCATATTCTGTTATATCATATCTATGAAGAAACCTCGACTACGATATTCCAGAACTGTATTACAAAACTCAATAGCAACCAGCAATACTTATTATTACTTTTTTCTGGAATGTGAAGTATGTATGTATTAGGCAATAAAATAGAATTGAGTATATAAAACTATGTAAATTTCGTTGAGGAAATTTCGTGATGGGTATGAACAACAGATCTTTATGTTTATAAATAGCTGGATGTAATATGGAACTATAGCGCTAGGGGCACATTGGGCAGATGCGTGTATAATTTAGTTATAAAAATAACCACAACCGATGTGCCAATGGTAATTTTACGCGAGGATACATTGGGGCCTCGCCACCCACAAAATAATATATACTAGTATATCCCGTGGTCGAAATTCGACCAATTTAAAATAGTTGAACTTATTCAAACATCTGATCAACTTTTTGTCAATAGCTGCCTTTAGGACCCGTGGCCGAACCTCGACCAACTTAAATGTATACATTAAAAACTCATCTATAGGCAAAATGAGGCCATCAAAGAATTTAAAAAATAGCGGCTGTTATTATATGATAAAAATATTAAATTACAGCAGCCCTTTCCAAAATTATTTATGGCAAATGCCATGCAAATATTCGGTTTTCGAGATTTTATGTTGCACTTGAATAATCGGATGATGACATTGTGCTTAACAAATAGCCACTAATTTATGCGATCGTTTTGAGCAGGGGAAGAACAAAAAAATATTAGGTTGAAAATTAAGTAAATTGTAATAGTTAAGATTAAAGGTTTTTTAATATAAAAAAAAACATAATTTAAGAAAAAAAAAAGGAATATTTCGCAACCGGGTCTTGCAACTGTGCACACCGTATTCTATACGCTCACCGCCTCGCCATTACCTTATGCACAAAGCAGTTTAAGAATTAACAATATACCAACAACAAAGTTAGACTATTAATATAAATAATGGACCAAAGTACTCAATGAGCGAGGGAATGAAAATAATTTGATGAATTTCAATACAGAAAGTTAAATCATTGATTGCGAGATATGAGAAAAACAAATTGTCACTTTTTTTTAATCCTTTGGTACATAACAACACATATTGGGGCAACTCTCATGCGGAAACAAATTGGCTATTCGCGCCGACGCCATCTATTTGGAGTGTAACATTTCAATATACATATGAGTTCAACGCCGAATCTACTGTTTGAACTCAATGAGCGAGAGAATTGGAGTGTTTACGCGTATATGTATATGTGTATATAAATAGATACATATGAGTATGAAATTGGCATGACGTTTATTTTGAAGGGGTGGAAATTTGGAAATATGAGTTCGTGTAATATTAAAGAGTATTAATGAGCGAGAGAACGAAAATAGTTACACATTCAATTTAGAGAAGTATGGGTTGTATTTTAAAAAAATGTATTATACATGGCGTGGTTTTAAAACTTTTTAGTGGGGGTAAATTACAAATTCTGGTTAGGTCAAAAAAAGTGTGAGGGTTTTCTAGCTTTTTTCTTTAACCATAACTTAGCAATATTTAAAAGACACTTTATATGGATTTTACTTTTGATTTAAAGAAAAAAAATGTATATTGATTTTTAAAAAAATTCTATTCAATTTGGTCTAGACTTGTTTGGGGCTCGGGTTGCAAATCTGCCCTTTTAAAAGTTAATACATATATACATTTGAAAAGAAATTATTTGTTGTCTTCAGTAAAATTTAAGATTTCCACTTATCACTTGGTTTAGTTCAAAATAACGTAGTATCCATAAAATATTTTGTCGATTTTTATACTTTAAATAAGGAATTTATCAGCAACTCTATCTCAATCGATAGAATTTGAAAAAAAAATTCGCAAATTGCAGCTTTCATCTTCAAAAATTAGAGCAGTCAGACTTATATTAATGGTAATTTTTTGAAATATTTACCAAAAAAAAAAAACAAAAAGAAATTGTATAAGCGGTTATAGCATTTCTATAATGGGTGGTATGTACAGTGTACGACAAAACTAAAGCACATAAAGTCGCTCAGCTAAATTTCGTTGGGGCATATATTAGTTATTAGAAATATGAAACAAAAAACCTACTTTCATGATCCATTAAAATATATTAATTATACTTTTCAGGTTAACTAAAAAATTTGTGCGACAAAACTAAAGCAAAAATTAAAGTAGGTCCGGTTTTTTCTTAAATGTGTGCAAACAAATTTAAAATGGAGGTTAACGTGATCAACGAGACTCCCGCCAATCTCTTTTAAGCATTTTTTAAAATTAGTTCCATTGTTTCATACAGCCGTTAAAGAAAATTTTATGATTTTAAAAATTGCCCAAAATAATTGTTTCGTGGCACTTTTGGCAAATTTTTTTTTTAATTCGTTAAAAACAAGTCAGCGAATATCACTGCAAAATGATTTAACATGCATCATGACTTTATTTTGCTTTTTACGAAAGTTTTTTTAAAAACTTGCCCTCTAAGCACTTTACAGTGAGGTAATAGGCCACCAAAAACACCTAATAGCAAGGATCTGGCCATCGTTTGGGCTGTAAAAATATTTAGTCTTGTTTCCGCAGGGAATTCCATAAATTATTTGGTCAGGATCCATTACGCAGGACAATTTAATAACGTTTCTTTGAAGAAATCTTACTTTTTTATTAGGGTTTAAAACGACTTTATTCCAAATAAAGGAAAAATAATTCTTTGCTGGACACTATATGATCTGAAATGGTCCAATACGACAAGGAATCCTAGTTTGCTATCAAATAAAACAATTCTGAAACATTCGGACACCTTGGAACCGGTTTACAGCCCCGAAAACCCACTCTAATTCATTTGCGCAAAAAAGTGAAGTAAGATTTCTTAAAAATAAGGTCGTTAAATTGTCCTACATACTATATCCTGACCAAATAATTTGTGGAATTCCCTACGGAAACAAGACTCGATATTTTCACAGCCCGAACGAAGGCCAGATCCTTACTACTCGGTGTTTTGGTGGCCTATCACCTCTCTGTAAAGTGCTTAGAGGACACGTTTTTTTAATAAAAACGTTTGTAAACAACAAAATAAAGTCATGATGCATGTTAAATCATGTTTCGGTGATATTCGCTGCTTTATTTTTAACGAATTAAAAAAAACAATTTGGAAAAAGTACCACCCAAAAATTATTTTGGACATTTTTTTTAAATCATAAAGTTTCCTTTAACGGCTGTATGAAACAATGTAACCAATTTAAAAAATTGCTTGAAAAAGATCGGGGGGAGTCTCCTTGATCACGGTAACCTCCATTTTACATTTTTTTGCACAGATTTAAGAAAAAAACCGGACCTACTTTAATTTGTGCTTTAGTTTTGTAGCACAAATTTTTTAGTTAACCTGAAAAGTATAATTAATTTATTTTATTGGACCATGAAAGTGGGTTTTTGTTTGATATTTCTAATAACTAATATATGCATTTCATCAATAAATACAAAAGCAAAATTTAAGACTTGTCATAGAATCTTTTTTCAACCAAATTTAGCTGAGCGACTTTATGTGCTTTAGTTTTGTCGTACACTGTATGTATATTTATGATATAAAATTATTATTTCACATGGCTTTCCGTAAACTAAAAATATTCGCACCAAATTTTTTTCTTCTCGAAAATAGAGATCACAAACATAAAAATATTGTTTATAAAAATATTAAAAAGTCAAAATTAGAAATATAAAAATATATAAAATATATAAACAATTTTCAATGACAAAAAAGAAAAAAAATGTTGGCCTATAGCTGTGTAACTAACTGTACTCGAACCATCAACCGCTCGACCACTACCCCCTAACGCTTCCCACTGGGCTATCGCTTTATTTACAAATTGATTGTCAGATAACCAATTTAAGTTGCATGAAAAATTTTCATTCGCTTATTACAGATAAATGAAGCAGTATTGGTTATATATTAGATAATTGTGCACTGCCTTAGAGGTATGCCAACAAATCCATATGCATTTCATAAATATTTATGCATATTTAGTATGGGTTTAAGCTTGGCAATGATTTATATGTAAAATTTGTTAGCCTATTAATATAATAGATTCTAATGAACGAAAAGTTTATTTGAAAACTGGTATGAAATCCCAACAACAATGTTAAAGCAAGCAATCATGATTAATATCCCATGATAGTCCGGTCAAAATAAACATTTGAAAATACATTATTTTCCACATTTGGTAGAGCTCAGATTCGCTGTCAGAAAGAAAACTTCAAAAGTCCCCATCGATGCCATGTGTGTTAAAAAAGTTATTCGGGGTCAAAGTCAAAATTTGAGGTTCTAAAGATTTTTCTAGAAAACGGAAAGAACTCTCTACAAATATGCTCATGAAATTTTTTCTCTAAGAGCAACCAGTTCTGAGATATCGCGATTGTAAAGTTTGCTCGTATATACTGCCTCGTATGTACTGCCACGTATGTACTTTTCAGTATTTTTCCCGAAAACTTTAGTATGCCTAGAAAAATTTTCACGTACCGTTTATTTGTCACGAAGTTTCTCATCGACAATGAAAATAGTTATTTTAGTAAAGACCCTAGTTTTCGAGCTAGATCCATCTTTTCTCCATGAATAATATAAAAAAATACTAGTCTGGTAAATTTAGTATCTATATATATAAAAATTTAGGCTTTTTTCGCGTTGTGACGAACTTTACGGAGGATGGCTGAACCGATTTTAACCAAACTTTGCCATATTGAAGAGACACATGTGGAGAAGGTTTATAACTAAAAAAGGGGGTTATCAGAAAAGGGGACGTGGCACCTCCCATACAAACTAAATTTTTCAAGCAGAATATCTGTGAAGGGGTTCAAGGTAGGGACCTGAAAATTGGTATAGACCTATATGATATAAAAATCTCACACATAAAAAGGGGGTTACCAGAAAAGGGGGCGTGGCAGCTCTAATACCAACTAAGTTTTCAAGCAGAATATCTGAATTTTCAAGAAAATATATGAAAATGTATGCCACGTATGTACTTTTCAGTATTTTTCCCGAAAACTTTAGTATGCCTAGAAAAATTTTCACTTACCGTTTATTTGTCACGAAGTTTCTCATCAACAATGAAAATAGTTATTTTTGTAAAGCCCCTAGTTTTCGAGCTAGATCCATCTTTTCTCCATGAATAATATAAAAAAATACTAGCCTGGTAAATTTAGTGTAAATATATATATAAAAATTTAGGCGTTTTTCGCGTTGTGACGAACTTGAAAATGGAAAAATTGGTATAGACCTATATGATATTAAAATCATTCTCACACATAAAAAGGAGGGTTACCAGAAAAGGGGGCGTGGCACCTCTAATACCAACTAAATTTTCAAGCAGAATATCTGAAAAAAGGGTTCAAGGTAGGGACCTGAAAATTGGTATAGACCTATATGATATCAAAAGCATTCTCACACATGAAAAGGGGGGTTATCAGAAAAAGGGGCGTGGCAGCTCCCATAAAAACTAAATTTTTCTAGCAGAATATCTGTGAAAGGGTTCAATGTAGAGACCTGAAAATTGGTATAGACCTATATGATATCAAAAGCATTTTCACACATAAGGGGGGCATGGCATCTCCCATACAAACTTAAATTTTCAAGCAAAATATCTGTGAAAGGGTCTAAGTAATGACCTGGAAATCGCTATAGAGCTATAGGATATCAAAACCGTAAGTAGGGGTTATGTGAAAATGGGGCATGGCACCTTCCACACAAACTTAATTTCTTGAGGTTGAATGTCTCTAAATGGGGTTAAGGTAGGGGGCTGAAAGTTAGAATAGAGATATAAGTAGGGAAACCATCGTTACTGTATATTTATATACCGCATGAAAATAAAACCAAAAATTTTGTGTATCAGAAGGCTTAAGAATAAGTTGTTAGTTTACAATAATTAGAGTAAGTCACTAAAATAAATAAAACATTGTTATTAGAATAAGTCACAATAAGTCACAGTCGGCCATTATGAGCATGATTTAAATGATAAAACAAGAAAAAAACAAAGAACACCTTTCATTTCTATTTTTCTTTCACCCAGCGAAGCGGGTGGGGGTCCTCTAGTGTTGTATAAAAAACTCCCAAAGAGCCAAGTTTTTGTCAGGAGATAACTCCATTTTCCCAAACTACATAGTATTTTTGGATATTATGGATGGAGAAAAGGTGGCTCTAGCTCGAGAACTATAGGCTTTACAAAATAACTATTTTCATTGTCGATGGGGAACTTCGTGACAAATAAACGGTAAACAATATTTTTCTACGCATACTAAAGTTTTCGAGAAAGATCCTGAGGAGTCCGTACGTGGCATATACATATGTATTTTCATATAATTTCGACCACTTCGATAAGGGGATGTCAGTTTACGAAAGCAAGCATGACTTAAATAACCACCAATAAGTCGACGTAGATTATGATTGACAGTCGAAAAACTATAGGTGTGTCCACCACAATAAATGCCAAAATGTTACTTTGCTGTCAAATATACTAATTTCTTCAAAAAATCCATTGTCTGTCTAGGGGCCCGACAGGATTTTTCCATATGGCCCCCGAAGGTGTTAATCCAGCCCTGACGGAAACGACAATCTGACTTATTTTATATTAGGGCGGGTCGATTTAAAAATAGCTTATTGCTCTGTGAAAATCGTATTCTAGGGATCAAAATAAGAAACTTTGCCGAAGGAACCATACCTCTAAAACGAATTCTGATGTCCCCCAATTTGGGTCAAACTTTTGGGTAGGGGCAAATTTTTAAAAATCCCAAGTTGTATGACCGACCCCCACTAACAGGGGATTCCCCCTACAAACATTTAAAAAAATAACCACTTTTATTAAAAAATGAGTGATGTAAAAAATGAGTGAAATGGCTGTTTTTTAAAGTTCTTAAAAGAAAAATTAACTCCAAAAAGAAAAAAAGATAGTCGTGTAGCTGATTTTTTCACTTAAAGTGCCAAAAATGGTGATTTTTTGAAAATTTTGTATGGGGACCCCCACATGTGGGGTCTTAGGGGGTGTGCCACTGGCATGGGTGGGTGGCCCTACGAAGTTAGTGGTGGTCAGTCATACATTTGGACTCGATTGGAGCACTCTAAATTATTTTTTCACTTAAAGTGCCAAAAATGGTGATTTTTTTTAAATTTTGTATGGGGACCCCCACAGGTGGGGTCTTATGGGGTGTGCCACTGGCATGGGTGGGTGGCCCTACAAAGTTAGTGGGGGTCGGTCATACATTTGGACTCGATTGGAACACTCTAAATGGGTCAAAGTGGGATTTTTCAAAATTTGCACCTACCCAAAAGTTCGACCCAAATTGGGGGACATCAGAATTCGTTTTAGAGGTATGGTTCCTTAGGCAAAGTTTCTTATTTTGAATATGATTTTCACAGAGCAATGGACGATTTTTTTGACTCCCCACAAATGTATATATGTACATACCTATGTACAAGAGCGTACGCAGGGGAGAGGCGGGGGGGAGGCGTTGCCCGACCCTTACCGAATGAAACTGAACTTTAAAAAAAAATCAACAACGAGCATTTTCTAGAGTTCCTAGAATACCAGAGATCTCGAAGTTTTTATTAGTTTTTGAAAGTCCCATTAATAACACGCCAGCCAAAAAATACCAAGGAGTTCATGCATATTGGTGAATTGGCACTGACATGCTGAGCTGTGAACATATTTTAAATATTTTTATATGGGCAGGTTTTCGTGATGTCGGTAATTTTGTGTTTTTTTCAGGTATCACCCCTCCGGAAGGATGGACACCTTGCCGCGGTACGAGGGCTTAAGTCGACAGCCACAGGGCTACGCTGCCCTTGTGATCATAGCATAGCGCCGCCCGGTACTACATCACAAGAGAAGCCAAGCCTCTCTGGCACGACGACTAAGATCTTCCCCCTCCCAATCCAGGGTGTTATGCGACCACGTGCCCATTGGACGTTTGCAGCCAGGAGGCAAATCGTGGCTGTAATCGAACGGAGCCTCTCTGATACCGGGCCGCCTCGGAGAGTAACTGTGGCCTTACCGCGGTATGGGGCTCTGCTGCGGCGGACGACGCATTCCCCTTACTCTTCCTTTGACCCTAAACTGGCCTTGCCCGGCGAGGGGTCGTACGAACAAGATGAAAAATATTAATAAAAACCGTAAAACTAAAGATACAACCATGTATACTGCACAGCAGAGGAGGAAAATGCTGGAGCAATCGAGAACGCAACGTCGGAGGACAAACTCCATTTCTTTATCAGCCAAGAGATCGACAGCGATGGCAACTACGAGTCGATTAGCTCTGGATAACAAGGGGGCAATCCCCAAAGTAAGTACCGGTACAAATACGGTGAAGCCAACAACGGCTGATGCTAAACCTCCAGTAAGTGCCGGTACCGAAACCAAGTCCTTAACGCCTGTGGCAGTAGTCTCACGACCTGGCCCCAGAGATCCAAATAAGGGAATGACCGCGATGGCAACTACGGGTCGAAATTCAGCCCAAAAGACATCTCCCAGTCGCTCTGAGTACTTGGACAAAAAAGCGGCCGCAAGGATCCTGAAGAAATACGAGGGAGTTTCACAAGAGACGTTATCGCCGAATGCCAGAAACGAATGGTGACGTTACAGCTGCCAGTTTAACAGTCAACAGTACCAGCCTGACGATGGCGTCAGTCTATATGCCCTACGACGCCGAAGAACCTCCTCCACAGAGGAGGTAAAAAACCTGGTGGCAAATTTTTCCATGGGTCATCTTTTTATCGAAACTGGCGCTAATGCTCATCACGTCCAGTGGGGAAGGTCCGATATCAATGCTAGAGGAGAGTCGTTGATTGACTATTTGTTAACAACTAACCTGGTAGTTTGCAACGTGGGTAACGAACCTACGTTTATTACTGAAACCCGCAGGGAGGTCATAGATCTCACTATCTGCAGCGAAGGCGCTTATGACTGGGTCATAAAATGGCGTGTTCTCGATGAACATTCATTCTCCGACCACCGGTACATAGAACTAGTTCTAGACTTTTCTCTTGAGCAGCCGGTTATGAAACGCAACCCACGTAACACTAACTGGCAGCTACACAATGAAATATTATCTAGGGACCTACCAGCACTGCCCCCCACAAGTCCCCTCATCGGTAGGGGAGTTGGAGGATCTGGTAAAGACCTTTACAACGGCGCCCTCGAATTCCCTAGAGCAGGCTTGCTCAGTACCAAAACCACGCGGTAAGCATAGGCCGCATTGGTGGTCCTACGACTTCCGCAAATCATGTAGGAAACAATTTAATAAGGCCAAGACACTGTTGGCACGGAGACTCAATGGCTCGAAAATAAAGTTAAACTTATTGTCTACAAAAAAGCTCTGAGACAGGCGAAGAGAGTATCGTGGAGAAATTTCTGCACTGGGGTCGAAAATGTAATGAAAGAAAAGGGTCAGAGTTGGAAGAGGTGTTTATTCAAAGGATCTGAACCTTGAGTTCTCCTTCAGACTACCTGATCTGAACCTTGAGCTCTCCTTCAGACTACCTGATCACTGGTGTCTTCCAGGCCTTAATTTTCAGCAATCACACTATCGGACAGGATATTTTTATTTTCAGCGACAGCCAAGCGTCCATCAAATCCCTTGGCTCTTACTCGTTCAACTTTACTCGTTCAACTATGAACCGCGTGAACCTCACATGGGTCCCGGGGCATAGGGACATTGAGGGAAATCGTAGGGTAGACGAACTTGCGAGGCAGCGCACGACCAAGCAGGTTCTTCGGGATAAAGAGCGCTTAGGTATGCCCTTTGCCACATGCAAGCTAATGCTGAAAGAGTACACACTCCGCCAAGCCAACGAAAGATGGCTGCAATCTCCAGGATGCCGGATATTCAAAGATATGGCCGAAATGGGGTCATAAAAGATCAAGACATATTTATGCCCTAAGGAGAAGAGAAATCTCCATATAAATAGGCGTATTAACTGAGCACTGCCTTATTGATAGGCATGCAGAAAGGCTAGGTGTGCCCTACCGACGATGCTGTAGGAGCTGCAAAGATGATGGGGAAGAGGAAACGGTGAAGCACCTCATCTGCAACTGCCCGGCTTTAAGCGGCGCAAGAACGCCCAAAAGCGCGTTCCCTTCCTGGATAGCCTAAGCCAGATCGCGGAACTGGACATAAAGGACTTGATGGCCTTCATAAAGTCATCTAAGTGGCTCGAGTAGGAGTAACGGTGTCGGTTTAGGAGTGTCAGTCCCGGGATTCTGTTATGTGGAAAATCCCAACAACTCAGGGATTTTCCATATGGTCAGGACTGACTTTCCTTGTGTTGGTGGTATCACAACGGGCCTTTCAAAACTGGCCTAAGTGTGCCTCTGAGGCAGCCACTTGAACTAATCTAACCTTCAGCTATTACTTCATTCAAATACGTTTCGCCAATGTTACAAAAGCGATGGACGCAAGCGATACCTCGTTCGGAAAGAAAGGAAATAAAAATATGCTTCTAACGACGTAGGTTCCGGTTTCGATACTTTTGGTCTAGCCAACACACTATTACACACACTAACACACTATAAAACAAGAATAGCAGGACACCGATCCGACATTAAATGTTTGCAATCGAGCAACAACCATAAAACAGCACTCGCGGCCCACTGTGCTGAGAGCGGACATAAACCAGACTTTGACGCGGTGAGCATACTACAACAAGAACAACATTACAGCAAACGTTTTACTTTGGAGATGCTCCACATAATTGACACGAACGAAAACAAAAGACTAAACTACAAGAAAGATTCCGAAGCAATAGCGCATATATACAGACATCTGCTTGACTCGCTGTTGCTCCAACATCTGATGTATGTATGTTTGCATGTTAAAATTAATAATTGTATTATATATAGATACACTGTGATAAAATTTGTGTTAAATAAAAACTTTTACTTATTGTTGTAGTCCCTGATGACGATCTCCGTTGGAGATTGAAATATATTGGAAATTAAATAAAAACAAACGTGTTTTAATGCACCGGACCTAGAGCCAGCTTCAAGAAAATATTTTGCTAAATAGTTTTCCTTTTCAATAAATTCAATATGAATCTAGTGACAATAAGAGGATGTCCTCAATTATTTACTTTATACAAATTTCCTCATAAAAACAAGCAGATTTCTAACAATTGAACGTTTTTGACAAAAGTACATAAAAAATTCATAAATAAGAAGCTAACTCCTTCTTTTTACCCGATTTCCTTTTCAATAAATTTGAGAAAAAATTCAAGCTAAAATCTAAAAGATTTCCTAGCACAGATTTCTTCAAATTTGTCCCCACTCGCTCTCCCCGGCCAAAAACCTTTTTCAGACGTCGATTCTTTGATTATAGGTGAACTTTTTGGCTCTGTGTATATTTTTCCATAATTTTGTGTGTCCGAAAACGGTACGGAAACTTTACTGCTGCGCTGATTTACTCTTGGTTCGTTTTTCACAATTTTCTGCATCCGAAAACGGTCCGGAAACTTTACTGCTGGGCTGAATTACTGTTTTGTTCGTTTTTTTCACAATTTTTAGTATCCGAAAACGGTCCAGAAACTATACTAATAAAAACTGTGATCCCAAAATCATCAGAAAATGATCCGAAAAGCATTAGAAATCGTATCAGCAAACGTGTAAAAAAACACAAAAAAGGAAGATAGAATGCATCGGTATTAGGATCGTTTTTGTACTTTTACAAGACAAACGTTTCGTTCACACACTTTAGTGGGAAAAAGGGATCGGGAAAAGTACTTGAAATGGAGCATGCAAACGGAAAAATATACAGTTTTTGCACGATTTTTTTCATTTTCAGATACGTTTACGGAAATATTGCTGGATGGGTTAAAATCAAATCTGAATTTTTAAATTTTTTCAAATCTTATTCACAAACTCCCTCGTGAAGGGTGGATACCTTGCCGCGGTACGAGGGCTTAAGTCGATAGCCACAGGGCTACGCTGCCCTTGTGATCATAGCTCCGTACGGCACTTCACATTTTCCCCTACTCTTCCCTTGACCCTAAGCTGGCCTTGTTCGGTTAAGTTAAAAGTTAACCCTTTCAAGCGCCAGAGATCGGACCTGGAGTTAAATCCCCCTCCCAAGCGGCATCAGAATACCTCTGGAGCGGGCAAACTAAGCTTTGCTTAGGTAACCAAGGACAGGATCCTTATAGGCGTCCTTGACCGAGGCAATGACCGTCTGGCCATCCCCAAGGACCGGTGGCGTTACGTGCGAAATGAACTCGGCAACATTCTTCTCAACGTTGCTCCGGAGTTTCCGGGTAGTTCGGCGCGAGTAACGGATGCGGGTTGGCACCAGGGTCAGATCAAATTACTCGCATGCGAGGATGCAAAAACCGTAGCACTGTATAAGGCAGCAGCTGCTAAACTGGGTGAAGTCTACAAGGGCGCAAAGATAGAGGTCGTCGACTGGAAGGACATTCCAGCTCGTCCAAGGGCAAGGGCGTGGATTCCGGCCATCCCTGACGAACCCGAGAGAATTCTCGGGATGCTACGGCTAATGAATCCGTCCCTCCCAACTCATGACTGAAGTGTCAATCTGGTCGGGGATGCGGTAGGGCCCGACAGACAGGTGGTGTTCACCATGAATAAAGAGTCAATCGAGCCCCTCAAAAGGTGCAATGGCCTAGTACACTACAGCGTAGGCCAGATAGTTATCCACGTATATCGTGGTGATGCTCAGCGCGCTGTCTTCTCGGCTGCTCCGGGGGAACCGGAAAACGAATTACCAGAAGAGGAAGCGGAGGATTCCGATGCGGAAAGCATGTTATCCGCCACGTCCCTTGGCGATAGTGCTGTGAACAACTCGGAGATGGAGGACAGCCTACAGGACGAGGAAGTCCTCGACGTCACGGTGGTAGCAGCCAACGCTGAGCGATTAACCTCTAACGCTACAGGCAGCAGAACTCCTTCATCGCCACATCGGGCAGTTAATCGGAACAACTCGTCGTTGATAGGCAACCTCCGGGATGGAGCAAACCTCGACGATATGGGGACGGTAGGGAAGTCTGTGCGCTCTCATGTTGGTGGTGCTTCAGATTAATTTGCAGAAATCTAAAGTGGCTTCGGTTGCTTTAAGTAGTCGCCTTTCTAAAGGCGACGTGGATGTGGTCTTCATCCAAGAACCCTGGGTCAATAGCTCGAGAATCTGCGGATTGGGGACTAAGGGCTTCAAGCTCATTCGAGCCAGCGAGGAGAGCAAAGTCAGAACGTGTTTTTTTTTTCAAGCCTGAGTTGAACTCCTTTTTCCTACCTAACTACACCAATGGTGATATTACCGCTATCAGTCTAACGGTCGACAGCACCCGCCTGACGGTGGCGTCGGTCTATATGCCCTACGACGCCGAAGAACCCCCACCACAAACGGAGGTGAAAGACCTGGTGTCAAATTTCTGCACAGGTAATCTTATTATTGGAGCGGACGCTAATGCTCACCATGTCCAATGGTGGAGCTCCGATATCAATGCCAGGGGCGAGTCTCTGTTTGATTACCTCTTAACAACTAGCCTGGTAATTTGCAACGTGGGTAATGAGCCTACTTTTATCACTAAGACCCGCAAGGAGGTCATAGACCTCACTATCTGTAGTGAAGGCGCTTATGAGTGGGTCAGAAAATGGCGGGTTCTGGAAGAACATTCATTCTCCGACCACCGTTACATAGAAATGGTTATAGACTTTATTGTAGAACAACCTATCATAAAGCGCAATCCACGTAACACTAATTGGCAGTTACACAATGAAATATTATACAGAGCCCTGCCAGTACTGCCCTCACAAGCCCCCTCATCAGTAGAGGAGCTGGAGGATCTTGTTACTACATTTACATCGGCGCTCTCAAATGCTCTAGGACAGGCTTGTCCAGTGCCAAAACCACGCGGTAAACACAGGCCACATTGGTGGTCCTACGATTTGGACTCGCTCCGCAAATCATGCCGGAAACAATTTAACAAGGCCAAGACCCTCGGCTCTGAGCCTCACTGGCACTAATATAAAGCTAAACTAAGGGCCTACAAAAAAGCTCTGAGACAGGCGAAGAGGACCTCGTGGAGAAATTTCTGCACTGGCATCGAAAAGGTCGACGATACAGCGAGACTTAGACGAGTCCTCTCGAAAAGTCAAACAGCCATCAGCTATTTGCGAAAACCTGACGGATCCTGGACCAGCACGGAAGAGGAAACCCTTGAGCTGCTATCAGTCTAACGGTCGACAGCACCCGCCTGACGGTGGCGTCGGTCTATATGCCCTACGACGCCGAAGAACCCCCACCACAAACGGAGGTGAAAGACCTGGTGTCAAATTTCTGCACGGGTAATCTTATTATTGGAGCGGACGCTAATGCTCACCATGTCCAATGGGGGAGTTCCGATATCAATGCCAGGGGCGGGTCTCTGTTTGATTACCTCTTAACAACCAACCTGGCAATTTGCAACGTGTGTAATGAGCCTACTTTTATCACTAAGACCCGTAGGGAGGTCATAGACCTCACTATCTGTAGTGAAGGCGCTTATGGGTGGGTCAGAAAATGGCGGGTTCTGGAAGAACATTCATTCTCCGACCACCGTTACATAGAAATGGTTTTAGACTTTATTGTAGAACAACCAATCATTAAGCGCAATCCACGTAACACTAATTGGCAGTTACAAAATGAAATATTAGACAGAGACCTACCAGTACTGCCCTCACAAGCCCCCTCATCAGTAGAGGAGCTAGAGGATCTTGTTACTACATTTACATCGGCGCTCTCAAATGCTCTAGGACAGGCTTGTCCAGTGCCAAAACCACGGGGTAAACACAGGCCACATTGGTGGTCCTACGATTTGGACTCGTTCCGCAAATCATGCCGGAAACAATTTAACAAGGCCAAGAGCCGCGGCTCTGAGCCTCATTGGCACGAATATAAAGCTAAACTTAGGGCCTACAAAAAAGCTCTGAGACAGGCGAAGAGAACTTCGTGGAGAAATTTATGTACTGGCGTCGAAAAGGTCCACGACACAGCGAGACTTACACGAGTCCTCTCGAAAAGTCAAACAGCCATCAGCTATTTGCGAAAAACTGACGGATCCTGGACCAGCACGGAAGAGGAAACCCTTGAGCTGCTCTTGAATACACATTTTCCGGGGAATCTGCATGACGCACCACTAGTACCTGCAACAAACCTGGCAGTAAAAATACCCATCACTGAGGAAAGGGTAAGGTGGGCAGTTAAGAGCTTTGAACCGTATAGGGTGCCGGGCCGGACGGGATTATCCCCGCGCAACTTATAAACACGTTGGAGACATCAGCTAAATGGCTTGTATTTCTCTTCACAGCCTGCCTGGCTCTCAACCACATTCCGGGCTCCTGGAGAAGCGTCACGGTAGTGTTTATCCCTAAGGCTGGGAAGGCATCCCACTACGAGCCAAAAGACTGCATAACGATCAGTCTCTCGTCCTTTGTACTCAAAACCTTTGAGAGGATACTAAGCGACTACCTCTCAACGACTATTGATAGCAACCTAACCTCTAGCTATCAGCATGCATACACCAAGGGTAAATCAACAGAAACCGCTCTGCACAGCCTAGTATCTGTCATTGAGAAATCGCTGTGTGAAAAGGACTACTGTCTCGTGGCCTTCCTAGACATTGAGGGGGCTTTCAACAATATAAGCCCGGAGGCTATCAACTCCGCTCTAACGAATCTGGGCGTAGATAGACCTCTAACTGGTTATATTGACCAACTTTAAAGGGGAAGGAAAATAGCTTCTTCACTTGGTACGGTTGAGTTATCACGCTATGTCACAAGGGGAACACCCCAGGGTGGTGTTCTTTCCCCGCTTTTATGGAACCTCACAGTCAACTCGTTGCTACGTGACACAAGCTGGGGGGCGGGAAGATAGTGGCATACGCAGACGATTGAGCTATTGCATTCAGAGGCAAGTTCCCACAAACTCTGTGTGACCTGATGCAAGTAGCACTGCGGGAGGTTTCGAGGTGGTCCTCTCGCTGCGGACTTAGTATCAACCCGGGGAAAGTGGAACTTGTCCTCTTCACCAACCGGTACAAAATACTGCCACTAAGCCTACCAGAACTAGATGGCACGCGCCTCGGCTTGTCGGATAAGGCCAAGTTTCTAGGCATAGTTCTGGGCAGGAAACTGAATTGGAATGTTCTTCAGCGCCAGAAGAAAGCTTGCATCGCTCTTTACACATACAAAAGAGCCATTGGAAAAAAATGGGGGCTCAGCCCTAGAGTATGCAGTTGGATCTACACGGCTATCATTCGTCCAATCATGCTATATGGAGTCGTCGTATGGTGGCCTGCGCTGAGCAACCCCCAACCTCCATTTGGGGTGCGGGTACTATTGGACACTCCAGTATTCTGGAATCTTACAGCTTTCTCCCTCTAAGCACAGATCGTTGTGCGACCACTACAGTCGGTGATAGCTGTTTCAAAATAAACATTCCCAGCAGAGAAGACTGGGAGACGGATTGGTGTCCCGAAACAAATAGTGGCACTTCCATATACACCGACGGCTCGAAGTTGGACCGCAGAGTTGGAGGAGGGGTTTATTCAAGGGATTTGGACCTTGAGCTCTCCTTCAGGTTACCTGATCATTGTAGCGCCTTCCAGGCGGAAGACTCGGCAATCCTATACACCGTGGCCTGGTTAAGCAAACGTGTTATCGGAGAAGATATCGCTATTTTCAGCGATAGCCAAGCGGCCATCAAATCCCTTGGCTCATACACGTTCAACTCTGAACTGACGCTCAGCTGTCGTCGATCTCTTCAGGAGATGGCCCAACAGAACCGCGTAAACCTCATATGGGTCCCGGGACATAGGGACATTGAGGGAAACTGTAAGGCAGACGAGCTTGCCAGGCAGGGCACGACCAAGCAGGTTCTTCAGGATAAAGAGCGCTTAGGTATGCCGTTTGCCACATGCAAACTAATGCTGAAGGAGCACACACTGCGTCAAGCCAACGAAAGATGGCTGCAATCCCCAGGGTGTCGGATATCGAAACAAACCTGGCCAAAATGGGATCTCAAAAGGTCTAGACGCATTTATGCCCTAACTAGGAGGGAAATCTGCATATTGATAGGGGTATTAACCGATCACTGCCTCATTGGTAGGCATGCAGAAAGGCTAAGTGTGCCCTACCGACGATGCTGCAGGAGTTGCAAAGATGATGAGGAGGAGGAAACAGTGGAACACCTCATCTGCTTTAAGCGGCGCGAGAACGCGCTTTTTGGGAGTTCCGTTCCAGGATAGCCTAAGCCAGATCGCGGAACTGGACATAAAGGACTTGATGGCCTTCATAAAGTCATCTAAGTGGTTCGAGGAGGAGTAACGGTGTCGGTTTAGGAGTGTCGGTCCCGGGATTCTGCTATGTGGAAAATCCCAACAACGCAGGGATTTTCCATTTGGCTGGGTCCCGCGACTGACTTTCCCTGTGTTGGTGGTATCACAACGGGCCTTTCAAAACTGGCCTAAGTGTGCCTCTGCGGCAGCCACTTGAACCTAACCTAACCTATTCACAAACTTGTGTTCGTGTTTTTATTTTTATTTTGATATATAGACCGGAACAAAAACAAAATAAATCTTACAGAACGATACCGAAAACCTAAACCGAAAAAAGAAAACAAAAAACCTTTTATTTTAAAGGCACGCACTTTGGAGGTTTTTAACTTGAAAATTTCTTTTGTGACCTATAAAATCCCAAACATGTTCTTTTTGAGCATCTCAAAATCTGTAATAAAAATCATTTTTTATCAAGAAAAAAGGATTTTCTTTTTTTTATAACCAAAAACCACAAAAAATCGAAAAGTTACATACATACATTTTTCAAAACTTAGTTCTAAATTTTTGGGAATATCTGATTTTTCTCATATGCGCATTGAATTGAATTTTCAAACAAATTTTTCTTTATGGTTCTAGTTTTAGCCGTTGCGTATAAATTTGATTGTTGGACAATTTTTTCCAAAATACCCCACTGTGCGCCGATGGTGCTGGCTATAGGTATATTCCGAAAATATAAACTACCAAACAACAGTGGTATAGTTTTTGTATAGTTTCAATTTCGATATTTTTATTGTAAATATCTATTATCTATTATATATAAATGCGCAATGCCTAACAGTTTTCTCCCTTTTTTGCAATAACCAAGGTATATAAAATTTGATATGTATCGATAGGTCTCCCCGAGCAGGGTGAGCGACAACAAACCAAAAATTAAAAAAAATTAATAATAATATGATTTGAAAATCACACCACTACAAGTGCTAAACACGCATTCGCTTTATAGAGGCGCATTTATGGGTGTATGGTATGACCACTTGCATTGTTGTGTTTGCATTCATTGCAGTAGGGTGAGTTGTTTTGTTGGCAGCAATAAGATAACATGAGCCAGCGCGTCAACTTTATTGAGCGTAGGTACAAACAGTGTTTACAAAAACAAAATCTGTGAGTGGGGATTCAGAGAAGCAAATGCTTTTGAAAAAAAGCACAAGCTTGATCAGACACAAGGATCTTCGTGGCTAGACTTAGTGAAATAAAATAAAATGGAAAATTTATAAAATTAACAAAAAAAAATTAAAATCAGAAATAGAAAAGTGATTGAAAGTAAAAAAATAAAATTTGTTGGAAATGAAAGGAAAAGGAATAATATAAAATAAATAAAAATAAAACAAAATGAAATAAATAAAAGTATAAAATAAAGAAAATAAAGGGAAAGGAAAGGGATGGATAAAAGGAAAATAAAGGTATGTTAAGGTAAGGAACGGAAAATATGGCAGCAAAATCAAAGGCAAATAAAGGTAGGGAAAGGAAAGGAATGGAAAAGAAAAAAGGAAGGGAAGAACGAAAATGTAATGTAGGGGGGAAGAAGGTATGGAAAATAAATGAAAATAAAAAGAAAGAAAAATAAAGGAAAGAAAGGTAATGAAAAGCTAAAAAAATAAGTAAAGGAAATAAATGGAAAAGAAAACCAAAGGAGTTACGGAAAGGAACAAATAAGGAAACGGTAGGAAAGGAAAGGTAAGAAAAGGAAAGGTAAGGAAACGAAATGACAGGAAAAGATATTTAAGATAATACGTATGAAGATGACCTAAGAAGAATAAATAGTTATCAACATTGAAACTATATTACTGTATGGTGTAAAGAGGGAGGAAAAGCCAAAATGAATAGGAATGTATAGAAACCAAAGATATGGAAAGAACAGAGAATTTAAGAAATAGCAAAAAGGTAGGAAAATAAAATAAGGTTTTGTGGTTGAATTTCAACTACTGGGCGAACTCTAGTTATATATAAAGGCGCAATGCTTAACAGTTTTCTCCCTTTTTTGCAATAACCACAATTCTAAGGTATATAAAATTTGATATGTATCGGTAGGTCTCCCCGAGCAGGGTGTGCGACAACAAACCAAAAAAAGAAGAAAATCTGTAAGTGGGTATTCATAGAAGCAAATGCTTGCTCAGACATGATGTTTTGAAAAAAAAAAAACACAAATAAGCTAGATCATGCACAAGGCCCTTCGTGGCAAGGCTTAGTGAAATAAAATAAAATGGAAAATTGATAAAATTAAAAAAAAGTAAAATAAGAAATAGAACAGTGATTGAAAGTAAAAAAAAAAAAAGAAATTTGTTGGAAATGAAAGGAAAGGAAATAATATAAAATAAATAAAAATAAAACAAAATGAAATAAATAAAATATAAAAGAAAGGAAAGAACGGGAAAGGAAAGGAATGGATAAAAGGAAAATAAAGGTAAGTTAAGGTAAGGAACGGAAAATATTAGAGAAAAATCAGAGGCAAATAAAGGTAGGGAAAGGAAAGGTATGGAAAAGCAAAAAGGAAGGGAAGAAAGGAAATGTAATGTAGGTAAAGGAGTGGAAAAGATAAGCAAATAGAGAAAGGAAAGAACAGAAAAAGAAAGGAAAGAACAGTTAGCGAGGAGGAAGGCATGGAAAATAAATGAAAATAAAAATAAACAAAAATAAAGGAAAGGAGAGGTAGTGAAAAGATAAAACAATAAGTAAAGGAAATGAATGGAAAACAAAAGAAAACTAAATGCGTTACGAAAAGAATAAGAAGAAAGTAAGAAAACTGTAGGAAAGGAAAAGTATGAAAAGGAAAGGTAAGGGAAAGAATGGAAAAAAGTGAAAGAAAATAAAGGTAAGAAAAAAATAAGAGAAAAGAAATGAAATAAAAAAAAATGAATAAAATGAAAGGAAACTGAAGCAAAGGAAAGAAAAGAAAAGGAAAATAAAAGGAAAAAAGAATGTAAAGGAAATGGAAAGAATGGTCAGGTAAGAAAATAAAAGAAACGAAAAGAAAGGAAAATATAAGAAGAGAACAGAAAAGAAAGAAAGAAGGGAAATAAAATGAAATAAAAGAAGAGAAAAGGAAAAGACGGAGAGGGAAGAATAGAAGAGGAAAGAAAAGAGAAGGGAAAGAAAGAAAAGCAAAAGATATAAATTGAGATGAAAGGAGAGGAAAGGAAAGGAAATAAAAGCAAATGATTGCAAAGGAAAGGAAAGGAAAGAAATGTGTATGAGGACGAACTAAGAAGAATAAATAATTATCAACATTGAAACTATTTTACTGAATGGTGTAAAGAGGGAGGAAAAGGCAAAATGAATAGGAATGTATAGAAACCAAAAATATACAAAATATGGAATAGAAAGGAAAATTTAAGAAATAGCAAAAAGGTAGTAAAATAAAATAAGGTTTTGTGGTTGAATTTCAACCACTGGGCGAACTCTAGTTTATGTAAATGCATTAAACGAAGTTTTCAATGCAATGTCACCAATGTCACACTTCCAGTTGGAATGTTGCAAAGCGTTCATCACGCAGCCTGTTTCAGTAATCGCATTTTCCTTTTGTGATTTCAGTTTAACTTAACCTTATCGCAAACTACTTTACCCATTTCTCTTGCCACGCGTGATGAATGCATGTACATTGCATAATATTTGCATAATTAACATTGAAATTACTCTGATTCGCAATTTTGCATACACAGAACCAGCGCCGTGGTATTTTTGACAGCTTCGCCGTTTAATGAATTATATATAGCCCGAAGTCGTAACTTCATTTTGTCGCATTCTGTTTATTTATGGGCAAATAGTTAATCAATGCACATTCGGCTTTATGCATTTCTGAGCCAACGTAAAGAGGGAAACAGAATCAGTCCGCCAATACGTCAGTTGGGTGACGTACGTCAATTTTAGAGCAAATTCTATTTTGACGTACCCGTCGTATCTGGCGTTAATCACACAATCATCCGCAGTCTACTTTGCTGTCAGTTATTTCGACGTACTGCTAGAATGATTCTGCTGAACGCTTAAATATTATATGAGACCCAGATTTAGGGTTGCCATTAAATACTGATTATTACACTTTTTTGCTAATTTTACGGAACTCGTACTGATTTTCGTGTACTGATTTATAAATAAAGTAAGGAAGTCTAAGTTCGGGTAAACCGAACATTAAATACCCAGCGGTAGTTTTCATATGATTTTCGAAATTTTTCATTTCGGATGTGGGGGTGGTTGGGAAGCGATTTCGTCCAATTACATCAGGTATAATCCCTATTATGCTAGTATACCTCGTACCAGTTTTATCGTTCTACCGTAATCAATTTAAATATTATGACCCGTGAAATTTTCAAATATGCCTCCCTGAAAAGTGGGCGGTGCCACACCTACTTTTAAAGATTTATCAAAAAATTATAATAGAATGTCTAGGGGATTCATCCTACCAAACTATATGATGTTAGCCGTTTCCGTTACCGAATTATGTCAATTTAGGTGATTTTCGAAGTTTTCGATATCGAAAGTGGGCGTGGTTGGAGGGCCATTTTATCCAATTTCATCAGGTATACTCCCAACGATACTAGTATGCTTTGTGCAAATTTCATCGTTCTATCGTTTTAAAAGTTACGACCAGTCGAATTTTCAATTTCCTTAAAAGTGGGCGATTCCACTCCCACTTAAACAAATTTATGGAAATCTCATAAGAGAATGACCAGGGGGATTCACCTATAAATTTATATCATTTTAGCCATTTCATCTACCGAGATATGTCAACTTATGTGATTATAGAAATTTTCGATATCGAAAAAGGGAGCGTGGTTATCATCCGATTTCGGCCATTTTCAAAAGCAACCTACCTTGGCCAGAAAGTAAACTGTATACAAAATTTCAGGCAAATATTTCAATTATTACTCAAGTTATCGTGTTCACAGACGGACGGACGGACGGACAAGCCTTAATGAACTCCTCTTTTCAACCCAAGAACTTTCATATATGGAACTCTATATCTATCTCGATTATTTTGTGCCGTTACGTACTACCGTTATGTGAAAAAATTATAATACCCTTGTACTAGTACTAGTACGCTGGGTATAAAAAAATGCATTGATTTATTTAATTCAAACGAATTGGGAGTTATTTCATAATGAACTAAGTCCCATTTTGTATAAAAAATATTTGGGAGTTATTACATATAATTTTTTGGGACTTAGTACCGCATGCTTCTCTACCTATACTAAGCCGCATTTTAACTTTTAGGCAACGGAATTTGATTTACGTTGTGGTAAATCTAAATCACTTGGCCAAATGAAAAGCCTATTTAAAGACAATTTGAACAATTTGGCTCTGCACTTTGGTTACAGGCATCATACTGCATCAACTGCAAAGGCACACCTTGTTGTTTCTTCTTTTGTTGCCATTCTCAATGGATAAACACAGGTCTGAGTATTTAGAGTAACGGCTTTTAAAGCTTGTTGTGGGCTTTCTGTTTCTTGCTGTGTTTTTTAATACATATACGCTAACATGAACAGTAAGGGTCAACATGTAGTTTTTGTCCATCTCTTGGTCGCCTGGTCGGTCATTATTTGACTCCTTTTGACCAAAAATGTATTGCTTAAAGGATTTTTAAATATACCTACATACACATCAGTACACTTTTCTGTGTTCCACATTGTTATGTACTACTTCAAATGCAAACATGTGTATACATTGGCCATTAAATTTTAAGTGCCTCATGCACTTTGACAGAAACAGTTCGTTGCTTATGTACACTTGAATTTATGTTTATAGTTGAATCATAAACGCGCTTACTGCAGTAATATTTACAGTATCCAAAGTGCTGTAGGTAGTATGGCGTGCAACAAAGATGGTGCCATGTTTGCGGTTGCCCTCACATTGTTGCACTTAAATCAGACGGCTGTGTGTTTAGACCAGGCGATGCCTGAAAAAATGCAAACTAGTAAATAAAAACATTTCATTATTTTTGAATTATCCAGAATAAGGCCCGCACCAAACCCTTAAAGTTTATTAAAAAGTATGTGTTGCCGCCTTTCGTGGTGGGCCTTTGCAAATGTATCTTACATTTTTTGCTTACTTATTTTGCACAAGTTATGTTTTTTATACATTCTTTAAAATATGTACACATTCTTGTTATATACACAATTCACATTGAGACCCTTAGCGGTAATTCAGGTGTCACAAATTAATTGAACTAATATTGTATGTACTGTGACGGATTTCCAATCGTCCTTATTCGCTTACACCGGACTTGACCGCTAATTGCTAAATAAAACTTGCGCGCGTAAAAATTTAACAGTAAGTTTATTAAGGTAACCGAACCCTGTTACAACTCAACTAAAACTAACTGACAGCTAGGTATAAATGCGTATTTATTCATCTTGCCCATGTTGTGGGTTATACTGCAACACTAAATCACCTTCTACAAACCCTTCCGAATTAATCGCTTTTTTTTTTTTTTGCGAACTGGCTAACTTGCGTTAGCACGAAAGAGAGTTTGCTACCTATGTGGGGTCAATCCGTTTGTGATATGGAATAAAAAATCTGGGCAGGTGCTCAAATTTATGAAGAGCCTCCGCATACAGTAATAAGCTGAAAGGTCACACAATAGACCGTGTAAATGGTCGCGGTGTAATTAGGCCTTATAATAATAAAATAATTTCATATTATTATTTTATAGGGCCTATACACGATGCGTCTGCGATAAGAGTCAGTTTAGGTGTATTAGTGAAAATGTGTATGTAGTAGTTAGACCGACATGACTCTAGCTTGACTCAATAAAATCAAAATGAGTTTGATATTTTGTAGAATGACGGCGAGTCAACATGTACACAGATGATTCGCGAGTCAGACGCACTGTGTATAGACCCTATTAGAATATTTTTTAAAAAATATTGTGACGAATTTCCAATCGTCCTTACTCACTTTTACAGGATTCGACCGCAAATTGTTAAATAAAACTCGCGCCCGTTACAAAATTAACAGTAAGTTTATGTTTTAACCGAACTCTGTTACAACTCAACTAGATCTAACTTACAGCTAGGCAAAAATGTGTATTTATACATCTTTAACGCGTTCTCGAACATTCCATAAAATAATAGTAGGCCAATCATGCTTGTACAGACTCAACTTTAAATACTCATTTCGAAATACAAAATTCTATTTTCTACTCAAATATAAAAAGTACACTACTTTCCATAGAAATAAGTCCTATACATTTAATTTTCGTCACACTGCTCCCTCTCTAAGTCTGATCGTCCTCGATCAGAACATCGCCCGTTCTAAATGCTGCCATTCTTTCCAGATGAACCACCTTCATTTTATTTAGAGGTTTCCCCGTAGTTTGTATGCGATAGATGACATCGTTGATTCTCTTTACAACTTTGTACCGGCCATCCCATTTGCGCTGCATTTTCTGGAACAAACCTTTCCTCCGTTGTGGGTTATACAGCAACACTAAATCACCTTCTACAGGTACTTTGTCGTACCTGCACGGCTAAAAAAATGAACCTAAATTTTAAACCCGTATAAAGATTAATCAATTTCTCAAACTTTTTTGTACAATATTTCAAACCGTCCAAATACCTACAACGATTATCAATTTCTTTTGGTTTCGATTTAAAATCTAAATGAAAAAGCAGTCTAAATTTTTTATTTTTGGTTTGTTTGAATGTAATTGAATTTTTCCCACAAAACCTTCATGTGCGTCATAGCTCAGCAGTAGAGCAGTCGGCTGTGACTCCTGAGCGTTTTCTTTCGAGTTCTGTCAGCTGCCACATTTTTTTTAGTTTTATTTTATTCTTAAAACTTTTCGGTCTAAAATTTTAACTTTTGGGTTTGAAAATTCGAATTTATTTTTGAAAGCTTATTCAAGATTGAATTTTGCCAACAACATTTATGTGTGCGGTGTAGCTCAGTGGTAGAGCAGACGGGCATGATGCGGGGAGTCTTGGTTCGAATTCCCGCCAACGGACAAAAAATTTATTTTATCTTTAAAAAATTGTTAAAACATTTCTTGTTTATAACTGAAACCCGATTCATTTAGCCAATTTTCAGGAAAACTGGTCTAGATTGAATTTGAATCCAAATTTGGTTTGGTCATATATGTAGTCCAAAAAAGTTTAAAATTTAGGATCAAATTTTTAGCCGTGTGGCATTCATTTTATCACTCATGATTTTGCTCCGTTGTCTCACCAGCTCGTGGATATCTCTCATTTCTTCTTCTAAAACGTTAGTGGATTCCCTTGTATTAATACCAGCGTTGGCATTTACCCCAAACTTCAAATCAGCTGGTAACCGTAGATCACTGCCAAATATTATCTTTGCCGGAGTTTGACCCGCTGTCTCATGCATTTCTGATCGATAGGTTATTAAGAATAAAGACATGTGAGTATCCCAATCCTTTTGAAACTTACCTACGACCTTCCTTATATGAGGAATGGTTCGTATTTTGCTCCTGATTATAACGGTATACTTCTTTGTTGTTGCAAAAAAAATTTTAGGAGCTAGAGGGGCGGGGGTGTTGGAAAATCATGCATTTAAAATCGCATATATATTCAAAACTACTGAATCGATTTTTACATACTTGGTAAATTCGGTTGATATGCATTTTAACATATATTTAGTCGAAATCAACGAGTAAAATTACAAAAATCCAATAAGTGAGGTGGGTATACCACGCAATCGATTGAGTAGTTTGGAAAATATATGCGATTCTAAATATACGATTTCCACCTCCCCCTCTAACTCCTACGATTTTCATTTGCACCAAAAAGAAAGTATACCGCTAAGGGCCAGTTACATAAAGCTTTATTTTGACTTTACCTCAAACTTTGACTTTGACAGAAAAGTTCAGTATACGTATTTAAACGAAGCATGGCAAATTGGAGACTTCAAAGTTGAAGCAAGGTTAAAATTTGGCAAACTCTCAAATTTTGCTTGCTTTGCTTGCTTTGACAATCAGATGTTGATGACTTTGCTTTAATTAAAGAATAAAAAGTTGAAGGAAATAATAATTAATTCATTTTTACTCTATTAAATTAATAAATTAACCAAAACACTCTGAATGCAAAGAAATAAATAACGAAAACAAATGTATAGAAGAGAAGCGTCAAGGCGTTCATTGTAGCATACCTCTGAAGTTGGACGCAAAGTTTTGAGGTAGCAAATGTCAGGCGAGGTTAACAAAGCTTTATGTATTCGACCCTTTATAATTCGGAGCAAAATACGCACCATTCCCAATTTTTCGTTTTTTTGGATGAGGAGTCTGTATTCTGCACTGGTTCCCTTTCTTAAATATTTTTGAAATAATATTCTAAAATAATAGCGAACGGGCGCAACCCGCAGTGTATGGCAACGATATCGTGAGGCGAAGCAGGAAGAGAGACGCCTTTTCAGAAAAAAGAA
Source organism: Campiglossa producta (assembly GCA_964058755.1). Lineage (NCBI taxonomy): Eukaryota > Metazoa > Arthropoda > Insecta > Diptera > Tephritidae > Campiglossa > Campiglossa producta. The sequence continues at coordinate 65,915,005 of CAXKVI010000001.1, forward strand.
ACGTGAGCCCGAAAGGCGTGAGTGTGAGCAGTTTGAGATGCTGCACGGCTAAAAAAATGAACCTAAATGTTAAACCCGTATAAAGTTTAATCAATTTTTCAAACTTTTTTGTACAATATTTCAAACCGTCCAAATACCTACAAAGATTTTCAATTTCTTTTGGTTTCGATTTAAAATCTAAATGAAAAAGCAGTCTAAATTTTTTATTTTTGTTTTATTTGAATATAATTGAATTTTGCCCACAAAATTTTCATGTGCGTCATAGCTCAGCCATTGTTTAATAATATAAGGTTAAGCAGTCCGAGACGTTTTTGACACTTCTCGGCTTCATGCTTCCCTATCTGATTGCCAGTGCTACTTGTTTTCAAAATCGTATGAAAATGGTAGTAAAAACCAATATTCTTGATACGTACAAAATTACAGCAACACTGAAAGCTTTTGAAGTTTTTATTTTTATTTTGAAAAATTAATTGTCTATTTGGTAAGATTTTTATGAAAATTTATTATTTTAACTAAATTATAGCAAATTTTCCTGTTCTGCAGCCTTTTGTCAGCATACAAATACGTTACCCCATCGTTTGAAGCTGAATTTAAATCAAGGAAAAAGCTTGTAAGCATTCTTAAAAGAAGCTCACATTTCACCAAAATTCAAGTTCTGACCTTGCCCTCCTCGCTAGCTCTAATGAGCTTGAAGCCAATAGTCCCCAATCCGCAGATCCTCGAGCTGTTGACCCAGGGTATGAGGACCACATCCATGTCGCATTTACATAGAAAGCCGAGGATACTTTAGATTTGTGCAGATTTATCTGAAGCACCATCAACATGAGAGCGCTCATACTTCCCTTACGTACCCATATCGTCGAGGTCTGCCCCATCCCCGAGGTTGCCTCTCAACGACGAGTTGGCGTAACGGGAGCCCTTCTGACTGAAGCATCAGAGATAATGCGCTCAGGATTGGTTGCTCCCCGTCCAGCAAGCTGTCTTCCATCTCCGAGCTGTTCACGTCACTTTGTGAAAGTGCTGTGGCAGATAACGCGCTTTTCGCGTCGGACTCCTCCGATATCCGAGTCCCACGTTGCAGCGGAGATGGCAGCGCGCTCTGCATAGCCATGGTTTACGTGGATAACGATCTGGCCTACACTGTAATGCACTAGTCCATTGTAACTTTTAAGGGGCTCGAGTGCCTCCTTATTCATGGTGAAGAACACTTGTCTATCGGGCCCTACCGCATCCCCGACCAGAGTGACACTTCAGTCCTGCGTCGGGAGGGACGGATTCATTATCCGCAGCATCGTGAGAATTATCTCAGGCTGTGCAGGGATGTCAGGAATCCATGCCCTTGCCCTTGGCCAAGCCGGAATTCCATTCCAGTCGACCACCTCGATTTTTGCACCTTTGTAGACTTCACTCAGTCTTGCAGCTGCTGCCTTGCACAGTGCAACAGTTCATGCGTCATCACACGCGACTATTTTAATCTGTCTCTGGTGCCAACCCGTATCCGTGACCGCCGCTGTACCACCCGGAGTCTTCAAATAAACGTCAATAAGAGCGTTAGCGAGTTCGTTCCGGACGTGTCGCCACTGGTCTTTGGGGATGGCCAAACGATCGTTGCCTCGGTCAGGAATGGCTATAAGGATCCTGTCCTTAGTTACTTTGGCAAAGCTTGGTTTGCCCACTCCGGGGTGATGTTATAACTCCACGCCCGATCTCTTGCATTTGAAAGGGTTTCCGTCTACCCTCTTTGGCACATAAGTGGTTTGGAAATCTGATATCAGAGATTGCACCAATTCCACCGACTTCCTGGAACTCGGCGACAGCGTTTCCTGCGAGACTCCCTTATATTTCTTCAGGGTCCTTGCGGCCAATCGCTTTCCAAGTAAGCGGAGCGGAGGGAAGATGTCTCCTAGGAGTCCGGACCCGTAGTTGCCATCGCGGTCGCTCCCGCTGAAAACTCAGGTACAGCTTTTTTCTCCTTTAGATCTCCGAGGCCGCTGCCACAGACTTTAAGAGATTGGTTTTCATACCGGCGATTGATGAAAGTTATTAAAAAGGATCCAATTATAAACATTGCCGTTTTATAAGCTTATTTCGTACATGTTTACTGCTACCCACAAAAAGGGCATGCTTTTTACAGTTAAATTTAAAATTAATTTAATTTTCCTAATAATTTTAAAAAAGAAATGTTGAAAAGTCAGATTTCCGGAAAAAAAATCCTGAAATTTTGCGAACGCCGTTCCTTCCTTTTCTACTACAATTTTCCCAAAGGGGGGTTTTTTACCCTTTTTCGCTTCCTTTGTAAATGCAACTCTAATAAGGAAGCTTTGCCTTGGCAAATGTCAAAATCTGCTTAACCTTATATAATTTAACAATGAGCTCAGCGGTAGAGCAGTCGGCTGTAACTCCTGAGCGTTTTCGTTTGAATCCTGCCAGCTGCGACATTTTTTTAGTTTTATTTTATTCTTAAAACTTTTCGGTCTAAAATGTAATCTTTTGTGTTTGAAAATTCAAATTTATTTTTGAAAGCTTATTCAAGATTGAATTTTGCCAACAACATTTATGTGTGCGATGTAGCTCAGTGGTAGAGGAGACGGGCATGATGAGGGGAGTCTTGGTTGGAATTCCCGTCAACGGACAAAAAATTTATGTTATCTTTAAAAAATTGTTAAAACATTTTTGGTATATAATTGAAACCCGATTCATTTAGCCAATTTTCATGAAAACTGGTCTATATTGAATTAGAATCCAAATTTGGTTTGGTCATATATGTAGTCCAAAAAAGTTTAAAATTTAGGTTCAAATTTTTAGCTGTGTGGCTGACAGGAATGATGCCCGAAAATTCTATGAAAAGATTCGGCGGATGACGGAAGGTTTTAAGATCGGGGCAAGTTCCTGTAAGGACAAAAATGGCGACCTGGTAACCGACGTAGAGTGTGTACTTAAATTATGGAGGGAACACTTCTCCTCACTGCTAAATTGCGAGGGAGACCCGATACCCCAATCCCTGACGATGGAAGAGTCGTCCCACCACCTGACTATAATGAAGTGAGGATAGCTATATCCAGGCTCGAAAACAACAAATCGCCTGGTCAGATGAGTGCATGCCTCTGTATTGTGCTCTGCCCAATCCACAAGAAAGGCGATCCCGCTAACCGCTCCAACTACCGCGGAATCAGTATCCTTAATATCGCATATAAGGATCTTTCTAGCGTATTGTGTGAAAGACTGAAGCCCACCTTATAAGTGTGGCTTTAGATCTGGTAAGTCTACCTAATCTAATCTTGGCTTGCGACATAATGACGCTTAACCCTTTCGGATATTCTATGCCATATGGCATAGTCTCATTTCAATGGCTGTTTTGTGACATTAAATTAAGGAATTAACTTTTTTTTTTTAATTATGTATTTTTCTTTGAGGCTTTATCTCTAAAAATAAATGATAAAAATTTTGAAAGCTGGACGCAGTAAATTGCTATAATTAAAAACGCAAGTGCCTCTATCGAGTTCGTTTTTTGCAAGAAAAAGTTACTTCATAATAGGACAGTTAAGTAAGGCTCTACGATTTTTATACCTTTCATGAACATGAAATGGTATTATAACTTTGGTCCGATGTTTGTAAATATGGGAAGAAGAAGAGATAGACCCATCAATAAGTATACCGAAATGATCAGGATGACGAGATGAGTTGATTTAGCCATGTCCGTCTGTCCGTCTGTCTGTTTGAACGCAAACTAGTCCCTCAATTTTTGAGATATCTGGCTGAAATTTTGTATGTGGCCACCATTTTGTAATATAGGAATCATTTGTCGGAACTGACAAGATCGGACCAGTATAACATATAGCCCCCATACAACCGATTGTTCAGATATAAGGTTTTTTGGCCAAAACTTCCGCAATTAAAAAGTTAGGAACGTAAAATTTTGCAACTCGAGTAATTTCTATTTATGTAGTGTATATAGTGAAAATCAACAAGATCGGGCAAATGTAACATATAGCCCCCATACAACCGATTGTTCAGATATAAGGTTTTTTGACCAAAACTTCTGCAATTAAAAAGTTAGGAACGTAAAATTTTGCAACTCGAGTACTTTCTATTTATGTAGTGTATATAGTGAAAATCAACCAGATCGGGCAAATGTAACATATAGCCCCCATACAACCGATTGTTCAGATATAAGGTTTTTTGGCCAAAACTTCTGCAATTAAAAAGTTAGGAACGTAAATTTTTGCAACTCGAGTACTTTCTATTTATGTAGTGTATATAGTGAAAATCAACAAGATCGGGCAAATGTAACATATAGCCCCCATACAACCGATTGTTCAGATATAAGGTTTTTTGGCCAAAACTTCTGCAATTAAACAGTTAGGAACGTAAAATTTTGCATCTCGAGTACTTTCTATTTATGTAGTGTATATAGTGAAAATCAACAAGATCGGCCAAATTTAACATATAGCCTCCATACAACCGATTGTTCAGATATAAGGTTTTTTTGGCCAAAACTTCTGCAATTAAAAAGTTAGGAACATAAAATTTTGCAACTTGAGTACTTTCAATTTATGTAGTGTGTAGAGGAAAATCAAGAAGATCGGGTAAATATAACATATATTTAGCCCCATACAACCGGTTGTTCCGATATAAGGTTTTTTGGCCAATACTTCCGCATTTAAAAAGTTAGGAACGTAAAATATTTCACCTTTAGTACTTTCTACATATGTAATGTGTATAGTGTAAGTCAGTACAATTGAACACGTATAATATATAGCCTCCATACAATCGATTGTTCCGATAACTCGGATCCTATTATTTTGTAAGTTTTTTTAAATTATAACAAAGATGTGTAATGTGTATAGTAAATATAGTTAAATTGAAACAGGCTGTACTGGGGATCGAACAGTGAAAATCGTGACGCTTATTCATGAAAGGTATACAGCCGAAGACAGCTTTCCTTACTTGTTTTCATTTCATACCATGCCATACGGCATAGATTTTACCCAACGGAAGTAAAAAATTTTATTTGATGAAATAAAGTCCGCATTAATTTTTTATAATTTCTCTAACAATAAAGTCTATCAGCTATTCCGGCGGAACTCCATTCGGAAATAATTCGGGAGAGTCGATAGGGGTTGCATCGACATCGGGGCTTCGGCACCCGAAACTGCTAGAACACGTCTAAAAAGTACGGAAGAGGTATCAACTTCTTCTTGACTTGGCTTCAATAATCAGAAATCGAAAATAAAGGTTTTTGTTTCAGAGGAAAGTTATTGGCAAAAATCCAATAGTTTTACCAGGTCCGATTCCAAAATTGGAGCGTGATCCATTGTACTTATGTGCAGAGCACATGGGTTGAAATATCTCTTGACAGAAAATATCGGGTTTCGCTTTCGAATTATGCATTATAGGTCAAAACGCGTATTTGGATACCTCCCCCGACATTTCATCCCGAAAAATCCCAGGACCCTGGGATTGCCATTCTAAAAACCCGAAATCCCGGGATTGTCAAAAAGCTTTGGGATTCGATGCCTTGGTATGTAATTGCCATGTCTTAGAAGCTAAACAAAGATAAGAAGAATATCTTAGTTAATTTGGAAGACTTAGACTTCATCTGTTGTTGTTGTCGCTGGAAAGACCAAAACCCTCCCATAAGTTTTGGGGAGTATTGTCGATATTGGCAGATTTTAGCCGGTGAAGAACTCGGTACTCTCCGGTACCAGCAGTTTGCGGTACTTGCGCGACTGTCGCAGGAACGATTTGGTATGACGAATGGAACCTACTAGGTTATTTTATGCTTCCTTGACTAAGGAAGAAGAAGGTTGGTAAAAAGAGATGAGATACAAAATAAAAATTTTTTTTTTAATCACATTTTATGTAAATGTGGCATGATTTGTATATTTCACCTATAAAACCACTGAAACTACTTACGCGTGTATGTAAAATTTCTTTCCGTTAAGTAAATTCCATGCCATATGGCATGGTGCTAAAAAAATACTTTAGCAAAAAAATTTTTGAAAAATTCTTTTTAATTGTTCATTACGATGGCTTAAATAGTAGGAAAAACACAAAAACAGATTTTTAAGGCCAAAAACAAAAAAGAAGTTTCGAAAGGGTTAACCGCCTAGTTGATTTTGGCCGTTTCGTATCAAAGCACGCCAGTTATTCCTTTTTAGCGATAACTGACTCCAATTGGAAACCCCAAGGGAGTTCAAGTCATCCTCCACCTGTTGTTTCCGAAATCGGGTGCTGCCGAAATCGGGTGTCGATAGGAAAACTTTCTGTGCTGGAGCTTCTTTTTCCATTCGCATAACATGACCCAACCAGCGGAGCCTTTGGGCTTTAATCCGCTGAACTATAGTCAGGTAGGCGTAAATCTCGTACAGCCAGCTCATCGTTAAATTTCCTTCGATACTCGCCGTTGGCATCACGGGGAAGACCATAAATCTTCCGGAGAACTTTTCTCTCAAATACTCCAAGGGCCATCTCATCTTCTCTTAACACTGTCCATGATACCGAGCCGTACATAAGGACTGGTAGGATGAGAGACTTATAGAGCGTGATCTTTGTTTGTCGAGAGAGGACTTTACTTCTCAATTGCCTACTTAGTCCAAAGTAACACTTGTTGGCATGGGTGATTCTCCGTTGGATTTCTAGACTGATATTATTTTCGGTGTTAATGCTGGTTCCTAAATAGACGAAGTCTCTCACCGTTTCAAACTTGTACCTATCAACGGTGAGTTGGCTGGCAAGGCGCAGGTGCGCCGATTCTTTCTTTGATGACAGCAGATACTTCGTCTTGTCCTCGTTCACCGCAAGACCCACTTTTTTCGCTTCCTTATCCAGTCCAGAGAAGGCAGCGCTTACGGCGCGGTTGTTAAGGCCAATGATATCAATATCATCAGCATACGCCAGCAGTTGCTGGTTAGCTCTGCTGCTCGAATTATCTTCTCCAGCATCAGATTGAAGAAATCGCACGAAAGGGAGTCGCCCTGTCTGAAGCCTCGTTTGGTTTCAAATGGCCCAGAGATGTCCTTCCCGATTCTGACGGAGCTGTTGGTATTGCTCAACGTCATTTGGCAAAGCCGTATAAGCTTTGCAGGGAAGTCAAATTCAGCCATGGCGGTATACAGGCAAATCCTTTTTGCGCTGTCAAAAGCGGCTTTAAAATCGGCAAAGATGTGGTGTGTATCGATTATTTTATCATGGGTCTTCTCCAGGATTTGGCGTATCGTGAAAATCTGGTCGATGATAGACTTAGGCGCAACCAGCAGTGTATGTAAACGCTATCGGGAGACGAAGAAGGAAGAGAGACGCCTTTTCAGAAAAAAGAAACGTGAGGCCGAAAGGCGTGAGTGTGAGGAGCTTGAAATGCTGGCTGACAGAAACGATGTCCGGAAATTCTATGAAAAGATCCGGCGGATGACGGAAGGTTTAAAGACCGGGGCAAGTTCCTGTAAGGATAATAATGGCGACCGGGTAAAGGACGTACAGAATGTACTTACATTATGGAGAGAGCACTTCTCCTCACTTATAAATTGCGAGGGAGACGGTGAACCCGATACCCCAATCCCTGACGATGGAAAAGTCGTCGCTGAACTATGGTCAGGTCTGCGTAAAGCTCGTACAGCTCATCGTTGAATTTCCTTCGATACTCGCCGTTGGCATCACGGGAAGGACCATAAATCTTCCGGAGAACTTTTCTCTCAAATACTCCAAGGGCCATCTCTTCTTCTGTTGACACTGTCCATAATTCTGAGCCGAAAAGGGTTCTCCCTTCCTGCGTCGCCTCACGATAGCATTGCCATACACTGCGGGTCGCGCCTAAGTCTACCATCGACCAGATTTTCACGATACGCCAAATCCTGGACAAGACCCATGATAAAAGAATCGACACAAACCATCTCTTTGTCGATTTTAAAGCCGCTTTTGACAGCGCAAAAAGGAGTTGCCTGTATGCCGCCATGTCTGAATTCGACTTCCCTGCAAAGCTTTTACGGCTTTGCCAAATGGCGTTGAGCAATACCAACAGCTCCGTCAGAATCGGGAGAAACCTCTCTGAGCCATTTGAAACCAAACGAGGCTTCACCAGGGCGACTCCCCTTCGTGCGATTTCTTCAACCTGATGCTGGAGAAGATAATTCGAGCAGCAGAGCTAAACACCAAGGGTACAATCTTTTACAAGAGTGTGCAATTGCTGGCGTATGCCGATGATATTGATATTATTGGCCTTAAAATCCGAGCCGTAAGCGCTGCCTTCTCTGGACTGGATAAGGAAGCGAAAAAAATGGGTCTTGCGGTCAACGAGGACAAGACGAAGTATCTGCTGTCATCAAAGGAAGAATCGGCGCACCTGCGCCTTGGCAGCCAAGTCGCCGTTGATAGCTACAAATTTGTAACGGTGAGGGACTTCGTCTATTTAGGAACCAGCATTAACACCGAAAATAATATAAGTCTAGAAATCCAAAGGAGAATCACCCTTGCCAACAAGTGTTACTTTGGACTAAGTAGGCAATTGAGAACAACTCATAAACACGCTGGAAATATCAGCTAAATGGCTGGTAGTTCTCTATTCAGCCTGCCTGGCTCTTAATTACATTCCGTGCTCCTGGAGAAGCGCCACGGTTGTCTTTATTCGAAAGGCTGGGAAGGCCTCACACTATGAGCCTAAAGACTACAGACCGATCAGTCTCTCGTCTTTTGCACTTAAAACCTTCGATAGGATAATTAGCGATTATCTCTCCTCTACTATTGATAGCAACCTTATTTCTAGCTATCAACATGCATACACCAAAGGTAAATCAACGGAAACTGCGCTCCGCAGCCTAGTCTCCATTGTTGAAAAATCATTGCACGAAAAGGAGTACTGTCTCGTGGCCTTTCTGGACATCGAAGGGGCTTTCAACAATATAAAGCCGGAGGCTATTAACACTGCTTTAACAAACCTGGGCATAAATAGGTCTCTTATTGGACTAATTGATCAACTACTAAAGGGAAGGAAAATAGTTTCTTCACTGGGAACAGTTGATCTTTCACGCTATGTCACAAGAGGAACGCCTCAGGGTGGTGTTCTCTCCCCGCTCCTATGGAACCTCACCGTAAACTCGCTGCTTCGAGACACAAGGTGGGGGGGGCGGGAAGATAGTGGCATATGCAGACGATTTAGCTATTGCATATAGGGGCAAATTCCCACAAACTCTGTGTGACTTGATGCAAGTAGCACTGCGAGAAGTTTCTTCATGGTCCTCTCGCTGCGGACTTAGCATCAACCCGGGAAAGGTGGAGCTTGTCCTTTATACCAGGCGGTACAAGATACCACCGTTGAACTTACCAGAACTAGATGGCGTGCGCCTGAACTTAGCTGACAAAGCCAAATTCCTAGGCACAGTTCTAGATAGAAAGCTTAACTGGAAGGAGAATGTCATCCAGCGCCAGAGGAAAGCGAGCATTGCACTTTACACGTGTAAAAGAGCCATTGGCAAAAAATGGGGGCTCAGCCCCAAAATTTGCAGATGGATCTACACTGCGATAATCCAGCCAATTATGCTGTATGGAGTCGTGGTATGGTGGCCTGCGCTAAGAAAGGCAACAAACCTAAATCTGTTAGGGAAAGTCCACAGATCGAGCATGATCTGTATAAGCGGGGCGTTAAGAACAACGCCCAATGAAGCTCTCCAGGCCATTCTTGGCTTTTTGCCACTCGATCTGGAAGGGTACAGGGCAGCAGCAGCATCGGCTGTGCGTCTAAGGGAAACGTCCGTCTGGGGCGCAAGCACTATTGGACACTCCTGTATTCTAAGATCTTACAGCTTTCTCCCTCTGAGCACAGATCGGTGTGTGACCACAACAGTCGGAGATTGTTGTTTTAGAATAAACATTCCCAGCAGGGAAGACTGGGAGAACATAGATCGGTGTCCCGCCACTAATGGCGGCACTTTTATATACACCGACGGCTCGAAGTTAGACGGCAGAGTCGGAGGAGGGGTTTACTCAAGGGATTTGGACCTAGAACTCTCCTTTAGACTACCTGATCACTGCAGCGTCTTCCAGGCTGAAGTTTCTGCAATCATGGACGCCGTGACTTGGATAGGTGAACGCACCATCGGACAGGATATCTGTATTTTCAGCGACAGCCAAGCGGCCATCAAATCCCTTGGCTCTTACTCGTTCAACTCTGAACTGACGCTCAGTTGTCGTCGATCTCTTCAAGAGGTGGCCCAACAGAACCGCGTGAACCTCACATGGGTCCCGGGACACAGGGACATTGAGGGAAACTGTAGGGCAGACGAACTTGCCAGGCAGGGCACGACCAAGCAGATTCTTCAAGATAAAGAGCGCATAGGTAGGCCGTTTGCCACGTGTAAGCTAATGCTGAAGGAGCATACACTCCGCGAAGCCAACGAAAGATGGCTACAAGCCCCAGGGTGCCGGATATCCAAGCAAACCTGGCCAAAACGCGATCTTAAAAGATCTAGACACATATACGCCCTAAAAAGGAAGGAAATCTCCATATTAATAGGTGTTTTAACCGGGCACTGCCTTATTGGTAGGCACGCAGCAAGGCTAGGCGTTCCCTACCGACGATGCTGCAGGAGTTGCAAAGAGGATGAGGAAGAGGAAACGGTGGAGCACCTCATCTGCAACTGCCCGGCCTTAAGCGGAGCGAGAAGGCGCTCTCTGGGAGTTCCCTTCCTGGTTAGCTTAAGCCAGGTCGCGGAGCTAGACATAAAGGACTTGATGGCCTTCATCAAGTTATCAAAATGGTTCGAGGAGGGGTAGCGGTGTCGGTTAGGAGTGTCAGTCCCGGGTTTCGGCTATATGGAGAGTCCCGACAGCACTGGGATTTTCCATATGGCCGGGCCCCGGGACTGACTTTCCTAGTGTTTGGTGGTATCATAACGGGCCTTTTATTACTGGCCTAGGTGTGCCTTTGCGGCAGCCACTTCTACCTACCTACCTAGGCAATTGAGAAGTTAAGTCCTCTCTCGACAAACAAAGATCACGCTCTATAAGTCTCTCATCCTACCAGTCCTTATGTACGGCTCGGAATCATGAAAAGTGTCAAGAGAAGATGAGATGGCCCTTGGAGTATTTGAGAGAAAAGTTCTCCGGAAGATGTATGGTCCTCCCCGTGATGCCAACGGCGAGTATCGAAGGATATTTAACGATAAGCTAGCTGTACGAGCTTTACGCCGATCTGACCATAGTTCAGCGGATTAAAGCCCAAAGGCTCCGCTGGTTGGGTCATGTTATGCGAATGGACAAAGAAGCCCCAACACAGAAGGTTTTCCAATCGACACCCGAATTCGGCAGCAGAGGAAGGGGGAGGCCTCGACTGAGATGGAAACAACAAGTGAAGGACGACTTGAACTTCCTTTGCGTTTCCAATTGGCGTCACTTATCGCTAAAAAGGAATAACTGGCGTGCTTTGATACGAAACGGCAAAAATCGGCTAGGCGGTTAAGCGTTAATAAATGACGCAAGACAAGATAAGAAGAAGTATTCCACCAAGGTCTATATGTGTTCTAATTTTCAAAGAAAAATTACACCTAGTTTAGAAGAAAAGCTGTGGTAAAGTTGTGACATGAGAAAGTGTGACACATATATTAAGCGAAAAATCTTCCCAACCCGTCTTCGAAATGGAACCTGCTCTAGCACAGTTTGATGTTGATATTAGACTGAACATGTCTCAAAAAAATTAACATTATATGTTAATTAATATTCGCACGACCACTGTGACCACCATTTTTGGATTTTTGACAAAACTGAAGAACAAAGTTTAGTCCTCTATAAGACTCTAGTCAAGCAAATTGTTTTAAAAACAATTGTAGCATATTGTTACGCTTCTTATCCTCTTTCAAAGCATGCTTATGGAAATTTTGTTTTGATCACAATTTTTGGCATATAAGGCCATTCAAAGAACATGACCTCAGCAAAGGGACACTATAAATTGTGACATTTTTGTTTCTTTTTTGTGTGTTTAAAAGTAGTCCATGCTATTAAATGATTAAATTTTGAACTTAATTTATATGACTCGCTGAGATATATAAGACTGCATGTCAGTTTATTTAAAAAAATGTCGGTTTGTTATAAATTTTTGACATTAAAGTCGGTGAACACAAATATATCAGTTTCCAAGGAATCACCCATATATAGATAGATACTACTTTTAATAATAAAAAATCACTCTGGGGGCCCATTACATGTATTTCCAGGGCTGTGGAGAGCTGCCGCAAATCTATCATCGAAATGGCTGAGCACCTCTCGATTCACCTGGTATGGGTGCCCGGACATTGGGCATACCGCGAAATAAGATGGCAGGCGAGCTTGCACATCTGCTCCGCTTTCACAGCTCATGGACATGCTGGTCGCGCCTAGTAAGTTCTTAACGAGCAAGTGACGGATGGGTGTGGCCAGAGAAGGGAGGAACTCTCGTTACTAATGGGGCTTATAACGTGGCATTTAGGTTTAGGCAGACATGCAGAAAGGATCGGTATTCCCTTTAATGAATTCTGCAGAAGATGGAGAGATGAGAAACAGTGAGGCATCACCTATGTGAACGTCCCGTGCTGTCCGGGGTCGGGTATTTCCTATCATCTCGCCGAATAATCAATAATTAAGGCAAACGATATTCTTCGCTTGCGGAATCCACAAAATGGTTCGAGTAGGGCGTCATTTAGATCCATGTGGTATCACAACGGAACCTCCTGGGCCTAGGACTGCTAGTTCGTCTACTAGCAACCACTGCAACCTAACTTGGCGTTATGAAGTCCGTCGGTCGTTCAAATGTAAGGAATACTGGGAGATGGTCTGACGCCAGGACTGAACTTAATTTTTTGGATTGCGCAAGCATTGTTCATATCTGTACTACTCTGGAGGGTGTGGAGCAGCCCCGTTGCAATGGTGTACTCCTATGCTGATAGTTTCGGATTGGGACATAACCAACTAAACTGGGTTACATTGAAAGTAAGGGTCCTTGGCCGGTTAAAGTGCGGATGGTTCTACTGCGCAGAAATCCATTGCAATGTCCTGGTATTTCCACTCTGAGAAGTGAAAAACCCATAATACTTTACATCTCGTGAACTTCTAAATTGAACCTACTCTTCTGCATCCTTTCCAACATCCGTTTGAATTCCGCCTTTACCAAAAAAAGTGGGTTCGTAATATCGCGTAACCTTCTTCTTATAGCCTCTTTGGAGGCTTTTGTGCTACAGAATCTTCCATTTCATCTTCTGCTACCATTCCAAAGGCTGTACTATGCATTTTTATTATTAGGTTAGGTTCAAGTGGCTGCCGCAGAGGCACACCTAGGCCAGTATTAAAAGGCCCGTTGTGATACCACCAACACTAGGAAAGTCAGTTCCGGGACCCTGCCATATGGAAAATCCCGGTACTAACGGAATTCTCCACATAGCAGAATCGCGGGACTGACTTTCCTATACCGACACCGGTACTCCTCTTCGAACCATTTAGATGACTTGATGACGGCCATCAGGTCCTTTATGTCCAGCTGCGTGACCTGGCTTAGGCTGACCAGGAAGGGAACTCCCAAAAAGCGCATTCTCGCGCCACTTAAAGCCGGGCAGTTGCAGATGAGGTGCTCCACCGTTTCCTCCTCCTCATCATCCTTACAACTCCTACAGCATCGTCGGTAGGGCACACCAAGTCTTTCTGCGTGCCTACAAATGAGGCAGTGCCCAGTTAATACGCCTATTAATATGGAGATTTCTCTTCTCCTTAGGGCATAAATTTGTCTTGATCTTTTATGATCCAAGGTTTCTTTGGATATCCGGCATCCTGGAGATTGCAGCCATCTTTCGTTGGCTTGGCGGAGTGTGTACTCCTTCAGCATAAGCTTGCATGTGGCAAACGGCATACCTAAGCGCTCTTTATCGCGAAGAACCTGCTTGGTCGTGCCCTGCCTCGCAAGTTCGTCTGCCCTACAATTTCCCTCAATGTCCCTATGCCCCGGGACCCATGTGAGGTTAACGCGATTCTGTTGGGCCATCTCTTGTAGAGATCGACGACAGCTGAGCGTCAGTTCAGAGTTGAACGAGTAAGAGCCAAGGGATTTGATGGCCGCCTGGCTGTCGCTGAATATAAAAATGTCCTGTCTGATAGTGTGTTGGCCTATCCAAGCCGCGGCGTCCATAATTGCTGAAACTTCAGCCTGGAAGACACTGCAGTGATCAGGTAGTCTGAAGGAGAGCTCAAGGTTCAGATCCTTTGAATAAACCCCTCCTCCAACTCTGCCGTCTAACTTCGAGCCATCAGTATAAATGGAAGTGCCGCCACGAGTGGCGGGACTCCGATCCGTGCTCTCCCATTCTTCCCTGCTGGGAATGTTTATTATTAATTTAAACAATTTTTGTCAAAAACTATAATTTTTCTCATTCACTGAGTAGTTCCAAACAAAATGTCAAACAGCAACAGCTGATTTCGAAAATACGAAATTCCTCTTCGCCAATTTTTCTTTTCACTAGCGAAAGAGAATTGAGGGAATTTTTCGGGCGAAAAGAAAATTCCGCAAGGAAAGAATCGGGATGATAGAGTGTTGTTTTTGTTCTTCCAGAGAGGACTTTACTTCTCAATTGCCTACTCAGCCCAAAGTAGCATTTGTTTGCAAGAGTTATCCTTAGATGGATTTCCAGGTATTAATCTCGATATTATTGCTGCCAACAGTGGCGTGGGTGCTACGCGAATGCGCTGCCTCTTTGCTTGATGCCAGCATCTACGTTTTACCTTCGTTCACCACCAAACCCATTTTTTCCGCTTCTTTTTCTAATTTGGAGTACGCAGAAGTTACGGCGCGGTTGTTGAGGCCAATGATGTCGATGTTGTCGGCATACACCAACAATTGTACGCTCTTGTAATATATTGTTCCAACGCGATTACTACGAACAAAAACAACACTCTATACGTCCCTCGTCGTACCCGTCGGGGCAGAGGCATGGACACTGACAGCTTCTAAGGAGGCGGCTTTGGGAGTATTCGAGAGTTAAATTCTTCGAAAGATTTATGGACCTCTAAAAGTTGGCTACGGCGAGTACCGAAGAAGGTATAATGATGAGCTGTATGAGCTTTACGCAGACGTCGACATAGTTCAGCGAATTAAAACCCAGCGGCTCGCTGACTAGGACACATGGTGCGAATGAACGAAGACGCTCCGGCCCAGAACGTATTCTTATCGGCACCCGCCGGTGGAAGTAAAGGAAGAGGGACGCCACCTCTCCGATGGCAGGATCAAGTGGAGGCAGATCTGCGAACACGCGGTGTCTCCAAATTGCGACAGTTGGCTCAACAAATAGCCGCCTGGCGAAACATGCTAGACGGCCAAAATGGCCTAGGCGGTTAAAGGCTATTTTAAGTAAGTAAGTAACGCGATTAAGTTCTGCAGCTTGTATTATTTTCTCCAACATCAAATTAAGAAATCGCACGATAGGGGGTCGCCCTGTCTGAAACCTCGCTTAGTTTCGAACGGCTCGGAGAGGTCCTTCCCGATTCTGACCGAGCTGGTGGTGTTGCTCAGCGTCATTTTGCACAGCCGTATAAGTTTTGCTGGAAAACCAAAATCAGACATAGCGGCATGGTGGGGTGCAATGAAGCCATACTGAAATAAAGCCATATGGTGATATTTCCAATTCGGTTAAATCGCAAAGCGAAATAAAGCCATACCGAAAATTCTCTCAAATAAGTAATAAGGCCATAATATTGACTTTAAGGAGGTAAAACTTAAAATAAATGGCAAGCAAGGTGGTATCGCGCCGGGCCGCAACGCTGCGCCCCCTCCGCGAACGCGCGACCGCAACGCGCAGCCACAACGCGCAGCCGTAACGCGGGCTGGGCCGCGAACGCGTATATATTATGGACGACATACTTTGAAAGGAAGAACTTGATTCCTATACATTGCTGTGAGTAATATTTTATGGTCACAGGTAATAGTGTCACTGGTAATAGTGTCAATTGACACTATTTCCAGGGTAACTTGGAAATAATGTCAATTGACACTATGCGCTTTTGGAAATGGAAATAGTGTGAATTGATACTGTTGCTATTTTAGGCAGCGGTTGTCTGCGCAGCGCAGTGTTGTAAGAGATGGATTTTTATTATATGATTATTTACAAAATTATGGTTTCTCCTTTTATGGCTTAACCTTTCGTAAAAGGAAAAATTCCCTTCTATTATTTTACAATTTACAAAATTATGCTTTCTCCTTTTACGAAATGTGCACTATTAGTGATTTTAAACTTCCGTAAAAGTAAAAAATTCCCTTTTATTATTTTATAATTTACAAAATTATGGTTTCTCCTTTTACGAAATGTTCACAAATTTCAATAAATGGGCATGTTTTTAGCACTTTTGATACTATTTAAATTTCAGTTTGGAAATAGTGTCAATGATGACGATGGAAAAGTCGTCGCTGAACTATGGTCAGGTCTGCGTAAAGCTCGTACAGCTCATCGTTGAATTTCCTTCGATACTCGCCGTTGGCATCACGGGAAGGACCATAAATCTTCCGGAGAACTTTTCTCTCAAATACTCCAAGGGCCATCTCTTCTTCTGTTGACACTGTCCATAATTCTGAGCCGTACATCAGGACTGGTATGATGAGGGACTTATAGAGCGTGATCTTTGTTTGTCGAGAGAGGACATTACTTCTCAATTGCCTACTTAGTCCAAAGTAACACTTGTTGGCAAGAGTGATTCTCCGTTGGATTTCTAGACTGATATTGTTTTCGGTGTTAATTCTGGTTCCCAAATAGATGAAGTCCCTCACCGTTTCAAACTTGTAGCTATCAACGGTGACTTGGCTGCCATGGCGCAGGTGCCCGATTCTTTCTTTGATGACAGCAGATACTTCGTCTTGTCCTCGTTCACCGCAAGACCCACTTTTTTCACTTTCTTATCCAGTCCAGAGAAGGCAGCGCTTACGGCGCGGTTGTTAAGGCCAATGTTATCAATATCATCAGCATACGCCAGCAATTGCACACTCTTGTAAAATATTGTACCATTGCGGTTTAGCTCCGCTTCTCGAATTATCTTCTCCAGCATCAGCTTGAAGAAATCGCACGAATCAGTTTGTCTACGATGGGCTGCAGTCTTTCACACAATACGCTAGAAAGAACCTTATATGCGATATTAAGAAGACTGGTTCCGCGGTAGTTGGTGCGGTTAGCGGGATCACCTTTCTTGTGGATTGGGCAGAGCACACTTAAATTCCAATCCAGGGGCATGCACTCTTGTGACCATATTCTGCATAAGAGCTGATGCATGCTTTTTACCAGCTCTTCGCCTCCGTGTTTGAACAGCTCGGCGGGTAGTCCGTCTTTCGAGGCGCTTTGTTGTTTTTGAACAGGAATATAGCTATCCTCACTTCATCATAGTCAGGTGGTGGGACGACTTTTCCATCGCCAGGGATTGGGGTATCGGGTTCAACGTCTGCCTCGCAATTTAGCAGTGAGGAGAAGTGCTCCCTCCATAATTTAAGTACACTTTGTACGTCGGTTACCAGGTCGCCATTATTGTCCTTACAGGAACTTGCCCCGGTCTTTAAACCTTCCGTCATCCGCCGGATCTTTTCATAGAATTTTCGGGCATCGTTTCTGTCCGCCAGCATCTCAAGCTCCTCACACTCACGCCTTTCGGCCTCACGTTTCTTTTTTCTGAAAAGGCGTCTCCCTTCCTGCGTCGCCTCACGATAGCATTGCCATACACTGCGGGTCGCGCCTAAGTCTACCATCGACCAGATTTTCACGATACGCCAAATCCTGGACAAGACCCATGATAAAAGAATCGACACAAACCATCTCTTTGTCGATTTTAAAGCCGCTTTTGACAGCGCAAAAAGGAGTTGCCTGTATGCCGCCATGTCTGAATTCGACTTCCCTGCAAAGCTTTTACGGCTTTGCCAAATGGCGTTGAGCAATACCAACAGCTCCGTCAGAATCGGGAGAAACCTCTCTGAGCCATTTGAAACCAAACGAGGCTTCACCAGGGCGACTCCCCTTCGTGCGATTTCTTCAACCTGATGCTGGAGAAGATAATTCGAGCAGCAGAGCTAAACACCAAGGGTACAATCTTTTACAAGAGTGTGCAATTGCTGGCGTATGCCGATGATATTGATATCATTGGCCTTAAAATCCGAGCCGTAAGCGCTGCCTTCTCTGGACTGGATAAGGAAGCGAAAAAAATGGGTCTTGCGGTCAACGAGGACAAGACGAAGTATCTGCTGTCATCAAAGGAAGAATCGGCGCACCTGCGCCTTGGCAGCCAAGTCGCCGTTGATAGCTACAAATTTGTAACGGTGAGGGACTTCGTCTATTTAGGAACCAGCATTAACACCGAAAATAATATAAGTCTAGAAATCCAACGGAGAATCACCCTTGCCAACAAGTGTTACTTTGGACTAAGTAGGCAATTGAGAACAACTCATAAACACGCTGTAAATATCAGCTAAATGGCTGGTAGTTCTCTATTCAGCCTGCCTGGCTCTTAATTACATTCCGTGCTCCTGGAGAAGCGCCACGGTTGTCTTTATTCGAAAGGCTGGGAAGGCCTCACACTATGAGCCTAAAGACTACAGACCGATCAGTCTCTCGTCTTTTGCACTTAAAACCTTCGATAGGATAATTAGCGATTATCTCTCCTCTACTATTGATAGCAACCTTATTTCTAGCTATCAACATGCATACACCAAAGGTAAATCAACGGAAACTGCGCTCCGCAGCCTAGTCTCTATTGTTGAAAAATCATTGCACGAAAAGGAGTACTGCCTCGTGGCCTTTCTGGACATCGAAGGGGCTTTCAACAATATAAAGCCGGAGGCTATTAACACTGCTTTAACAAACCTGGGCATAAATAGGTCTCTTATTGGACTAATTGATCAACTACTAAAGGGAAGGAAAATAGTTTCTTCACTGGGAACAGTTGATCTTTCACGCTATGTCACAAGAGGAACGCCTCAGGGTGGTGTTCTCTCCCCGCTCCTATGGAACCTCACCGTAAACTCGCTGCTACGAGACACAAGGTGGGGGGGCGGGAAGATAGTGGCATATGCAGACGATTTAGCTATTGCATATAGGGGCAAATTCCCACAAACTCTGTGTGACTTGATGCAAGTAGCACTGCGAGAAGTTTCTTCATGGTCCTCTCGCTGCGGACTTAGCATCAACCCGGGAAAGGTGGAGCTTGTCCTTTATACCAGGCGGTACAAGATACCACCGTTGAACTTACCAGAACTAGATGGCGTGCGCCTGAACTTAGCTGACAAAGCCAAATTCCTAGGCACAGTTCTAGATAGAAAGCTTAACTGGAAGGAGAATGTCATCCAGCGCCAGAGGAAAGCGAGCATTGCACTTTACACGTGTAAAAGAGCCATTGGCAAAAAATGGGGGCTCAGCCCCAAAATTTGCAGATGGATCTACACTGCGATAATCCAGCCAATTATGCTGTATGGAGTCGTGGTATGGTGGCCTGCGCTAAGAAAGGCAACAAACCTAAATCTGTTAGGGAAAGTCCACAGATCGAGCATGATCTGTATAAGCGGGGCGTTAAGAACAACGCCCAATGAAGCTCTCCAGGCCATTCTTGGCTTTTTGCCACTCGATCTGGAAGGGTACAGGGCAGCAGCAGCATCGGCTGTGCGTCTAAGGGAAACGTCCGTCTGGGGCGCAAGCACTATTGGACACTCCTGTATTCTAAGATCTTACAGCTTTCTCCCTCTGAGCACAGATCGGTGTGCTACCACAACAGTCGGAGATTGTTGTTTTAGAATAAACATTCCCAGCAGGGAAGACTGGGAGAACATAGATCGGTGTCCCGCCACTAATGGCGGCACTTTTATATACACCGACGGCTCGAAGTTAGACGGCAGAGTCGGAGGAGGGGTTTACTCAAGGGATTTGGACCTAGAACTCTCCTTTAGACTACCTGATCACTGCAGCGTCTTCCAGGCTGAAGTTTCTGCAATCATGGACGCCGTGACTTGGATAGGTGAACGCACCATCGGACAGGATATCTGTATTTTCAGCGACAGCCAAGCGGCCATCAAATCCCTTGGCTCTTACTCGTTCAACTCTGAACTGACGCTCAGCTGTCGTCGATCTCTTCAAGAGGTGGCCCAACAGAACCGCGTGAACCTCACATGGGTCCCGGGACACAGGGACATTGAGGGAAACTGTAGGGCAGACGAACTTGCCAGGCAGGGCACGACCAAGCAGATTCTTCAAGATAAAGAGCGCATAGGTAGGCCGTTTGCCACGTGTAAGCTAATGCTGAAGGAGCATACACTCCGCGAAGCCAACGAAAGATGGCTACAAGCCCCAGGGTGCCGGATATCCAAGCAAACCTGGCCAAAACGCGATCTTAAAAGATCTAGACACATATACGCCCTAAAAAGGAAGGAAATCTCCATATTAATAGGTGTTTTAACCGGGCACTGCCTTATTGGTAGGCACGCAGCAAGGCTAGGCGTTCCCTACCGACGATGCTGCAGGAGTTGCAAAGAGGATGAGGAAGAGGAAACGGTGGAGCACCTCATCTGCAACTGCCCGGCCTTAAGCGGAGCGAGAAGGCGCTCTCTGGGAGTTCCCTTCCTGGTTAGCTTAAGCCAAGTCGCGGAGCTAGACATAAAGGACTTGATGGCCTTCATCAAGTTATCAAAATGGTTCGAGGAGGGGTAGCGGTGTCGGTTAGGAGTGTCAGTCCCGGGTTTCGGCTATATGGAGAGTCCCGACAGCACTGGGATTTTCCATATGGCCGGGCCCCGGGACTGACTTTCCTAGTGTTTGGTGGTATCACAACGGGCCTTTTATTACTGGCCTAGGTGTGCCTTTGCGGCAGCCACTTCTACCTACCTACCTAGGCAATTGAGAAGTTAAGTCCTCTCTCGACAAACAAAGATCACGCTCTATAAGTCTCTCATCCTACCAGTCCTTATGTACGGCTCGGAATCATGAAAAGTGTCAAGAGAAGATGAGATGGCCCTTGGAGTATTTGAGAGAAAAGTTCTCCGGAAGATGTATGGTCCTCCCCGTGATGCCAACGGCGAGTATCGAAGGATATTTAACGATAAGCTAACTGTACGAGCTTTACGCCGATCTGACCATAGTTCAGCGGATTAAAGCCCAAAGGCTCCGCTGGTTGGGTCATGTTATGCGAATGGACAAAGAAGCCCCAACACAGAAGGTTTTCCAATCGACACCCGAATTCGGCAGCAGAGGAAGGGGGAGGCCTCGACTGAGATGGAAACAACAAGTGAAGGACGACTTGAACTTCCTTTGCGTTTCCAATTGGCGTCACTTATCGCTAAAAAGGAATAACTGGCGTGCTTTGATACGAAACGGCAAAAATCGGCTAGGCGGTTAAGCGTTAATAAATGACGCAAGACAAGATAAGAAAAAGTATTCCACCAAGGTCTATATGTGTTCTAATTTTCAAAGAAAAATTACACCTAGTTTAGAAGAAAAGCTGTGGTAAAGTTGTGACATGAGAAAGTGTGACACATATATTAAGCGAAAAATCTTCCCAACCCGTCTTCGAAATGGAACCTGCTCTAGCACAGTTTGATGTTGATATTAGACTGAACATGTCTCAAAAAAATTAACATTATATGTTAATTAATATTCGCACGACCACTGTGACCACCATTTTTGGATTTTTGACAAAACTGAAGAACAAAGTTTAGTCCTCTATAAGACTCTAGTCAAGCAAATTGTTTTAAAAACAATTGTAGCATATTGTTACGCTTCTTATCCTCTTTCAAAGCATGCTTATGGAAATTTTGTTTTGATCACAATTTTTGGCATATAAGGCCATTCAAAGAACATGACCTCAGCAAAGGGACACTATAAATTGTGACATTTTTGTTTCTTTTTTGTGTGTTTAAAAGTAGTCCATGCTATTAAATGATTAAATTTTGAACTTAATTTATATGACTCGCTGAGATATATAAGACTGCATGTCAGTTTATTTAAAAAAATGTCGGTTTGTTATAAATTTTTGACATTAAAGTCGGTGAACACAAATATATCAGTTTCCAAGGAATCACCCATATATAGATAGATACTACTTTTAATAATAAAAAATCACTCTGGGGGCCCATTACATGTATTTCCAGGGCTGTGGAGAGCTGCCGCAAATCTATCATCGAAATGGCTGAGCACCTCTCGATTCACCTGGTATGGGTGCCCGGACATTGGGCATACCGCGAAATAAGATGGCAGGCGATCTTGCACATCTGCTCCGCTTTCACAGCTCATGGACATGCTGGTCGCGCCTAGTAAGTTCTTAACGAGCAAGTGACGGATGGGTGTGGCCAGAGAAGGGAGGAACTCTCGTTACTAATGGGGCTTATAACGTGGCATTTAGGTTTAGGCAGACATGCAGAAAGGATCGGTATTCCCTTTAATGAATTCTGCAGAAGATGGAGAGATGAGAAACAGTGAGGCATCACCTATGTGAACGTCCCGTGCTGTCCGGGGTCGGGTATTTCCTATCATCTCGCCGAATAATCAATAATTAAGGCAAACGATATTCTTCGCTTGCGGAATCCACAAAATGGTTCGAGTAGGGCGTCATTTAGATCCATGTGGTATCACAACGGAACCTCCTGGGCCTAGGACTGCTAGTTCGTCTACTAGCAACCACTGCAACCTAACTTGGCGTTATGAAGTCCGTCGGTCGTTCAAATGTAAGGAATACTGGGAGATGGTCTGACGCCAGGACTGAACTTAATTTTTTGGATTGCGCAAGCATTGTTCATATCTGTACTACTCTGGAGGGTGTGGAGCAGCCCCGTTGCAATGGTGTACTCCTATGCTGATAGTTTCGGATTGGGACATAACCAACTAAACTGGGTTACATTGAAAGTAAGGGTCCTTGGCCGGTTAAAGTGCGGATGGTTCTACTGCGCAGAAATCCATTGCAATGTCCTGGTATTTCCACTCTGAGAAGTGAAAAACCCATAATACTTTACATCTCGTGAACTTCTAAATTGAACCTACTCTTCTGCATCCTTTCCAACATCCGTTTGAATTCCGCCTTTACCAAAAAAAAGTGGGTTCGTAATATCGCGTAACCTTCTTCTTATAGCCTCTTTGGAGGCTTTTGTGCTACAGAATCTTCCATTTCATCTTCTGCTACCATTCCAAAGGCTGTACTATGCATTTTTATTATTAGGTTAGGTTCAAGTGGCTGCCGCAGAGGCACACCTAGGCCAGTATTAAAAGGCCCGTTGTGATACCACCAACACTTGGAAAGTCAGTTCCGGGACCCTGCCATATGGAAAATCCCGGTACTAACGGAATTCTCCACATAGCAGAATCGCGGGACTGACTTTCCTATACCGACACCGGTACTCCTCTTCGAACCATTTAGATGACTTGATGACGGCCATCAGGTCCTTTATGTCCAGCTGCGTGACCTGGCTTAGGCTGACCAGGAAGGGAACTCCCAAAAAGCGCATTCTCGCGCCACTTAAAGCCGGGCAGTTGCAGATGAGGTGCTCCACCGTTTCCTCCTCCTCATCATCCTTACAACTCCTACAGCATCGTCGGTAGGGCACACCAAGTCTTTCTGCGTGCCTACAAATGAGGCAGTGCCCAGTTAATACGCCTATTAATATGGAGATTTCTCTTCTCCTTAGGGCATAAATTTGTCTTGATCTTTTATGATCCAAGGTTTCTTTGGATATCCGGCATCCTGGAGATTGCAGCCATCTTTCGTTGGCTTGGCGGGAGTACACTTCAGCATAAGCTTGCATGTGGCAAACGGCATACCTAAGCGCTCTTTATCGCGAAGAACCTGCTTGGTCGCGCCCTGCCTCGCAAGTTCGTCTGCCCTACAATTTCCCTCTATGTCCCTATGCCCCGGGACCCATGTGAGGTTAACGCGATTCTGTTGGGCCATCTCTTGTAGAGATCGACGACAGCTGAGCGTCAGTTCAGAGTTGAACGAGTAAGAGCCAAGGGATTTGATGGCCGCCTGGCTGTCGCTGAATATAAAAATGTCCTGTCTGATAGTGTGTTGGCCTATCCAAGCCGCGGCGTCCATAATTGCTGAAACTTCAGCCTGGAAGCCACTGCAGTGATCAGGTAGTCTGAAGGAGAGCTCAAGGTTCAGATCCTTTGAATAAACCCCTCCTCCAACTCTGCCGTCTAACTTCGAGCCATCAGTATAAATGGAAGTGCCGCCACGAGTGGCGGGACTCCGATCCGTGCTCTCCCATTCTTCCCTGCTGGGAATGTTTATTATTAATTTAAACAATTTTTGTCAAAAACTATAATTTTTCTCATTCACTGAGTAGTTCCAAACAAAATGTCAAACAGCAACAGCTGATTTCGAAAATACGAAATTCCTCTTCGCCAATTTTTCTTTTCACTAGCGAAAGAGAATTGAGGGAATTTTTCGGGCGAAAAGAAAATTCCGCAAGGAAAGAATCGGGATGATAGAGTGTTGTTTTTGTTCTTCCAGAGAGGACTTTACTTCTCAATTGCCTACTCAGCCCAAAGTAGCATTTGTTTGCAAGAGTTATCCTTAGATGGATTTCCAGGTATTAATCTCGATATTATTGCTGCCAACAGTGGCGTGGGTGCTACGCGAATGCGCTGCCTCTTTGCTTGATGCCAGCATCTACGTTTTACCTTCGTTCACCACCAAACCCATTTTTTCCGCTTCTTTTTCTAATTTGGAGTACGCAGAAGTTACGGCGCGGTTGTTGAGGCCAATGATGTCGATGTTGTCGGCATACACCAACAATTGTACGCTCTTGTAATATATTGTTCCAACGCGATTACTACGAACAAAAACAACACTCTATACGTCCCAGTCGTACCCGTCGGGCCAGAGGCATGGACACTGACAGCTTCTAAGGAGGCGGCTTTGGGAGTATTCGAGAGTTAAATTCTTCGAAAGATTTATGGACCTCTAAAAGTTGGCTACGGCGAGTACCGAAGAAGGTATAATGATGAGCTGTATGAGCTTTACGCAGACGTCGACATAGTTCAGCGAATTAAAACCCAGCGGCTCGCTGACTAGGACACATGGTGCGAATGAACGAAGACGCTCCGGCCCAGAACGTATTCTTATCGGCACCCGCCGGTGGAAGTAAAGGAAGAGGGACGCCACCTCTCCGATGGCAGGATCAAGTGGAGGCAGATCTGCGAACACGCGGTGTCTCCAAATTGCGACAGTTGGCTCAACAAATAGCCGCCTGGCGAAACATGCTAGACGGCCAAAATGGCCTAGGCGGTTAAAGGCTATTTTAAGTAAGTAAGTAACGCGATTAAGTTCTGCAGCTTGTATTATTTTCTCCAACATCAAATTAAGAAATCGCACGATAGGGGGTCGCCCTGTCTGAAACCTCGCTTAGTTTCGAACGGCTCGGAGAGGTCCTTCCCGATTCTGACCGAGCTGGTGGTGTTGCTCAGCGTCATTTTGCACAGCCGTATAAGTTTTGCTGGAAAACCAAAATCAGACATAGCGGCATGGTGGGGTGCAATGAAGCCATACTGAAATAAAGCCATATGGTGATATTTCCAATTCGGTTAAATCGCAAAGCGAAATAAAGCCATACCGAAAATTCTCTCAAATAAGTAATAAGGCCATAATATTGACTTTAAGGAGGTAAAACTTAAAATAAATGGCAAGCAAGGTGGTATCGCGCCGGGCCGCAACGCTGGGCCCCCTCCGCGAACGCGCGACCGCAACGCGCAGCCACAACGCGCAGCCGTAACGCGGGCTGGGCCGCGAACGCGTATATATTATGGACGACATACTTTGAAAGGAAGAACTTGATTCCTATACATTGCTGTGAGTAATATTTTATGGTGACAGGTAATAGTGTCACTGGTAATAGTGTCAATTGACACTATTTCCAGGGTAACTTGGAAATAATGTCAATTGACACTATGCGCTTTTGGAAATGGAAATAGTGTGAATTGATACTGTTGCTATTTTAGGCAGCGGTTGTCTGCGCAGCGCAGTGTTGTAAGAGATGGATTTTTATTATATGATTATTTACAAAATTATGGTTTCTCCTTTTATGGCTTAACCTTTCGTAAAAGGAAAAATTCCCTTCTATTATTTTACAATTTACAAAATTATGCTTTCTCCTTTTACGAAATGTGCACTATTAGTGATTTTAACCTTCCGTAAAAGTAAAAATTCCCTTTTATTATTTTATAATTTACAAAATTATGGTTTCTCCTTTTACGAAATGTTCACAAATTTCAATAAATGGGCATGTTTTTAGCACTTTTGATACTATTTAAATTTCAGTTTGGAAATAGTGTCAATGACTTATTTTTCATTTTCTTGTTGACACTAGTTCCATTTCGAAAGCGCAATAGTGTCAATTGACACTATTACCAGTGACACTATTACCAGTGACACTATTACCAGTGACACTATTACCAGTGACACTATTACCAGTGACACTATTACCAGTGACACTATTACCAGTGACACTATTACCAGTGACACTATTACCAGTGACACTATTACCAGTGACACTATTACCAGTGACACTATTACCAGTGACACTATTACCAGTGACACTATTACCTTTCACCATATTTTATACTATCTCAAAAAACTGGGGTTTGGAAAAGGCGCAAATTTGTATTCCAAATTTTTATTATACCTTTCATGAACATGAAATGGTATTATAACTTTGGTCCGATGTTTGTAAATATGAGAAGAAGAAGAGATAGACCCATCAATAAGTATACCGAAATGATCAGGATGACGAGATGAGTTGATTTAGCCATGTCCGTCTGTCCGTCTGTCCGTCTGTCCGTCTGTCCGTCTGTCTGTCTGTCTGTCTGTCTGTCTGTCTGTCTGTTTGAACGCAAACTAGTCCCTCAGTTTTTGAGATATTTGGCTGAAATTTGGTATGCGGCCACAATTTTCCAATATAGGAATCATTTGTCGGAACCAGCAAGATCGGACCAATATAACATATAGCTCCCATACAACCGATTATTCCGATAAACGGATTTTGGGCTATAACTCCTGTAATTAAACACGTAGGAACGTGAAATTTTGTAAATATTGCTCTTTTTATATGTGAAATATCGATGTTGAAATTCATAGAGATGGGATAAATATTTCACATAGCTCCCATACAATCGATTATTCCGATAAACGGATTTTGGGCTATAGCTCCTGTAATTAAACACGTAGGAACGTGAAATTTTGGACGTATTTTTTTTTTTATATGTGAAATATCGATGTTGAAAATCATCGAGATTGGATAAATATTTCACATAGCCCCCATACAATCGATTGTTCCGATAAACGGATTTTGGTAGATAACTCCTGTAATTATATAGGTAGGAACGTGAAATTTTGGAAGTATCGCTATTTTTATATGCGAAATATCGATGTTGAAAATCATTGCGATGGCATAAATATTTCACATAGCTCCCATACAATCGATTATTCCGATAAGCGGATTTTGGGCTATAACTCCTGTAATTAAACACGTAGGAACGTGAAATTTTGTAAGTGTTGCTATTTTTATATGTGAAATATCGATGTTGAAACTCATACAGATGGGATAAATATTTCACATAGCTCCCATACAATCGATTATTCCGATAAACGGATTTTGGGCTATAACTCCTGTAATTAAACACGTAGGAACGTGAAATTTTGGACGTATTGCTATTTTTATATGTGAAATATCGATGTTGAAAATCATCGAGATTGGATAAATATTTCACATAGCCCCCATACAATCGATTGTTCCGATAAACGGATTTTGGTAGATAACTCCTGTAATTATATAGGTAGGAACCTGAAATTTTGGAAGTATCGCTATTTTTATATGCGAAAAATCGATGTTGAAAATCATTGAGATGGCATAAATATTTCACATAGCTCCCATACAATCGATTATTCCGATAAGCGGATTTTGGGCTATAAGTCCTGTAATTAAACACATAGGAACGCGAAATTTTGGAAGCATCGCTATTTTTATATGTAAAATATCGATGTTGAAAATCATTGAAATGGGATAAATATTTCACATAGCCCCCATACAATCGATTGTTCCGATAAACGGATTTTGGTAGATAACTTCTGTAATTATATCGGTAGGAACGTGAAATTTCGTAAATAATGCTATTTTAGAATGTGGAATGTCGATGCTAAAAATGAATGAGATTGGACCAATATAACACATCGTCCCCATATAATCGATAGCTCCGATAATTTCGGTATGAGCTAAAGTTAAATTCATACAGGCTGTACTGGGGATCAAACCGTGAAAATCGTGACGCTTATTCATGAAAGGTATTTAACCTTCGGCACAGCCGAAGACAGCTTTCCTTACTTGTTTTTTAATATGATATGTATAAATTTAAAATCACTACATATAATAAAATTGTAATAAGTATATATGGCATATATGGTAACCCACGATTTTTTTTGTTGAACTGTGAATAAGTTTTTCTTTTCCAATTTGTTAAGTTTACTTTATATGTGCATGTAAACATTATTAATAACTTTCCGATACTTTATAAAATAGAGGCAAATTTATTACTAATAAATTAATGAAGTTCTGGTTTATTATTTACAGATTTTTTATAATACCTATATAATTTTTATATTTTTCACTAGGCCGCTATCGCACCGCCTATGTTTTGAAAATGGCAATAAGGCCATACTGGCTTTATTTGCATTAGCAATAGGAAATAAGGCCATATGGCTTTATTTCTCAAACTGATTGGGAATAAAGCCGTATGGCGTTATTGCGTATGGCTTCATGGCACCCCACCTAGCGGCATATAGGCAACTCGTTTTCGTGCTGTCGAAGGCGGCTTTAAAATCAACAAAGAGATAGTGTGTGTCGATCCTTTTCTCACGGGGTTTTCCAAGATTTGGCGTATTGTAAAAAACAATCCGACCATATTCAGTACAAGAGCTGGTGCATGCACCTTACCAGCTCCTCGCCGCAGTATTTGAAAAGCTCAGCGGCCAGGCCATCAGCACCCGCCGCTTTATTGTTTTTTAGCCGTGATATAGCTATTCGCACCTCCTTATAATCGGGTTGTGGCAGTGGCGTGCCTTCCATATAAGCCGAAAAGCTCGGCTTGCCTAGCTAATCCCCTATGAGCTACCATATGTTCATTTGGGTTGTTAAAAGGATATCTAGTTTTTATTTCCCTGCCTGCCACCTACTACCTAATAGCTATTAATTACATAAAAACATACCTACAGCTTTTCCTGCCACCTGTCGGCTGATAGCTCATTTACATAAAATTATATCAGTGCGTGATGGCCATCTCTTACTTACTTACTTAAAAGAGCCTTAAACCGCCTAGGCAATGATGGCCATCTCGTTTTTACTTATTGGCTTTTACCGGGCTTTCAAAACCAGTACGAATCTGTGTGCTGAAGCAATTGTTTTTTTTTTTTTTTTTTGAATTTGGAAGTAATTTTATATGAAACTTTGAAGCCAGCTTCTGGCTGGTGTTCCCATAAGCGATAAATGCCAAACTTAGATAAAACCATGATATAAATCAGGTTTCTGTTACAAAGCTTGTAACGAAACTGAAACAGAAACAAAACCCCAGAAACAAAACCTGTAACGAAACTAAATTAATTTTGTTCCTTGTAACAGAAACCGAAACAGAAACAAAACTCCTGTGTAACAAAAGTCGTATTTTGCCGTGATTTTGCCGGGAAAGAATTAATTTTGCCGTGTAATTTTTTCCCGAAATTTTGGGGTGCTTTGCTAACTTGATATCAACTTAGCTAAGCACCCTAATGAAAACGATGTTAGAGACAAGATATCGAAACCGGACTTGTTTCAAATTTTGCCGTTATTTTGCTTAGCTAAGTTGACACGAAACTTCGTATATGAAAAAGTCCAAAAATAATTGCCCGGCAAAATTAATTCTTTCCCGGCAAAATCATTTCATCAAATTTTTGTTTTTTTCAAATACGCGATATTTCGGGCCGATCGACGATATATATTATATACTCGTATATAAATATTATAGGTCCATCCTAGTGTAGTGAAAATAGTATTATAAGAATGTTTAGAGTTCTGCTACTGAGAAACAAAATAAATTTGGTTTCTGTTTCGGTTTCTGTTACAAGGAACAAAATTAATTTAGTTTCGTTACGGGTTTTGTTACAAGGAACAAACCTAATAATTTTGTTTCTGTTACAAGGAACAAAATTAATTTAGTTTCGTTACAGGTTTTGTTTCTGCTGGAACCGTTTCGGAGTTTTGTTACGACTTTTGTTACAAAGGAGTTTTGTTTCTGTTTCGGTTTCTGTTACAAGGAACAAAATTAATTTAGTTTCGTTACAGAGTTTGTTTCTGATGAAACCGTTACAATCATTTTGTTTCGAATTTAGTTTCTATCCTTTAAAGTTTCTTGGAACAGAAACGCCAGAAACGCGAGTTTCGTTTCGGTACGAGTTTTGTTACAAGTCTCTGATATAAATACTATAGGTAAAACCGTTCTCTGTTTTGATTTTATTTTGAAGTTTTTAAGCAATATTAAATGTGTCAGTGTATAAGTCAAATAAAAAAATATTCAAAAAATTTAATATATGAAAAATGTGAAAAAAATCAAAAAATATTTTCCAATTTACACTGCACGTTTAGGTGGCCTGGACACTGTAAAATGACAAGAAATGAGATGGTAGATTAGCCTGCTAGAGGGACCCATTCGCTCAGCTTTTACAGTCCTTATTTTTAACAATTCTAGCAATAGTTCTAATCGCAAATTGAAGAAAAATGAAAAGAAATTATTTTGATTTGTAATTTATTTGATTGAAAAAACCCAAACAGAAAAGTCGTGGCAAAAAATAAATGAGTATGAGAATTGCTTAAAAATGTCATTAGTGTCATTAACGGTTTTACCTGTAGTATTTATATCATGTTTATTATTATATTGGGGAAATTCTAGGGTTCGAAAATCCTACAACATTTTTAAAGCACAGCATTTTGTTTTTGCTTTTGTTTTGAAAAAACCAGCTGCCACAGCAGCAGCACGAAAAATGCTGTAAGCAATTGATCGTTTACTATTAAGCAAATGTTCAATGCTTCGCAGCCTATGAGTTAGCTGTTGCTAGCTTACTGAAAATGTCAGACGCACGGCAAAAGCAATCGATAGGCTTTTGATATTTCTTGGTTGCTGCTGCTGCCAAGTGTGAAAAGCGAGCTGCCAGCAATATTTAAGCAATAATGAAGGATGACATTGCCATGTTTTGGGGTAATTTTATAACCATTTTTGGATCATTCTCAGGTCATTTCGGTGTTATCTTTAGGCCAGTTTTCTATCATTTTGGGATAATTTAGGGTTGATTCCACCAAGAGGAAGACGAGAGATATTTAAGAGGAAGAAGAAGAAATAGGGAAATAAGAAAAAGGGCAGAGAAAGCTTCGTGTTAGGGTTAAGGAGGCTTAATGTCTCCTCTTTGTGGTTCTTGAAATTCTCCCAAACAAATATTTTCTGCTGAAAATTTATAATTTTTTCTATTGTATATTTGCTAATATTGCTTTCTGTTTTTTTGTTTTTGAATAATGAAATGTCAGCAATCTATTTTTTGCTGCTCAGCATTTTTATGCTGCTACTTTGGCAGTTTGTTGTTTTTAAAGCAGGCAAAACGTTCTGCTTTTGGCTGCTGATTTTTTTTTTGAAGCAAAAGCAATAGCAAACATGCCGTTTTCTCAGCAAGACTATTTTAAAGCTCAGCATCAGCAAATTTTCGTTGCTTTCTAATAATATTGTGTTTTTCTTACCTTATAGATTTATTGTACACCCTATGATCTCAGGCGATTACAGGAAGCAAGTAAATTTGTATATGGCGCGCTTTTGTAAGCTATTTCCTTCCTTCCATATGAACCACGGGTGTATATTTCCGGTTTTTTTGGTTCTTGTACATGCGGAGCGGAAATGTTTATACACTTCGATGCCAGCCAGACCGGATAAAACACTACGTCTAAATGCTTGGTCGCATGGAGACTAGTCAGTGAATTACCATTCTGCTGTATAAAATTTTGCATTCAATTCTTTCTAATACCTATAATTATAAAATTAACGTATAAATATATACATTGGATTTACTCCACAAATAAAACTTCATATACATACAAACATTTCCGCTCCCCATGTACAAGAAGCAAAATACCGGAAATATAAACCCGTGGTTCATATGGAAGGAAGGAAATAGGTTACAAAAGTTGTTTAATCTTTTTTAGCTCATTCAATTCCCTTTAAGAGGGCCACTCTGGCATATTTAGTCTAAGGGTTCACCGAGGACTTTTTTTTGAACAGACGCTGCCACACTACATGGTTCGGCTGCAAGCGGGTGTCTGTCTTGTAGCAAGCGGCTCGCAAAAAAAAAGCCTCGGATGAGAACCCCCTTTAATGTTGACGACCCGGCAAAACGAATCAAGGACTATGAATAGGATATTAGGGCATGTACCTGAAATGTCCGGACCCTTTCAAGGGATGGTACCGCTGCCCGGCAGGTTGATGTCCTCGTTAACGCAAAGGAAATGCGATGGACGGTACAGGAAATGCGATGGACGGGGCAAGGCAAGACAACCATCGGACCTTGTGACGTCTACCACAGTGGCCCGACACGCGGCAAAGCGCGTGATGTAGGATTCGTGGTGGGAAAGAAACAGCCAATTGCATAGCCGCAAAATCCGGCGTCCGTAAATTAATAAAAATTTACATCCCTAGTCCCAATTCATCTTTTCCATTCAGTACTACTGTTGCGTTATCGGTCTTTCCTTTTTGTAATTTAATGTTATTTCCACTTTAACAAATAAAAAACCTTGCGTCTTAATCTTTTGAATTCGTTTAATATTCACACAAACAGACAATCTCAAGTGTTTATTGCTTCTTTGTTCATGTAGTTGCAGTTGCTATTGTACGCCAACCATTTTCAATATTTATGTGAGCAATATATGTCCGACACTATATATGGACATCTAAATGTGCATATTTTTCCAAGAGGCAACGGCATCTGTGGTCCTAAAGTAGTAAAGGATTTTTTTGCAAAAAGGATTAAAATTTATTTCTTCATTTGCATATTTTAAGGAGTGCGCACTGCGCAGTTAAATTTATTTGTTCAGCTCAATATTCATTGTTGGCGATAGCGTCTGCTGCGTTGGTACAAGGTAAGAAGAGTTCGGACTTTACTGTAATTGCACGAGATCCACAGCATTTTGGGGCAAATAGACAATGCGTTTTGGCCTCCAGTCCAAGAGGAAAGGAGAAATACATTTGTGCGAAACACTAGTGGCACCAAATAATGGAGGCGAAGAATTTGGTTTTGGAAAAATTAATATATGAACGTACAATTAAATAAGGTAGACAACATTATCGTTTAATAAGAGAATAAAGTCAAATACATATGTATGTACCTAAATGTAAAATAATTCTGAATTTTTATAACTAATTCCGGTGGTCATGATGGATTTTATCCAATATAGTAATAAACAGAGCCGGGCGATAAGGATTACGATTACAGTCATTGTAATAAATAAAATAACCCAAACGGCAATAACCCAAACTTTGTGTTATTTTCCATTCAAATGAGAAATAACACAAAATGTAGCAAAATTTTAAGGTTTAGCTTATTACAACTCGGAAAGAAGCCAAATTGTGTCTTATTGCTCAAACATAGTATTTCATTGAAGACAGTTGAGCAATGACACAAATTTGGTTTATTGCCGTTTGGTTTATTTCACCCCCTCTTTGAAAGCACTAGAAGTACTTTTCCTACAACTAACTAACTAACTAATGGCGGCAATATACCAACAGGTTATCATAAAATCTAACGAGATTTTTGCCGAGCTTCTCTTTCCAACTTGTGGTGTGTTGCTTTTGAGTTTTTTCCAACAAGTTGGCGGAACCTACAGTTTTTTGCCGACTCCGAACGGCACTTGCAAAGCAAATGAGGGTTTGCTGAGAAGCTTCTCATGGAAGAAATACACCCGGAGAGTTTGCCAAACTACTGCCGAGGGGCGACCCCGTGGCATTGATACGCCAGAAGTAGAAGGGCTTTATATTTTCAAATATCAAAAATTAATGACAATTGGTATGACTAAAATTTCGAAACCAAAGACATCGACACCATGCATTTTTCAACGTCAAATTTGCTGCTGCTTTTTGACAGCATTCATCTAAAAGTTGTCTTCAAAAAAATTGTATCTTTTTATTTTTATTCTCAAGAAAAGTACTTTTGCGTTGGAAATTACTTCGAAAAATCGATCTTGATCGGAGTTGTCTTAAAATTCAATAATTTGTAGCTGCTAAACTGCCAAACTGAAATATCATATACGCCACTTTCAAAATGCCCATTACGTCGTTTTGCAGAATTACCGAC
The DNA here is from genome assembly GCA_964058755.1 of Campiglossa producta. Lineage (NCBI taxonomy): Eukaryota > Metazoa > Arthropoda > Insecta > Diptera > Tephritidae > Campiglossa > Campiglossa producta. Next base: position 65,949,355 of record CAXKVI010000001.1, read on the forward strand.
GATATATCGTGCCCAGTATTGCCATTTTAGCCGTTTTCCGGCTAGATCTAGCCTTTTTTTCGTTTAGCCGGAAAAAATTGAATCTACCCGCAGCCGTTTTTTTAGACGTTTTCTGAATTATTTTAGCGAATCTATTAGCAAATCTTTACACTTACGATGGTTGGCAAAAATCCTCAGACTGAACCCTCCTAGAGGGTGCCGACCGGCAATGGATACTACAGTGGTCTGAAGATTGGTACTTTAACACCTCTCTGCAGACGGTGTCCAGCTGAGGTCAGAAATCACAGCATGGTCATGAGGTGACGGTGACTGGCTTAGGACTTTCTTGGACGACGGCTGGTGGGCTAATATTGTAGCTACCCACGTCCCGTTAAAACCTTGGCAGGCCACAGGGTACGTTCCAGGCCCGTCGCCATTTAGTTGGTGGTGTAGGTGCGGTTGAGGTGCTCCCGCTTTTGCGCTCGGTCTGGCTCTGAACGCATGCCTCATAAGGGCATGCGTCAACCCTCGCGTGGCCTCCCTGTTCTCATAGATAACCACGAGACCATTAAAGGGCGACTACACAACCGGGTTTGGATAGCGGCCCTGAGTGGGGACGTTAATTAGCATGGACAACAACAACAACAATAATAACGACAACACCAACAACAACAACAACAACAGCAACAAGGAAGGAAAGGGAGGGGAGGGGAAAACACGGACAAGGACAACAGGGACAGGGAACTGACCAGCAGCGGGGCTCGCCCTTGCGGTTCGCAGGGTAGTAGCCTGGCTGCTGATCGGTTCACGTGTACGGGATAGGGTCGCCAACCTGACAGGGTGCTCTTCGCTCCTAACCGGAGGCAAAGAACCCACCTGGAGGGCATGCGACCAAGTACCACTGTTGGCCTGAAACCAGGCCGCAGACAAGACGACGTAACGAAAGGGCGAAACGGACAGACCAGCTTCGGGGATTGGAAACAATCCCCTCCAAGGACTTTAGCGGGGCTAGCGCTCTTGCGAGTGCGGGCTCCGCGAGGAACAAAGGAGCGTCGAAGTCGACCTCCGCGGCTGGACAAGGTTCCGGTACGCAACCTGGTGCTCAGCCACAGGGGGCTCGGATGAGCAACCCCGATGACGTGGCCAGCACCAGCAGCGGACTGTCTCGCAGCATTCCTGTAAATACAGAGAAGCGGAGGCGGCCCGGTAGGAGCAAGCGAGCGACTCCACGGAGGAAAGCCATCTGTGATCAGCGCTTGGCTGCCAAGATCCTGGAACGCTACGGCGGTCAGGATGGTTCTCTGGTTTCTGAGAAGCATTCCCGTACGCTGGAGTGGGCCAGGAGCGTGATGAGCGGCGCTGACCAGACTCCGACATCCGTGGGGTCGGTCCCGATTGGGACTGACGCTCTGCGAAGTAGGCAGAGTTGGGTAGCGGAGAACAGGAGGGCCCGGGGTGATGAAGCCGCGCAGCGTACGTTTAGCGAAGTCGCTAGACGTGCCGGCTCTATCACCTTGCGGGTAGTCGACAGGAGCAGGGAGGACGGGGCCATCTCCAGGGAAGAGTGGAGCTGGGTGGCCAACGCCATCTCTGCAGCCTACTTGACTGCTACTTGTAGGTACCCGGGGCCACCGCCATTCATGGAATATATGGGATGGTACCATGGCTTCAGGTTGGTTGAATGCGCTGACGAGCGGTCGGCGAACTTCTTCCGGTGCCTCGTCTCGCTGGTTGGGGAGTTATGGAGGGGAGCTAGACTCGAGGCCGTGGAGAGGAGGGATCTCCCTCTTCGTCCAAGGGCTCGGGTGTGGCTACCTGCCGAACCGTCCCAGCCAGATAGAATTCTGGAGCAGTTGCGCTACTGCAACCAGAACCTTCCTACCCACAACTGGAGGGTTCTCAGGGCGCAGGAACCCGAGGGGCCACGTCGCAAGTGCTGATGCTGCTTAATGCATGGATCCTCTCTCTGAGTCAAGGGGTGTTATCTCCTATGGTATCGAGTGTGTGGTCCTCAGGGTCTACAATGCCGATGCCAGGGGGGTAACGCCTCGCCTTCAGAGGTGGTTCGGGAGGGTAAGGTGCGCGTGGAGGAGTCGGAGGCCGTTAAGACGGTGCCCAGGACAGCTAGATCGGGTAGCATCAGCTCTGTAGGCATCCCGTCTGTGGCGGGATCTGTCTGCAGTGTTGGTGTGCTATTCGATAGGGCTGAGGAGGAGAGTCTTTTAGCTTCTGAGGGGGAGGCTGCTGAGGTGGAGGAGATGAATTTGCCTGATGATGATCATCCGACAAATTAATCTTCAGCACTCGAAGGCGGCCTCCGCCAACCTCCTACTCTGCCTTGAGCAAGGCGGGGTGGATGCTGTCCTCATTCAGGAGCCGTGGCTGAGTAGTAACAGGATATCTGGATTGAGGACTGACAAATATAACACATTTGTGCATAGTACGGCAGGTAGGCCAAGATCATGTATACTGATTAGGAAGAGTATTAAAGCTTTTCTTCTCTCCAATTTCAGTGACGATGACGTAACGGCTGTATGTCTGGAGGATGGGAACAAGGGATCGCGGCTGGTCTTGGCCTACATGGCCCATGATGATACCTATGGGCCACCTCCAGAAATCATATGCAAGATTACCGCTGAGGCAAAGCGAAGAGGCATAGGTATAACAGTCGGAGCGGATGCGAACTCGCATCATTCACTGTGGGGCAGTACGGATATAAATGCAAGGGGTGAGTTACTTTTTGCTTATATTCTAAATAAAGGGCTATGTATATGTAACAAGGGTAATGACCCAACGTTTGTCACCTCAGTCAGGGAGGAGGTTTTGGATCTCACTCTTGCTTCAGGAGACCTTTTTCCCCTTATATCTGACTGGCGCGTTCTTTCAGAGCACTCCTTCTCGGATCATAGGTATATTCAGTTCTCACTTGATAAAGCTAGACCCAGTAAAATCATGTTTAGAAATCCTAGACAAACTAATTGGCCCCTGTACTGTAATAAGTTGGATGAATTTCTCGCAAGAGCACCCGTGGCGGGCTCGGATTTATCTGAGACTGCCGTTGATGCTCTGGTGTCCGCTGAAAACCGTAAGTGGAAAGCGAAAACCACCCTGGTGGACGGTGGAAGTAGGCGACCTTAGGGCTTCCAGTAGGCGCCTATTCAACAAGGCCAGAAAGAGTAAATTACCTTCTGACTGGGAGCTCTACAAGGTCGGGTTGGGTATTTTCAAATCTGAGATTAGGAAGGCCAAACGGGACTCCTGGAAAGTTTTCTGCGAAAGCGTGGAGGGTTGCAATGAGTCTGCGAGATTCCGGAAGATACTCTGCGGGAATCGTGCTCCCTTGGGGTACTTGAAGAATGTAGATGGCAGCTGGGCAATGAGTAGCGAGGAATCTCTCCAACTTCTCATGGACGCTCACTTCCCTGACGTCCCTGTTTCACAGGACCGCGGCGCCTCATTGTCCACAAATGTGGACGTGGGGGTCGGCCAGCCATCTCTTTGGATGAAAGCCAACTTGTATGGGCCATTAAATCTTTTAAGCCTTACAAGTCACCCGGACCTGATGGCATAACTCCTGTGCAACTGCAGAGATCTCTGGGGATTTCTTGCAGCTGGCGGGCTCCGATCTACGCCAACTGTTTGAGGTTGGGCTATATCCCCACTTCCTAGAATATGGTCAAGGTTACATTTATTCTAAAGGCGGGGAGGTGCTCTCATGTTTCCCCCAAGGATTTCAGGCCAATCAGTCTTTCTTCGTTTCTTTTGAAAACGCTGGAGCGCCTGATTGACCTACACATTCGTAGCAGCATTCCTAGGGAGCGTTTTTCGGCATCGCAACATGCTTACTGCAAAGGTAGATCAACTGAAACGGCGCTTCACTCCGTTATAAAACTAATAGAAGGGTCTTTCCAGCACAAAGAGTACAACAGATTACTATGTGGCAGGATTGTCGTGGCCGAGTGGGAAGGTTCTGGGGCTCAGAGAAGGGTGAGAAGGAGTACGCCGCAAGGTGGTGTTCTTTCTCCACTTCTCTGGGTCATAGTAGTCAATGGGCTGCTCCAGGCCCTCGAGCACAGGGGCTGTCAAGTGATAGCCTATGCTGATGATCTAGCAATCCTCGTCAGGGGTAAGTTACTTAGTACCATAAGGGATGTTCTGCAAGGGTACCTGGGTATTGTGACCGAGTGGTCCGAATCCTGTGGACTGGCTGTCAACCCGAGTAAAACGGAACTAGTTCTGTTTACAAGAAGGTATAAGATTGATGGGTTTGTACTACCCTCCATTGGGGGAGTACCATTGGTGCTTTCCGAAAAGGTTAAGTACCGAGCGGTTATTCTGGACAGGAAGCTGTCATGGAAGCCTAATGTAGAGGACAGGGCCAGGAAAGCTTCGGTCGCGTTGTATTGTTGCAGAGGGGACATTGGCAAACGATGGGGTCTCTCTCCAAGGGTGGTATATTGGTTGTACGAGATGGTGGTAAAACCTATTATGTTTTATGGGGTACTGGTCTGGTGGAGCGCACTGGACACGGCTTCCGTCGCGAAAAAAATGGTCACTGTGCAGCGAATGGCCATGGTTGGGATCAGTGGGGCCATGCGCACCACTCCTACCCTGGCATTGAATGTCATGCTCAATCTGCAACCAGTGGACATTGTAGGAAAATTAGGTGCGGCTCGAGCTGCAATTAGGCTCCGAGATGCTGGATATAAGCTTGTTCAGTTTGGTCACTCCAACAAACTATCCAGGTTTGAATTCATCCCAAACAGAACAGATTACTGTGCGCCAACCTCTACACCCGCTAAGGGTTTTTCGACTTATATACCCGAAAGGGACGAGTGGTCAGCCGGAGAACCTTTCTCGGAGGAAGGGCAGGTGAACCTGTTTACGGATGGGTCAAAGCTGGATGGATGTGTGGGGGGGGGATGTTTTCTGTCAGGAGCTTGGAATCAGTAGGAAATTTAGACTGCCTGACCACTGTAGCGTTTTCCAAGCAGAAATTGCCGCTATCAAGGATGCGGTGGACGGAATGCTGTCTAGCGCATTCGCCGTCAAGGGGTTCAACATCTACTCCGATAGTCAAGCTGCAATTAGGGCGTTGAGCGCAAGCAACGTTCGATCAAGGACGGTTAGCGACTGTCTGGAATCGCTTGCGGTTGCGTCCAACTACTTCAAAATACAAATTATTTGGGTGCCAGGCCATAGTGACATTCCCGGCAATTGCCATGGGCATCACTTGGCCAGGGAGGGCACTCTTGAAATGGAAATGGGTGCCTTCGGAACACTTGGTATTCCCTTGCCACCTGTGGTCTGCTTTTGGGTAGATGGGCTTCAGATCAGTTAAGAAAGCGCTGGGCTGATACCACCTCTTGTAAGGTGTCGAAGTCCTCCTGGCCAGTGGTTGACTCCAGGCGATCGGCGGAACTACTCAGGTTCTCCAAGGCACACCTTTCCATCATGATTGGGGTGTTGACGTGGCACTGTCCGATGGGAGTCCATGCGGTGCGCTTAAACATTGCTGAAAATCCGAACTGCGTGAGCTGCATGGAGGATGACGAGGTGGAATCATCAGATCAATTCATGCTCAACTGTCCCGCGTTTGCCAGGACTAGGCGCAGGTTTCTCGGGTCGGACGTACATAGGTCTCCGGAGGACGTATCGAAGATCAATGTGTGCCTTATCCGGAGTTATATTGTCGCTACGCAGCGATTTGAGAGGTAAATTTGTATATGATTTAGTGTCACCGTTTAGAATGTGGTATCACAACGGACCATACAAGTGTCCAAGTAAGTGGCCCTCTCAGTTGGGCTGCTACCACCCTACCTAACCTAACCTAACCTACACTTACGAAAATTTAGCATATTTACAGTTTTTAAGTCCTTTATTGAAACAGGTTCAAATTGTTAATAAGCTTTATGAGAGCAACTCTGTAGATCCTCTAAAGATATTTACCGACCTAAGATATCTACTTGCAAGCCTCACTAGTTACTTACCATTCAGGAACCTTTGCTCCGTTATCTTCACTGCTGCCGGGCCGCAACCAGAAGAAAATGTTTGGGTGGTTTTTAATTTTTTCTTTTCAGTATTTTCCTAGCACAACTATTTTCAAAATTATTTTATAGCGCCAGTCAGGAGTATTATATTGATTTTCTTTTTAACAAAGGTGAAAAAAAAATTACTGTAATTTTTTCAGCTTTTTAAATTAAAGTTTAGGTTTTACAGACTTTACCTCATATCTATATTAGACTGGGCCAAAAATAAAAAAATTCGCTTTTTTCAAAAATTATATTGATTTTCTTTTTAAGAAAGGTGAAAAAAATTACTGTAATTTTTTCAGATTTTTAAATTAAAGTCTCGAGGTCTGTCATTGCTAGTTTAGTTTTTACAGACCTTGCCTCATATTTGGTATGAAAACGACAAACCATTGTTGTAAAACACCATTTACCTGAACATATTTTTGAAGGAAATTGAATTCCCTACAAAAGCTGCCTAGACTGAAATTTTCTCAGACTGGCCGTTTTATATTATTCTAGCCTCAAATATTGGCATGTTTTTTGAATTGCCCGATTTTGGTTTGAAAATTTGCGAAACATGAAAAAATCAACTTCGGATAAAGCTAAATACATTTTCTTAAGGGAAATTGGCTGCTGAGTCCGAATTCGATATCAGAATTCAACAAGGGGCCCGAAGTTCGGCCCTAACCTTGCAAAAACGTCCAATATTATTTTGTGATGGTTTTGTTAGGTTGGAGAAGAACTGCGACCTGTTAGGATAATTCTGATCACGGATTTGGATTTAGCTCGCCAAAATACATGAGAAGTCATGTATTGAGTTCACAGATCCGTCACCTTTTTGTTTTTTTTTGTTTTTGCGCCATTTGAAAACTGTAAGACTACACCTTCGCAGAGGAAGCATATATTGAGCAAAAATATGTTTGAACGTAAATGAGAAATTTATATTTTTGGTTATAATATTCATCATATAATAATAATTAACCATGTAGAATATCCATAAACAAAATTTAGTAAAAAAATTGGTTAAAACACACAAAAAAACAAGTAAGGAAAGCTGTCTTCGGCTGTGCCGAAGGTTAAATACCTTTCATGAATAAGCGTCACGATTTTCACGGTTTGATCCCCAGTACAGCCTGTATGAATTTAACTTTAGCTCATACCGAAATTATCGGAGCTATCGATTATATGGGGACGATGTGTTATATTGGTCCAATCTCATTCATTTTTAGCATCGACATTCCACATTCTAAAATAGCATTATTTACGAAATTTCACGTTCCTACCGATATAATTACAGAAGTTATCTACCAAAATCCGTTTATCGGAACAATCGATTGTATGGGGGCTATGTGAAATATTTATCCCATTTCAATGATTTTCAACATCGATATTTTACATATAAAAATAGCGATGCTTCCAAAATTTCGCGTTCCTATGTGTTTAATTACAGGACTTATAGCCCAAAATCCGCTTATCGGAATAATCGATTGTATGGGAGCTATGTGAAATATTTATGCCATCTCAATGATTTTCAACATCGATTTTTCGCATATAAAAATAGCGATACTTCCAAAATTTCAGGTTCCTACCTATATAATTACAGGAGTTATCTACCAAAATCCGTTTATCGGAACAATCGATTGTATGGGGGCTATGTGAAATATTTATCCAATCTCGATGATTTTCAACATCGATATTTCACATATAAAAATAGCAATACGTCCAAAATTTCACGTTCCTACGTGTTTAATTACAGGAGTTATAGCCCAAAATCCGTTTATCGGAATAATCGATTGTATGGGAGCTATGTGAAATATTTATCCCATCTGTATGAGTTTCAACATCGATATTTCACATATAAAAATAGCAACACTTACAAAATTTCACGTTCCTACGTGTTTAATTACAGGAGTTATAGCCCAAAATCCGCTTATCGGAATAATCGATTGTATGGGAGCTATGTGAAATATTTATGCCATCGCAATGATTTTCAACATCGATATTTCGCATATAAAAATAGCGATACTTCCAAAATTTCACGTTCCTACCTATATAATTACAGGAGTTATCTACCAAAATCCGTTTATCGGAACAATCGATTGTATGGGGGCTATGTGAAATATTTATCCAATCTCGATGATTTTCAACATCGATATTTCACATATAAAAAAAAAAATACGTCCAAAATTTCACGTTCCTACGTGTTTAATTACAGGAGCTATAGCCCAAAATCCGTTTATCGGAATAATCGATTGTATGGGAGCTATGTGAAATATTTATCCCATCTCTATGAATTTCAACATCGATATTTCACATATAAAAAGAGCAATATTTACAAAATTTCACGTTCCTACGTGTTTAATTACAGGAGTTATAGCCCAAAATCCGTTTATCGGAATAATCGGTTGTATGGGAGCTATATGTTATATTGGTCCGATCTTGCTGGTTCCGACAAATGATTCCTATATTGGAAAATTGTGGCCGCATACCAAATTTCAGCCAAATATCTCAAAAACTGAGGGACTAGTTTGCGTTCAAACAGACAGACAGACAGACAGACAGACAGACAGACAGACGGACAGACGGACAGACGGACAGACGGACAGACGGACATGGCTAAATCAACTCATCTCGTCATCCTGATCATTTCGGTATACTTATTGATGGGTCTATCTCTTCTTCTTCTCATATTTACAAACATCGGACCAAAGTTATAATACCATTTCATGTTCATGAAAGGTATAAAAAGACGGAAATATGAATTTTTTTAATTTAATACTAATAAAGTTTTGAAAAAGTAACTTTACAAAAAAAAGTTGTTTAACCTTTCTTGTAGACCACTCAATTTCCTTTAAGAATCTGTATCTATCTTTCTTGTACATGGATATTTGCATTTTTGACAATTTTTCAAAGAAAAAATGGGAAATCGAAAAAACATGCTAATTTTTGAGGCTAGAATACCAGAAAACGGCTAGTGTGAGAAAATTTTGGGCAATGCAAATTTTGTAGGGAATCCGATTTCCTTCAAAATATGTTCGGGTAAACGATGGTTTGGTTTGTCGTTTTTATACCAAATATGAGGTAAAGTCTGTAAAATCTAAACTAGCGATGATAGACCCTAGACTTTAATTTAAAAATCTGAAAAATTTACGATAACCTTTTTTCAACTTTCTTAAAATGAAAATCAATATGTTTTTGAAAAAAACGAAATTTTTTATTTTTGGCCCAGTCAAATCTTATATATATAAAAATTTTGCCATTTTTCGCTTTTGTAATGAACTTTACGGAAAATGGCTGAACCGATTTTAACCAAACTTTGCCACATTGAAGAGACACATGTGGAGAAGGTTTATAACTAAAAAAGGGGGTTATCAGAAAAGGGGGCGTGGCACCTCCCATACAAACTAAATTTTTCAAGCAGAATATCTATGAAAGGGTTCAAGGTAGGGACCTGAAAATTGGTATATATATTGGTATAGGGGGTTATCAGACCTATATGATGTCAAAAGCATTCTCACACATAAAAAGGGGGGTTATCAGAAATGGGGGCGGGGCACCTCCTATACAAACTAAATTTTTCAAGCAGAATATTTGTGAAAGGGTTCAAGGTAGAGACCTGAAAATTGGTATAGACCCATATGATATCAAAAGCATTCTCATACATAAAAATAGGGGTTATCTGAAAAGGGGGCGTGGCACCTCCCATACAAACTAAATTGTTCAAGCAGAATATCTGTGAAATGTTTCAAGGTAGGGACCTATATATTGGTATAGAACTATATGATATCATAGGCATTCTCACACATAAAAAAGGGGGGTATCAGACAAGGGGCGTGGCACCTCCCATTCAAACAAAAATTTTCAAGCAGAATATCTGTGAAAGGGTACAGGGTAGGGACCTGAAAATTGGTACAGACCTATATGATATCAAAGGCATTCCCACACAAAAAAAGTGGGTTATCAGTAAAGGGGGCGTGGCACCTCCCATACAAACTAAATTTTTAAAGCAGAATATCTGTGAAAGGGTTCAGGGTAGGGACCTGAAAATTGGTACAGACCTATATGATATCAAAAGCATTCTCACACATAAAACAGGGGGTTATCAGAAAAGGGGGCGTCGCGCCTCCCATACAAACTAATTTTTCAAGCAGAATATCTGTGAAAGGGTTCAAGGTAGGGACCTGAAAATTGTTACAGACCTATATGATATCAAAGGCATTCTCACACATAAAAAAAGAGGGTTATTAGAAAAGGGGCGTGGCACCTCCCATACAAAATTAAATTTTCAAGCAGAATATCTGTGAAAGGGTCTAAGGTAAGGACCTGGAAATCGCTATAGAGCTATAGGATATCAAAACTGTAAGTAAGGGTTATGTGAAAAGGGGGCGGGGCCCCCTCCACACAAACTTAATTTCTTGAGGTTGAATGTCTCTAAATGGGGTTAAGGTAGATGGCTGAAAATTAGGATAGAGATGAAAATAAAACCAAAAATGTTGCGTATCAGAAGGCTTTAGAATAAGTTGTTAGTTTACAATAATTAGAGTAATATAGTAATATAATGGCCGAACATGAATTAAATGATAAAATAAGAAAAAAAAAAACAAAGAACAACTTTCATTTTTCTTTTTCTTTCACCCAGCGAAGCGGCTGAGGGTCCGCTAGTTTGGTATAAAAACGACAAACCATTGTTGTAAAACACCATTTACCTGAAGATATTTTTGAAGGAAATCGAATTGCCTACAAAATTTGCATTGGCCAAAATTTTCTCAGACTAGCCTTTTTCTAGTATTCTAGCTTTAGAAATTAGCATGTTTTTTCGATTTCCCATTTTTTCTTTCAAAAATTGTCTTAAACTTACTTAAAATAGCCTTTAACCGCCTAGGCGATTTTGGCCGTCTAACCTGTTTCGCCAGTCGGCTCTTTGTTGAGCCAACTGGTGCCAATTGGAGACACCGCGTGTTCTCAGATCTGCCTCCACTTGATCCTGCCATCGGAGAGGTGGCCTCCCTCTTCCTCTACTTCCACCGGCGGGTGCCGATAAGAATACTTTCGTTCATGCACCATATAGCAGGGTACGATAAGTGAAATAGAGTGTTGTTTTTGTTCGTCGAGAGAGGACTTTACTTCTCAATTGCATACTCAGCCCAAAGTAGCTTTTGTTTGCAAGAGTTATACTTCGATGGATTTCCAGGCTTACATTGTTGTTGGTATTAATGCTGCTTCCCAGGTATACAAAGTCCCTTACTATCTCGAAATGATTGCTGCCAATAGTGGCGTGGTTGCCAAGACGCGAATGCGCTGACTCTATGCATGATGCCAGCAGGTACTTCGTTTTACCTTCGTTCACCACCAAACCCATTTTTCCCGCTTGTTTTGGAGTACGCAGAAGTTACGCCGCGGTTGTTGAGGCCAATGATGTCGATGTCGTCGGCATACGCCAACAGTTGTACGCTCTTGTAATATATTGTTCCAGCGCGATTAAGTTCTGCAGCTTGAATTATTTTCTCCAACATCAAATTAAAGAAATCGCACGATAGGGGGTCGCCCTGCCTGAAACCTTGCTTAGTTTCGAACGGCTCGGAGAGGTCCTTCCCAATTCTGACCGAGCTGGTGGTGTTGCTCATCGTCATTTTGCACATCCGTATAAGTTTTGCTGGGAAACCAAAATCAAACATAGCAGCATATAGGCAACTCCTTTTCGTGCTTTCGAAGGCGGCTTTAAAATCAACAAAGAGATGGTGTGTGTCGATCCTTTTCTTACGGGTTTTTGCAAGATTTGGCGTATTGTAAAAATCTGGTCGATGGTAGATTTACCAGGTCTGAAGCCACACTGATAAGGACCAATCAGTCGGTTTACGTCTTTCGCACAATACGCTTGGGACCTTATATGCGATATTCAAAAGGCTGATTCCACGATAGTTGGCGCAGTTTGCGGGATCACCCTTCTTATGGATTGGGCAGAGAACACTTAGATTCCAATCTTCAGGCATGCATTCCTCCGACCATATTCTGCACAAGAGCTGGTGCATGCACCTTACCAGCTCCTCGCCGCCGCATTTGAATAGCTCAGCGGGCAGGCCATCAGCACCCGCCGCTTTATTGTTTTTTAGCCGTAATATAGCTATTCGCACCTCGTTATAGTCGGGTTGTGGAACTTCGATTCCATCGCCTTCGATTTTGGGGTCGGGTTCGTCCTCTTCTCTGGATTGTTGCTCTGTTCCTCCGTTTAGAAGGGCAGAGAAGTGATCCCTCCATAACCTTAGTACTCTCTGAACATCTGCCACCAGGTTGCCGTTGTCATTTTTACAGGAGGTTTAAAAACCTTTCGTCATTCGTCGGGTTTTTTGATAAAATTTTCCGACGTTGCTTCTGCTGGCTAGCATTTCAAGCTCTTCGATTTCACGCTTTTCCGCTGTTATGGAGTTGACGTTTTCCGATTTTCATGCAATCGAAATTTTTGCAAACATGTCATGAAAACTAGTTTTCACATATACATTTTTATATCTTAGGGGTGGTTTAAACCCCTAAATCCACCCCCTGGCTGCGTCCCTGTCTGCTGCCATTATTAATTTCTGGTCCTCATTTCCATTACACTTTTGAGGATGTTATGAAAACAAAAATTCGCGATGTACACACCGAAAAAATGATAAGAGAAAATTGCGGCAATGTTTACCAAGCAATATTGACACTTTAACAGATATAGGTACCTAAATTTTTTTTTTTGCTTGAATGGGAAGTCGTGGGTTCCACTGTAGAATTTTGGGCACTAGTTCGGTAGTATAAAAATGCTTTAGGGGAAAATCCGTTTGCTGCTCTTGCTAAATTTGTGTTTCAGTTTTTAATCTTGACTCTCAGTAATGCCGAGGTGGAGCGAATTTTTAGCACAATGAATAACTTAAAAACAAAGCAGCGTAATAGATTTACCGAAAAAATGCTAAATGCAATTTTGTATGTAAGATATGGACTCAAAAGGGGGAAAAAGTGCAAAAGGCAATGCATTCGCAGAGTATATGAACCGGCGTTTCATCGTCCAGTTCGCAAGACCGACAAATTGTTGTATCTGACAGATTCAGTTTACTCAGGTGATAACGTAGACGGCAATGTCCCGTATACCCAGTGAGGGTTCTTAGATTTATGAGCCTGGGCGATGCCCTTTGCGATGGTTCTATAAAGAGTTTGGCCTGCCTTAAGAAATAACGTCGATCTGTTTTTTGAATATTAAGGTATAAAAAGGTTTGAAAATAACAGGCATAAAACGATAATAATAAATTTCTCCGCACTTATCATGTATTAGAAAACGCGCTAAAAATCTCTTAATATAATATAAAACCACTTTGGCATTTAATATGTGAGCTCTGTTAATAACATAATATGCTTTTTAATCCTAAAATATCATCGGTGAGCTTCAGACACATATCCTTGTTGATGGTTTTAAATGATAAAATTGCTAGAATGTTTGCCCAGCGCCATAAGAGTTCGACAATGCGTCCCCAGGGCGCACTAAACCGCTATATACACATTATAAAATGGACCAAGGTTTGCGGGGGATGCGTGAGCATCTACCAAAATTTACATACACATGTGTAATGTCATAGGTACGTTAGTAAATAATTGGTATGCTTGTCAGTGTGCTGGTGTGAAGGACATAAATGTGAATCTCAATATTTTAAGTTGACAAAACCATGAATGTTTAATTGCAAAAGTTATATTGGAGAGAGAAAGCTTATTTTCCGGTTTTGATCCAAACTGGTTTACCATAGTATAGGTACATGCACCCATCAAACAAAAACGTTATAAGGAAATTCACAACAGATAAGAACATAGTTCTCCAATCATTCTCTAGACGAACTTGATGTTTAAAAACTACACTGGCAGCCAGCTCGAGAACACTGCCGTCCATGACAAGAAGGCAGTAAACGCAATTGCGTTTACTGCCTTCTTACTAAGGACGGCAGAACAGGGGTATTTACGGCATGTGATATTTCAAAATGTTTAGTAGCCGTAAAGTCGTAGGGTCAAAGTTAGAGTTGCTGAAAGTTACGAAAGCTACATGGCAACAGCTTAGTTTACTACATAAAACGTTAGAGATTATAGAACAGGTTTAGTTACATATTCTTCAAAAGTCGGTATCTTAATTCAAAGTTTGCTGGGTATTCATCCATCAAACATGAAATTTTATCCATCAGGGTTGTCGTTTGGATATAATTGTATACATTTATTTACCTACATTTAAATTAGTTAGAAGCAGTATGAAAAAATATAAAATTTATAGTCGGTGTTTATGCAAAACAACATAACGGGCAAATGCAAAACCATATAAGGAACAGTTGGGTCAAAAATTCATTAGTAACAAAAAAAGTCGGGGTTTGTGCAATAGAATGTAAAAAAACGACATTTGAATTTGACCCACCACATAGTGGCTCGTACAAAAGTTAAACAGTTTTTTGTCTCTCCTGTAAAATTTGAGTGATTGCATTTACGTGGTTTTGCATTTGTTCGTTTCGTTGTTTTGCATAAACACCGACGATATACAATTCAGCAGGTCCTGTCCATTCTAAAGCTTACCATATACATAGATATGTTTGCGAGGTTTGTGCCAAATGCCGACAGGGCGGCCCCTGCAGGAAATGCGATGGAAGGGACAAGGAAAGACGACCATCGGACCTTGTGACGTATACTACAGTGGCCAGACACGCAGCAAATCGCGTGGTGGGAAGAGACTTCGCCACCAAGTACTGGCGTTCACCCCTGTGGACGAGCGTCTCGCTGAGATGCGCATAAGGGCGAGGTTTTTCAACATAACATTTGTCTGCTCCTATGCGCCGACTGAGGAGAAGGACGACGCAGAGAAGGACTCCTTCTACGATAAACTTGAACAAACCTATGATCGCTGCCCCCAACATGATATCAAAATCGTGTTAGGCGAATTTAATGCAAAGGTGGGCAAGGAAGGAGTCTTTGGTCCTACAGCTGCAAAATTTAGTCTCCACGATATAACATCCCCCAACGGCACTAAGGTGATCGACTTTGCCGCTGCTCGCAATATGGTCATCAGTAGTACCAGGTTCCAGCATAAGCCTATACACCAAGCCACCTGGCTGTCCCCTGATCAAAGAACAAGAAACCAGATTGATCATGTCATGATCGACGGCAGACACAGCTCCACCGTTCTGGACGTGCGCACCCTACGTGGTCCCAATATCGACTCGGACCATTATCTTGTTGCAGCCAAGTACGCACACGCCTCTGTGCAGAGAAAAAAGAACGCAAAGAAGCGGAATAGAGAGTAGCATCTCTCACTCATTGCTACCGCCGCTGAGGACACTATAAGGCTCCAGCGAGCCCGAAAGAACAATTGGTACGATGAGGATAAAAAGGACGTTGCCTACAGCGAGACTTTGCGAATGGGCGCAACCCGCAGTGTATGGCAACGCTATCGTGGGACAAAGAAGGAAAAGAGACGCCTTTTTAGAAAAAAAGAAACGTGAGGCAGAAAGGCGTGAGTGTGAGGGGCTTGAGATGCTGACTGACAGGAATGATACCCGAAAATTCTACGAAAAGATTCGGCGGATGACGGAAGGTTTTAAGACCGGGGCAACTTCCTGTAAGGACAAAAATGGCGACCTGGTAACCGACGTACAGAGTGTTCTTAAATTATGAAGGGAGCACTTCTCCTCACTGCTAAATTTCGAGGGAGACGTCGAACCCGATACCCCAATCCCTGTCGATGAAAAATTCGACCCACCACCTGACTATGATGAAGTGAGGATAGCTATATCCCAGCTCAAAAACAACAAAGCGCCTGGAAAAGACGGACTACCCGCCGAGCTGTTCAAACACGGAGGCGAAGAGCTGGTAAAAAGCATGCATCAGCTCTTATGCAGGATATGGTCAGACGAGTGCATGCCCCCGGATTGGAATTTAAGTGTGCTCTGCCCAATCCACAAGAAAGGCGATCCCGCTAACCGCACCAACTACCGCGGAACCAGTCTTCTTAATATCGCATATAAGGTTCTTTCTAGCGTATTGTGTGAAAGACTGAAACCCATAGTAGACAAACTGATTGCACCTTATCAGTGTGGCTTTAGACCTGGTAAGTCTACCATCGACCAGAATTTCACGATACGCCAAATCCTGGAGAAGACCCATGATAAAATAATCGACACACTCCACCTCTTTGTCGATTTTAAAGCCGCTTTTGACAGCGCAAAAAGGAGTAGCCAGTATACCGCCATGGCTGAATTTGACTTCCCTACAAAGCTTATACGGCTTTGCCAAGTGACGTTGAGCAATACCAACAGCTCCGTCAGAATCGGGAAGGGCCTCTCTGAGCCATTTGAAACCAAACGAGGCTTCAGACAGGGCGACTCTCTTTCGTGCGATTTCTTCAACGTGATGCTGGAAGAAGATAATTCGGGCAGCAGAGCTAAACCGCAATGGTACAATATTTTACAAGAGTGTGCAATTGCTGGCGTATGCTGATGATATTGATATCATTGGCCTTAACAACCGCGCCGTAAGCGCTGCCTTATCTGGACTGGATAAGGAAGCGAAAAAAGTGGGTCTTGCGGTGAACGAGGACAAGACGAAGTATCTGCTGTCATCAAAGAAAGAATCGGGCACCTGCGCCTTGGCAGCCAAGTCACCGTTGATAGCTACAAGTTTGAAACGGTGAGGGACTTCGTCTATTTGGGAACCAAAATTAACACCGAAAACAATATCAGTCTAGAAATCCAACGGAGAATCACTCTTGCCAACAAGTGTTACTTTGGACTAAGTAGGCAATTGAGAGGTAAAGTCCTCTCTCGACAAACAAAGAACACGCTCTATAAGTCCCTCATCATACCAGTCCTGATGTACGGCTCAGAATTATGGACAGTGTCAACAGAAGAAGAGATGGCCCTTGGAGTATTTGAGAGAAAAGTTCTCCGGAAGATTTATGGTCCTTCCCGTGATGCCAACGGTGAGTATCGAAGGAAATTTAACGATGAGCTGTACGAGCTTTACGCAGACGTGACCATAGTTCAGCGTCGACTTTTCCATCGTCAGGGATTGGGGTATCGGGTTCAACGTCTCCCTCGCAATTTAGGAGTGAGGAGAAGTGCTCCCTCCATAATTTAAGTACATTCTGTACGACGGTTACCAGGTCGCCATTATTGTCCTTACAGGAACTTGCCCCGGTCTTTAAACTTTCCGTCATCCGCCGGATCTTTTCATAGAATTTGCGGACATCGTTTCTGTCAGCCAGCATCTCAAGCTCCTCACACTCACGCCTTTCGGCCTCACGTTTCTTTTTTCTGAAAAGGCGTTTCTCTTCCTTCTTCGCCTCACGATAGCGTTGACATACACTGCGGGTTGCGCCTAAGTCTATCATCGGCCAGAATTTCACGATACGCCAAATCCTGGAGAAGACCCATGATAAAATAATCGATACACACCACCTCTTTGCCGATTTTAAAACCGCTTTTGACAGCGGAAAAAGGATTTGCCTGTATACCGCCATGGCTGAATTTGACTTCCCTGCAAAGCTTATACGGCTTTGCCAAATGACGTTGAGCAATACCAACAGCTCCGTCAGAATCGGGAAGGACCTCTCTGAGCCATTTGAAACCAAACGAGGCTTCAACAGGGCGACTCCCCTTCGTGCGATTTCTTCAACCTGATGCTGGAGAAGATAATTCGAGCAGCAGAGCTAAACACCAAGGGTACAATCCTTTACAAGAGCGTGAAATTGCTGGCGTATGCTGATGATATTGATATCATTGGCTTTAACAACCGCGCCGTAAGCGCTGGACTGGATAAGGAAGCGAAAAAAGTGGGTCTTGCGGTGAACGAGGTCAAGACGAAGTATCTGCTGTCATCAAAGAAAGAATCGGCACACCTGCGCCTTGGCAGCCATGTCACTGTTGATAGTTACAAATTTGAAACTGTGAGGGACTTCGTCTATTTGGGAACCAGAATTAACACTGAAAACAATATCAGTCTAGAAATCCAACGGAGAATCACTCTTGCCAACAAGTGTTACTTTGGACTAAGTAGGCAATTGAGAAGTAAAGTCCTCTCTCAACAAACAAAGATCACGCTCCATAAGTCCCTCATCATACCAGTCCTGATGTACGGCTCAGAATCATGGACAGTGTCAAGAAAAGATGAAATGGCCCTTGGAGTATTTAAGAGAAAAGTTCTCCGGAAGATTTATGGTCCTTCCAGTGATGCCAACGGCGACTATCGAAGGAAATTTAACGTTGAGCTGTACGAGCTTTACGCAGACCTGGCCATAGTCCAGCGGATTAAAGCCCAAAGGCTCCGCTGGTTAGGACATGTTATGCGAATGGACAAAGAAGCTCCAGCACAGAAGGTTTTCCTATCGACACCCGAATTCGGCAGCAGAGGAAGGGGGAGGCCTCGATTGAGATGGAAACAACAAGTGGAGGATGACTTGAACTCCCTTGGGGTTTCCAATTGGCGCCAGTTATCGCTAAAAAGGAATGACTGGCGTGCTTTGATACGAAACGGCCAAAATCGCCTAGGTGGTTTAGCGTCAATAAATAACGCAAGCCAAGATTATATTAGAAAGTGCCATACGGTCTTTCTTCACTAAAACAAAACCGGGTCAGGTTTGAAACCTTTTAGAAAATGGTTTCGGCTATCAGCAGTGGCCGGCAGCCCTCCGATTGTATTTTTTTTTAAGTAAAAAATCATCTGCTGAGCAAATGCCCTTCCGAGTCGATATAAAACATGTACATAGATTCACCAATTCGTAGAATACAAATTAGAAGCAGCACACCTCAAACTGATAGAGAAGCTCGATCTTAATGTCCTTGAAGGTTTATTCGGCCTTCATTATAAGCCTGCCAACCAGGGTGAAAACAAAATCAAAAATTAGTGATGTGCAATACAAAAAATGACTGTGTAATCATCGAAATACCAATGCATAGTTCCATAATTATCGACACGAATGCTAAATAATGCGAAAAGTTTCAGAAAGATAGTGAAACTTCGACAAAAAAGTGGCTCACTTCACAAAATTCAAATCAGAAGTTAAATATTCATTTTGGATACAGAAATTTGGTAGGTGGCAACTCTGGTAGACATGTGTGGGTTGATATTAGTACAATTTGTGTATTGTAGGAATCGACGTGACATTACAAAGATATATACCAGCATGCCTATTCGAAAGGATTGAGCCTGCCATTTTCCATTTCGAATCAATGCGTTAAATTGTAATTAAATTTATGAGGGTTTAAAGCTTGCCTCCCTAATAAACATTAATCGAGCATAGGGGTTGCAAAAAAAACTTGCATATGAGTCATTCCATGCCAAATCGACAAATTTTTTACCTGACCTCCTTCGATTTCGCTAAAAATTTGCTATCTTTTTCTACCCCCCGAAAGACATTTTTCAGAATTTTTTCAAATTTTTTTCCCCAAATCAAAAAAAGTTATGAATATTTAAAAAAAAAACGTTTTTTTTTAATTGAAATTGAAAAGCCCAGATATATACATTTTTTCGAAAAAAAATATCCAACCCTTTTTTTATTTTTATTTTTTTTAAACTTGGTTCATTTATATCACAAGATGTGCCGACAATCTCTCTTAAATTTTTTTTTTGATTGAAAAAAAAATTTTCAACTTTGGCTCATTTTTTACAACTTTTTAATGAAATTTTTTTTTCAATAAAGAAAATAGAAGCAATTGTCGGCTCATCTTGTTATTAGACGGGCTTATTGCAGAATTAGTTGGAGTTTAAAAAAAAAAAAATAAAAATAAAAAAAGGGTCGGACTTTTTTTTCGAAAAAAAATGTATACATCTGGACTTTTAAAATTTTTTTTATTTTTTTTGTCCGAAAACTACATTTAAAAACAAAAATTTTTTTGAAAAAGTTACAGCATTTAAAAAAAACGTTTTTTCTTAAATATTCATAACTTTTTTTGATTTGGAGAAAAAAAATGTCTTTCGGGGTCAGGGAAAAAATTTGTCGGTTTGCATGGAATGACCCATATGTAGATAAGTATTATGTGCATGTATACTCATCCTCATATGTACGCACATTTGAAATTACAGAATTCAAGTCAAGAGTGGGTATTTTCAACCTTCGTTTGTAAATAACTTCTTTTTTTCTGTATAATTTAGCTGGTTTCCAGCCTTGTACTTGCCAAAGGGTTCCGGTAACAGTGGCAAATGCGTTTCAAAATTCGCTCTCATCCTGGCCAATTTCGCTGCCAAAAACGGAAATAAAAAATGAGTCTCCAAGTAAAGATTAGTGAAATTACTCCTGCAGTTTTGTCTTGCATATCACACTGCACCAAACATCCATATTTGATATTAGGTATACTTGAGCAAGTGGATTGTTAATGTTGGTCCTAATTTCATTTGATAGTTATGTGCACTTTTCGTTATTGTTACTAAAAATGCAAGCCTGCAGAGTATGCATCTTTTCTAAAAATTTTGGCACACATCGTTCTGCTCTTTCGACTACATAAACAACCATTTTGAAGATGCGTCTATAAAATATACCCGTTAAAACTTACTTTAGAACGGTAAAATTTTCTACCCTACCCTTCAAATATGCCTAATAGAAATCCCCTGAATTATGTGTCAAAAATTTATGCAAACAAGCGAAATTTCTGCGAATTTTCATCATATTGTTGAACTTTTTCGAGTACGTAGTTTTCTAGCCATGGCCGCTCTTTCCAAAGGGGGGGTCATTTATAAATACTAGAGTTCGCCCAGTGGTTGAAATTCAACCACAAAACCTTACTTTATTTTACTACCTTTTTGCTATTTCTTAAATTTTCCTTCTTTTCCATATTTTGTATATTTTTGGTTTCTGTACATTCCAATTCATTTTGCCTTTTCCTCCCTCTTTACACCATTCAGTAATATAGTTTCAATGTTGACAATTATTTATTCTTCTTATATTAGTTCGTCTTCATACGTATTTCTTTCTTTTCCTTTCCTTTGCTAACATTTGCTTTTATTTCCTTTCCTTTCCTCTCCTTTCATCTCAATTTATTTCTTTTGCTTTTCTTTTCTTCCCTTCTCTTTTCTTTCCTTTTCTATTCTTCCCTCTCCGTTCTTTTCCTTTTTTCTTCTTTCATTTCATTTTATTTCCCTTCTATCTTTCTTTCTTTCTTTTTTTTTGTTCTTTTCTTTTATTTTCATTTCTTTTCGTTTCTTCTATTTTCTTACCTGACCTTTCTTTCCATTTCCATTACATTCCTTTTTCCTTTTATATTCTTTTTCTTTTCTTTCCTTTAGTTTCCTTTCATTTTATTCATTTTTTTTTTTCATTTCATTTCTTTTCTTTTATTTTTTTCTTACCTTTTTTTCATTCACTTTTTTCCTTAGATTTCTTTTCCTGTCATTTCGTTTCCTTACCTTTCCTTTCCTACCGTTTCCTTACTTTCTTTTTTTTCCTTTCGTAACTCCTTTAGTTTTCTTTCGTTTCAATTCATTTCCTTTACTTATTTTTTTAGCTTTTCATTACCTCTCTTTCCTTTATTTTTCTTTATTTTTATTTTCTTTTATTTTCCATACCTTCCTCCTCGCTAACTTTTCTTTCCTTTCTTTTTCTCTTCTTTCCTTTCTTTGTCTTTCTCTATTTGCTTCTCTTTTCCACTCCTTTACCAACATTACATTTCCTTTCTACCCTTCCTTTTTTCTTTTCCATTCCTTTCCTTTCCTTACCTTTATTTGCCTTTGATTTTTCTCTACTTTTTTCCGTTCCTTACCTTAACTCTGTGGTCATAAGCAATAACAGCCTAAGTCGACTTAAGAAATTAGACCAGTTGAAATTTTTGCTAGCGATTTTGAATAGCAACATTGAGACATTTTTCAAGACTTTCATTGGTCTTTTTTTACATTCTTTACAAACAATTAAATCCAATACGTTTGCCTTAGTTATAAAACAGTTTTGTTACAAAAATTTGCCAGCAAAAATTTCTACTAACTAAAAATGTCAACTAACTTAGGCTGTTATTGCTTATGACCACAGAACTTACCTTTATTTTCCTTTTATCCACTCCTTTCCTTCCCATTCTTTCCTTTCTTTTATATTTTATTTATTTCATTTTGTTTTATTTTTATTTATTTTATATTATTTCCTTTCCTTTCTTTTCCAACAAATTTCTTTTTTTACTTTCAATCACTTTTCTATTTCTTATTTTAATTTTTTTTAATTTTATCAATTTTCCATTTTATTTTATTTCACTAAGCCTAGCCACGAAGGGCCATGTGCATGATCTAGCTCATTTATGTTTTTTTTTTTCAAAACATCATGTCTGAGCAAACATTTGCTTCTATGAATACCCACTCACAGATTTTCTTCACTCATTAAAGTTGACGGGCTTGCTCATGTTTATTATTGCTGCCAACAAAACAACTAACACTCGAACTCTCCAAACTGCAATGAAAGCAAACACAACAATGCAAGTGGTCATACCTACATACACACATAACAGGGGCTCTATAAAGTGAATGCGTGTTTAGCACTTGCAGTGGTGTGAATTTCAAATCATATTATAATTAATACCTTTCGATACATATCAATATATCTTAGAATTGTGGTTATTGCAAAAAAGGGAGAAAACTGTCAAGCATTGCGCATTTATATATAATATATAAAAGATTTGCCAAATCTATGTATATATAAATACGCCACATGAAAAACTGTAGAAACCTCCTGTGAGCGAACCGTTTGCACAGTAAAAAATGAAGGTTTACTTTTAATACCAGTTGCTATTGAAATTAAGCCTTTTTGGAATTAAATTTGAGTTTTAATACTAAATAGTATTAATTTGAGACTCTGAAAAATTTTTAATTCCAAATAGTTTTAAAATAATACCAAAATAATACTAAATCGCTCTCTCTATAGCGCTCTCTCTGATTATAATGTTTTAAGTACTTTTGTTTTAAAAACAAAGCCGGAAAAGTATTAAATTAATTACTTTTTATCATTAAATTAAGTCCGGTGGTTTGTTCTTCAGAGCACGCGGTTCGTCGCTATCATTTATAGATGACTTGATAGTAGACATCTCCGTTCAGCATTCAATAAATTGTGAGTTCAACTCTCGGCGAAGGCAATATAATAAAACTGGTATATTTTTTTTTTTTGCCTGAGAGAATCTTCGACTGAATTCCTCGCTCTCTTAATTAGATGGTATGAATTTAATACTTTTCGGCGTTGTTATATATCGTTACCTTAATTCACAAAGGCCCTAATTGACACACTTTTCGAAAATGACTTTTTCACATATTTAACTATGATATAGTAAAATACACACTCACTACAAATTTTAAGTAGTTACGAGCAGTAACAACGGAGATATTCCAAATTTACAAAGCTATCTTTGCATGCGTTCAATGTAAACATTTTTTTGTTTTTTGCCTCTCCTGTAAAAAATTTTTTATGTCAGTTAGGGCCTTTGTGAATTAAGGTGACGATATACACCAAAATGGTATTAAAGTTAGACTTTTCTTTTTACTGTGTGACCGATTTGAATGAAATATGCACCGATGGAAAAGAAATTGAAAAAACTGAGGTATAGGCGGTATATTTTCAGGGGCGTCCCCGAAATTTAAGGATGGGGGTACGGGGCTAGCGACTCCACGGGCCCCTAAAGATTTTAGTGGTCCAATTTTCGATCACAATACCCATAACGCTAATCAGCTGTTCCAACCAAACTTATGGAAATAAATGTAATCGATTATACTTGCCATAACATTAGCGTTATGAGTATGTCATTAGAGATAACGAAGTATAATTAAGTCTTAAAATACGCTTCTAACGACATTTAATCTGTACAGACAGAAAGATAGACAGACAGACAGACAAAAATTCTAAAAACGGTTGATTTAGTCTCTATTGGCTTAGTAATGATTAGGACTGAATTTTTTTTTTTTTTGAATATCAGCAATATACAAATATCAATATGTTAAAAGTTACAAAAAAAATCGCCAAAAATAAATTTTTTCCTAGATCTTGGCAATATTATGCTTAGAAAAAATAGAAAGTTCTTGATTTTTACAACTACGCATAAAAAAAAAACATTTTTAAAATCCAATTTCAAAAATCGTAAAAATTCCACAAAAATTCGACTTTGGCCAGCTATAGTTCAGCGATGGTTTGGCCCACCCCTACTAATTATACGTCGTTAGAAGCATATTTTAATTCCTTTCTTTCCGAACGAGGTTTCTCTTGCGTCCATCGCTTTTGTAACATTGGCGAAAAGTATTTGAATGAAGTTATACCTTAAAAAACACAAAAATACCAATATCTCGAAAACCTGTCCATACAAAAAATTTAGAAAATAGGTTCACAGCTCAGCATATCAGTGCCAATTCACCCATATGCATGAACTCCTTTGCTGTAAACCGGTGTTATTAATTGGACTTTTAAAAATTAATAAAAACTTCGAGATCTCTGGTATTGTAGGAACTCTAGAAAATGCTTGTTGTTGATTTCTTAAAGTTCAGTTTCATTCCGTAAGGGTCGGGCAACGCCCTCCCCCCCTTGCCCGCCTGCGTACGCCCTTTTTTGTAGCGCAATAGATTTTCGTACAACAATTCCTTAAAACATTTTGCTGATTTTTTGGACTAAAACTTAATAGGCTACAAAGTTAAAATGCATATTTCAAACAATTTTAAGGAAAAGGTTAATAATTTTGATGAAATTCATCATATTTTTCGTAAATTTTTGAAATATGAGCTATTGTTTATTATTGGATCCTAAGCCACATTTGAATATAAAATCTGTTTAAATTGCAAAAAATAAGTATAAGAACGGGTGTATGTATATATGCAATACATCGACTGCTTTCGCTAAAATGTTATTTTCGCTTTAATCTCCCTGCACCGAAACCTCAAACTAGTCAGAAAACTACTAGTATAGAACTAAAATTTTCTGTCAGAACTCATACTAGTCAGAAAATATCCATTTCATACTAGTATACAACTAGAATTTTCTGGCTGAATTTAAATTAGTCAGGAAATATCCATTTCATACTAGTATACAACTAGAATTTTCTGTCAGAACTCATACTAGTCAGGAAATATCCATTCCATACTAGTATACAACTAGAATTTTCTGGCTGAACCCATACTAGTCAGGAAATATCCATTCCATACTGGTATACAACTAGATTTTTCTGGATGAAATTATACCAGTTAAAAAATACAAAATTCATTGTTGTTGTTGTAACGAAGTGTAGCCCTGCCCAGCGTGTACTTTTCCTTAACCTAAATTGTCATCAATTTCTTCTAACGGGAGTCCTAGGAAACTTGCAGTTTCAACAGGGTTGGACCAGAGGGAGATGGGTGTTAGAAGAGTGGGCTCCGAAGAGCAGATAAATAAATGGTTGGTATTATGGGGTGACGAGCCGCATGCCGGACATTCATTCGGCACGTCAAGGTCTAGTCTGGATAAGTAGGAGTTTAACCTGCTACAGTATCCAGAGCGTAATTGAGCCAGAGTGACCCTTGTCTCTCGAGGAAGATGACGCTGCTCAGCCGCGACGCGAGGTGGTTTGGCGTGCAAAACGGCGTTCAGTGGACAGAGCGAGACATAAGACGCAACGGACGTGTCATGGATGTGCTTCAGGGCCTGCGTATGTACCTTTGGATCAAACGGCGAAAGTGTGAGGTGCCGGATCTCATCAAAATGCTCACGTAGATGTGCCCTTACGGTCCTAGGAGGTGGCTCATACTCAAGCAGTAGTCAGTTGGGATGTTGTGGTTTGCAACAGTTCAACAGGTACTGCTTGTTTAGCATTTCATTGTGCTCCAAAACTGGGAGCATTTCCACCTCATGATGTAAATGATGTTTTGGAGACATAATGACGCATCCCGTGGCGGTTCTGAGTGCGGTATTTTGGCAGGCCTGCAGTCTTTTCCAATGAACCTCAGCAAGCCCCGGCGACCATATCGGCGACGCGTAATTCAGGATCGGCCGACCAATTGCTTTATAGGTTGCCAGCAACGTTTCTTTGTCTTTACCCCAAGTGCTGCCGGCTAGCGACTTGAGAATTTTGTTGCGGCTTTGTAGCTTAGAGACAATTGCGGTTGAATGAGCAGCGAATTTGTGCATGGGGTCGAAAGTTACCCCTAAGATTTTGGGGTGAGAGACAGTAGGTAATTTTTGATCGCCTACGTAGATTTCTAACTCCATGCCAACTTGCGCCGTCCAGGTCGTGAATAGTGTCGCCGAGGACTTCGTTGGCGACAATGTCAGGCTCCGGGCAGTGAAAAACTCAACAAGAGAGGGGAGATAACCATTGATCCTGGAGCATAGCTCATCAACGGAAGTGCCAGAAGCCAGGATCGTACAATCGTCTGCGTAAGAGACAATCGAGACTCCATCTGGTGGGGAAGGAAGCCTCGAAATATAAAGATTAAACAGAAGCGGGGAAAGGACACCACCCTGCGGTACCCCTTGTTTAATCTTTCTCGGTTTTGATTTTTTGTTTCTGAAAACTACAGACGATTGACGACCACTCAGATAATTGGCGGACCAACGCTTAAGACAGGGGGGGAGCGATGAATCTTCCAAATCGGATACCAGTTGTCCATGATTTACTGTGTCAAAAGCTTGAGACAGGTCAAGAGCAACTAGAACCGTCCTGTGATGAGGGCTTTTCTGGTTGAGTCCGTCAGTTATCTGAGTGTTAATGGCATTTAGAGCAGATGTTGTGCTCCGTATTTTTCTAAAGCCATGTTGGTGCTCGGCTAACCTCAACTTTGATGTGTAAAGAGGAAGTAATACCGCCTCCAATGTCTTCACTACTGGCGAGAGGAGCGATATCGGACGATAAGACTCCCCTACGTTAGCTGGTTTGCCAGGCTTTAGTAGTGGGACCACGACTGCCTGTTTCCATTTTTCAGGTATGACAGAAGTGGCCAGGGACAAATTGAAGACGGTAGTGAGGTATTTTACTCCCTCTTCGCCGATGTGTTTTAAATGCACCATGGCTATGTCGTCAGGGCCCATAGCTTTAGAGTTTTTGGCTTTCCTGATGGCCACTCGAACCTCTGTAGCGGTGATGGAAACGGGGGCATTGTTTTTGTGTTTATGCGCGCACACCTGAAGATCCTACGTCTGTCCCTGTCCTGTGCAGGGTGTGGTACAAACTGTCGGCAAAAGGCCGTTGCACTTTTCTTCGGGTCACTAAACGTCATATCACCAAAGGTGATGTCTACGTTTTTTGGTGGGCCCGTCGAATTTGACAGGGATTTGACTGTGGACCATAATTTTCCAACACCGGTAGAGAGGTTACAAGACCTCAGATGCTCCTCCCATTTGGCATGTTTGTGTTCATCTAACAACCGTCTGATTTCCGCGTTGAGACCACTGATCTGTGGGTTTGCGGGATCGATGCTACGTATATGGTCACGTTCATTGGCCAGGGCTGCAGCTTCAGTTGGGAAGTTTGGCCGTATATTTTGTATTCTCCCAGCTGGTATAAAAAGGGCTGCAGCTCTATTTATGACCTTACGTATTTCCTTTTCACCTTGGCGTACGTCAGTCGGTATGGGAAGAGCACCAAAGGAGCTCTCAGTAAACTCAGTAAAGCCAACCCAGTCAGCCCTCCTGAAGTTTACATAGGATCCCTTCTCAGAGGTGGTGAAATCCGGGGCACGATCAGCGGACAGGATGATTGGCAGGTGATCTGATGCCAAAGCCACCATTGGGCGCCAGTTTATGCAGTTTATTAGACCCGGACTAACAATTGTTATGTCCGGGGAGCTACTGCAATTTACTGCCATCCTCGTGGGGGCGTCCGTGTTCACCGCGCAGAATGTGGAAGCGTCAATTTGCTCGGCTATTTCCCGTCCTCTGCCGTCAGCAGAATGGCGTGAATGCCACATGTCATGGTGTGCATTAAAATCGCCCATAATGACACGGTTATCGCCCCGTAGGAAATCGCTTAAATCAGGGCGATAACTTCTGGGACAACAGGTGACGGGAGGTATGTAGATGTTTATCAGCTCGAGATCAACACCTCCAGCTGAAATGACAATACCCTGTCGCTCTAAGGGTATGACCTCTTGGTCGGTGTTGAATGCAAATTCCCTATACCGCACGGTTTGGTGGATGATGAACGCAAGACCACCCCCACCGTCCGTACGATCATGCCGGAGAATGTGGTAGCCACCACTCGCTCTGAGATCCGAGTGGGTGCCAAGTTTAGTCTCCTGGATTGCAGCAATTTTGATGGAGTTTTGCTGCATAAACTTGGTGATCTCCACAATCTTGCCAGTTATACCATTGCAGTTTAATTGCATTATTTTGAAATGCGGGGGAGAGGCAATGGTCACTCTGGGAGTCAGGGACTGGTGCGCTCGCCGTGGAGGTAATATGCTAGTCCGTGATCGTCGTCGCAGTCCTGAAGGCGACAAATTCCGCTCGTTGGGAAACGAGGTAGAATTTGTCGGCAATGTGGGCTGCACAGCTCGACAACACGGCGCAACATACGCATCAGTCCATAGATTTCTGTTTGCGAGCCCTGAGCATATGCGCAGGTGACATTGGCCAAGGCAGATATTGCACTTGACCGATGGCACTCTGGACGCATATATTCTGTGCCGACAAACAGTGCACATAGTGTGAGGGACCAGGAGCTGATGGCCTTGATTCACACTTGTGCCGGTACCGGAAGAAGTAGAGGGGAGGAGAATATTTTGGGGCGGGAGTTGTAGCTCAGCAGTGCTCACAACATCTATAGATGTGCTACGTAGGGAGTAGCTATGAGCTGCTGTGTGAGGTGTTAGCGCGCTAGGGCGCGAGCTACAACTGGGAACACACAATGTTTGCTGAGCAATAGATATATTGCGAAGGGGAGGCGATAGCGCTACGCCGGAGCGTCGCGAGCCACGGGACGTTCTAAGACGTGAACAGCAAGGCGCCACGAAGGTTTTAAAAAACTAAGAGGCCGGTGTGTTTTTGGATCTAGTCCGGAGCAACTAGACTTGTGTAGCCAACCTTTACAAGATGTGCATTGCACCGAATGCGAACATCTGGTATAAATTTTCTTCCGGCACACGCAGCAGAACCATTCTGTTGGACTAGGGTTTAGCTCAACGCCAGACCGGAACAACAGAATAGGGAGCAGCCCTGCTGCAAGGGATAAAAATTTTAGGGGGAGGAATCGTGACACGTTAGACAGGGTCACTTCGGGTGTACTGCTCTTGGCCAGGCTGTAATAAAAAAATACAGCCTGGGTCGTTTCGGTACGAAGGGTACTGCGCAAGCACATGTACCTTTCTCGCAGAACCGGCAGTACGTAGAAACGTACAAAATTCATTCGTTTCGTTTACTTCTTTTTTCTCTAATAATTCACAGATGCTTTTTCGTGAAAGGGTAAATACAAATAGTCGCTGCTTTCTTAAGAATAAACATGAAAATAAAGGCAAATGATAAAATAAAGGGTAAATCATGAAAATTCTGGTTGAAATCATACTAGTCCCGGTTCAATGCTTTTTAGACTAGTATGGGACTAGCATATTTCATACTAGTCCTTTTTGGACTAGTATGCGGACGAGTTCATTGTTTGCAAATTATACTAGTCCAGGTTGAACTAGTATGGGACTGGTATTTTACAACTAGTATAATTCTAGTATATCATGACTAGTAGATGACTGGTATATTCTGGTCGAAATCTGACAATTGACATTTCGTAGGACATCAACACGTAAAAAATACCAGTTGCTTATATGGAAAAAAGACAGAACACTGACTAGTTGGGCCCGGTGCACCAACTAGTTATAAAGTAGTTTTCAACTAGTTGCTTTCGCTGCAGGGCTGTAATCTAATTTGAGCTAATTTTGTATACGTGGTATTCGTTCAATGGCAGAAAGGGCGTTAAGATGATGGCCCAATGCACGCGTGCTTTGCTGGCATTGCTTCGAGAAATGTAGCATCATCGCGAATAACGTTCTAAGTGTAATTTTTTTCAATACCGGTATTATTGCATATAACATTTTGTATTGCTCTCTTGCATTGTCCATATAACAAATTTTCTAAAATTTTACACACCAAAACTGTTAAAATGCATTTAAAAATAGTAGGGCAATTTAAAGTTACATCAATGATTTTGCATAGAAGGGTCGAAAGTGATTCGTAAGGCACTTGAAGATCATAAGGGCGGTGTAAAACTGATAATATGAAAAATATAAAAGTGAAAGTTAAGGGAACAAATAAGAAAAATAAATTGAACCCGAATTGTCCCACGATTACTTTATGGTAACGCAAGATTCCATGTGGTAATGCAACATTTCCACGTATTATGTCGTAACTAAATAACAAATTACCAAATTAAAAACAGTGTTACATGCGAAACATTTGCAGTTTTTCAAAAAGGTAAGATTGTTGGTATTCTGACCCCAACTAGCAAAGCTATCGCATGTGAGAAAGACATTTTGCGCAGGTGCTAGGTTATCTTGCATTGTCTTTAATCCAAATATCCGATCAATTCTTTCTCAAACACTTTACAGTTGCCATCGAAACGGCTCCTTCTTACTTACTTACTTAAAATAGCTCTTTGTTAAGGCAACTGGCGCCAATTGGAGACACCGCGTGTTCCCAGATCTGCCTCCACTTGGTCCTGCCATCGGAGTGGTGGCCTCCCTCTTCTTCTACTTCCACCGGCGGGTGCCGATAAGAATACTTTCTGGGCCGGAGCGTATTCGTTCATTCGCACCACGTGTCCTAGCCAGTGAAGCCGCTGGGTTTTAATTCACTGAACTATGTCGACGTCTGCGTAAAGCTCATACAACTCATCATTATATCTTCTTCGGTACTCGCCGTCGCCAACTTTTAGGGGTCCATAAATCTTTCGAAGAATTTTTCTCTCGAATACTCCCAAAGCCGCCTCGTCATATGCTGTCAGTGTCCATGCTTCTGCACCATATAGCAGGACGGGTACGATAAGTAACTTATAGAGTGTTGTTTTTGTTCGTCGAGAGGGGACTTTACTTCTCAATTGCCTACTCAGCCCAAAGTAGCATTTATTTGCAAGAGTTATCCTTCGATGGATTTCCAGGCTTACATTGTTGTTGGTATTAATGCTGCTTACCAGGTACAAAGTCCCTTACTATCTCGAATCTATTGCTGCCAACACTGGCGTGGTTGCCAAGACGCGAGTGCGCTGACTCTTTGCTTAATGCCAGCAGGTACTTCGCTTCTTTTTCTAATTTGGAGTACGCAGAAGTTACGGCGCGGTTGTTGAGGCCAATGATGTCGATGTCGTCGGCATACGCCAACAGTTGTACGCTCTTGTAATATATTGTTCCAGCGCGATTAAGTTCTCCAACGTCAAATTAAAGAAATCGCACGATAGGGAGTCCCCCTGCCTGAAACCTCGTTTGTTTTCGAACGGCTGGGAGAGGTCCTTCCCGATTCTGAAGGAGCTGGTGGTGTTGCTCAGCGTCATTTTGCACAGCCGGGAAACCAAAATCAAACATAGCGGCATATAGGCAGCTCTTTTTCGTGGTGTCAAAGGCGGCTGTACAGCCTTACCTAATATAAACGCGCGCGTCCGTTTACCGCACGTATATGCACGACTTTTTTCCTTGTAACCGAAATAAATGTAGGTGCGTTTGTATATTTGCCTGTCTACAAACGTAAAATCGAAATGTCACGCAGAAGAAAAAATGGAAATCAATGTCACGCAGAACAAAAATTGGAATACAAGTTGTATGTGCATGAGACAAATTTGACAGAAAACTAACGGCGCGCGTTTATATTAGGTTAGGCTGTTAAAATCAACAAAGAGATGGTGTGTGTCGATCCTTTTCTCACCGGGTTTTTCCAAGGTTTGGCGTATTGTAAAAATCTGGTCGATGTTAGATTTACCAGGTCTGAAGCCACACTGATAAGGTCCAATCAGTCGGTTTACGTCAGGCTTCAGTCTTTCGCACAATACGCTTCATAGGACCTTATATGCGATACTCAAAAGGATAATTCCACGCGGGATCACCCTTATTATGGATTGGGCTATTTCAGGTAAGTAAGTAAGAAGATTCCAATCTTCAGGCATGCATTCATCCGACCATATTCTGCACAAGAGCTGGTGCATGCACCTTACCAGCTTCTCGCCGCCGCATTTGAATAGCTTAGCGGGCAGGCCATCAGCACCCGCCGCTTTATTGTTTTTTAACCGTAATATAGCTATTCGCACCTCGTTATAGTCGGGTTGTGGAACGTCGATTCCATCGTCTTCGATTGTGGGGTCGGGTTCGTCCTCTTCTCTGGATTGTTGCTCTGTTCCTCCATTTAGAAGGGCAGAGAAGTGATCCCTCCATAACCTTAGTACTTTTTGAACATCTGCCACCAGGTCGCCGTGGTCACTTTTACAGGAGTTTTCCCCGGGTTCAAAACCTTCTGCTATTCGTCGAATTGTTTGATACAATTTTCGGGTGTTGCTTCTACTGGCTAGCATTTCAAGCTCTTCGATTTCACGCTTTTCCGCTTCCCTCTTCATCTCAAGGTAGTGTTCACACACGCTCCTTGTTGTTGTTGTTGTTGTTGTTGTTGTTGTAACGAGGTGTAGCCCTGCCTAAATGTCAGATAGGGTCACCCCGAGTGTATTTCTCTTGACCGGGCCGATATAAGAAAACGGTCCGGGTCGTTTCGGCACGATGGGTACAGCACAAGCACTGGTACCGTTCTCGTAGAACCCGCAATACGAGAAACTAGCCGTGTAGGCCATGTAGGTCATTTAGCGTTACCCAGGGTGCACCAACGGGGAGGCGACCTACACTTACACCCCCACACACACGCTCCTCGTTGCATTCGCTTTTAACCTTGCCTTATAGGCGTCGTCCTTTATTTTCACTGCGTCTTTGCACTCTCTATCGTCGTACCAGCTGTTTTTTTGCACTTGACGGAATCCAATTACTTCCTCGGCTGCGGTACGAAGTGCTCCGGAGATATGTTTCCACTGCTCATGCACTCCGCTGGGTTGAATTGTGCTCTCAGAGAGCAGGTATGCGAGACGTTCTGCGAAAACATTGGCTGCCTGTTGTGACTACAGTTTTTCGACGTCGCACGTACGTCCATAGCCATGTTGCTTAATGGTTTTTTATGCTTGAACCTGGTGCATTTTTCGTGCACCGGCGAAGTCAATCAGTCTGAATCCATTTGGCGAAGTCTCATCATGGAGGTTGAACTTTCCGACAGTGGGCCAAATACACCCTCTTTGCCCACCCTGGCGTTAAAGTCGCCATGACTTTCTAAGAAATCAATTCATTTTCTGCAAGATTTCTCTTTGAAAACATTAATAAGTCAAATCTTTTTGTTAGGAACCCTAAGATCATCTTATTAACACATGCAATTAAGCGGAAATCAGTTAATAAGTCATATCTTCTTGTTCGGAACCCTAAGATCATCTTATTAAAAAGAACCCTAAGAAATCAATTCATTTTCTGCAAGATTTCTGTTTGAAAACATTAATAAGTCAAATCTTCTTGTTAGGAACCCTAAGAAATCAATTCGTTTTCTGCAAGATTTCTCTTTGAAAACATTAATAAGTCAAATCTTCTTGTTAGGAACCCTAAGATCATCTTATTAATACATACAATTATGCGGAAATCAGTTAATAAGTCAAATCTTCTTGTTAGGAACCCTAAGAAATCGGTTTGTTTTTTGCAAGATTTCCCTTTGTAAACATTAATAAGATTTTCTCTTCAAATTTAAAAAGAACTTCTTCTTGAAGAAAATCTATAGAGATATCATATGACTTTTGTTCTATTTTATTAGGCATTGTTGGCTCAGTGCCCGTTTAGAAAAATTCCTTTTCTAAATAATTTTTGATGTTACTTTTGCCGGGCATCGAACCGCCATGACTTGGTCTGAAAGGCCGAACACTTAACCGCTACACCACGGACGTTAAAAATAGGCGGTTAAAAATTTCGGTAATACAATTGTGCGTTTACGATGTTACAGGTAACAGTAAGACTGCTAATAACTAGTAGCTATAACCTCCCTTTCACACACTTATTTCTACCGTTGCTTCAACCGCTTTGCACATGCAGAAAATAGTGTTGATATAAAAGCGGCAAGGTCAAAGGCATATTTGATTTGCCCATCCTCCATCTTTTTTTGTATATTTGTGTGTCTGAATTATCCAAGGCGACATTGTCTGCTCATTTGGCAAGATGAAAAAATATGCGGCATATTTGAATCACGCTTCATCACGGAATTTTGATACATATCGTCAGGGAAAAATATGTGCCTGCAAATGTTAGTTTATTTTACTTGCAATATCATTTATCATGTCGTCGCCCTTTTTAAGAGAAGAACGAATCTGCTAAAATATAAAAATGCTGTGAAAGAAAGTTTAAAAGTTGATTGTTCATAAAAACCAGTACCTGCATACATATATCTGTGGTCCTAAGCAATAACAGCCTAAGTCGACTTAAGAAATTAGACCAGTTGAAATTTTTGCTGGCGAATTTTTGTAACAAAACTGTTTTATAACTAAGGCAAACGTATTGGATTTAATTGTTTGTAAAGAAAGTAAAAAAAGACCAATGAAAGTCTTGAAAAATGTCTCGATGTTGCTATTCAAAATCACCAGCAAAAATTTCAACTGGTCTAATTTCTTAAGTCGACTTAGGCTGTTATTGCTTTTGACCACAGATATTTCGGATGATTGAGGTTACTTAGGTGGCAAAATGTTTTGGTTTCCTTGTACGCATGGTACTCGGTATTTTTGTAAATATAGAACATAGTTGGTTAATGCAGTGAGTTCACTAACCCCAAATCCGAAAATTGTGACATTCGTGCTTTTGGTAAAAGGGTGACGATGTCTCAGGTCTCGTTAAAAAAATATAAAAATGGCAAAACATATTATCTGAATTTCGAAAAACAGATAGAAAGAGGTAATTCTCCTCTCTTTGGTTTTATAAAGCAAATCGATTCAATTCGAAAGATTTCTAATCACAACGTCGTATTTAGAATCTGCATTTTGTGTGCCTATATTCCATGTCAGGCTACTAGAATCAACATATTTGTTTAAGAATCATGTATGATTTATTATTTGTTATTATTATTTTTTATAATCGAGTTGTTGGCCTGCACAGAGCCAACAATGCCTAATAAAATAGAACAAAAGTCATATGATATCTCTATAGATTTTCTTCAAGAAGAAGTTCTTTTTAAATTTGAAGAGAAATTCTTATTAATGTTTACAAAGGGAAATCTTGCAAAAAAACAAACCGATTTCTTAGGGTTCCTAACAAGAAGATTTTACTTATTAACTGATTTCCGCATAATTGTATGTATTAATAAGATGATCTTAGGGTTCCTAACAAGAAGATTTGACTTATTAATGTTTTCAAAGAGAAATCTTGCAGAAAATGAATTGATTTCTTAGGGTTCTTTTTAATAAGATGATCTTAGGGTTCCTAACAAGAAGATATGATTTATTAACTGATTTCCGCATAATTGTATGTGTTAATAAGATGATCTTAGGGTTCCTAACAAGAAGATTTGACTTATTAATGTTTTCAAAGGGAAATCTTGCAGAAAATGAATTGATTTCTTAGGGTTCCTAACAAGAAGATTCAACTTATTAATGTTTTCAAAATGAAATCACATATTATTGAGAAGATCTTCTTTTTAATATTTCAAATAAGAAAAAATAAAAATTATATTTCAGAGTTTCTACATTGTCTTCGATAACTTCAGATTATCAGTTACGATTCAGTTTTAGATTTCTCTTGTATTGCCTTTACCTTCTTATGTTGCCTTTTTATAATTATAAGCTTTTATTTAGTTTCACCTGACGGCTGTCTGTAATCAAATCTTGCAAGCTAAATTTGATACACTTCCCGGTATCCGATTGATCTGAAATATTAATAAAATTAGGAATGTGATATATACTGGAAGATTTAATAATTTAGGTGTAAAAGGTGTAAAGGTAATAATAAAGGCGTGTTAAATTTCGATAGCAAGAAAATAAGGTCCTGAATGTTCTTAATTATACCATCAAATAGAAAAGAAGGTCCTAAATGTTCTTAATAATACCATCAAAATTTTACACGCTTTTATTATTAATAAAATTAGGAATGTGATATATACTGGAAGATTTAATAATTTAGGTGTAAAGTTTTAATGTTAGAAATATATAATTATGTACAATATGGAATTATTTTGTGGCAGACGAAGAATCCAAATTATCTTTAAAGGTTACAATGAACTTATGAAGTGTTATATTCCTTTACAGTCAATTTATTTTTTACTTTTTAGTTAATTTTATAAACCAATAAAAAAAGCTTATTTTTAAAAAAAGTTTTTTTTCTTTAATTTTATTATATTTCCTTCAAGCCATCTCACCGCACTCTTCCTTACATTGCCTTCCACACTTGCCTTATTGCCTCCACCGCGAATCGAACTAACCACATATTGAATGCTGAACACAGGTGCTTACCATCGAGCCATCGGGAACTTCTGCTTCCGAGCGTATAATTGTTCTACATGATGTCTGCTGATGATGATGCAAGATTTCCCTTTGAAAACATTAATAAGTCAAATCTTCTTGTTAGGAACCCTAAGATCATCTTATTAATAAGATCCCTAAGAAATCTTTTCGTTTTCTGCAAGATTTCCTTTGAAAACATTAATAAGTCAAATCTTCTTGTTAGGAACCCTAAGATCATCTTATTAACACATACAATTATGCGGAAATCAGTTAATAAGTCATATCTTCTTGTTAGGAACCCTAAGATCATCTTATTAATAAGAACCCTAAGAAATCATTTCGTTTTCTGCAAGATTTCCCTTTGAAAACATTAATAAGTCAAATCTTCTTGTTAGGAACCCTAAGATCATCTTATTAACACATACAATTATGCGGAAATCAGTTAATAAGTCATATTTTCTTGTTAGGAACCCTAAGATCATCTTATTAATAAGAACCCTAAGAAATCATTTCGTTTTCTGCAAGATTTCCCTTTGAAAACATTAATAAGTCAAATCTTCTTGTTAGGAACCCTAAGATCATCTTATTAACACATACAATTATGCGGAAATCAGTTAATAAGTCATATTTTCTTGTTAGGAACCCTAAGATCATCTTATTAAAAAGAACCCTAAGAAATCAATTCATTTTCTGCAAGATTTCTCTTTGAAAACATTAATAAGTCAAATCTTCTTGTTAGGAACCCTAAGATCATCTTATTAAAATAAGAAGTTTTTCCTTTTTCATCTTTTTTTCATTTCGAAAAGATTTTCTTATTAATAACACATATAAAAAGAAATCGAAAAGAAATAAGAAGAAATTGCACTTAATAATATCAATAAGAATTTCCTCATTAAACCAAATAAATTTGCGTATAGTTTTTTTTTCGTTTCCGTCGTTTTGACTACCCCTCAGCCCAAAACCCGCTCATGAAGAAAATCTTATTAATTTTATTAGGCATTTTTGGCTCTGTGTGGAAATTCTCTAAAAAGATGGTCCAGTTTTGAGAGATCCCGATTGTAAAATAAGCTCTGAAAATTGAATGAAATTTATACCACTAATGGAATTTTTAGGATTTTTCTCAAAAACTTTAGTATGCGTAGAAAGATTTTGTTTCACCGTTTATTTGTATCGAAATTCCCCATCGACAATGAAAAAAGTTTTTTATGTAAAGCCTATAGTTCTCGAGCTAGAGCCACCTTTTCTCCATGAACAATATCAAAAACTACTATTCCGGTAAATTTAGCTACAACCAACCGTGTTTGTGTGAGTCTTATGAGTTAAGCGTACTCATTGTCACTGAGTCAATCCGTATGAAAACGTCTAATAATAGCAAAAATCGTTGCTGACTAGTCTCAGATTTCCCGCAAACTTTGGGCTACACTTCTTTAAATACATTAAATTTGTATAGCCACTGGTTTCGGACTGGTCGAATTTCAAAGTTTGAAAAGCGTCATTTTTGGCTTACCTTATTACAGCTGTAAAAATATTTCTATTAGAGACATCCTTATAGGGCTGATACATTAGCGCAAATTCCGAATTAACTCCGTTTTTGTGAATTAACTTGAGCACAATCTTCATTATAAACTCCCAAAAATTAAGAAGATTTGAGCAGATTTCCGAAACCGAAATTCCGATTTGACTGTCACCGATAAATAAACAAAAATAGCAGGAAATACTACAAAAATGACGGACTGGTGGCCAGATGTCGCCAAAAAATAAACAATTATCAGCGACATCTAGCTTTAAACCGCAAGAAATACAACCAAAACACTAGATGGCGCCGAGATGGTGGATTGTTAATCTTCAATGTTGTGTGTATCAGGGTAAAATTTGGATCTGATAAAAAAAGATTTATACGCGATAATCTTCGTGTGTGTATTTATAGCATTACATCCGATATGGCGAGTCCCTGGAATTAAAAACCTGGTACTGAAAATACGTAATTTTTATAATTTTTTCGCCAATTTTAGCTGGATCTGGCGTCTTCACAGTTTTAAGTAGCCACTCAATATTTTTCAGAAATCGAGGGAACATATCCTAGAAGAAACTAACCCATCCATCGGCCAAAAAAACTCACTCCTTATGCGTAAACTATTATCTCAAAATTTGCAAAATTTCAAAAATCATGTTTTTCAGGCTCTAAAACGAACGTGCTTCTCAAGAGGTAAAAGCACGAATTTCTCATGGACTCCAGTCCTAAGCTTTAGCTTCTAATACCTGAACATTTCGTTTTGTTATTTCTCTGCTCCTATACCAATATATTTTTTTTTTCAAAGTAAATCTTTATATATAATAAAATTAAAGAAAAAAAAACTTTTTTAAAAATAAGCTTTTATTATTGGTTTATAAAATTAACTAAAAAGTAAAAAATAAATTGACTGTAAAGGAATATAACACTTTATAAGTTCATTGTAACCTTTAAAGATAATTTGGCTTCTTCGTCTGCCACAAAATAATTCCATATTGTAAATAATTATATATTTCTAACATTAAAACTTTACACCTAAATTATTAAATCTTCCAGTATATATCACATTCCTAATTTTATTAATAATAAAAGTGTGTTAAATTTCGATAGCAAGAAAAGAAGGTCCTGAATGTTCTTAATTATACCATCAAATAGAAAAGAAGGTCCTAAATGTTCTTAATTATACCATCAAAATTTAACACCTGAATGTTCTTAATTATACCATCAAATAGAAAAGAAGGTCCTAAATGTTCCTAATTATACCATCAAAATTTAACACGCTTTTATTATAAATAAAATTAGGAATGTGATATATACTGGAAGATTTAATAAATTAGGTGTAAAGTTTTAATGTTAGAAATATATAATTATGTACAATATGGAATTATTTTGTGGCAGACGAAGAAGCCAAATTATCTTTAAAGGTTACAATGAACTTATAAAGTGTTATATTCCTTTACAGTCAATTTATTTTTTACTTTTTAGTTAATTTTATAAACCAATAATAAAAGCTTATTTTTAAAAAAGTTTTTTTTTCTTTAATTTTATTTTTTACTTTTTAGTTCGGTTTATCAACAAGAAATATACCTATAAGCTTGTGCTTAGAACATCTTTTTTCTTGAATTTATTTTAAATATAAAATATTGTTTAAATTAGTTATGCAATCTTTACTTAGTTATTTTAACATTCCTCATCCGATCCATTTCTTTTAATGCATCAACATTACACGGCTTCTTTGAAGTCAACTTTGAACAGTCAAGTTCTTCGATTCGAAGACCTTCTAAAGACTTAACACGGCTTAAAGCCACATAAGCTTCACCAGCAGCAAATAGTTTGCAGCCTAGATAAATAACCGCATTGTCTACGGTAGTTCCCTGTATTTTGTGCACAGTTGAAGCCCACGACAAGACAATCGGAAGCATTCTTCTTTCAGCTGTGCCGTGATTAAATTTAGCAGGAAATTGAACAGATTTAGGCTGTATTATGTGTAAGCCATCGGTACCAAAGTCTACGCAAATGGATGGTATATCGTTATGGTATAGATGAGCTCGTCTGTAATATGGCCATATAACTTCAGTGATGTGACCTATTGCCCCATTTACAAGTCCCTTTGCAACGTCAACGTTAGATCTCAACATAAGTTTAGCACCAACAAATATTTCTAGTTCTTTTGGAAGACCTCCTGTTTTGTTAATATCTGAGTGTATTATATTATTAGGGTGCCGTACGATATGTCGAAAAAAAAATGTCGAATTTCCAAGACCGAATTTAAAAAAATTTTAAAATACCGAAGAGATTTTTGACCGAAAAAAAAATGTCGAAAAAATGCAAATGACCGAAAAAAGGTCGAAATTTGGATGCTTAATGTAAAACTTCGGAAATTTGAGTTTAACAACGTGTTTTATGACAGTATACAATTATTTATCACTTCCTTACCTCTTACCAAGAACTTTTCAACCATTTTCCAATACAAAGCCTATTCAAATTTTCCCCTTGTTAGAGGTAACAACAGAAATATTCTCAGACATTTTCGGACTACAAACTGCACATGTAAAAATTAATATTGAGAATGACTTATGATTTGTACTTATTAAAAGCATAACACTAATCATTTGGTAATGATCATTTCGAAAAAGTTACCGTTATCTTATTGAGCTAAACTATGCTGGAGTCACCAATGGCAAAAATACATCGATGGGTCTTTGATGCAAAGTCTATGTACATTTGTTTCGCTATATATGTACATCGATGCTTCGACTTGGTTAGAAATTTTCTAATATGTGTATATTTTTCTTATTACGTGGATATTTTTGGACAAGGAAAAGATGTTGGTCCAATTTACTTTTGTTTTTGTGAGAAACCAAAATAACGTTTAAACGTTCAAAACTTCACAATTTTTATAGAAACATCGATACATCAAATATTTACGAGACTATAAAAGTCGCCAAAAATCAAAACTTTTCTGACATCTTTAAACCGGAGATTCGTTTCTGAGAGGTTGTTGTTAATTATATTGAGAAGAGCTTAATAGTTTGTGCTTGTAACTTTACCGTCAGGTTTTATATTTGCTTGCAAGAGCTATTGCAAAACACTAGAAAAATAATACTCAACATTAATATATAAGATGTAGAAACAATGTAATGAATGATGTGTTGCGCGAATTTTACACATCATTCATTACATTGTTTCTACATCTTACATTTTTTTTTGCGAAATTTTTTCATTCGACATTTTTTTTCGAGACATTTTTTTTCGACCTTTTGTGTTTTCGGCAAATTTTTTTTCGACATTTTTTTTTTTGACATTTTTAGTTTCGACTTCTTTTTTTTCGACATATCGTACCAGACCCGTTTTGTTCATTTGGAAAGGGTATGACATATGATATTAGTTGTCATTCGTATCTTTTGCCAGTTGATCACAGAGCGCTGCCACCTCTACAAATAATTTTTTAGGCAATTTTTTTTTTTTTTTGGGGATTTTTTATATAGGAAAAAACATGGTTTGTAAAGTAAAAATACTTACAAAATAGGACCCATAAAGCTGCTTTGAAATTTGTAAATGGTTCAAAAAATATCTCTGCTCAAAAATGCGCATTAGAAACCATATTTACCTAAAAATAACGTTTAAAAACCCTTTTACGTCGTACTAATGCGACAAAACCTTTCGATTTAAGTGTTGAGAGATTAAGGGCCGTTTTCGAAAAGCCGGTTAATGCTAATTGCGATTAATTTGAGAGTAACCGAAAAAATACGTCAATTAAATCCCAGTTTGCGTCAAGCGTAGATTGTGAAATCGGCCCTATGGATATATTCTTACACCTGTAAACAAAAAAAGTTCGGATATAACTTACCATCAGCAAAAGCACCAAATAACCACACTTAAAATACATTTTTTAGTATTTATGTTTTTAAATTTTTCATTTTTCTTTTCATTATATTTCCTATTCAAATATTATATTTCCTATTAAAAAATTAGTGAAAATAGCTAGCTTTGATGTGTCTGGCTGAAGATTTTGCCATGGGACGAAATCTAGAAATGATTGAAATTACTTAAGCGTAGTGTCCTACGAAACATGTGAAAAGATCCGTCATTTAAAAACAGTAAAAGTAGGACAAACAAGAGAAGGCAAATTAATAGTAAAATAAAAGTTCCCGAACCTTGAGGTGTCTGGCTGAAGTTTTTGCCATAGTATAATGTCTAAAAATGCTTGATTCTACTTAAGGATAGCATTTTACGACACATGTGTGAAGATCTGCTATTTAAAGTAGCCAAAGTTTGTCAAACCCGCTTAAACATGTGAAAGCGCAGTGAAAAGTAGTGAAATTTCCCGAGTTTTGAGGTGTCTGGCTGAAGTATTTGCCATGGGACGAAATCTAAAAATGCCTGATACTACTTGAGGATAGTATTCTACAAAAAATGGGAAAATATTGGGTAGTTAAAAGCAGCCAAAGTGGCCCAAATGCGTGAAATTGGTAAAACAGGATAAATTTTCATAGGAAAATCCGCGAACTGTGGGTGTCTGGCTGGAGCCTTGTCACTGGTACGGGTCTAACAACACTTGATACTGACGCGGGGTAGTAATCTACGTCAAATATGTGAAAATCATCCATTATAAAATAAGTGAAGTTGGGGTACTTTTTTGGCGACTTTGACCCCCATTTCTAGGCCCTTGTCATAGGTACAGCTTTGAAATTTTCACATTCTTTCTAGATTCGGGGAGGACTATCGATCGGTATTGGTTTCATCCATTATAAAATAAGTGACGCTTTTAGGCTCTGATATATCGCTCTAAACCTTGCAATTTTGCATCGTCTAAATATGCAGCTCATCTATGTATGAAAATAAATAAATGCGTTAATAGTATCTGTGCAAAAATGCAAAAACTAGACTTGCATTTTACGGGTCTGGTACGATATGTCG
Organism: Campiglossa producta; assembly: GCA_964058755.1. NCBI lineage: Eukaryota > Metazoa > Arthropoda > Insecta > Diptera > Tephritidae > Campiglossa > Campiglossa producta. The sequence continues at coordinate 65,992,194 of CAXKVI010000001.1, forward strand.
AAACTAAAAATGTCGAAAAAAAATGTCGAAAAAAAATTTGCCGAAAACACAAAAGGTCGAAAAAAAAATGTCTCGAAAAAAAATGTCGAATGAAAAATGTCGTGCGAATTTTACACATCATTCATTACATTGTTTCTACATCTTACATATTAATGTTGAGTATTATTTTTCTAGTGTTTTGAAATAGCTCTTGCAAGCAAATATAAAACCTGACGGTAAAGTTACAAGCACAAACTCTTAAGCTCTTCTCAATATAATTAACAACAACCTCTCAGAAACGAATCTCCGGTTTAAAGATGTCAGAAAAATTTTGATTTTTGGCGACTTTTATAGTCACGTAAATATATGATGTATCGATACATCGATGTTTCTATAAAAATTGTGAAATTTTGAACGTTTAAACGTTATTTCGGGTTTTCACTTGTCCAAAAAAAATAGTAAATTGGACCAACATCTTTTCCTTGTTCAAAAATATGCGCGTAATTAGAAAAATATACACATATTAGAAAACTTCTAACCAAGTCGAAGCATCGATGTACATATATAGCGAAACAAATGTACATAGACTTCGCATCAAAGACCCATCGCTTTATTTTTGCCATTGGTGACTCCAGCATAGTTTAGCTCAGTAAGATAACGGTAACTTTCTCGAAATGATCATTACCAAATGATTAGTGTTATGATTTTAATAAGTACAAATCATAAGTCATTCTCAATCTTAATTTTTACATGTGCAGTTTGTAGCCCGAAAATGTCTGAGAATATTTCTGTTGTTACCTCTAACAAAGGGAAAATGTGAATAGGCTTTGTATTGGAAAATGGTTGCAAAGTTCATGGTAAGAGGTAAGGAAGTGATAAATAATTGTATCCTGTCATAAAATACGTTGTTAAACTCAAATTTCCGAAATTTTACATTAAGCATCCAAATTTCCACCTTTTTCGGTCATTTGCATTTTTTCGACATTTTTTTTTCGGTCAAAAATCTCTTCGGTATTTTAAAATTTTTTTAAATTCGGTCTTGGAAATTCGACATTTTTTTTTCGACATATCGTACGGGACCCGTATTTTACTTACCTTCGCTTTATTTTAGAAAAATATTTTTTCTAGATACACACTACATTGTGAAATTTAATAAACTAGAGTTCGCCCAGTGGTTGAAATTCAACCACAAAACCTTATTTTATTTTCCTACCTTTTTGCTATTTCTTAAATTTTCCTTTCTTTTCCATATTTTGTATATTTTTGGTTTCTATACATTGCTATTCATTTTGCCTTTTCCTCTCTCTTTACACCATTCAGTAATATAGTTTCAATGTTGATAATTATTTATTCTTCTTAGGTCTTCTTCATACGTATTCCGTTCCTTTCCTTAGCATTCATTTGCTTTTATTTCCTTTCCTTTCCTCTCCTTTCATCTGAATTTATTTCTTTTGCTTTTCTTTCCTTCTCTTCCCTTTTATTTCCTTTCTTTATCTTCTCCGTTCTTTTCCTTTTCTTTTCTTTTCTCTTCTTTCCTTTTCTTTCCTTTTCTCTTCTTTCATTTCATTTTATTTCCCTTCTTTCTTTCTTTCTTTTCTGTTCTTCTCTGTTCTTTTCTTTTATTTTTCTTTCTTTTCGTTTCTTTTATATTCTTACCTGATCCTTCTTTCCATTTCCATTACTTTCCTTTTTTCCTTTTATTTTTTTTTTCTTTCCTTTCCTTTCGTTTTCGTTGCTTTAGTTTCCTTTCATTTTATTCATTTTTGTTTTCATTTCATTTCTTTTCTTTTATTTTTTTCTTACCTTTCTTACCTATTTTCTTTCACTTTTTTCTTAAATTTCCCTTCCTGTCATTTCGTTTCCTTACCTTTCCTTTTCTTCCTTTCCTTTCCTACCGTTTCCTTATTTTCTTTTGTTCCTTTCCGCAACTCCTTTGCTTTTCTTTTTCATTCATTCATTTCCTTAACTTATTTTTTTTAGCTTTTCATTACCTTTCTTTCCTTTATTTTTCTTTCTTTTTATTTTCATTTATTTTCCATACCTTCTTCCTCGCTACATTTTCTTTCCCTTCTTTTTCTTCTTCTTTCCTTTCTTTGTCTTTCTCCTTTTGCTTCTCTTTTCCACTGCTTTACCTACATTGCATTTCCTTTCTTCCCTACATTTTTTCTTTTCCATTCCTTTCCTTTCCCTTTGATTTTTCTGTCATATTTTCGGTTCCTTACTTTAACTTACCTTTATTTTCCTTTTATCCATCCCTTTTCTTTCCTAGTATTTTCTTAATTTAATAATTTTATTTATTTCATTTTGTTTCATTTTTATTTATTTTATATTATTCCCTTTCCTTTCATTTCCAACAAATTTTATTTTTTTACTTTCAACCACTTTTCTATTTCTGATTTTATGTTTTTTTTTTTAATTTTATCAATTTTCCATTTTATTTTATTTCACTAAGTGTAGCCACGAAGGGCCTTGTGCATGATCTACCTCATTTGTGCTTTTTTTCAAAAGCATTTGCTTCTCTGAATCCCCACGCACAGATTTTGTTTTTGTAAACACTGCTTGTACCTAAGCTCAATAAAGTTGACGCGCTGGCTCATGTTATCTTATTGCTGCCAACAAAACAACTCACCCTACTGCAACGAATGCAAACACAACAATGCAAGTGGTCATACCTACATACACCCATAACACCGGCTCTATAAAGCGAATGCGTGTATAACACTTGTAGTGGTGTGATTTTCAAATCATATTATAATAAATTTTTTTAAATTTTTGGTTTGTTGTCGCACACCCTGCTTATATACCTTAGAACTGTGGTTATTGCAAAAAAGGGAGAAAGCTGTTATGTTTGCGCATTTATATATAATAGATTATTTCAATAAACTTCAAAATTTTTTCCGTTTGAAGTTTAAATCGGTTCTTTCTTGGTATGAAAATACGGTAGCACATTTTCAAAAGGAAACGTCACTAACACGGTTTATGTCAAATGAGGGCAATGGCGCTAATTGGAGACACCGCGTGTTCTCAGATCTGCCTCCACTTGGGCCTCCCTCTTCCTCTACTTCCACCGGCGGGTGCCGATAAGAATACCTTCTGGGCCGGAGCGTCTTCGTTCATTCGCACCACGTGTCCAAGCCAGCGAAGCCGCCGGGTTTTAATTCGCTGCACTATGTCGACATCTGCGTAAAGCTCATACAGCTCATCATTATATCTTCTTCGGTACTCGCCGTCGCCATCTTTTAGGGGTCCATAAATCTTTTGAAGAATTTTTCTCTCGAATACTCCCAAAGCCGCCTCGTTAGAAGCTGTCAGTGTCCATGCTTCTGCACCATATAGCAGGACGGGTACGATTAGTGACTTATAGTGTTGTTTTTGTTCGTCGAGAGAGGACTTTACTTCTCAATTGCCTACTCAGCCCAAAGTAGCATTTGTTTGAAAGAGTTATCCTTCGATGGATTTCCCGTCTTACAATGTTGTTGGTATTAATGCTGCTTCCCAGGTATACAAAGTCCCTTACTATCTCGAAATTATTGCTGCCAACAGTGGCGTGGTTGCCAAGACGCGAATGCGCTGAGTCTTTGCATGATGCCAGCAGGTACTTCGTTTTACTTTCGTTCACCAACAAACCCATTTTTCTAATTTGGAGTACGCAGAAGTTACGGCGCGGTTGTTGAGGCCAATGATGTCGATGTCGTCGGCATAGGCCAACAGTTGTACGCTCTGTAATATATTGTTCCAGCGCGATTAAGTTCTGCAGCTTGAATTATTTTCTCCCACATCAAATTAAAGAAATCGCACGATAGGGGGCCGCTTTGCCTGAAACCTCGCTTAGTTTCGAATGGCTCGGAGAGATCCTTCCCAATTCTGACCGAGCTGGTGGTTGCTCAGCGTCATTTTGCACAGCCGTATAAGTTTTGCTGGGAAGCCAAAATCACACATAGCGGCATATAGGCAACTCCTTTTCGTGCTGTCGAAGGCGGCTTTGATATCAACAAAGAGATGGTGTGTGTCGATCCTTTTCTCACGGGGTTTTTCCAAGATTTGGCGTATTGTAAAAATCTGGTCGATGGTAGATTTACCAGGTCTTAAGCCACACTGATAAGGTCCAATCAGTCGGTTTACGTCAGACTTCAGTCTTTCGCACAATACGTTTGATAGAACCTTATATGCGATACTCAAAAGGCTGATTACACGATAGTTGGCGCAGTTTGCGGGATCACCCTTCTTATGGATTGGGCAGAGAACACTCAGATTCCAATCTTCAGGCATGCATTCATCCGACCATATTCTGCACAAGAGCTGGTGCATGCGTCTTACCAGCTCCTCGCCGCCGCATTTGAATAGCTCAGCGGGCAGGCCATCAGCACCCGCCGCTTTATTGTTTTTTAGCCGTGATATAGCTATTACATAGCTGGGGAATAATGATTAGTAATCCTAATGATTAGTAATCGGATTAGAAATTTGGTTTTGTAAAGTAATTGATTAAATTAGGATTAGATGGCTATTCTAATCGTTACTTCTTGATTAGATTAGAAGTAATCAAAAATCTAATGGCGATTAGCGACGATTATCATATCTAATCAAAACTAATAAAAAAAAAAATCAATTAGTTTTCTCGTTTAGTTTTGATTAGATGAACTATTTTGAAATATCTTTGTAAAAAAAAATTATTTATTTTTATATACTTTATTTATTCACTCAATGGTAATATCTATACTTTTTTTTTTTTGAAATGCAACTAAAATTCATTTCTTACAGACGCTCAAAAAGTGCAATCACCTTTGGAAAAAGTGCAAATGGCCAAAGTCCTTCGAAATCATTCAGAGCATTTTAGGTTCAGCTCTTGTTGTACCTGTAGTAACTAGGTGGAACTCACTATATGATGCAATCCTGAAGTTACTACAGTACAAGGAGAAATTGAATGAGCTTTCCGGTGAGCTGAATCTGTCTCCTTTTACATCAAGTGATTTTCAATATTTGGAGTCATACAAGCTGCTAATGGAGCCTATTTCCCAAACTTTGGACTTTCTCCAAGGTGAAGCCAATGTGAAATATGGTTGTATTATTCCTGCGTTATTTTCTTTGAGTAATAAACTGCTAAAATTATCAAAAAAAAAACCCGAAGTTTTGAGCTATGTTAGCTCAACAGCAGTACAATTGGAACATAAATTGAGAGAAAGGTTTAAACTGTATTTCACATTGGCTCCTGAGGTAAATATGGCATTAGCGGCAGCTGTATTGACACCAAATGTGAAAATGAAATGGTTGCGGGTTATCCAAAAAATTTCACCTGACTGTACTCATGAGCAGATCAGTAAACGGGTGATTGACGTAATAAGAACTTTCTTCCAAAATGATTCCATATGTTTTGAAACAGTCGTGCCTCAATTAGACTATGAAAGCTCTTTTTATGATTTCAATAATGAAGGTAATTTTATCAATATTTTATGATTTTTCGAACTAGAAGATGATGAAGAGGCGTTAATTCCCAAAACACCAATTTCACCAACCGGGTCAAACGATTTCAAAGAAGTGGTTAGCAATCAGCTATACGCGTATTTGAATGACCCGACGCCAGATCCAAAAATTTGAAAGAAATATGGTGCACTGAAGGAAGCGTGTCTAGCGTTCAATATCCCGCTTACGTCATCAGCGCCTGTCGAAAGGCTGTTTTCATTGGCTGGAATAGTCAATAACCCAAGACGGAATTCATTGTCTGACTTTTCTTTTGAAAAGTAAGTAGTAATGAAGTCGAATATAAACTTTTTGTGATACATATAATGTTAATGAAATTTTCAATAAAACTTCTTTAAAATTTGTTACTTTATGAATTAAAAGAAAAAGAACCACAAAAATATTTAAAAATAATTGATCTAATCAAAACTAATCGCGAAATCCAATCGATTTTTTTTTGATTACTTTTGATTAGTTTTGATTAGATATGCTAATCATCGCTAATCGCCATTAGATTTTTGATTACTTCTAATCTAATCAATTAGTAATCTAAAACATTAGGAGTAAAAAAAATCTAATTGATTAGATTCCTTTTTTTTTCTAATCGTAATGATTACTAATTCTAATCGAAGTTCCCCAGCTATGAGCTATTCGCACCTCGTTATAGTCGGGTTGTGGAACTTCGATTCCGTCGTCTTCGATTGTTGGGTCGGGTTCGTCCTCTTCTCTGGATTGTTGATCTGTTCCTCCGTTTAGAAGGACAGAGAAGTGATCCCTCCATAACCTTAGTACGCTCTGAACATCTGCCACCAGGTCGCCGTTACATTTTTACAGGAGTTTGCCCCAGGTTTAAAACCTTCCGTCATTCGTCGAGTTTGTTGATAAAATTTTCGGGCGTTGCTTCTGCTGGCTAGCACATCAAGCTCTTCGATTTCACGCTTTTCCACTTCTTTTTTCTCTGCTTTAGCATGGTCAGCACTTAGCGAGTAATCATTCGGCTTACGTCCTTGCTAGTCATGGCTTCATCCATGGGATGATACGTCGTATTATCGAAAGCGCCTGATATATAGATGAATGCACACAGGGCTATGTTTTTAGACTATATGGCCTTTTAAATTTTTTTCAGTAAGGCATATAGGGAGATTTTTTATATTTTCGCGGTGTTCTTTCCAGGTTGCCCTCTTAGATTTCCTAAGTTCTCTATTGTAAGAAGTTAGAGCATTTCTGTAGTAGACCCAGGCTCTCGTGTCTTTAGCTGCATTAAACAACCTTCTGGTTTGACATCTTAATTGTGCAAGCTTTTTGTTCCACCAAGGAACATCACGTTGTATACGTTGTTTGGCTTGGTTGTGATATCTGAGTGAAGCTATCCAGCCTCTCTCTCCAGCTCCCGCCCCGTAATTATTGGTTGGTGCAAGCAATTGCTGCCTTCCTCCATGGTAAAGCGAAATAGTTCCCACTTCGTTTTCCAAAACGGACTGATGATGAGAGAAGTGACCCATGTCGAATACAATATGTTTGTGGTCCGACATTAATTCCTCCCCCGAGACGAGCCGATTTGTGACAGCGAATGCCATGTTTTGGCTACATAGAGTAAGGTCAAGAACCTCCCCTCTAATAGCGTTAACAAAAGTGGGTTCATTACCACGATTTATGACATTGATGTTCTGACTACTAACTCCTGTTATTTATGTTAGAAAAAACTGACATTTAAAAAAACATTTTGAAAAAAACAAAATAGTTCACTTGATATATGCATGTACATAGTAGAGTGGTTCAAAATTTTTTTTTTGGAAAATCTAAAACGCTACCCCGAAATATGATTCCTTGCGACAAAAAAAGAGGCTGCTATTTTTTTGTTTTTTTTTTTTTAAAGGTGCTTTAGAGGTCGCGCTACTCGTTTTTATAAAAAAAATGAGATGCTTGCAAATTTAATTTAATTTTAACATGTTTAAGTGCAGTAAAAATTTGCGTTTTTGTGTGTTGTTATTCTGTTTTCATTGACGAATATTCCTGCAATTCAATAGCCTTCTTGGATGAGTAGAAAGGATTTAACTCCTGAAAGTATGTTTCGAAATTGAAAATGGTGCAACTAAAACGCCTACACTCACCCCATTGCGCATGGTTTTTTGGATATATTTCGCATCTAGAAGGTTTATGACATCGCTGATTATGAATAAGATGTCAGTTTTTTAAATTCAAAATGGCGGGTCCAATATGGCGGTGATTTTTTTGAAAACTAATTGGATTTTATTGAAACTTGGTACTCGGGGGTTTATGAGTTGTCTGATTACGAATCCGATATCGGTTTTTTTTTATTCAAAATGGTGGATCCAATATGGCGGTGCATTTTTGAAAACTAATTCGACTGTGTGAAACTCGTCACTGATGGATTTATGACATCGATTTATATGAACTAGTATCGCGTGTGATCGAAAATTCGACCAATAAAAACTTTAGAGGGTCGAGGGGTCGCTAGCCCCGTACCCCCATCCTTAAATTTCGGAGACGCCCCTGAAAATATACCGCCCATACCTCAGTTTTTTCAATTTTCAATGGAATATATAGCTCTGTACCAATTTCTAGGTCCCTACCTTAAACCCTTTTAGAGATATTCACGTTGAAGAAAAAAGTTTGCATGGGAGGTGCAACGCCACCCTAATATTTTGTTCTGATTTTATAACATGAATTGCGCGTGGTAATAACAAACAAACCCCCAAAGGAAGTACCGATATGATTTGGTTCAGCCGTTTTCGAGTTTTAAGCTGGAATTATTGGTGATGTTTGTCGTAACGCTGTAGTCGTATCCCTAACGCAACCCTATGCGATACATTTTTATCGATTATTGGTGCGGTAACCGTAAACAGCTGATTGACTGCAAAAACTTGTAAGCAATAAGCAAAAAGGTAATCAGCTGTTTATCGTTACCGCGGAAAGTTGGCAACTTTTGCATGTTAGATGTCGCTCGTGATGCGCAATGTGTCGTTCTCTACCTATATACCCACGTTCAACTCATCTGTCAATACATAATGCTGCGGTAAACATTGATTGTGACGCCGCTATAAAGCTGCGCGGCAAAGAGGCAATAATGTCGCAGCGACATCAATCGGCTGCTAGCAGCAACTGAAAACATAGAATCTTTTACAATAAAGCCGCGTGGTTAATAAAGTTACTTTTGGGATATTGGAATAAAGACTAAACTAAACGATAAATGGGATTTTTGAAATTAAGCTAATTTTTTTATTTACTGTTAGCGAAGCCTGAACGATGATGAAAATTTGCATTGATGTTAATAATATGGGTCTGGTACGATATGTCGAAAAAAAAGAAGTCGAAACTAAAAATGTCGAAAAAAAAATGTCGAAAAAAAATTTGCCGAAAACACAAAAGGTCGAAAAAAAAATTTCTCGAAAAAAAATGTCGAATGAAAAAATGTCAAAAAAAAAATATATATAAGATGTAGAAACAATGTAATGAATGATGTGTAAAATTCGCGCGAATTTAACACATCATTCATTACATTGTTTCTACATCTTATATGTATATTAATGTTGAGTATTATTTTTCTAGTGTTTTGCAATAGCTCTTGCAAGCAAATATAAAACCTGACGGTAAAGTTACAAGCACAAACTCTTAAGCTCTTCTCAATATAATTAACAACAACCTCTCAGAAACGAATCTCCGGTTTAAAGATGTCAGAAAAATTTTGATTTTTGGCGACTTTTATAGTCACGTAAATATATGATGTATCGATACATCGATGTTTCTATAAAAATTGTGAAATTTTGAACGTTTAAACGTTATTTCGGGTTTTCACTTGTCCAAAAAAAATAGTAAATTGGACCAACATCTTTTCCTTGTTCAAAAATATGCGCGTAATTAGAAAAATATACACATATTAGAAAACTTCTAACCAAGTCGAAGCATCGATGTACATATATAGCGAAACAAATGTACATAGACTTCGCATCAAAGACCCATCGCTTTATTTTTGCCATTGGTGACTCCAGCATAGTTTAGCTCAGTAAGATAACGGTAACTTTCTCGAAATGATCATTACCAAATGATTAGTGTTATGATTTTAATAAGTACAAATCATAAGTCATTCTCAATCTTAATTTTTACATGTGCAGTTTGTAGCCCGAAAATGTCTGAGAATATTTCTGTTGTTACCTCTAACAAAGGGAAAATGTGAATAGGCTTTGTATTGGAAAATGGTTGCAAAGTTCATGGTAAGAGGTAAGGAAGTGATAAATAATTGTATCCTGTCATAAAATACGTTGTTAAACTCAAATTTCCGAAATTTTACATTAAGCATCCAAATTTCCACCTTTTTCGGTCATTTGCATTTTTTCGACATTTTTTTTTCGGTCAAAAATCTCTTCGGTATTTTAAAATTTTTTTAAATTCGGTCTTGGAAATTCGACATTTTTTTTTCGACATATCGTACGGGACCCGTATTTTACTTACCTTCGCTTTATTTTAGAAAAATATTTTTTCTAGATACACACTACATTGTGAAATTTAATAAACTAGAGTTCGCCCAGTGGTTGAAATTCAACCACAAAACCTTATTTTATTTTCCTACCTTTTTGCTATTTCTTAAATTTTCCTTTCTTTTCCATATTTTGTATATTTTTGGTTTCTATACATTGCTATTCATTTTGCCTTTTCCTCTCTCTTTACACCATTCAGTAATATAGTTTCAATGTTGATAATTATTTATTCTTCTTAGGTCTTCTTCATACGTATTCCGTTCCTTTCCTTAGCATTCATTTGCTTTTATTTCCTTTCCTTTCCTCTCCTTTCATCTGAATTTATTTCTTTTGCTTTTCTTTCCTTCTCTTCCCTTTTATTTCCTTTCTTTATCTTCTCCGTTCTTTTCCTTTTCTTTTCTTTTCTCTTCTTTCCTTTTCTTTCCTTTTCTCTTCTTTCATTTCATTTTATTTCCCTTCTTTCTTTCTTTCTTTTCTGTTCTTCTCTGTTCTTTTCTTTTATTTTTCTTTCTTTTCGTTTCTTTTATATTCTTACCTGATCCTTCTTTCCATTTCCATTACTTTCCTTTTTTCCTTTTATTTTTTTTTTCTTTCCTTTCCTTTCGTTTTCGTTGCTTTAGTTTCCTTTCATTTTATTCATTTTTGTTTTCATTTCATTTCTTTTCTTTTATTTTTTTCTTACCTTTCTTACCTATTTTCTTTCACTTTTTTCTTAAATTTCCCTTCCTGTCATTTCGTTTCCTTACCTTTCCTTTTCTTCCTTTCCTTTCCTACCGTTTCCTTATTTTCTTTTGTTCCTTTCCGCAACTCCTTTGCTTTTCTTTTTCATTCATTCATTTCCTTAACTTATTTTTTTTAGCTTTTCATTACCTTTCTTTCCTTTATTTTTCTTTCTTTTTATTTTCATTTATTTTCCATACCTTCTTCCTCGCTACATTTTCTTTCCCTTCTTTTTCTTCTTCTTTCCTTTCTTTGTCTTTCTCCTTTTGCTTCTCTTTTCCACTGCTTTACCTACATTGCATTTCCTTTCTTCCCTACATTTTTTCTTTTCCATTCCTTTCCTTTCCCTTTGATTTTTCTGTCATATTTTCGGTTCCTTACTTTAACTTACCTTTATTTTCCTTTTATCCATCCCTTTTCTTTCCTAGTATTTTCTTAATTTAATAATTTTATTTATTTCATTTTGTTTCATTTTTATTTATTTTATATTATTCCCTTTCCTTTCATTTCCAACAAATTTTATTTTTTTACTTTCAACCACTTTTCTATTTCTGATTTTATGTTTTTTTTTTTAATTTTATCAATTTTCCATTTTATTTTATTTCACTAAGTGTAGCCACGAAGGGCCTTGTGCATGATCTACCTCATTTGTGCTTTTTTTCAAAAGCATTTGCTTCTCTGAATCCCCACGCACAGATTTTGTTTTTGTAAACACTGCTTGTACCTAAGCTCAATAAAGTTGACGCGCTGGCTCATGTTATCTTATTGCTGCCAACAAAACAACTCACCCTACTGCAACGAATGCAAACACAACAATGCAAGTGGTCATACCTACATGCACCCATAACACCGGCTCTATAAAGCGAATGCGTGTATAACACTTGTAGTGGTGTGATTTTCAAATCATATTATAATAAATTTTTTTAAATTTTTGGTTTGTTGTCGCACACCCTGCTTATATACCTTAGAACTGTGGTTATTGCAAAAAAGGGAGAAAGCTGTTATGTTTGCGCATTTATATATAATAGATTATTTCAATAAACTTCAAAATTTTTTCCGTTTGAAGTTTAAATCGGTTCTTTCTTGGTATGAAAATACGGTAGCACATTTTCAAAAGGAAACGTCACTAACACGGTTTATGTCAAATGAGGGCAATGGCGCTAATTGGAGACACCGCGTGTTCTCAGATCTGCCTCCACTTGGGCCTCCCTCTTCCTCTACTTCCACCGGCGGGTGCCGATAAGAATACCTTCTGGGCCGGAGCGTCTTCGTTCATTCGCACCACGTGTCCAAGCCAGCGAAGCCGCCGGGTTTTAATTCGCTGCACTATGTCGACATCTGCGTAAAGCTCATACAGCTCATCATTATATCTTCTTCGGTACTCGCCGTCGCCATCTTTTAGGGGTCCATAAATCTTTTGAAGAATTTTTCTCTCGAATACTCCCAAAGCCGCCTCGTTAGAAGCTGTCAGTGTCCATGCTTCTGCACCATATAGCAGGACGGGTACGATTAGTGACTTATAGTGTTGTTTTTGTTCGTCGAGAGAGGACTTTACTTCTCAATTGCCTACTCAGCCCAAAGTAGCATTTGTTTGAAAGAGTTATCCTTCGATGGATTTCCCGTCTTACAATGTTGTTGGTATTAATGCTGCTTCCCAGGTATACAAAGTCCCTTACTATCTCGAAATTATTGCTGCCAACAGTGGCGTGGTTGCCAAGACGCGAATGCGCTGAGTCTTTGCATGATGCCAGCAGGTACTTCGTTTTACTTTCGTTCACCAACAAACCCATTTTTCTAATTTGGAGTACGCAGAAGTTACGGCGCGGTTGTTGAGGCCAATGATGTCGATGTCGTCGGCATAGGCCAACAGTTGTACGCTCTGTAATATATTGTTCCAGCGCGATTAAGTTCTGCAGCTTGAATTATTTTCTCCCACATCAAATTAAAGAAATCGCACGATAGGGGGCCGCTTTGCCTGAAACCTCGCTTAGTTTCGAATGGCTCGGAGAGATCCTTCCCAATTCTGACCGAGCTGGTGGTTGCTCAGCGTCATTTTGCACAGCCGTATAAGTTTTGTTGGGAAACCAAAATCACACATAGCGGCATATAGGCAACTCCTTTTCGTGCTGTCGAAGGCGGCTTTGATATCAACAAAGAGATGGTGTGTGTCGATCCTTTTCTCACGGGGTTTTTCCAAGATTTGGCGTATTGTAAAAATCTGGTCGATGGTAGATTTACCAGGTCTTAAGCCACACTGATAAGGTCCAATCAGTCGGTTTACGTCGGACTTCAGTCTTTCGCACAATACGTTTGATAGAACCTTATATGCGATACTCAAAAGGCTGATTACACGATAGTTGGCGCAGTTTGCGGGATCACCCTTCTTATGGATTGGGCAGAGAACACTCAGATTCCAATCTTCAGGCATGCATTCATCCGACCATATTCTGCACAAGAGCTGGTGCATGCGTCTTACCAGCTCCTCGCCGCCGCATTTGAATAGCTCAGCGGGCAGGCCATCAGCACCCGCCGCTTTATTGTTTTTTAGCCGTGATATAGCTATTACATAGCTGGGGAATAATGATTAGTAATCCTAATGATTAGTAATCGGATTAGAAATTTGGTTTTGTAAAGTAATTGATTAAATTAGGATTAGATGGCTATTCTAATCGTTACTTCTTGATTAGATTAGAAGTAATCAAAAATCTAATGGCGATTAGCGACGATTATCATATCTAATCAAAACTAATAAAAAAAAAAATCAATTAGTTTTCTCGTTTAGTTTTGATTAGATGAACTATTTTGAAATATCTTTGTAAAAAAAAAATTATTTATTTTTATATACTTTATTTATTCACTCAATGGTAATATCTATACTTTTTTTTTTTTGAAATGCAACTAAAATTCATTTCTTACAGACGCTCAAAAAGTGCAATCACCTTTGGAAAAAGTGCAAATGGCCAAAGTCCTTCGAAATCATTCAGAGCATTTTAGGTTCAGCTCTTGTTGTACCTGTAGTAACTAGGTGGAACTCACTATATGATGCAATCCTGAAGTTACTACAGTACAAGGAGAAATTGAATGAGCTTTCCGGTGAGCTGAATCTGTCTCCTTTTACATCAAGTGATTTTCAATATTTGGAGTCATACAAGCTGCTAATGGAGCCTATTTCCCAAACTTTGGACTTTCTCCAAGGTGAAGCCAATGTGAAATATGGTTGTATTATTCCTGCGTTATTTTCTTTGAGTAATAAACTGCTAAAATTATCAAAAAAAAAACCCGAAGTTTTGAGCTATGTTAGCTCAACAGCAGTACAATTGGAACATAAATTGAGAGAAAGGTTTAAACTGTATTTCACATTGGCTCCTGAGGTAAATATGGCATTAGCGGCAGCTGTATTGACACCAAATGTGAAAATGAAATGGTTGCGGGTTATCCAAAAAATTTCACCTGACTGTACTCATGAGCAGATCAGTAAACGGGTGATTGACGTAATAAGAACTTTCTTCCAAAATGATTCCATATGTTTTGAAACAGTCGTGCCTCAATTAGACTATGAAAGCTCTTTTTATGATTTCAATAATGAAGGTAATTTTATCAATATTTTATGATTTTTCGAACTAGAAGATGATGAAGAGGCGTTAATTCCCAAAACACCAATTTCACCAACCGGGTCAAACGATTTCAAAGAAGTGGTTAGCAATCAGCTATACGCGTATTTGAATGACCCGACGCCAGATCCAAAAATTTGAAAGAAATATGGTGCACTGAAGGAAGCGTGTCTAGCGTTCAATATCCCGCTTACGTCATCAGCGCCTGTCGAAAGGCTGTTTTCATTGGCTGGAATAGTCAATAACCCAAGACGGAATTCATTGTCTGACTTTTCTTTTGAAAAGTAAGTAGTAATGAAGTCGAATATAAACTTTTTGTGATACATATAATGTTAATGAAATTTTCAATAAAACTTCTTTAAAATTTGTTACTTTATGAATTAAAAGAAAAAGAACCACAAAAATATTTAAAAATAATTGATCTAATCAAAACTAATCGCGAAATCCAATCGATTTTTTTTTGATTACTTTTGATTAGTTTTGATTAGATATGCTAATCATCGCTAATCGCCATTAGATTTTTGATTACTTCTAATCTAATCAATTAGTAATCTAAAACATTAGGAGTAAAAAAAATCTAATTGATTAGATTCCTTTTTTTTTCTAATCGTAATGATTACTAATTCTAATCGAAGTTCCCCAGCTATGAGCTATTCGCACCTCGTTATAGTCGGGTTGTGGAACTTCGATTCCGTCGTCTTCGATTGTTGGGTCGGGTTCGTCCTCTTCTCTGGATTGTTGATCTGTTCCTCCGTTTAGAAGGACAGAGAAGTGATCCCTCCATAACCTTAGTACGCTCTGAACATCTGCCACCAGGTCGCCGTTACATTTTTACAGGAGTTTGCCCCAGGTTTAAAACCTTCCGTCATTCGTCGAGTTTGTTGATAAAATTTTCGGGCGTTGCTTCTGCTGGCTAGCACATCAAGCTCTTCGATTTCACGCTTTTCCACTTCTTTTTTCTCTGCTTTAGCATGGTCAGCACTTAGCGAGTAATCATTAGGCTTACGTCCTTGCTAGTCATGGCTTCATCCATGGGATGATACGTCGTATTATCGAAAGCGCCTGATATATAGATGAATGCACACAGGGCTATGTTTTTAGACTATATGGCCTTTTAAATTTTTTTCAGTAAGGCATATAGGGAGATTTTTTATATTTTCGCGGTGTTCTTTCCAGGTTGCCCTCTTAGATTTCCTAAGTTCTCTATTGTAAGAAGTTAGAGCATTTCTGTAGTAGACCCAGGCTCTCGTGTCTTTAGCTGCATTAAACAACCTTCTGGTTTGACATCTTAATTGTGCAAGCTTTTTGTTCCACCAAGGAACATCACGTTGTATACGTTGTTTGGCTTGGTTGTGATATCTGAGTGAAGCTATCCAGCCTCTCTCTCCAGCTCCCGCCCCGTAATTATTGGTTGGTGCAAGCAATTGCTGCCTTCCTCCATGGTAAAGCGAAATAGTTCCCACTTCGTTTTCCAAAACGGACTGATGATGAGAGAAGTGACCCATGTCGAATACAATATGTTTGTGGTCCGACATTAATTCCTCCCCCGAGACGAGCCGATTTGTGACAGCGAATGCCATGTTTTGGCTACATAGAGTAAGGTCAAGAACCTCCCCTCTAATAGCGTTAACAAAAGTGGGTTCATTACCACGATTTATGACATTGATGTTCTGACTACTAACTCCTGTTATTTATGTTAGAAAAAACTGACATTTAAAAAAACATTTTGAAAAAAACAAAATAGTTCACTTGATATATGTATGTACATAGTAGAGTGGTTCAAAATTTTTTTTTTGGAAAATCTAAAACGCTACCCCGAAATATGATTCCTTGCGACAAAAAAAGAGGCTGCTATTTTTTTGTTTTTTTTTTTTAAAGGTGCTTTAGAGGTCGCGCTACTCGTTTTTATAAAAAAAATGAGATGCTTGCAAATTTAATTTAATTTTAACATGTTTAAGTGCAGTAAAAATTTGCGTTTTTGTGTGTTGTTATTCTGTTTTCATTGACGAATATTCCTGCAATTCAATAGCCTTCTTGGATGAGTAGAAAGGATTTAACTCCTGAAAGTATGTTTCGAAATTGAAAATGGTGCAACTAAAACGCCTACACTCACCCCATTGCGCATGGTTTTTTGGATATATTTCGCATCTAGAAGGTTTATGACATCGCTGATTATGAATAAGATGTCAGTTTTTTAAATTCAAAATGGCGGGTCCAATATGGCGGTGATTTTTTTGAAAACTAATTGGATTTTATTGAAACTTGGTACTCGGGGGTTTATGAGTTGTCTGATTACGAATCCGATATCGGTTTTTTTTTATTCAAAATGGTGGATCCAATATGGCGGTGCATTTTTGAAAACTAATTCGACTGTGTGAAACTCGTCACTGATGGATTTATGACATCGATTTATATGAACTAGTATCGCGTGTGATCGAAAATTCGACCAATAAAAACTTTAGAGGGTCGAGGGGTCGCTAGCCCCGTACCCCCATCCTTAAATTTCGGAGACGCCCCTGAAAATATACCGCCCATACCTCAGTTTTTTCAATTTTCAATGGAATATATAGCTCTGTACCAATTTCTAGGTCCCTACCTTAAACCCTTTTAGAGATATTCACGTTGAAGAAAAAAGTTTGCATGGGAGGTGCAACGCCACCCTAATATTTTGTTCTGATTTTATAACATGAATTGCGCGTGGTAATAACAAACAAACCCCCAAAGGAAGTACCGATATGATTTGGTTCAGCCGTTTTCGAGTTTTAAGCTGGAATTATTGGTGATGTTTGTCGTAACGCTGTAGTCGTATCCCTAACGCAACCCTATGCGATACATTTTTATCGATTATTGGTGCGGTAACCGTAAACAGCTGATTGACTGCAAAAACTTGTAAGCAATAAGCAAAAAGGTAATCAGCTGTTTATCGTTACCGCGGAAAGTTGGCAACTTTTGCATGTTAGATGTCGCTCGTGATGCGCAATGTGTCGTTCTCTACCTATATACCCACGTTCAACTCATCTGTCAATACATAATGCTGCGGTAAACATTGATTGTGACGCCGCTATAAAGCTGCGCGGCAAAGAGGCAATAATGTCGCAGCGACATCAATCGGCTGCTAGCAGCAACTGAAAACATAGAATCTTTTACAATAAAGCCGCGTGGTTAATAAAGTTACTTTTGGGATATTGGAATAAAGACTAAACTAAACGATAAATGGGATTTTTGAAATTAAGCTAATTTTTTTATTTACTGTTAGCGAAGCCTGAACGATGATGAAAATTTGCATTGATGTTAATAATATGGGTCTGGTACGATATGTCGAAAAAAAAGAAGTCGAAACTAAAAATGTCGAAAAAAAATGTCGAAAAAAAATTTGCCGAAAACACAAAAGGTCGAAAAAAAAATTTCTCGAAAAAAAATGTCGAATGAAAAAATGTCAAAAAAAAAATATATATAAGATGTAGAAACAATGTAATGAATGATGTGTAAAATTGGCGCGAATTTAACACATCATTCATTACATTGTTTCTACATCTTATATGTATATAATGTTGAGTATTATTTTTCTAGTGTTTTGCAATAGCTCTTGCAAGCAAATATAAAACCTGACGGTAAAGTTACAAGCACAAACTCTTAAGCTCTTCTCAATATAATTAACAACAACCTCTCAGAAACGAATCTCCGGTTTAAAGATGTCAGAAAAATTTTGATTTTTGGCGACTTTTATAGTCACGTAAATATTTGATGTATCGATGTTTCTATAAAAATTGTGAAGTTTTGAACGTTTAAACGTTATTTTGGTTTCTCACAAAAACAAAAGTAAATTGGACCAACATCTTTTCCTTGTCCAAAAATATGCACGTAATAAGAAAAATATACACATATTAGAAAACTTCTAACCAAGTCGAAGCATCGATGTACATATATAGCGAAACAAATGTACATAGACTTTGCATCAAAGACCCATCGATGTATTTTTGCCATTGGTGACTCCAGCATAGTTTAGCTCAATAAGATAACGGTAACTTTTTCGAAATGATCATTACCAAATGATTAGTGTTATGCTTTTAATAAGTACAAATCATAAGTCATTCTCAATCTTAATTTTTACATGTGCAGTTTGTAGCCCGAAAATGTCTGAGAATATTTCTGTTGTTACCTCTAACAAGGGGAAAATTTGAATAGGCTTTGTATTGGAAAATGGTTGAAAAGTTCTTGGTAAGAGGTAAGGAAGTGATAAATAATTGTATACTGTCATAAAACACGTTGTTAAACTCAAATTTCCGAAGTTTTACATTAAGCATCCAAATTTCGACCTTTTTTCGGTCATTTGCATTTTTTCGACATTTTTTTTTCGGTCAAAAATCTCTTCGGTATTTTAAAATTTTTTTAAATTCGGTCTTGGAAATTCGACATTTTTTTTTCGACATATCGTACGGCACCCTAATAATATAATACACTCAGATATTAACAAAACAGGAGGTCTTCCAAAAGAACTAGAAATATTTGTTGGTGCTAAACTTATGTTGAGATCTAACGTTGACGTTGCAAAGGGACTTGTAAATGGGGCAATAGGTCACATCACTGAAGTTATATGGCCATATTACAGACGAGCTCATCTATACCATAACGATATACCATCCATTTGCGTAGACTTTGGTACCGATGGCTTACACATAATACAGCCTAAATCTGTTCAATTTCCTGCTAAATTTAATCACGGCACAGCTGAAAGAAGAATGCTTCCGATTGTCTTGTCGTGGGCTTCAACTGTGCACAAAATACAGGGAACTACCGTAGACAATGCGGTTATTTATCTAGGCTGCAAACTATTTGCTGCTGGTGAAGCTTATGTGGCTTTAAGCCGTGTTAAGTCTTTAGAAGGTCTTCGAATCGAATAACTTGACTGTTCAAAGTTGACTTCAAAGAAGCCGTGTAATGTTGATGCATTAAAAGAAATGGATCGGATGAGGAATGTTAAAATAACTAAGTAAAGATTGCATAACTAATTTAAACAATATTTTACAAATTTTTAAACAATACAATACATTAAATTTGTATAGCCACTGGTTTCGGACTGGTCGAATTTCAAAGTTTGAAAAGCGTCATTTTTGGCTTACCTTATTACAGCTGTAAAAATATTTCTATTAGAGACATCCTTATAGGGCTGATACATTAGCGCAAATTCCGAATTAACTCCGTTTTTGTGAATTAACTTGAGCACAATCTTCATTATAAACTCCCAAAAATTAAGAAGATTTGAGCAGATTTCAGAAACCGAAATTCCGATTTGACTGTCAACGATAAATAAACAAAAATAGCAGGAAATACTACAAAAATGACGGACTGGTGGCCAGATGTAGCCAAAAAATAAACAATTATCAGCGACATCTAGCTTTAAACCGCAAGAAATACAACCAAAACACTAGATGGCGCCGAGATGGTGGATTGTTAATCTTCAATGTTGTGTGTATCAGGGTAAAATTTGGATCTGATAAAAAAAGATTTATACGCGATAATCTTCGTGTGTGTATTTATAGCATTACATCCGATATGGCGAGTCCCTGGAATTAAAAACCTGGTACTGAAAATACGTAATTTTTATCATTTTTTCGCCAATTTTAGCTGGATCTGGCGTCTTCACAGTTTTAAGTAGCCACTCAATATTTTTCAGAAATCGAGGGAACATATCCTAGAAGAAACTAACCCATCCATCGGCCAAAAAAACTCACTCCTTATGCGTAAACTATTATCTCAAAATTTGCAAAATTTCAAAAATCATGTTTTCAGGCTCTAAAACGAACGTGCTTCTCAAGAGGTAAAAGCACGAATTTCTCATGGACTCCAGTCCTAAGCTTTAGCTTCTAATACCTGAACATTTCGTTTTGTTATTTCTCTGCTCCTATACCAATATATTTTTTTTTTTTTTCAAAGTAAATCTTTATATATAATAAAATTAAAGAAAAAAAAACTTTTTTAAAAATAAGCTTTTATTATTGGTTTATAAAATTAACTAAAAAGTAAAAAATAAATTGACTGTAAAGGAATATAACACTTTATAAGTTCATTGTAACCTTTAAAGATAATTTGGCTTCTTCGTCTGCCACAAAATAATTCCATATTGTAAATAATTATATATTTCTAACATTAAAACTTTACACCTAAATTATTAAATATTCCAGTATATATCACATTCCTAATTTTATTAATAATAAAAGTGTGTTAAATTTCGATAGCAAGAAAAGAAGGTCCTGAATGTTCTTAATTATACCATCAAATAGAAAAGAAGGTCCTAAATGTTCTTAATTATACCATCAAAATTTAACACCTGAATGTTCTTAATTATACCATCAAATAGAAAAGAAGGTCCTAAATGTTCCTAATTATACCATCAAAATTTAACACGCTTTTATTATAAATAAAATTAGGAATGTGATATATACTGGAAGATTTAATAAATTAGGTGTAAAGTTTTAATGTTAGAAATATATAATTATGTACAATATGGAATTATTTTGTGGCAGACGAAGAAGCCAAATTATCTTTAAAGGTTACAATGAACTTATAAAGTGTTATATTCCTTTACAGTCAATTTATTTTTTACTTTTTAGTTAATTTTATAAACCAATAATAAAAGCTTATTTTTAAAAAAGTTTTTTTTTCTTTAATTTTATTTTTTACTTTTTAGTTCGGTTTATCAACAAGAGGCAATAATGTCGCAGCTACATCAATCGGCTGCTAGCAGCAACAGAAACCATAGAATCTTTTACAATAAAGCCGCGTGGTTAATAAAGTTACTTTCGGTTTAGCAACAAGAGGCAATAATGTCGCAGCGACATCAATCGGCTGCTAGCAGCAACAGAAACCATAGAATCTTTTACTTTTGGGATATTGGAATAAATATTAAACTAAACGATAAGCCTGAACGATGATGAAAATTTGCAAAATCCCATCTTAACTGCAAGTTAGTACAATATCAAAAGCAAAATTTCCTGGAATGAAAACTTTCGAATATCTCTACTCGTGCGCCACCTATCGGAATTATTTTTTTGTTATTTTGCGTGGAGGCAGAAAACGAAACGATGATGAAAATTTCAAGATCCTACCTCAACGGGAAGTTCGTTGAAAAACGAATTAATCGACACGGAAAACAGACCTTCGTAATTCTCAAATAAAGCGACTCACGCGCCACCTAGCGGGTCCAATTTTTTTTTAACATTTAGAAATTAATTAAGTAACACACACGTAAAATATCAGCCAAATCGGTCCATAATTACGATTTTGAGTTTTTATTACCGCTATCTCAGCCCCACCTAGCGGAATTTTTTTTACAAAAATATTTCTTTTCATGGTAGTAATACATGTTACGAATTTCAGCTAAATCGGACCATAAATGCGAATTTTGAAAATATAGCGACCCACGCGCCACCTATCGAAATTTTTTTTTATAATATTGCATTGTCATCGGGGTTATACATGGGTGCAGAATTTCAGATCAATCGGACACCGGGAAGTGTATCAAATTTAGCTTGCAAGATTTGATTACAGACAGCCGTCAGGTGAAACTAAATAAAAGCTTATAAAAAAAGAGCTGGTCATATCAACCAAAGTCACGGTAAATTCTTATCCATTATTCAATGCTGTTGTTTAACAGAAAATTTTGTTATTTTAGGTGTTCTGAGTTAGATTCTCGGTGAAGTCAATATAATTTTTTTTATATATAACTAAAATAAGTGTTATTTTAACGCCATAATAAGTAAAAAAAAAAATAAATAAATAAAAAAAAATATTTTCAGAGTTCTTATATTGTGACTTCAACGAGAATCGGACTCAGGGCTCTTGAACGTTCAACCCAGGTGTCCACTAGCGTTATAATTATAGCTTTATATAATTATAGCTTTGTTCTAAATGACACTTTCCCACGTTGCTTTGTTTGTTACCTCCACCGAGAATCGAGCTCACACTGATTTGACTGCTGAAAGGAGAAGGCTATCGCGCACTTATGCTTGACTGCTGAAGGGAGATGTTAACCACTAGGCCATCGCGTACTTATTCTTGATAACGTCGAATTGCAGCTTTGTTCTATGACAGTAATGACAGTATCTTCGCTGTTGGACTCACTGCGGAAGTTTGTTGTTTTTTAAATGACGGTTCTTTAGCTGTTGTATTAACAATTCAATTCAACAGAATTTGGTCAGGATAACAGCACGAGATTTTTGATTTTACCAGTGCCATTTTTTTCTGTGTAGGTATAATAAAATCTAAAATGCTTACATATGTAGATTTAAACAGTCAAGAGTTGTTAATAGTACTTATTAACGACAATTGATATTTTTGAATCATTTTGAACGCAACCCTTCAATGTCTCGATACGTTTAAAAATTGACTTACGAAACTTTGAAAAATAACAGCCCTTATTACAAATTTCGATAAGCTATTCAGATGTTAATGTAAATTGAAAGTGTGAGTAAATTCGATTGGTTTTATTGTCTACACGGAGGGAAATCTATGGATCGCACATCCATAGTTATTGATACCACATTAAATAAAAACTGATAATCCTGTCCCATCAATGAATATGGATGTTCCATCAATGCATTTTTGATAAATCACTATTGAAGTGGTATCCATATAAACTATTGATAAATTCTAAATAATTTAAAAAACAAAATTTCATACAATTTTACATCTGGTTTTAGTAAGATTCGAACCCTGCTCTTCTGGCACGTTATCCAGTGTTCTACCATTCGGCTACGGCATATTATAGGTTAGGTTAGGTTCAAGTGGCTGCCGCAGAGGCACACCTAGGCCAGTATTAAAAGACCCGTTGTGATACCACCAATACTAGGAAAGTCAGTTTCGGGTCCCCGCCATATGGAAAATCCCCATATTATCGGGATTCTCCAGAATTCCTGGACTGACGTTCCTAAAGCGACACCGTTACTCTTCGTCGAACCATTTAGATGAATTGATGAAGGCCATCAGGTCCTTTATGTCCACCTCCGTGACCTGGCGTAGGCTAACCAGGACGGGCACTTCCAACAAGCGCATTCTCGCGCCACTTAAGCCGGGCAGTTGCAGATGAGGTGCTCCACCGTTTCCTCCTCCTCATCATCCTTGCAACTCCTACAGCATCGTCGGTAGGGCACACCTAGCCTTTCTGCGTGCCTACCAATAATACGCCTATTAATATGAAGATTTCTCTTCTCCATAACAGCGGCTCTATAAGGGAATAGCATTTGTAGTGGTGTGACATTCATTCATATTATAATTATTTTTTTTTATTTTTTGGTTTATTGTCGCACACCCTGCTCGGGGAGACCTATCGATATATATCAAATTTTATATACCCTAGAATTTTGGTTATTGCAAAAAAGGGAGACAACTTTTGAACATTGCGCATTTATATATAGATTATTATTATTATTATAAGACCTTATTAAAAAAAAAAAAAAAAACTAATGGCGGCGATATACCAACAGGTTATCATAACCTCTAACGAGATTTTTAGCCAAGCTTCTCTTTCCAACTTGTGGTGTGTTGCGTTTGAGTTTTCCTACAAGTTGGCGGGACCTACAGTTTTTTGCCGACTCCGAACGGCACTTGCAAAGCAAATGAATTTTTTGCTGAGAAGCTTCTCATGGCAGAAATACACCCGGAGAATTTGCCAAACTACTGCCGAGGGGCGACCCCGTTTAGAAAAATTCTTTTTCTAAATAATTTTTGATGTTATTTTTGGCTGGCATCGAACCGCCACGACTTGGTGTAGAAGGCCGAACACTTAACCGCTACACCGCGAATATTAGTACGATCTATTGTGACTGCGGGTGTTTGTATGCGTAACAACAGATTTGACGGATACGGCAAAATAGAATCTAAATTTTGTTGTTGCGTGCCATCTTAATCGCTAGTCTACCCAATTTTTAATTAAAATGTTTTTATTAGGTCGCTTTCGTCGTTCTTGTGCCCGGATTTTTGCATTCGATTTTGAACCAACTTCCTGTTGTGCTAGGGTCTTGAAATTTTCACTACAGTTCAGGTCGCGATGACAATGCAATATTAGGAAAGAAAAAATCCGATAGGTGCCGCGTGGGTCGCTATATTTTCAAAAATCGCATTTATGGTCCGATTTGGCTGAAATTCGGAACAAGTATTACTACTATGAAAAGAAATATTTTCCTTAAAAAAATATTCCGCTAGGTGGAGCTGAGATCGGGGTAATAAAAGCTGAAAATCCTAATTATGGACCGATTTAGCTGATATTTAGCGTGTGTATTACTTAATCAATTTCCAAATGTTCAAAAGAAAATTGGACCCGCTAGGTGGCGCGTGAGTCGTTCTATTTAAGAAATGCCAAGTTCTGTTTTCGGTGTCGATTAATTTGTTTTTCAACGAACTGCCCGTTGAGGTAGAATCTTGAAATTTTCATCGTCGTTTAGTTTTCTGGCCCCACGCAGTATAAGAAAAAAATAATTCCGATAGGTGGCGCACGGATAGTGATATTTGAAAAGTTTCATTTCCAAAGATTTTTCTTTGGATTTTGAACTAACTTCCCATTAAGCTGGGGTTTTGAAATCGAAATTTCGAATATTTCATCTGCATACATTTAGGCGCAGCCACTGTTGCACAAAGGAAAGATAATGTGCTTTATAAGGCTTAAAAAAGAATAATTTTATTCATGTAACCATAGGCACACCGCGTAATGCGTGTAAACGTAGAAAATTGCCGAAGGCGTAAATGAACTGTCAAAATTTTTATGGAACGAAGTTTACACAGATTCGGTAAACTTCACGAGGAGTTTAGTGTGTAAACACCTCCAAAAATTACCCAATTCGATTACGCTGTTCGACATGCAGTTTTTCAAAGCAGTCAATGCACACTAGACAAAAATAGAAGAATAGCTGAAAAATGGGTCAAAAATTAAATTAATAAGAATTTCATAATAAAAAGTATTCACATAAATTTATATATATCCTTCATCTAACTGAGCTGTTAAATGTATATATTTACGCTTTCGTTAAGTTATATGGTTACATGAGTACCACTAATATGACACAGAATATCCAATTACAATCTTAGAAATTTTCACAGACTCACAACTAAAAAGTATAAAATAAAAAATAGAATAAAAAAATATTTTTAATTTAAAATGTTTTTAAAATGAACTAAAAACTGGAAAATAATTTCCCCTCTGCCTACATAGATTCTTCACCATGTAAAGCTTATCTGGAACATTTGTGAGTGGGAATTCTTATAGGTATTAAATAGTACTTGGAGTTTGAAATGTATAAAAACATTTGGCGCTTGCTATATTGTGAAAAGATGTTTTTTTTAGAAAAGCTCATATCGGTAATAAGATTGTTAGAAATTAATGCGAACCATCTTTAGCGTGCGTCAATGTTTTTATATCTTTCAAACTCCAAGTACTATTTAATACCTATAAGAATTCCCACTCACAAATGTTCCAGATAAGCTTTACGTGGTGAAGAATCTATAGACGCTCAAAAGCTAGCACATGTGCGGAGAGTTTTATTGCTCTCACACCGATAAGCACACACGTACAATGCAAGCACTCTCTATGCACTGCGAGAAGAAGGTACATATGTATGTTTTGTAATCAGTTGTTTGACGACTGTTCAGCGAAACATCGCAAATATATGTATTTAAATAACATAAAATAAATTAAATAACATAAAATAAAATAATATAGAGACTATAGTCACTGAATTACCATTCCAATGTTGTAAAATTTTGCACATATGTGCTTTCTAATACATAACAACAAATTTTCGTATAGATATATACATGGATACATATTCCGATAAATATATCTTAAAATAAAATAAAATAAAATAAAATGAAATAAAATAAATTCAAATAAAAAATAAAATAAAATAAAATGAAACGAAATGAAATGCAG
This sequence comes from Campiglossa producta, assembly GCA_964058755.1. Lineage (NCBI taxonomy): Eukaryota > Metazoa > Arthropoda > Insecta > Diptera > Tephritidae > Campiglossa > Campiglossa producta. Next base: position 66,018,374 of record CAXKVI010000001.1, read on the forward strand.
GAATTCAGCGTTATATTTATACAACAAGCGTCATGAGTACCTGGTCTTTTTTTTAAGAAAATGTTTGGTACTATTTATTCATACATTTTTCATAGTACATATCACTATTAATATAATATTATCGTTTACAAAAATTTGGTTATATAATTAAACCGTGCTTAACTGATTTGAAAAAATGTAGTTGGCTAATTTTTTCGGGTGTACGAGAGAGTTCTCTCATATTCTAACACAAGCGCAAAATATCATTGTATGCGTGTGAGCATCACTGATGTAGGCAGAGGGGAAATTATTTTCCAGTTTTTAGTTCATTTTAAAAACATTTTAAATTAAAAATATTTTTTTTATTCTATTTTTTATTTTTATCTCGTTTGAAAAAAGTCCACCTAATAAATTTTATTTTTTTACACTGGGAGAAATTCCTTGAATGTTGTGTCAATCTTACTTTTGATAGCGACGAATTTGATACAATATTCATTCAGAATGAGCAAGTTATCAAATCTTATTTAAACTAATGGCGGCGATATACCAACAGGTTATCATAACCTCTAACGAGATTTTTCCGAGCTTCTCTTCCCAACTTGTGGTGTGTTCCTTTTGCCACAAAAATCATAGACGAGAAGACGGGATACACCCTAACACAAATGAACCCCTCGACTTCCCACCAATAGCGCTACCAAAAATACATAAGCACGCCAATACGGCCAATAATCAACTTCAAGTCAGCGCCGGGTTATAAACTGTCAAAACATCTGAAGACGATACTGAGCGACACACTTGAACTAGACCCCGAACATACAATAAAGAATACAACCGAGCTAATTCAAAGACTTGAGACCGTCAAACTCACAGAGAACAGCACTATCGTCTCATTTGATATAAAAGACTTGTACCCTTCTATACCGCTTCCAGAGACATTGCACAGAGCCAAAAATGCCTAATAAAATTAATAAGATTGTCTTCATGATCAGCTTTTGGGCAAAGGGGTAGTCGCAACGGTGCAAACGAAGAAAAAACTGTACGGAAATCTTTTTGGTTCTAAGAAGAAATTCTTATTAAAAAACTATACATTTAGTACAAAGGTGTAGTTAGACGCTGGCAATTATTAGTATACGATGGCCGGATGGTTAGCAGCTGGGTTTAGCAATCGAAAAATTGTAAGTTCGATTCTCTCTCTCTTTTTTTCCTAATTAGAAATGTTAAAAAGAAATCTTCTTAAATATATTTATAAGATTTTCCTTTGAAACATTAACAACTCTACACATATCGGTAATTAGAAGCTGGCAATCAAAAGTGAGCCATGGCCTGATGGTTAACAGCTGGGTTTATCATTCCGAAAATTGTAAGTTCGATTCTCGGTGAGGGCGATATCATTTTATTTTTCATTTAAAATATTAAAAAGAAAATCTTCTTAATAAAATTAAAAAGACGGTCTCTACAATAATAAGAAGCACATCTTCTTGAAGAAAATCTTATGACTTTTGTTCTATTTTATTAGGCATTGTTGGCTCTGTGTGGACATAATAAACAAAACACTACTTGACAAAACAAAAGATAAGGTCAGAACAGCACAAATTACCAACATTTACGACGCTGCGACAAAATTGCTTCAGATTCAACAATAAAATATATAGACAAACAAACGGCCTAGTAATAGGCAACCCAACATCGTCCATTCTCATGGAGGCATTCATGCAGAATTTGGAAACAAAGTACATGCAAGAGCTAAAAGCAAATCTAGGAGTAACTTTTTACGCAAGGTACGTCGACGACATCTTCTGCGTTTTGAATACTGAATGAAGAACGAATACTAGAATTCCTAAACAAACAATACGAAAACATAAAGTTCACTATGAAAACGGAGAAAGATGGAGAACTGAACTACCTGGACCTAACATCAAAATCCATGCGCTTGTAAGGCCAGCATAGGGCATGGTAGCGACGACGCATGACCATCACATACGAAAAATACGATGCGCGTGCAGAAAAATGCCTGTAACTTTCGTTGTATGGTAAACTAACACTTTTTTTTCAGATTATTTTTTGTTATGAATTACACAATAAAATAAGACTAGTAACACAATTGAAAGCGATTGAGAAGTTTTTTTTTTTTAGTTGTTTAAAACAATGGCTAATAATTTTTTTTTTTTAATTATTTATTGTAAAAAAAATTTTATTGAGGAGACTTATTCATCCTCTTTAACTGTACCAAATATGAGCAAAATCGGTTAAACCGATCGCGAGTAAATAAATAAAATCCAAAGGCCTTCGAAAAATTTCGAATACCCATAACTTCGAAAATAATTCGAATTTCGAAAAATAAAAAAATAGGGGTCTTTTTTTTTTTGATTGTTATCCGAAAAAAAATTATTGCGCAAAAAAAGCTCGCACATCGAAAAAACGTTTGCACAGTTGGCAGATTTTGACTCAAACGGACTTTAATTTTCCACAATGTATAGAGAGCGCTTGACTTGTACGTGTGAGCAAATAAAGTCGGCCGCCCGCGGGCTAGCCCAACAAACATTTTTAGCTAATCTCAGTTTGAGATGCATTTGAGAACCAATCATCTTCTCAAATCTCAAACGTTCGTTTTCAATTTGAGGCGAAATAACCGTTGATATCGTTCTCAACCTAAAAGGCTTAATTTTAATATGGGATTTTCCCTGATTTTAAAATTGAGAACGGCAGAATTTTCAAAAACGTTTGAGTTTTTGGTGCTCGATGTTTGTTGGGAGGTAATGATCGTCACTGACTGAGATATACGCACATATCTTAGTAATATCAGCAACCAGTCAAGCAAGAATTGCGCTCTCAACTACTCTGTACTCACGACATTCAACGCTCTTCCACTTACATCTTCTTCTTACATCTTACATATACAAGAACGTTCAAAACTTTTTCTGGATGACCCCCAGCGCAAAGATGTTTACACATCAAAAATCGATATTTAATTACATATACATATATTCGCCCATAATTTTGGAAACTGTATTTTTTTCTATCCTGCGCAAACTACGAAAACACGTCGCAAAACGTCGAGAGAGGTATCAAAAGACGCGTTTCGGTCCCAGGAATCATTTCCGGAGTCACAAAAATAATATTTTTTTTTTTATAATAACAATTTTGACTGGAAAATGGAAGAATTATATTTTGCTACACTCAGAGAAAAAATCACAGTTACATCAAGAGTCCTCTAATGTTAATACCCAAAATGGTTGAATTGACGGAAATCTGGTCAAGTAAACAGATTTATGAGTTGATTTGACGAAAAATTCATGTAGTTTAGCAGACGTCCGCCTCTCTTCATATTGGTTATTTTTAACAGATTTAACAGTTAATTTAACAGCGAAGGAACTGTCATTTGAAAAACAACAAACTTCTGCAGTGAATCCAACACCGAAGAAACTGGCATGTTACGATAGCTGATTTAGATTAGTATCTGGCCAGATTAGAAGAATACCCAAGAAAATTGCAAAAAAATAATTTAAAACTGGTTATAGAAATTTTGAGCCGTCAGTTTGATCTTTAAAAAATAAATCACGATGAACCAATGCCGAAAAAAAATAAAGAAAAAGCTAGTAGAAACTTTGACTTATAAACCATTATTACTATCAAGGACTGAACCAAAACCGTAACCGTAACCGATTAAAACCGAAACCGTAACCGTTATTTTGACCTGAAAAAGAACGAAACCGAAACCGTTTCAAATTCCGGAACCGGTTCCAAACGGTTTGGAATTTTTTTAATGTCTCAATTCTTTAAGTGAGCACATGTTGTTGTTGTTATATATATATAATATATATATAAGTATAGGCACATAGGTATTTTCTTCTACAAACAGGTACTCTGAAAAGTTTCATGGAAGGTCGTCGAGCAAGGTTACAAAAGACACGTTTTGACCTCAGTATATATATAAAAGAGGAAATTTGACTATAGTTGAATGAAGCGATCGAAAAAAAATTACGAGATCCGAAAAAGAAATGTTCAGGCTTGTCTCAGAAAGCACCACCCATATTAATGTTTTTGAAGATTTATACATTTCGTCGGCGAAGAGTGTAAATCCCGTTCTTAGCCATATCGACTTTTCGATGCGGTTCGAAGCAGTAGCCGATTCTGCAGTTGGCAAACGAAAGAAAATCCTCAAAATAAATATACAAATATCAAAAAATGTTTGATGAGAAAAGCTGCTAAATCCAACATATAGAGCTTCTGTCGCCCGGCTACTGTTCTATTCTAGAGTATTACTTTCTGGGTCTAAGTCAGGGTAATATCCAGCAAATATGATTTAATTTTTGATATGTCAAGGCAATCATGGCCATCAAACCATAACCTGAAAGTTAAAGTTAAATTTGAATTTTTGCTCTACTGAAAAATATTATTTTGGTCGTTGGCAGGTTTACACTCTTAGCCGACGATTTCATTTATCTTCCATTATAATATTTTTCTAATAAACTCTTTGTTGCTATTTGACTTGTAGTCTATTGCTGTAAATACCGACGGTATTTACAAGCAATTTTCGGGATTGTATGAAAATGTGTTATTTGAGAAAAATTTACCTACGCGCTGCAGGAACCAGACAAGCCGACATATGTTTCGATGATACTGGAGTTACATCTCTTCAAGGACTTTTTCTTCCCGGCATTGTGAGAGTCGAACTCACAACACTGTAGTGACTTGTATGCTAGAAGGTCTAACACCTTAGGCCACTACCTAGCTTGAAGGTAAACCCTTCTCAGTGTCCATTTATGCATATATTTATACTTCCATATAGAACATTTCTTTAATTTCAATGCTAACTTATATGAAAGATTTGCGAATTTTAGGACTTGGTGTGAAACCTATGGAATAATTTTCTATGCTTAATTAAGCACGAATATGGAAAAAGTTTAATGATTTGAATAAGTCAAGAATTGGCTGCTGTGCATCATTCCACTTCTTCTTTTGTTTTTGATCAATAGTTCTGTCGGAAAATGATACTATTGAAGGGCTAAAAAATGTTAATGACTCTTCTCAGACAGACGTGGATGGGTTATCTATGAAATTATTGAAGAATTGCCCAGCACTTGTGAAACCTCTTACTAAAATGTTTAATTTATCTTTAGCCTCGGGAGTTTTTATTGATGCTTGGAAAAGCACTACTATCACTCCTGTTTTTAAGAGTGGGAGTAAAAGTGATATAATAAACTACAGACCAATATCTAAGCTTTCGTCTGTTGCTAAGTTGTATGAATGCATTAAAAAGGATAAAATTTACTTTAACGTGAAGCATCTTATTTGTCCAAATCAACATGGATTTGTAACTGCAAGATCGACGGTCTCTAACCTTGCAGTCTTTACAGAAGACTGTTACTCATGCTTCCGTAATGGTCTACAAATTGATGCCATTTACACGGATTTTTCCAAGGCATTTGACAAAATCTCGCACAAAATCCTTATCGAAAAACTTGGCTGCATGGGGTTTCATTGCAGTATCATTAAATGGATAAAGTCATATTTGTCTAATAGAAAGTGCGTAGTTGCTATAGATGGGGAGATCTCGAAGCCATTCATTGCTACCTCAGGTGTTCCACAAGGTAGCATCTTGGGACCTTTACTGTTCATATTATTCATTAACGATATTTCTAGTTGTTTCACATCGGCTAAATTTCTCCTCTATGCAGACGACCTCAAAATATACTCTGAAATTAAACAGTCATATGACTCTTTGCTACTTCAAAATGAACTTAATAAATTCTTTTACTATTGCGTTTTGAACAGGCTTTATCTTAATATTAGCAAGTGCCATAAAGTCTCTTACTCGAAAATGGTTAAACCTTTTCCAACTTGCTATTTCTTAGGTGAATCGTGCCTATCTGAGGTTAACGAAATTAAAGATCTTGGGGTATATTTTGATGCTAAATTAAGCTTTAATACTCACTTAAATTATATTATCGCTGGCTCTTTTGGAGCACTTGCTTTTATTAAACGCCACTCTTCTAATTTCTCGGATCCGTATACCTATAAGATTTTGTATTCTGCATTTGTTCGTTCCAAACTTGAATATGCAGCTTATATATGGAGGCCATACCATATGGTCCATATTAATCGTCTGGAGAGAGTCCAAAAGTGCTTTATTCGTTTTGCCCTGCGGTATCTAAACTTTTCTGATCCTATTCCGTCCTACGTTTCACGGTGCCGATTAATAAGTTTATTATCATTATCGAATAGGAGATCGATTTTGTCAATTTCTTTTATTGCCGATCTTGTCTCTGGTAAGATTGACTGCCCTTTTCTTTTGCAGCTTATAAATTTTAATGTTCCATGCAGAAACTTTCGTACTTTTGTAGTGTTTCGAGTTGGTTTTAATAGAACTGTTTACGGAGCTAACGCTCCTCTCAATAGAACTTTATCTGAATTCAACTATTTCTCAAATTTTCTAGATTTGGATATAACGAGTCCTAAACTGGTAACTCAATTTAAATTAAAAACTTATTTTTTATGTAACAATTAATGTAAGTCTAATATAATTTGTAATAGTAAGTGTCTGCTGTACCTTAGACATAAACAAATAAATAAATAAATAAATAAATAAAATGGACACTGAGAAGGGTTTACCTTCAAGCTGGGTAGTGGCCTAAGGTGTTAGACCTTCTAGCATACAAGTCACTGCAGTGTTGTGAGTTCGACTCTCACAATGCCGGGAAGAAAAAGTCCTTGAAGAGATGTAACTCCAGTATCATCGAAACATATGTCGGCTTGTCTGGTTCCTGCAGCGCGTAGGTAAATTTTTCTCAAATAACACATTTTCATTTTTCTAATAAAAAACTAGAGTTAATTTCAGGAATTTGTCTTGCAGAAATTTCATCCATGCATATCGTTAATAAAATGTATTATTATATTGGAGAAATTCTATCATGGCCTCACGAAAAAAGGTAAGAAAATTCAGACCTATTTCGAAGCTATGTACATAGGTACTTGACATTTTAGTAGTAAAATTTATTTTCTTCGTGTTTTAATTTGGAAACCGAATCCGGAACGAAACCGTAACCGAAACCGAAATAAATGTTGAAGAACGAAACCGGAACCAAAACCGAAACACGTTGCAAAACCGAAACCCGAACGTTATTTTAATCGGTTTCAGACCTTGATTTCTATGTTAACTTGTTCCCTTTTTTTCTTTCCTTAATGCGATGTACCTATAGACTTTTCTATTTACGTAGTCTCATGTCAAGTGAATGGAAATTTTTAAATATATACGAAAAGACAGCAATAACAATTGCAATCATCATCCCATAAATACCGACAGCGAACCCAAACACAATTAAAGCAACGGCCATTTCATTGGAATTTAATGGCGATTTAAACAAGCTATCGACATTCGCACCATTCGATACTCTCGTTTTGCCTATTGTATTTGTTGCCTGTCTGTCTGATAGACTAAATATTTGTTCATTTATTTTTCTTCCGCTTTTCTAGCTACTATCGCTACTATAAACAATAAAACAACAAACGAGACAAAGAAGCACTTCAACACATTCCCAATAAGAAAATATTAAGCCAACAGTGCATTTTTCATTCACGTTTCATTTCGCCAGGATGGAGGACTTGGCTACTTCTAAATGTCGTTATATCCGTCACAAGTTGTCGCATTAATATACTGCCTCCTGCAAAAATTGTTTGTTTTGAGTGTTACACTAGGGATATTACGGATTTATCCTTATCACATATCGAAAATAGGAAAAACAAGATTTACATAATAGGGTTCGAGTAATTTATTCTGTCTAGTTTTCCACTTTGCTATAAAAATTTCTATACACTAAACAACAAAATGCGCAGTTAAATATTTTAGACCAAGATCCCAGAGGTTAAAAGCGTTACTTATTTTATAATGGATGAACCAATACCGATCGATAGTCCTCCCCGAATCTAGAAATAATGTGAAAATTTCAAAGCAGTACCTATGAAAAGGGCCTAGGAATCGGTCAAAGTCGCCAAAAAATGACCCTAACTTCACTTATTTTATAATGGATGATTTTCACATATTTGACGTAGATTACCACCTCGCGTCAGTATCAAGTGTTGTTAGACCCGTACCAGTGACAAGGCTCCAGCCAGACACCCACAGTTCGCGGATTTTCCTATGGAAATTTATTCTGTTTTACCAATTTCACTCATTTGGGCCACTTTGGCTGCCTTTAATTACCCAATATTCTCCCATTTTTTGTAGAATACTACCCTCAAGTAGCATCAGGCATTTTCAGACTTCGTCCCATGGCAAAAACTTCAGCCAGACACCTCAAAACTCGGGAAATTTCACTCATTTTTACTGCGCTTTCACATGTTTAAGCCGGTTTGCCCAACTTTGTCCTCTTTTAAATAACATATCTTCACACATGTGTCGTAAAATGCTACCCTTAAGTAGAATCAAGCATTTCCAGATATCATCCCATGGAAAAAACTTCAGCCCGACACCTCAAAGTTCGGGAGTTTTTATTTCCTATTAATTTGCTTTGTCTTGTTTCTCCCACTTTTACTACTTTTAAATTACGGATCTTTTCACATTTGTCGTAGGACACTACCCTTAAGTAGTTTCAGTAATTTTTAGACTTCGTCCCATGGCACAAACTTCCACCAGACACCTCAAAACTCGAGAAATTTCACTAATTTTTACTGCGCTTTCACATGTTTAAGCCGGTTTGCCCAACTTTGGCCTCTTTTAAATAACATATCTTCACACATGTGTCGTAAAATGCTATCATTAAGTATAATCAAGCATTTCCAGACACCATCCCATGGCAAAAACTTCAGCCAGACACCTCAAAGTTCAGGAACTTTTATTTTCCTATTAATTTGCTTTCTCTTGTTTGTCCCACTTTTACTGCTTTTAAATTATGGATATTTTCCCAAGTTTCGTAGGACACTACCCTTAAGTAATTTCAATCATTTCTAGACTTCGTCCCATGGCAAAAACTTTTTAGCTCTGTGTATATGGCTATACTAAATGACGTTGAGCAATAAGAACAGCTACGTCACAATTAGAAAGGACCTTTCCGAGCCATTCGAAACCAAATGAGGCTTCAGACTCTTTTTTGTGCAATTTCTTCAATCTGAAAAAAGTAGGTCAAGGGGACCCACTTAATCGGCGCACCTGCGGCTTGGCCATTACAGCCATTTAAAATTTAGTTGATTTTATACGTGTTACTGTGTATGTGTGTGCAATAGTACAAAACTCAGTCATTTTCAAATGGCTGTAATTATCTTAATAGTTAAGATAATCGCATATGGCTTACCATTTTGGAAGCTTCAAAGCTTCAACTTTAAGAGTAGGTAAAAATATTTTCAAAAAAGTTTCAAAAATTAAAAGAAAATTTACTTTGAAAAAAAATGCCATTTTTCCCCATACAAAATGTATGGGAATGGGCGAAAAAAATAGGCACCCCTAAGGGTTAAGTTAGAGCGCTAATTTTTTGCAAGGCTTATTTTCTCATCAATACCTAACTTTTTAGGGGGTAAGACCAAGGCGACATTTTTTTTGAATCACCCTATTATACATACTAGCATTTTTATAATTGTTTCATTCTAAAGCCAAGTACTATCATCAAAGTCATGGAATTTCGCCGGCAACATGCAATTGGCTTGTCGTGAAATGTTGCTAGCAATTTTCATTTTTTTATTTCATTAATTCTTTGTTTATTTATCTCTTTCAGTGTACGAAAATAAACTATATTGTACAAAAATGTGTTTTTTGAGAAAAATTTACCTACGCGCTGCAGGAACCAGACAAGCCGACATATGTTTCGATGATACTGGAGTTACATCTCTTCAAGGACTTTTCTTCCCGGCATTGTGAGAGTCGAACTCACAACACTGTAGTGACTTGTATGCTAGAAGGTCTAGCACCTTAAACCCTTCTCAGTGTCCATTTATGCATATATTTATACTTCCATATAGAACATTTCTTTAATTTCAATGCTAACTTATATGAAAGATTTGCGAATTTTTAGGACTTGGTGTGAAACCTATGAAAGAATTTTTCATACTTAATTAAGCACGATTATTTTTCCATTTATAACATTTAACTCTTTGTTGCTTTTTTGACTTGTAGTCTATTGCTGTAAGTACCGACGGTATTTACAAGCAATTTTCGGGATTGTATGAAAATGTGTTTTTTGAGAAAAATTTACCTACGCGCTGCAGGAACCAGACAAGCCGACATATGTTTCGATGATACTGGAGTTACATCTCTTCAAGGACTTTTCTTCCCGGCATTGTGAGAGTCGAACTCACAACACTGTAGTGACTTGTATGCTAGAAGGTCTAGCACCTTAGGCCACTACCCAGCTTGAAGGTAAACCCTTCTCAGTGTCCATTTATGCATATATTTATACTTCCATATAGAACATTTCTTTAATTTCAATGCTAACTTATATGAAAGATTTGCGAATTTTTAGGACTTGGTGTGAAACCTATGAAAGAATTTTTCATAGTTAATTAAGCACGAATATTTTTCCATTTATAACATTTAACTCTTTGTTGCTTTTTTGACTTGTAGTCTATTGCTGTAAGTACCGACGATATTTACAAGCAATTTTCGGGATTGTATGAAAATGTGTTTTTTGATAAAAATTTACCTACGCGCTGCAGGAACCAGACAAGCCGACATATGTTTCGATGATACTGGAGTTACATCTCTTCAAGGACTTTTCTTCCCGGCATTGTGAGAGATTGTACAGTACTATTTCGTTTTGTTTATTACTTTCATAGTTCAAAACGAAACAAAACCCAACAGCTCAGTTTACTTTTCAATTATAAAATACTTTTTTTTGAAAATTACAGACAAAACAAAAAACAAAACTGAACAAATTTTTTATGTACTTATGCATTTGTAGTGATTATAACAGCAAATTGACATAGGGATTCTCTTTTTGCTCATGATCGTATTTATAACGCTTAGTAAAGCTCAGCATCCATATTTCAAGTGGAGGCATCCCTTGAGGGCTGGGATGGGCAGTTTCGGCAGAGAGTGCTCGTTGCATGCGTGGAATTATTTACATTGTAAATTTTACAACAATGTGCATACGAAGCAGGTGCGCGTATAGTGATGACGCAAACTTCGCCCGCCGGGCGACGCTGCCTAGGCCTGCTCGAGGGATCAGTGAGAATCAGTCCGTGAATACGTCAGATACGTGACGTACGTCAATTTTAGAGCAAATTCTATTATGACGTATCCGTCGTATCTGGTGTTACGAATACAAACACCCGCAGTCTACTTTGCTGTCAGTTGTTTCAACGTACTGATTTTGCTGAACGCTTAAACAGTACACCTTGGCTGCATTGTTGGGAGTTGCACTATTGAGGCGCACGCGACAGTGTTGGAATGCATTATATCCTGCCGCGGTTGCAAACATCCGACGGCGAAAGATACGGTGGGGCAACTGATTTGCGATTGTAATTAAGAATAAAGTATAATTGGTTTTACTTCCCTTTTATTTATTTAGCCCGGGAAATTATTTACAACAAGTGAAAGGAAAATGCAATTGTTGACTGAATAAAAAACAACAACAAAAACAATATTTCCTTCTATATTTTTTAAGGATATTAAATTCAAAGACATTAATTAACAAGTGTTTACTGCATAAAAAGTGGCGGAAGGAATAAAAGGGACAAAATTGAAGATGTATTTATATGAGAAAACACAATTTTTCGAAACATATGCGTCATTTTGCCGCAGATTATCTTTCTAGGGTTTAAGGCGTTCACAAAAACTAGAGTTCGCCCAGTGGTTGAAATTCAACCACAAAACCTTATTTTATTTTCCTACCTTTTTGATATTTCTTAAATTTTCCTTTCTTTTCCATATTTTTATATTTTTGGTTTCTATACATTCTTATTCATTTTGCCTTTTCCTCACTCTTTACAACATTCAATAATATAGTTTCAATGTTGATAATTATTTATTCTTCTTAGTTCGTCTTCATACGTATTTCTATCCTTTCCTTTCCTTTGCTATCAATTGCTTTTATTTCCATTCCTTTCCTCTCCTTTCATCTCAATTTATATCTTTTGCTTTTCTTTCCTTTTCTATTCCTCCCTCTCCGTTCTTTTCCTTTTCTTTCCTTTTCTCTTCTTCCATTTAATTTTATTAACCTTCTTTCTTTCTTTCTTTCTTTTCTGTTCTTTTCTTTTATTTTCCTTTCTTTTATTTTCTTACCTGACCTTTCTTTCTATTTTCATTACATTCCTTTTTTTTATTGTTTTTCTTTCCTTTCCTTTCGTTTCCTTTGCTTTAGTTTTGTTTGGTTTCCCTTAGTTTCCTTTCATTTTATTCATTTTTTTTCATTTCATTTCTTTTATTTTTTTCTTAACTTTATTTTCTTTCACTTTTTTTCCTTAGATTTCTTTTCCTGTCATTTCGTTTTGTTACCTTTGCTTTCCTACCGTTTCCTTATTTTCTTTTTTTCCGTTCCGTAACTCCTTTAGTTTTTTTCTTTTAAATTAATTTCCTTTACTTATTTTTTCAGCTTTTCATTACCTTCCTTTCCTTTATTTTTCTTTCTTTTTATTTTCATTTATTTTCCATACCTTCTTCCTCGCTGCCTTTTCTATCCTTTCTTTTTCTCTGCTTTCCTTTCATTGTCTTTCTCTATTTCCTTTTCTTTTCCACTCCTTTACCTGCATTACATTTCCTTTCTTCCCTTCTTTTTTTCTTTTCCATTCCTTTCCTTTCCCTGCCTTTATTTGATTTTTCTCTTATATTTTCCGTTCCTTACCTTAACTTACCTTTATTTTCCTTTAATCCATCCCTTTCCTTTCCCATTCTTTCCTTTATTTTATACTTTTATTTATTTCATTTTGTTTTATTTTAATTTATTTTATATTATTTCCTTTCCTTTCATTTCAAACAAATTTCTTCTTTTACTTTCAATCACTTTTCTTTTATTTTACTTTTTTTCAATTTTAACAATTTTACATTTTGTTTTATTTCACTAAGTCTAGCCACGAAGGGCCTTGTGCATGATCTAGCTTATTTTTGCTTTTTCTTCACATCATGTCTGAGCAAGCATTTGCTTCTCCGAATACCCACTTACAGATTTTGTTTTTGTAAACACTGTTTATACCTACGCTCAATAAAGTTGACGGGCTGGCACATGTTTATTATTGCTGCCAACAAAACAACTCACACTCGGACTCTCCCCAACTGCAATGAATGCAAGCACAACAATGCAAGTGAACCTACATACACACATAACAGCGGCTTTATAAAGTGAATGCGTGTTTAGCACTTGTAGTGGTGTGACTTTCTAATCATATTATAATTAATCTTTGAAACTTTGGTGGACTTTTGACCGTTTGGGAATAATTTTTCTTAAATTATTCTATGTTTTTTTTTATTTATTATTAGTGAACAAGATGGAAAAGTAACAACAATTACAAGCTACCATGATTACGTAATTTCGGCATAACATAGAATAATTTAAGAAAAATTATTCCCAAACGGTCAAAAGTCCACCAAAGTTTCAAAGATTCTCAAATTAATGACCACAAACTCATAACATACATACATTATAATTAATCTTTTTTTAATTTTTGGTTTGTTGTCACATACCCTGCTCGGCGAGACCTATCGATTGATATCAAATTTTATATACCTTAGAATTGTGGTTATTGCAAAAAAGGGACAAAACTGTTAAGCATTGCACATTTATATATAATAGATTATTTTATCTTCTATTTTTTTTTTTGTGTTTAATTTAATTTAATTTTATTTTATTTCATTTCATTTCACTTCATTTCATTTCATTTCACTTCATTTCATTTCATTTCATTTCACTTCATTCCGTTTCATTTCATTTCATGTCATTCCATTTTATTTTATTTTATTTTATTTTATTTTATTTTATTTTATTTTATTTTACTTTATTTTATTTTATTTTATTTTATTTTATTTTATTTTTTTATTTTACTTTATTTTATTTTATTTTATTTTATTTTATTTTATTTTATTTTATTTTATTTTATTTTGTTTTGTTTTATTTTATTTTATTTTATTTTATTTTATTTTATTTTAATTTTATTTTATTTTATTTTATTTAATTTTATTTTATTTTATTTTATTTTATTTTATTTTATTTTATTTTATTTTACTTTATTTTATTTTTTTACCACGCTTTTATTAGGTTCACTTGTATGTTTGTTTGTTTGCTTGTATGTATGTAACTCTCGTTCGGTTTTAGCCCCAGTGGCCCAAAAACCGTAAAATGTCCCTAAAATATGGGTATCAAACGAAAGGGGAACGCCCCAGGATTCATTTGGACTTCGATATATTTCGATAAATTTATCGATAACTGAGTTATCGGTCAAAATATGATTGCCCAAAAACCTAAAAAAATCCCTACAATATGGGTATCAAGCGAAAGGTGAAGTCCCCAGGTTTCACTTGGACATCGACATATTTCGATAAATTTATCGATAACTGAGTTATCGGTCAAAATGTGGTTGCCCGAAAACCTTAAAATTTTCCTACAATATGGGTATCAAACGAAAGGGGAAGGCCCTAGGTTTCATTTGGACTTTGATATATTTCGATAGATTTATCGATAACTGAGTTATCGGTCAAAATATGATTGCCCAAAAACGTAAAAAATTTCCTACAATATGGGTATCAAACGAAAGGGGAGGGCCCCAGGTTTCATTTGGACATCGACATATTTCGATAAATTTATCTTGGACATCGACATATCAAAATATGAAGGCCCAAAGGCCTAAAAAATTCCCTACAATATGGGTATCAAACGAAAGGTGAAGTCCCCATGTTTACCCCGAAACGGGTTGTGCGCTGGGTTTGGGACCCGCCACGTAAAAAACTTAATTCCAATGAAAAAATATACAAAGCCTCGGATGAGAACCCCCTTTAATGTTGACGACCCGGCAAAACGAATAAGGCATAACGATTTGGATATTAGGGCATGTACCGGGAATGTCCGGACCCTTTCAAGGGACGGTACCGCTGCCCGACTGGTTGATGTCCTCGTAGGCGCAAAGGCCGACATCACCGCCCTGCAGGAAATGCGATGGACGGGGCAAGGAAAGACGACCATCGGTCCTTGTGACGTATACTACAGTGGCCAGACACGCGGCAAAGCGCGTGGTGTAGGATTCGTGGTGGGAAAGAGACTTCGCCGCCAAGTATTAGCGTTCACTCCTGTGAACGAGCGTCTCGCCGCGATCCGCATCAAGGCGAGGTTTTTCAACATAACATTTATCTGCGCCTATGCGCCGACTGAGGAGACGGACGACGCAGAGAAGGACTCCTTCTACGATAAACTTGAACAGACTTATGATCGCTGCCCACAGCATGATATCAAAATCGTGCTCGGCGACTTTAATGCCAAGGTGGGCAAGGAAGGAGTCTTTGGTCCCACAGTTGGAAAATTCAGTCTCCACGATATAACATCCCCCAACGGCACTAGGTTGATTGACTTCGCCGCTGCTCGCAATATGGTCATCAGTAGTACCAGGTTCCAGCATAAGCGAATGCACCAAGCCACATGGCTGTCCCCTGATCAAAGAACTAGAAACCAGATTGATCATGTCTTGATTGACGGCAGACATAGCTCCACCGTTCTGGACGTGCGTACACTGCGTGGTCCCAATATTGACTCTGACCATTATCTTGTCGCAGCCAAGATACGCACACGCCTCTGTGCAACGAAGAAAGTGCGCACAGTAACGGAAGGAAAGTTTGACGTCGAGAAGCTGCGCATGACACAGACAGCTGATAATTTCACAACTCGACTCTCACACCTGCTAGCAGAGGGCAATCCTCGACCTAACGATGTAACCGAGCAATGGAAGCATATCTCTCACTCATTGCGTACCGCCGCTGAGGCCACTATAGGGTTCCAGCGAGCCCGCAAGAACAACTGGTACGATGAGGAATGCAAAACTGCCTCGAAAAAAAAGGACGCTGCCTACAAGGAGACGTTGCGAACGGGCGCAACCCGCAGTGTATGGCAACAATATCGTGAGGCAAAGAAGGAAGAGAGACGCCTTTTCAGAAAAAAGAAAAGGCCGAAAGGCGTGAGTGTGAGGCCGAAAGGCGTGAGTGTGAGGAGCTTGAGATGCTGGCTGACAGGAATGATGCCCGAAAATTCTATGAAAAGATCCGGCGGATGACGGAAGGTTTTAAGACCGGGGCAAGCTCCTGTAAGGACAATAATGGCGACCTGGTAACCGACGTACAAAGTGTACTTAAATTATGGAGGGAGCACTTCTCCTCACTGCTAAATTGCGAGGGAGACGTCGAACCCGATACCCCAATCCCTGACGATGGAAAAGTCGTCCCACCACCTGACTATGATGAAGTGAGGATAGCTATATCCCGGCTCAAAAACAACAAAGCGCCTGGAAAAGACGGACTACCCGCCGAGCTGTTCAAACGCGGAGGCGAAGAGCTGGTAAAAAGCATGCATCAGCTCTTATGCAGAATATGGTCAGACGAGTGCATGCCTCCAGATTGGAATTTAAGTGTGCTCTGCCCAATCCACAAGAAAGGCGATCCCGCTAACCGCACCAACTACCGCGGAATTAGTCTTCTTAATATCGCATATAAGGTTCTTTCTAGCGTGTTGTGTGAAAGGCTGAAGCCCATCGTAGACAAACTGATTGGACCTTATCAGTGTGGCTTTAGACCTGGTAAGTCTACCATCGACCAGATTTTCACGATACGCCAAATCCTGGAGAAGACCCATGATAAGAGAATCGACACTCACCATTTCTTTGTCGATTTTAAAGCCGCTTTTGACAGCGTAAAAAGGAGTTGCCTGTATGCCGCCATGTCTGAATTTGACTTCCCTGCAAAGCTTATACGGCTTTGTCAAATGACGTTGAGCAATACCAACAGCTCCGTCAGAATCGGGAAGGACCTCTCTGAGCCATTTGAAACCAAACGAGGCTTCAGACAGGGCGACTCCCTTTCGTGCGATTTCTTCAATCTGATGCTGGAGAAGATAATTCGAGCAGCAGAGCTAAACCGCAATGGTACAATCTTTTACAAGAGCGTGCAATTGCTGGCGTATGCCGATGATATTGATATCATTGGCCTTAACAACCGCGCCGTAAGCGCTGCCTTCTCTGGACTGGATAAGGAAGCGAAAAAAGTGGGTCTTGCCGTGAACCAGGACAAGACGAAGTATTTGCTGTCATCAAAGAAAGAATCGGCGCACCTGCGCCTTGGCAGCCATGTCACTGTTGATAGTTACAAATTTGAAACTGTGAGGGACTTCGTCTATTTGGGAACCAGTATCAACACCGAAAATAATATCAGTCTAGAAATCCAGCGGAGAATCACTCTTGCCAACAAGTGCTACTTTGGACTGAGTAGGCAATTGAGAAGTAAAGTCCTCTCTCGAAGAACAAAGATCACGCTCTATAAGTCTCTCATCATACCTGTCCTGATGTATGGCTCAGATTCATGGACAATGTCAAGAGAAGATGAGATGGCCCTTGGAGTATTTGAGAGAAAAGTTCTCCGGAAGATTTATGGTCCTTCCCGTGATGCCAACGGCGAGTATAGAAGGAAATTTAACGATGAGCTGTACGAGCTCTACGCAGATCTGACCATAGTCCAGCGAATTAAAGCCCAAAGACTCCGCTGGCTGGGCCATGTTATGCGAATGGACAAAGAAGCTCCAGCACAGAAGGTTTTCCTATCGTCGCCTGAATTCGGCAGCAGAGGAAGGGGGAGGCCTCGACTGAGATGGAAACAACAGGTGGAGGATGACTTGAACTCCCTTGGGGTTTCCAATTGGCGTCCGTTATCGCTAAAAAGGAATGACTGGCGTGCTTTGATACGAAACGGCCAAAATCGCTTAGGCGGTTAAGCGCCAATAAATGATGAAAAATGATGGGTATCAAACGAAAGGTGAAGGCCGCAGGTTTCATTTGGACATCGACATATTTCGATAAATTTATCGATAACTGAGTTATCGGTCAAAATATGATTGCCCAAAAACGTAAAAAATTTCCTACAATATGGGTATCAAACGAAAGGTGAAGGCCCCAGGTCTCTTTTGGACATCGACATATTTCGATAAATTTATCGATAACTGAGTTATCGGTCAAATTATGATTGCCCAAAAACCTGAAAATTTCCCTACAATATGGGTATCAAACGAAAGGGGAGGGCCCCAGGTTTCATTTGGACATCGACATATTTCGATAAATTTATCTTGGACATCGACATATCAAAATATGAAGGCCCAAAGGCCTAAAAAATTCCCTACAATATGGGTATCAAACGAAAGGTGAAGTCCCCATGTTTCACTTGGACATCGACATATTTCGATAAATTTATCGATAACTGAGTTATCGGTCAAAATGTGGGCCCCAGGTTTCATTTGGACTTCGATATATTTCGATAAATTTATCGATAACTGAGTTATCGGTCAAAATATGATTGCCCAAAAACCTAAAAAAATCCCTACAATATGGGTATCAAACGAAAGGTGAAGTCCCCATGTTTCACTTGGACATCGACATATTTCGATAAATTTATCGATAACTGAGTTATCGGTCAAAATGTGGGCCCCAGGTTTCATTTGGACTTCGATATATTTCGATAAATTTATCGATAACTGAGTTATCGGTCAAAATATGATTGCCCAAAAACCTAAAAAAATCCCTACAATATGGGTATCAAACGAAAGGTGAAGGCCCCAGGTTTCATTTGGACATCGACATATTTCGATAAATTTATCGATAACTGAGTTATCGGTCGAAATATGGTTGCCCAAAAACCTGAAAAATTCCCTACAATATGGGTATCAAACGAAAGGGGAGGGCCCCAGGTTTCATTTGGACATCGACATATTTCGATAAATTTATCGATAACTGAGTTATCGGTCAAAATATGAAGGCCCAAAAACCTAAAAAATTCCCTACAATATGGGTATCAAACGAAAGGTGAAGGCCCCAGGTCTCATTTGGACTTCGATATATTTCGATAAATTTATCGATAACTGAGTTATCGGTCAAAATATGATTGCCCAAAAACCTAAAAAATTCCCTACAATATGGGTATCAAACGAAAGGGAAAGGCCCCAGGTTTCATTTGGACTTCGATATATTTCAATAAACTTATCGATAACTGAGTTATTGTCAAAATCTGAGGCCAAATGCCTTAAAATTGCCTAACAATATGGGTATCAAACGAAAGTGGAAGTCCAGAGGTTTCGTTTGGACTGCTGTATTTTTCGATATATTTATCGATAATTTCCTAGGACATTTGACTAAAAAGTAAAAAATAAATATAGTTTAAAAAACTAAAACTCACGCTTTTAGAGAGTATTGAACTAAAAATTTGAAAATAATTTTAAAAACCCTACACAGTAGTATTGTGGAAAAAGCGTGGTCCGCTTTGTCCCATAATTTTCGTATATCGAGCGCTCGACGCTTTTCCCACATAATGCTAGTTTCTTTACTGCGCTTTCATTAGCTTTACTTGTACATACATTCATATGTATTTTTGCTTGTTTGTATGTAACTCTACTTCAGTCTACCCGATAGTGGCATATGACTGTCACAAAAACCTTGAAATGTGCCTTCAATGTGGGTGTCAAACGATAGGAGGTTGCATTTGGGCATCGATATATTTATCGATAACTAAGTTATCGGTCATAATGCCTACTACCTATATCAAACGAAAGGGAAGGTCCACAGGTTTCTATTATTTAAACCAAGGAATATTTCGATATATTTA
The DNA here is from genome assembly GCA_964058755.1 of Campiglossa producta. NCBI lineage: Eukaryota > Metazoa > Arthropoda > Insecta > Diptera > Tephritidae > Campiglossa > Campiglossa producta. The sequence goes on from CAXKVI010000001.1 coordinate 66,038,109, forward strand.
TCGATAACTGACTTATCGGTCAAAATGAGGTTGTCCAATAATATTGAAAATTGCCTACAATATGGGTATCAAACGAAAGTGGAGGCCCAGAGGTTTCGTTTGCACTGCGGTATACTTCGATATACATATATATCGATTACTTCATAACACACTTAACTAAAAAGTAAAAATAAATATAGTTTAAAAAGCGAAAACACGCGCTTTTAAAGAATATTGCACTAAAAAGGTAAAAATAATTTAAATAAAAAACGAAGATTATGGAACAAAGCGGACCACGCTTTTTCCACAATACTACTGTGTAGGGTTTTTAAAATTATTTTCAAATTTTTAGGTCAATACTCTCTAAAAGCGTGAGTTTTAGTTTTTTTAGACTATATTTATTATTTTTGCTTCTCTGACTACCTACCCACAGATTTTGTTTTTTTAAACACTTTGTGTAAGCGCCATGAAGTTGACGGGCTCGTGCTTATTATAGTAAACAAAACAACTCTCGTTTTCAGCAACAGCAACGTAAGTTTTAATGACTACACACACAATTGCAATGAATGCAAACACAACAATGCAAGTGGTCATACCTACGTACATACACACATAACAGCGGCTCTATAAGGTGAATGCGTGTTTAGCATTTCATAATATAATTAATTTTTTTAAATTTTTGGTTTGTTGTCGCACACCCTGCTCGGCGAGACATATCGATACATACCAAATTTTATATACCTTAGAATTGTGGTTATTGCAAAAAAGGGAGAAAGCTGTTATGTTTGCCCATTTATATATAATAGATAACACGTAACTAGCCGGTAGGTTAGAGACGCGTTGCCTAAATCATACTGATGAGTGGAACTAGGAACTCCCGAAATCGATCTATGAAGCTATGGCGTGTGACCCAAAACTTACTTTTTCTATTCTAACAAAAATTTTTAATTATTAATATGAATTATTAAAATTAAAAATACCAATAGCAATAATGATATTGTTGAAAAACAAAACTCATTACTTCTTGGCTTCAAGCTTGCAACTACAATGAAGTTTAGTACCAAAAAGCCGTAAAACTACAATTCCATTGTTGTAAACAAATATGTGTATAAAGCGAGAGCACGCATTCGCATTTGTCGAACTGAGAAAACAACAAAAGCCCAATACTTAGTGAAACGAGATATATATATATCGCTGCCGCTAATAAACCAGTTGGCAAGAACCAAGAATAGAAAAGGGTGTTTAAGTCGTTAGAGACGCGTTGCCTAAATCATACTGATGAGTGGAACTAGGAACTCCCGAAATCGATCTATGAAGCTATGGCGTGTGACCCAAAACTTACCTTTTCTATTCTAACAAAAATTTTTAATTATTAATATGAATTATTAAAATTAAAAATACCAAAAGCAATAATGAAATTTGTTGAAAAACAAAAATTATTATTTCTTGGCTTCAAGCTTGCAATTACAATGAAGTTTAGTACCAAAAAGCCGTAAAACAAAAATTTTTAATTATTAATATGAATTATTAAAATTAAAAATACCAATAGCAATAATGAGATTTGTTGAAAAACAAAAATTATTATTTCTTGGCTTCAAACTTGCAATTACAATGAAATTTCTAGGGATAAGTATATACTGTTAAAAAATATATCTTCAATTTTGTCCCTATTATTACTTCCCCCACTGTATGTATATATATGAATCAGATTACTTATACTTATCTAATCGAATATTCCATTAGTCCGGACAAGCAAAATATGTTCCAAGGTCGTTGATGTTAAATTGTTACGTTGGTCGGGTAGAATGTACTTCAATGCAGAGAACAATCGCTCTACACTAACTTGAGTACTATATTTTCTCCGAAGGGTATTCTCGGCTGCCGCTCGTAAAAAGGTCCGTGTCTATAGGCAGAACTGCTGCACTCATTACATCGTTATCTATATATTAATAGGCTAACACTCTCCCCATACAAACAGACGCAACCCAGTTTCGTATAGTATTTATGGATAGATCTCTATAAAATTTATAGTGGAAACTTAGAATGGACTAATCTGGTGTCTCACCAAAAAAAATTTTGAAAATTATTTTTAGTTTATTTGTTATTAAAGAAAAAATAGGTCTCCAAACTCTCCAGCTATTTTGTTATCTCCACATTCTGTTATACCCGAACTATACATCACTATTCAGCACTCTTATAAAACTCCCAAAGACACACCTACCGCTCATTCCCTTACACACACACGTACATATCTATGCAATGATCCAGCAGCTGCCACTTGCTTTTATTTTTGTGCCAAAAGAAAACAACAAAATGTACCAAATTATATCATCTTCGACATCTAAACACCATTTGTAAGCTAAGAAGTCCAGCTTCAATTCTGGCTTTATATATTTAACTTTTTGCCTTTTGGTTAAAGTTTATTTTTTTAACGATATGATTTTATAAGAAAATTCCACAATGTTAAGATCGAAATTTAAATATCGTACGGACTTTAACTAAAGAACAATTTTACGTGACACTAATGCTGATTTCGTTGAACATGTTTATACCCTTGCACAGAATACTGTAAAAGTGTGATAAAAGTGTACCCGTTCTACATGAAACCCCTATATCGATAAAACGAACAAAAAACATTGCCCGTTTGCTATGCTATGTGCATGAATAATTAGTTTTCGCTTATCAACCATATTCAATTGTTATTGCAAAATCCAATTTTTTTCACCAAATTTATCTGTCAAATAAAATTTTTGTCAGCTGATTTTCAGTGCAACCAACTACCCTGTTAAAGCTTCAGAGGGTAAAAAGTGTGAGTTTTTTAGGAAATGAAAGCATATTCTGTTTGACGTTATCCTTAATTTTGCAAACGAAAACGGAAAATTGAAGAGTGTAAAAAATACGCATTTTTTGATGAAACGAAATCACCATAACTCTACTTTTTTTACGAAAAACATATTTTTGGGTATTTGTTTCCTTTAGGGGTCAACCGCTAATAAATTAGCTAAAATTATGGGAGATAGCTCGAAAGACAGGTTTTGGCTATCTCCCATAATTTTAGTTAATTTATTAGCAGTTGACACCTAAAGGAAACAAATACCCATTTTTACTTTGATTATTTGATGTTCTAAGCTTTTCTCGATTTTTTTAAAGTTTAATTCACTTATGAAATTTTTGGGGGGTTAAATATTGGAAAAGTATATTTTCTAAGCAGAAAATATATTTTTCATACAGTTGAAGATAGCCCAGAAAAATATCCCCAATCGTCTCATTTAAAGCAAATTCAATTTTCCTTGCTGAAAAAAAAAAATAAAAACAAAAAATTAAAAAAAAACAGTTTTAAATTTTTGCTTCCACCGAGAATCGAATATAGGTGTTCTGCAAGTAGTAAACATTTATACCCATTCTGGTATAAAAGGGTACAATTAGTCTCTTTATAGGACATGCTCGAACAAATGTGACCAATTTATTCCATCTAAAAGTGACTAAAAAAGTAGTAGTCTACTTTTCCTTTGGATTGATCCCTGACTAATCGTATTTTTTGCAGGGAAATACCATACGAACTTTTACTAATGCACCTTTTTACATAACAAATTCCACTTTTTTGTATGAAACCACATTTTTTACTTTGATAATTTAATGTGCTAAGCTTTTTCGATTTTTAAATAGTTTTTTTACTTATGAAATTTTTAGAGAAACAAAATATTGGAAAAGTATATCTTCTAAGCAGAAAATGTATTTTTCATACAAAAAAGTGAAGTTAGTTATATAGAATTAAACATTTTTATCCCAACATCAGAATTGTAATTTTCAAAAAATAGCTTTAAAAAAATTTGTTTAAAAGAAAAATATTAAAATTCATGCATAAATTATATCATCTTCGGCATCTAAACACCATTTGTAAGCTAAGAAGTCCAGCTTCAATTCTGGCTTTATATATTTAACTTTTTGCCTTTTGGTTAAAGTTTATTTTTTTAACGATATGATTTTATAAGAAAATTCCACAATGTTAAGATCGAAATTTAAATATCGTACGGACTTTAACTAAAAAACAATTTTACGTGACACTAATGCTGATTTCGTTGAACATGTTTATACCCTTGCACAGAATACTGTAAAAGTGTGATAAAAGTGTACCCGTTCTACATGAAACCCCTATATCGATAAAACGAACAAAAAACATTGCCCGTTTGCTATGCTATGTGCATGAATAATTAGTTTTCACTTATCAACCATATTCAATTGTTATTGCAAAATCCAATTTTTTTCACCAAATTTATCTGTCAAATAAAATTTTCGTCAGCTGATTTTCAGTGCAACCAACTACCCTGTCAAAGCTTCAGAGGGTAAAAAGTGTGAGTTTTTTAGGAAATGAAAGCATATTCTGTTTGACGTTATCCTTCATTTTGCAAACGAAAACGGAAAATTGAAGAGTGTAAAAAATACGCATTTTTTGATGAAACGAAATCACCATAACTCTACTTTTTTTACGAAAAACATATTTTTGGGTATTTGTTTCCTTTAGGGGTCAACCGCTAATAAATTAGCTAAAATTATGGGAGATAGCTCGAAAGACAGGTTTTGGCTATCTCCCATAATTTTAGTTAATTTATTAGCAGTTGACACCTAAAGGAAACAAATACCCATTTTTACTTTGATTATTTGATGTTCTAAGCTTTTCTCGATTTTTTTAAAGTTTAATTCACTTATGAAATTTTTGGGGGGTTAAATATTGGAAAAGTATAATTTCTAAGCAGAAAATATATTTTTCATACAGTTGAAGATAGCCCAGAAAAATATCCCCAATCGTCTCATTTAAAGCAAATTCAATTTTCCTTGCTGAAAAAAAAAAAATAAAAACAAAAAATTAAAAAAAAAAAAAACAGTTTTAAATTTTTGCTTCCACCGAGAATCGAATATAGGTGTTCTGCAAGTAGTAAACATTTATACCCATTCTGGTATAAAAGGGTACAATTAGTCTCTTTATAGGACATGCTCGAACAAATGTGACCAATTTATTCCATCTAAAAGTGACTAAAAAAGTAGTAGTCTACTTTTCCTTTGGATTGATCCCTGACTAATCGTATTTTTTGCAGAGAAATACCATACGAACTTTTACTAATGCACCTTTTTACATAACAAATTCCACTTTTTTGTATGAAACCACATTTTTTACTTTGATAATTTAATGTGCTAAGCTTTTTCGATTTTTAAATAGTTTTTTTACTTATGAAATTTTTAGAGAAACAAAATATTGGAAAAGTATATCTTCTAAGCAGTAAATGTATTTTTCATACAAAAAAGTGAAGTTAGTTATATAGAATTAAACATTTTTATCCCAACATCAGAATTGTAATTTTCAAAAAATAGCTTTAAAAAAATTTGTTTAAAAGAAAAATATTAAAATTCATGCACAGGAATGTAAAGCAGGAGTTATTAGCTTTCAAATGTTGTTAAAAAAATCTATAGCATTACTACAAGCCGAAACATAATAATTTCAGTTGTTGCATGTTTTCATCACCTTAGGAAAAATTGCAGTATCTATATATTAATAGGCTAACACTCTCCCCATACAAACAGACGCAACCCAGTTTCGTATAGTATTTATGGATAGATCTCTATAAAATTTATAGTGGAAACTTAGAATGGACTAATCTGGTGTCTCACCAAAAAAAATTTTGAAAATTATTTTTAGTTTATTTGTTATTAAAGAAAAAATAGGTCTCCAAACTCTCCAGCTATTTTGTTATCTCCACATTCTGTTATACCCGAACTATACATCAATATTCAGCACTCTTATAAAACTCCCAAAGACACACCTACCGCTCATTCCCTTACACACACACGTACATATCTATGCAATGATCCAGCAGCTGCCACTTGCTTTTATTTTTGTGCCAAAAAAAACAACAAAATGTACCAAATTATATCATCTTCGGCATCTAAACACCATTTGTAAGCTAAGAAGTCCAGCTTCAATTCTGGCTTTATATATTTAACTTTTTGCCTTTTGGTTAAAGTTTATTTTTTTAACGATATGATTTTATAAGAAAATTCCACAATGTTAAGATCGAAATTTAAATATCGTACGGACTTTAACTAAAGAACAATTTTACGTGACACTAATGCTGATTTCGTTGAACATGTTTATACCCTTGCACAGAATACTGTAAAAGTGTGATAAAAGTGTACCCGTTCTACATGAAACCCCTATATCGATAAAACGAACAAAAAACATTGCCCGTTTGCTATGCTATGTGCATGAATAATTAGTTTTCACTTATCAACCATATTCAATTGTTATTGCAAAATCCAATTTTTTTCACCAAATTTATCTGTCAAATAAAATTTTCGTCAGCTGATTTTCAGTGCAACCAACTACCCTGTCAAAGCTTCAGAGGGTAAAAAGTGTGAGTTTTTTAGGAAATGAAAGCATATTCTGTTTGACGTTATCCTTCATTTTGCAAACGAAAACGGAAAATTGAAGAGTGTAAAAAATACGCATTTTTTGATGAAACGAAATCACCATAACTCTACTTTTTTTACGAAAAACATATTTTTGGGTATTTGTTTCCTTTAGGGGTCAACCGCTAATAAATTAGCTAAAATTATGGGAGATAGCTCGAAAGACAGGTTTTGGCTATCTCCCATAATTTTAGTTAATTTATTAGCAGTTGACACCTAAAGGAAACAAATTCCCATTTTTACTTTGATTATTTGATGTTCTAAGCTTTTCTCGATTTTGTTAAAGTTTAATTCACTTATGAAATTTTTGGGGGGTTAAATATTGGAAAAGTATATTTTCTAAGCAGAAAATATATTTTTCATACAGTTGAAGATAGCCCAGAAAAATATCCCCAATCGTCTCATTTAAAGCAAATTCAATTTTCCTTGCTGAAAAAAAAAAAATAAAAACAAAAAATTAAAAAAAAAAAAAAACAGTTTTAAATTTTTGCTTCCACCGAGAATCGAATATAGGTGTTCTGCAAGTAGTAAACATTTATACCCATTCTGGTATAAAAGGGTACAATTAGTCTCTTTATAGGACATGCTCGAACAAATGTGACCAATTTATTCCATCTAAAAGTGACTAAAAAGGTAGTAGTCTACTTTTCCTTTGGATTGATCCCTGACTAATCGTATTTTTTGCAGAGAAATACCATACGAACTTTTACTAATGCACCTTTTTACATAACAAATTCCACTTTTTTGTATGAAACCACATTTTTTACTTTGATAATTTAATGTGCTAAGCTTTTTCGATTTTTAAATAGTTTTTTTACTTATGAAATTTTTAGAGAAACAAAATATTGGAAAAGTATATCTTCTAAGCAGAAAATGTATTTTTCATACAAAAAAGTGAAGTTAGTTATATAGAATTAAACATTTTTATCCCAACATCAGAATTGTAATTTTCAAAAAATAGCTTTAAAAAAATTTGTTTAAAAGAAAAATATTAAAATTCATGCACAGGAATGTAAAGCAGGAGTTATTAACTTTCAAATGTTGTTAAAAAAATCTATAGCATTACTACAAGCCGAAACATAATAATTTCAGTTGTTGCATGTTTTCATCACCTTAGGAAAAATTGCAGTATCTATATATTAATAGGCTAACACTCTCCCCATACAAACAGTCATAACCCAATTTCGTATAGTATTTATGGATAGATCTCTATAAAATTTATATTGGAAACTTAGAATGGAGAGGTCTCCAAACTCTCCAGCTATTTTGTTATCTCCACATTCTGTTATACCCGAACTATACATCACTATTCAGCACTCTTATAAAACTCCCAAAGACACACCTACCGCTCATTCCCTTACACACACACGTACATATCTATGCAATGATCCAGCAGTTGCCACTTGCTTTTATTTTGTACCAAAAAAGAAACAACAAAATGTACCATATCATATCATCTTCGGCATCTAAACAACATTTGTAAGCTAAGAAGTCCAGCTTCACTTCTGGCTTTATATATTTAACTTTTTGCCTATTGGTAAAGTTTATTTTTTTAACGATATGATTTTGTAAGAAAATTCCACAATGTTAAGATCGAAATTTAAATATCGTACGGACTTTAATTAATTAGGTTTCGCTTATCAACCATATTCAATTGTTATTGCAAAATCCAATTTTTTTTTCACCAAATTTATCTGTCAAATAAAATTTTCGTCAGCTGATTTTCAGTGCAACCCTGTCAAAGCTTCAGAGGGTAAAAAGTGTGAATTTTTTAGGAAATGAAAACTTATTCTGTTTGACGTTTTACCTTCATTTTGCAAACGAAAACGGAAAATTGAAGAGTTTAAAAAATGCATTTTTTGATGAAACGTAATCACCACTCTACTCTACTTTTTTTTACGAAACACACATTTTTGGGTATTTGTTTCCTTTAGGGATCAATCGCTAATAAATTAGCTAAAATTATGGGAGATAGCTCAAAAGCTTTTGGCCTCAGGATCACGAGTCCGGAAGCGCTTTTTTAATTTTATGTTTCTATGGAAAGTTATGGTCAAAAAATCGAAAAATGATCCACGGCACGCATTTTTTCGCACGTTTTTAGGTACAGCCTAATAAAATTACAACAACCACATGAAAACTTGCCACTTTGATTGCAAATACCTCTTCAGAGAAGCAAAATATTAGAAAGCGCTTCCGGACTCGTGATCCTGAGGCCAAACCCTGTCTTTTGAGATATTTCCCATAATTTTAGCTAATTTATTAGCAGTTGACACCTAAAGGAAACAAATACCCATTTTTACTTTGATTATTTGATGTTCTAAGCTTTTCTCGATTTTTTTTAAGTTTAATTCACTTATGAAATTTTTAGGGGGTTAAATATTTGAAAAGTATATTTTCTAAGCAGAAAATATATTTTTCATATAGTTGAAGATTGCCCAGAAAAATATCCCCAATCGTCTCATTTAAAGCAAAGCTGTAATTAGACGCTGGCAAGTATAAGTCTGTGGTCATAAGCATAAACAGCCTAGGTCGACTTAAGAAATTAGACCAGATGAAATTTTTGCTGGCGAATTTTTGTAACAAAACTGTTTTATAACTAAGGCAAACGTATTGGATTTAATTGTTTGTAAAGAAAGTAAAAAAAGACCAATGAAAGTCTTGAAAAATGTCTCGATGTTGCTATTCAAAATCACCAGCAAAAATTTCAACTGGTCTAATTTCTTAAGTCGACTTAGGCTGTTATTGCTTATGACCACAGAAGTATAATTGACAGAACTCTGATTTTTTTTTTAATTTTCCTTGCTTAAAAAATAAAATAAAAACGAAAAATTAAAAAAAAAGAAACAGTTTTCAATTTTTGCTTCCACCGAGAATCGAATATATGTAGGTGTCCTGCAAGTAGTAAACATTTATACCCATTCTGGTATAAAAGGGTACAATTAGTCTCTTCATAGGACATGCTCGAACAAATGTGACCAATTTATTCCATCTAAAAGAGACTAAAAAAAGTAGTAGTCTACTTTTCCTTTGGATTGATCCCGGACTATTTTTTGCAGGGAAATACCATACGAACTTTTACTAATGCACCTTTTTACATACTTAAGTAACTCCACTTTTTTTGTATGAAACCACATTTTTTACTTTGATAATTTAATGTGCTAAGCTTTTTCGATTTTTAAATAGTTTTTTTACTTATGAAATTTTTAGAGAAATAAAATATTGGAAAAGTATATCTTCTAAGCAGAAAATGTATTTTTCATATAAAAAAGTGAAGTTAGTTATATAGAATTAAAAATTTTGTTCGCAACACCAGAATGGTAATTTTCAAAAAATAGCTTTAAAAAAAATGTGTTTAAAAGAAAAAACATTTAAATATGCTGCACTACCCTAATGTGCGGATTCGTTGCATGGTATTACTCAAATCAAATGTTTAAATTCCCAAACATCATATATATATATATGTATGCGTGAAGCAAAAATAAAAAACGGTACCTTGCAAATTGCACAATCATCGAAACTCCGACAAACACTCCCCGCAAAAACTCTGCGCTTCGAAAACCGCTCCCACCCTTTTTCGCGCTCCTTACTCTCACCTAAACGTACATAAGTATACAGCAAACCAGGCAGCTGCCACTTGCCTTCATTTTTGTGCCAAAAAAAAAAAAACAAAGTGTAGCAAATCAAATAAATATCATTGCATCCTCGTTATCTTCACACCATCATCATTCACATAATCACATAATTCACATAGTCCAAGGTTTTTCGCAGAGCACTTCTTTATTTAGTTTTTTGTCCATTAGAAAGTTTATATTTTTAACGATAAGGTTTTTTTTAAAAGTAAAATTCCACAAGGTTACGATAAAAAAAGTACCATTATATATCGAAATATTATAAGCCCATACCGGGGTTTTGTGCAATTTAAATTAAAAATTTATTTTTTATGTAACAATTAATGTAAGTTTAATATAATTTGTAATAGTAAGTGTCTGCTGTACCTTAGACATAAACAAATAAATAAATAAAAAAAATCTGTTGTAGATATATCCTAATGTTTTGTCGTCAGCTTTTCTGTTGTACTGCTTTGCTGCACCACCCTAATGTGAAGATTGTTTGTATGGTATCACTTAATCCAAGTTTGCATTTGTCACGAGGGAGTCACTTACTTGGTTTTGTTGTGAACGGGGAATATGTACATATATTAAGAGAGAGTTGAAGAAAATTTCAGATGGTCGAATTTCGACCACGGGCGATCCTAGTTAGTATTAATGGGATATAAGCTGCATAAAAATTCATCAATGGTTATCGGCGCACTGGATGATTGGCTGCTAGTGGCAGGATTAAATTAGGAATTAGTAGTTTAGCAAATTCTGCCATGGATGTATTTCTGCCATGAGAAGCTTCTCAGCAAAAAATTCATTTGCTTTGCAAGTGCCGTTCGGAGTCGCCAGAAAACTGTAGGTCCCGCCAACTTGTAGGAAAACTCAAAAGCATCACACCACAAGTTGGAAAGAGAAGCTCGGCTAAAAATCTCGTTAGAGGTTGTGATAACCTGTTGGTATTTCGCCGCCATTAGTTTTTTTTTTTTTTTTTAAATTAGGAAAACAGCTTTATTAGCATACAATCATTTTTATTTAAAACCAGATGAGTAAATAAACTTACTTTTTAAAGACGAAATTCGTGAATGCACTTTGCTGCATATAACTTGCTTTGCTTTCAGAATTTGATCTGGGCTAAAAATAACTTTTATTCTTGGATCGAGAAATACAGCAGCGTTAAATAACCAATTGACGAAAAGTTTTGATTTTCTTTTGTTTATGGCTCGAAGTAAATAAAGCTGAAGTTCACTTACCTTCAGACTTTCAACCTGGAGGGTGATTTCCGTCATAATAATATACATATAGCTGTATAACAATTTTTCAGACTGCATTTTCAATGTTGCATTATAAACGCTGTTGAAAGTTTTTAAGAACTCCTCCAAAAATCTCCATTGCTCTTCATTAATAATTAAATCCACGTTATCCTCGCTCAACGATTTAGTCATATCTTTCAACTCAAGTAATCTTTCGAGCATATTATCTCGTAAAACAATCCAAAATCACGCTATTATAGCCTCCATTTTTCAAGAGACAAACGTAGGATTGTGCTCTTAGTTTTTTTTGCAACATTTCTAAATTTTTCCTTAACATTTTCTATTTTTATGACGTCATTTACACAAAGCTGCAGTGTATGCACACCACAACGAATATAAGTAATAGTATAAAAAAAACTAATGGCAGCAATATACCAACAGGTTATCATAACCTCTAACGTGATTTTTAGCCGAGCTTCTCTTTCCAACTTGTGGTGTGTTGCTTATGAGTTTTCCTAAAAGTCGACGGGACCTACAGTTTTTTGCCGACTCCGAACGGCACTTGCAAAGCAAATGAATTTTTTTTTGCTGAGAAGCTTCTCATTGCAGAAATACACCCGGAGAGTTTGCCAAACTACTGCCGAGGGGCGACCCCGTTTAGAAAAATTCTTTTTCTAAATAATTTTTGATGTTACTTTTGCCGGGCATCGAACCCCCACGACTTGGTGTAGAAGGCCGAACACTTAACCGCTTCACCACGGCGGCCGCCAATAATAATAACTAGGATCGCCCGTGGTCGAAATTCGACCATCTGAAATTTTCTTCAACTCTCTCTTAATATATGTACATATTCCCCGTTCACAACAAAACCAAGTAAGTGACTCCCTCGTGACAAATGCAAACTTGGATTAAGTGATACCATACAAACAATCTTCACATTAGGGTGGTGCAGCAAAGCAGTACAACAGAAAAGCTGACGACAAAACATTAGGATATATCTACAACAGATTTTTTTTATTTATTTATTTGTTTATGTCTAAGGTACAGCAGACACTTACTATTACAAATTATATTAAACTTACATTAATTGTTACATAAAAAATAAATTTTTAATTTAAATTTCACAAAACCCCGGTATGGGCTTATAATATTTCGATATATAATGGTACTTTTTTTATCGTAACCTTGTGGAATTTTACTTTTAAAAAAAACCTTATCGTTAAAAATATAAACTTTTTAATGGACAAAAAACTAAATAAAGAAGTGCTCTGCGAAAAACCTTGGACTATGTGAATTATGTGATTATGTGAATGATGATGGTGTGAAGATAACGAGGATGCAATGATATTTATTTGATTTGCTACACTTTGTTTTTTTTTTTTTGGCACAAAAATGAAGGCAAGTGGCAGCTGCCTGGTTCGCTGTATACTTATGTACGTTTAGGTGAGAGTAAGGAGCGCGAAAAAGGGTGGGAGCGGTTTTCGAAGCGCAGAGTTTTTGCGGGGAGTGTTTGTCGGAGTTTCGATGATTGTGCAATTTGCAAGGTACCGTTTTTTATTTTTGCTTCACGCATACATATATATATATATGATGTTTGGGAATTTAAACATTTGATTTGAGTAATACCATGCAACGAATCCGCACATTAGGGTAGTGCAGCATATTTAAATGTTTTTTCTTTTAAACACATTTTTTTTAAAGCTATTTTTTGAAAATTACCATTCTGGTGTTGCGAACAAAATTTTTAATTCTATATAACTAACTTCACTTTTTTATATGAAAAATACATTTTCTGCTTAGAAGATATACTTTTCCAATATTTTATTTCTCTAAAAATTTCATAAGTAAAAAAACTATTTAAAAATCGAAAAAGCTTAGCACATTAAATTATCAAAGTAAAAAATGTGGTTTCATACAAAAAAAGTGGAGTTACTTAAGTATGTAAAAAGGTGCATTAGTAAAAGTTCGTATGGTATTTCCCTGCAAAAAATAGTCCGGGATCAATCCAAAGGAAAAGTAGACTACTACTTTTTTTAGTCTCTTTTAGATGGAATAAATTGGTCACATTTGTTCGAGCATGTCCTATGAAGAGACTAATTGTACCCTTTTATACCAGAATGGGTATAAATGTTTACTACTTGCAGGACACCTACATATATTCGATTCTCGGTGGAAGCAAAAATTGAAAACTGTTTCTTTTTTTTTAATTTTTCGTTTTTATTTTATTTTTTAAGCAAGGAAAATTAAAAAAAAATCAGAGTTCTGTCAATTATACTTCTGTGGTCATAAGCAATAACAGCCTAAGTCGACTTAAGAAATTAGACCAGTTGAAATTTTTGCTGGTGATTTTGAATAGCAACATCGAGACATTTTTCAAGACTTTCATTGGTCTTTTTTTACTTTCTTTACAAACAATTAAATCCAATACGTTTGCCTTAGTTATAAAACAGTTTTGTTACAAAAATTCGCCAGCAAAAATTTCATCTGGTCTAATTTCTTAAGTCGACCTAGGCTGTTTATGCTTATGACCACAGACTTATACTTGCCAGCGTCTAATTACAGCTTTGCTTTAAATGAGACGATTGGGGATATTTTTCTGGGCAATCTTCAACTATATGAAAAATATATTTTCTGCTTAGAAAATATACTTTTCAAATATTTAACCCCCTAAAAATTTCATAAGTGAATTAAACTTAAAAAAAATCGAGAAAAGCTTAGAACATCAAATAATCAAAGTAAAAATGGGTATTTGTTTCCTTTAGGTGTCAACTGCTAATAAATTAGCTAAAATTATGGGAAATATCTCAAAAGACAGGGTTTGGCCTCAGGATCACGAGTCCGGAAGCGCTTTCTAATATTTTGCTTCTCTGAAGAGGTATTTGCAATCAAAGTGGCAAGTTTTCATGTGGTTGTTGTAATTTTATTAGGCTGTACCTAAAAACGTGCGAAAAAATGCGTGCCGTGGATCATTTTTCGATTTTTTGACCATAACTTTCCATAGAAACATAAAATTAAAAAAGCGCTTCCGGACTCGTGATCCTGAGGCCAAAAGCTTTTGAGCTATCTCCCATAATTTTAGCTAATTTATTAGCGATTGATCCCTAAAGGAAACAAATACCCAAAAATGTGTGTTTCGTAAAAAAAAGTAGAGTAGAGTGGTGATTACGTTTCATCAAAAAATGCATTTTTTAAACTCTTCAATTTTCCGTTTTCGTTTGCAAAATGAAGGTAAAACGTCAAACAGAATAAGTTTTCATTTCCTAAAAAATTCACACTTTTTACCCTCTGAAGCTTTGACAGGGTTGCACTGAAAATCAGCTGACGAAAATTTTATTTGACAGATAAATTTGGTGAAAAAAAAATTGGATTTTGCAATAACAATTGAATATGGTTGATAAGCGAAACCTAATTAATTAAAGTCCGTACGATATTTAAATTTCGATCTTAACATTGTGGAATTTTCTTACAAAATCATATCGTTAAAAAAATAAACTTTACCAATAGGCAAAAAGTTAAATATATAAAGCCAGAAGTGAAGCTGGACTTCTTAGCTTACAAATGTTGTTTAGATGCCGAAGATGATATGATATGGTACATTTTGTTGTTTCTTTTTTGGTACAAAATAAAAGCAAGTGGCAACTGCTGGATCATTGCATAGATATGTACGTGTGTGTGTAAGGGAATGAGCGGTAGGTGTGTCTTTGGGAGTTTTATAAGAGTGCTGAATAGTGATGTATAGTTCGGGTATAACAGAATGTGGAGATAACAAAATAGCTGGAGAGTTTGGAGACCTCTCCATTCTAAGTTTCCAATATAAATTTTATAGAGATCTATCCATAAATACTATACGAAATTGGGTTATGACTGTTTGTATGGGGAGAGTGTTAGCCTATTAATATATAGATACTGCAATTTTTCCTAAGGTGATGAAAACATGCAACAACTGAAATTATTATGTTTCGGCTTGTAGTAATGCTATAGATTTTTTTAACAACATTTGAAAGTTAATAACTCCTGCTTTACATTCCTGTGCATGAATTTTAATATTTTTCTTTTAAACAAATTTTTTTAAAGCTATTTTTTGAAAATTACAATTCTGATGTTGGGATAAAAATGTTTAATTCTATATAACTAACTTCACTTTTTTGTATGAAAAATACATTTTCTGCTTAGAAGATATACTTTTCCAATATTTTGTTTCTCTAAAAATTTCATAAGTAAAAAAACTATTTAAAAATCGAAAAAGCTTAGCACATTAAATTATCAAAGTAAAAAATGTGGTTTCATACAAAAAAGTGGAATTTGTTATGTAAAAAGGTGCATTAGTAAAAGTTCGTATGGTATTTCTCTGCAAAAAATACGATTAGTCAGGGATCAATCCAAAGGAAAAGTAGACTACTACCTTTTTAGTCACTTTTAGATGGAATAAATTGGTCACATTTGTTCGAGCATGTCCTATAAAGAGACTAATTGTACCCTTTTATACCAGAATGGGTATAAATGTTTACTACTTGCAGAACACCTATATTCGATTCTCGGTGGAAGCAAAAATTTAAAACTGTTTTTTTTTTTTTAATTTTTTGTTTTTATTTTTTTTTTTCAGCAAGGAAAATTGAATTTGCTTTAAATGAGACGATTGGGGATATTTTTCTGGGCTATCTTCAACTGTATGAAAAATATATTTTCTGCTTAGAAAATATACTTTTCCAATATTTAACCCCCCAAAAATTTCATAAGTGAATTAAACTTTAAAAAAATCGAGAAAAGCTTAGAACATCAAATAATCAAAGTAAAAATGGGTATTTGTTTCCTTTAGGTGTCAACTGCTAATAAATTAACTAAAATTATGGGAGATAGCCAAAACCTGTCTTTCGAGCTATCTCCCATAATTTTAGCTAATTTATTAGCGGTTGACCCCTAAAGGAAACAAATACCCAAAAATATGTTTTTCGTAAAAAAAGTAGAGTTATGGTGATTTCGTTTCATCAAAAAATGCGTATTTTTTACACTCTTCAATTTTCCGTTTTCGTTTGCAAAATGAAGGATAACGTCAAACAGAATATGCTTTCATTTCCTAAAAAACTCACACTTTTTACCCTCTGAAGCTTTGACAGGGTAGTTGGTTGCACTGAAAATCAGCTGACGAAAATTTTATTTGACAGATAAATTTGGTGAAAAAAATTGGATTTTGCAATAACAATTGAATATGGTTGATAAGGGAAAACTAATTATTCATGCACATAGCATAGCAAACGGGCAATGTTTTTTGTTCGTTTTATCGATATAGGGGTTTCATGTAGAACGGGTACACTTTTATCACACTTTTACAGTATTCTGTGCAAGGGTATAAACATGTTCAACGAAATCAGCATTAGTGTCACGTAAAATTGTTCTTTAGTTAAAGTCCGTACGATATTTAAATTTCGATCTTAACATTGTGGAATTTTCTTATAAAATCATATCGTTAAAAAAATAAACTTTAACCAAAAGGCAAAAAGTTAAATATATAAAGCCAGAATTGAAGCTGGACTTCTTAGCTTACAAATGGTGTTTAGATGCCAAAGATGATATAATTTGGTACATTTTGTTGTTTTTTTTTGGCACAAAAATAAAAGCAAGTGGCAGCTGCTGGATCATTGCATAGATATGTACGTGTGTGTGTAAGGGAATGAGCGGTAGGTGTGTCTTTGGGAGTTTTATAAGAGTGCTGAATATTGATGTATAGTTCGGGTATAACAGAATGTGGAGATAACAAAATAGCTGGAGAGTTTGGAGACCTATTTTTTCTTTAATAACAAATAAACTAAAAATAATTTTCAAAATTTTTTTTGGTGAGACACCAGATTAGTCCATTCTAAGTTTCCACTATAAATTTTATAGAGATCTATCCATAAATACTATACGAAACTGGGTTGCGTCTGTTTGTATGGGGAGAGTGTTAGCCTATTAATATATAGATAGTATGTGAACTTATATTTTCTGCAAGCACATTTAAACTATTTTCTGTTGTCGAAACATCTTCTACATATGTATGGTCAAAGTCGGTGTTCAAATCTTTAACTGCCCTTACCATATTGGCTCCATTGTCAGTTGTTATTGTAAGTATTTTGGTTGTATCGATTTGGTAATCCTTCAATACTTCAACTATCACGGACTTCAAATACTCCCCAGTATGCCTCTTTTTTAATTCTTTTATAGCTAATGTTTGAATAACTATTTTATTATTTTTCATATATTGCACATTTACCCCGATAACGCTTAAATGTTGTCGCGTTGCTGCATCTACTTTTAAAGATAACAAACGCCCCTGCAATTCTTGAATAATTTTGCCTTTGACGTGGATCGAAAATAGAATTATTTTCTCAGCTATGTTGTGCTCATTTACCGCAATATTTAGAGCACTAAATACGGGATGCAAAGGCGGAATCTTCGGCCATTCTTAAAGGCCTTCCGTTTTTAGTAAATAATTCTACGATGGCATTTTCTATTTTTTCCCGGCTAACGATTTGAGTCATTTTAACTTCAGCGGCACCATTACTTTTTTTTACCAAATAGTTTTGGTAGTTTTCAAATGCCTTTCCAAATTTCCCGCTTGGCTATTTAAAGCTTTGCCACCGCAGTTTTCTAAACTGCATATGGCTTTGTCATTATCAAAATCGAAGTGTTCGCGTAGTATACTATTTTTCGGACGCGGCATTTTTAATTTAGTTTTAGAACGAATTTAATTATGAAATACAAAATTTCAAGGGTCAATGTCAACAAATGTCACTTTTCGCACTGTTTTAAATGACATGGACAATTAAAAAAGTCGTGAAAAAATGTTGCTAATGCCATATTGCGCAATATTTTTCAGGTCGTGAACTACTTTGCCGTGAAGTACAAGCGAAATTTCACGACAAGAAATTTTGTATGGATTTTGACAGCTTTTTCACATGAAACGCGAAGTTAGTACCTAGCTTAAAACGTGAACCGCGAGGTAGTGTCAAGCTTGAATGTCAAGTTCTGGCGTGCTAGGAATATATATACGGTGACCATCCGTTCTGTTTTTGGCAGAACAGTTCTGTTTGTAAAATAACAGAAATGTTACGTCTTTAAGCAAATGTTCTGTTTTTGTTCAGCTTTTCTCTACCGGCAACCTTTTCAACAAATGTAATGAGTAGCTCTGTAAAGTTAGTCGACAGTACTTAAATGGGTGCAATGATTTCAAAATTTTATGAAAAATATTTTAAAAATTATTTAGGTTGTGTTTACCGCGGTCAAGCGCTTCAGCGAAATCAAAATTTAGTACTCATATTCACGGTTGCCACAAAAATATGCGAAAAAATTACCAAGGTGTTGGAAAAACTTACCAAGCGCTCTTAGCACGGTTTTATTGTTTTAACAAAAAAATAACAAAAGAAAAAAAAAACAATCCGTATATGCTGTTATACATAGATAATAATTATAAAATATGACTTAATTTGTACTTATTTCAGAATTTTGGCCTTGCACATTAGATCGGTTTTTATTACGTTTAACTAATAAATCAATACAAATACAAGTTTTTTTTACATTAAAAAAAGTAAATTTGTTCATTTCTTAAGACTAATTCTTCATTAGGTCAAATTTTAACAAATTCTTTCGACTTTATCGAAATAAGCAACCAAAAACTCGAAATGAAAACCAGCCTTTATATTAGACACTTTTTATAAACACACTTTAAAAACCGGGTTTAATTTTGCTACCATAATAGTTGTAATTTTTGGTTGAAATACAGAATTTTTTCGCAAATTTACTACAGTAAATGAAGTAATTCAAGTTTTTAGCCAAATTTACAACACTAAGAAGTAAAAGTAGCCAGGATGTAATTTTACCACTCCGAATTGTAATTTTTCGAATAAGCGATCAAATTACATTTTTTTTTCTATGTAAATTTGAATAACTAATTGGTCTTTTATTTCAAGGAACGACTCCAAAAATACGTTTTTATTAACATGCGGAATACTTTTCAATTTTTTTCATTCCAGAGGAATACAGAACGGGGTAATTAGTCCGCAATAACAAGGAATACGGACTTCAAAATCCGCATTCCGAAAAATGAATGAAAGGCTGCAGTCCAAAATTGCTATTCCGGGAGTGCATGGTACCGCCTGTAGGCTGGTTACACAAGGTCGTTTAATTAATATGAAATTTTTAAGACTTTTAAAATAAATTGTATGCAGAACTGTCCAGAATATCTAAGCCTTCATTTATATGCAGTTCGTTTTGTAATTCAATTGCTTGCTTTGAGCATTTTTCAGGTTGAAGTTGTCAATGGTGCGATTTGCGTGATTTTAATTATTTGGGCTTTATGTGAGTTAAAAAAAAATTAAAAATGGTTTAAAGTGCTCTTGAGTGAAAGAAATAATATAACATATTTTAAGGAGTGTTCTTTACGGTGGGGTGCAATAAAGCCATACGCAATAACGCCATATGGCTTTATTTCTCAAACCAAATGGAAATAAGGTCATATGGAAATATTTCCAATTCGGTTAAATCGCAAATCGAAATAAAGCCATACCGAAAATTCTCTCAAATAAGTAATAATATTGACTTTAAGGAGGTAAAACTTAAAATAAATGGCAAGCAAGGTGGTATCGCGCCGCCCACCGCGAACCGGCGACCGCAACGCGCGGCCGTAACGCGGGATGGGCCGCGAACGCGTATAGTTATGGACGACATACTTTGAAAGGAAGAACTTGATTCCTATACATTGTTGTGAGTAATATTTTATACTATCTCAAAAACTGTGTTGTGGAAAAGGCGCAAATTTGTATTCCCAATTTTTATTTTTTAATATGATATGTATAAATTTAAAATCTCTACATATAATAAAATTGTAACAGGTCGATGGCAGATAACAACAAAAAATTGATTGGGGGAAGCATTATTCCGTCTGTCCGTATGTTTGTGGCCTGTGTCACTCTGAAAGTAATGAATGGAATTGAATGAAACTTTTTTCGTTGGATTGCTCGACGCTCAACTTAAAATTTAATATATTATTTTTCGATATCTCAACCGGTTTTAGAGTTATCACCTAATATGTGGACCATGTCTATCTGTATGTTTGTGGTCGTAACACTCTAAAAGTACTGAATGGAATTGAATCGTTGGACTGCTAGACGCTCAACTTAAAGTTTAAAATAATATTTTTTGCGATATCTCAACGGGTTTTGGGGTTATCGCCCAATATGTGGACCAGGGGTGACCAAAAATGTCTTAGTAGGTACAATATGGGTGTCAAACGAAAAGTGTCAATGAGTGCTATAATATGCGATGTGATTCATTCAAATATCTGATATGGTTTGAGAGATATCTTGAAACTTCGATAGCTCGACCGGTTTCGGAGGTATCGACGAATATTTCCAGAAAAATGTGTTAGTACATTATGGGTATCAAACAAAAGGTTTTTATGAATGCTGTCATAAACCATTTGATTATTTTCAATATCTAAGCTACCCCGGAGATATCTCATAAAATATGTACCTTCTAAATACCAAAACGCTTAATATGGCTATTAAGGGAAATGTAGGTACTAATTTCTTACCTTATAAGAAATAAAAAATTGTTTATAATTTGTAATTTGGGTAGAACTTCAAATATTGTGTACAAAGAAATTCTATAATTTATGTTCTTTATATTGGAAAAATAAATGGCTTTAGGGCCTTTTTTTATTAAACTTTAAGCTTTATCAGTCCGATGAAAACATTTTTTGGGACCGAAATTTGGGTTTATCGAGCAGACAAACTTTAAAGCTTACATGACAACACAACCCAACAACAAAGTGCTGAACTCCGTCTTTTTGTCGGATTTTATTCTTTGCTAACCCAGCTGCAAAAAAAAAAAAATGTATACGCATACGAAGACGCGGGCACCAGCTAGTACTTAATAAATATATATATATAGCGTATATGGTAACCCACGATATATTTTGTTGAACTGTGAATAAGTTTTTCTTTTCCAATTTGTTTAGTTTACTTTATATGTGCATGTAAACATTATTAATGACTTGTCGATACTTTATAAAATAGAGGCAAATTTATTACTAATAAATTAATGAAGTTCTGGTTTATTATTTACAGATTTTTAATAATACCTATATAATTTTTATATTTTTCACTAGGCCATACTGGCTTTATTTCCATTAGCAATAGGAAATAAGTCCATATGGCTTTATTTCTCCAACTGATTGGAAATAAAGCCGTATGGCGTTATTGTGTATGGCTTCATTGCACCCCACCGTTCTTTACACATTCTAAGCATTTTTGGTGAAAAAATTTATGGCAGAGAGGTAAGTAGGGCAAATAAACCAACCCCGTCTTGGGGAGAAGTCATGCAGATACGTGTATTTTCTGAAAAAGCTCAACCTACTGATTCGCGATTCCTATAAATTGGTATTTTACTATAAGAAATTCCGATCTGACAACAAAAACAGTGCAGTAAAATAACGCCCGCGAGAGTTATTTCTTTTTCAAAAAGGAAATAACGTTCGCGGGCATTATTTCTTTTTGATAACGGACGTTATTTCCTTTTGTGGCGGGCGTTATTTCCCTTTCGAAAAAAAAAAAATAACGCCCGCGTTGACAAAAGAAGATAACGCTGTGTGGAAATTTTAAGTTCTCGAGTAATAAAATAATAAAAATGTATAGCACGCACCCGGAACATGGGATTGCGTAGCCTAAGGTGATTTTTTTGAAGAGCGACCGAAGGCTGTCTACCGTGGTGGTAACCACGGGTATAGCACGCACCCTGACTTAACATGGCGTAGCCCAGGGTTATTTTTTAGAAGAGTGTACAACGCAGAAGGATTTCACCGTGGCGGTAGCCACGGTTATGCCACACACCGGGACATGACGTAGCCCTGGGTTATTTTTTAGAAGGGTGTACAACGCAGAAGGAATTCACCGTGGCGTACGCTGAAGGGTGTACTACGCAGAAGGTCTTCACCATGGCGGCAGCCACGGTTATGGCACACACCCGGACT
This sequence comes from Campiglossa producta, assembly GCA_964058755.1. Lineage (NCBI taxonomy): Eukaryota > Metazoa > Arthropoda > Insecta > Diptera > Tephritidae > Campiglossa > Campiglossa producta. The sequence goes on from CAXKVI010000001.1 coordinate 66,060,401, forward strand.
TGGCATGACGTAGCCCAGGTTATTTTTTTTAACCGCGGCCGAAGGCCGCCTACCCAGAAGAACTTGGCATGGTGTAGCCCAGGGTTCTTTTTAAAATTCATTTGAGTAGTTCGGAAAATATATGCGATTCTAAATGTACGATTTAAATCAAATTTCCACACGGGGCTATTTACTTTTGAAAACGGGCTTTATTTCCATAAACGCCCGCGGGCATTATTTCCTTTTTATGGAGTGCATTTTTTGTAGCAAATTGCTGTTAATAGGCTCAACTATATTTACAAATTTATGTACGAAACCTCACACGGTGGGGTAATTAAAAAAAAGTTCATACCTACTGCAGGTCGTAATTTTAAACGAATTGAAATTTTTTTCATAGTGAAAGATTTTGAGATATAGAAAAAACCCATTACATTTTTTGGTAAAAGTACCTATTGAAAATTTTTAGAAAACTGTTTTCTAATTTTCTATAAAACTTAAATTGCTCACAAAAAGAGCAGGCTGGCAGCATATTAGTCATAGGCAAGCCCAGTTGTTAAAATAAAAGCTTTTGCCAGTACTTACTTTTGGCACAAATTTTCTTTGGTACCATTTTACAAGATGGTTCAATGCCTACTTTTTATAGAAAACTGTTATCAAAAGATGCGTCTTGACCCAGTATTAATAAATAAAATTAAAAACTGTATGTCTGTGAAAACTATCTCCAAAAAAAAAACATGGGCAAAAACGGTGTAAAACCACCACGTGAAAAGTTGCAACTTTTAATTAGCAAATATCTTCTCACAGAAATAAAATGTTTAATTTCCTATTTCGGATTAGACGCATCTTTAGACACCAAATTCGACAATTTTTTAGGAAAATTGTGCGTCTTATAAAATTATACCCTTTGTTTAATAAGTGCAGACTTTAGAGCATTGAACAAAAATATACCACTTTTTTAATAAATCTACCACTTTATTTTTGCAATTACATACTACAACCAAGTAAAATGTTTTAAGTCCGGTCGCTGTATAATATAAACCTTAAGCACGCTCGTACACAGTAAAAAGAAAAGTCTAAATTTAATACCAATTTGGTGTTTATATATAACAACGCCGAAAAGTATTAAATTAATACCATTTTCCGTTTAATTGAGAGAAAGAGTATTATTTTGGTATTATTTTAAGACCATTTGGACTAATTTAATTGCCAAAATTGAGAGAGAGAGAGCGATTTAGTATTATTTTGGTATTATTTTAAAACCATTAGTCCAAATTTGATTTCCAAACTTTTTCAGGGTCTTAAAATAATACTATTTGGTATTAAATTTAAAAAAAGTAGTCTTTCATTTTTTACTGTGTATTTAGTGCTAATTTTGCATACACCATATCACGAGAACTCGTTATCAAAAGTCACAACCTACGGAGCATCCAAAAGTTCACAACCCCCCTATAGAAAATTCCTGCTCACGGGCCTGTTTTAATTAGAAAGGTTTTAATTTTAAACGGAAAAGTTTTAACTTTAAACCGAAAGGTTTTAATTTTAAATCGAAAAGTTCTAATTTTCAATCCAAAAAATTTTAATTTTAAACCGAAACGCTCGTATTTAGTGCTAATTTTGCATACACCATATCACGAGAACTCGTTATCAAAAGTCACAACCTTCGGAGCATCCAAAAGTTCAAAACCCCCTATAGAAAATTCCTGCTCACGGGCCTGTTTTAATTAGAAAGGTTTTAATTTTAAACGGAAAAGTTTTAACTTTAAACCGAAAGGTTTTAATTTTAAATCGAAAAGTTTTAATTTTCAATCCAAAAAGTTTTAATTTTAAACCGAAATGTTTTAATTTTCAAACCAAAAAGTTTAAAGAATAAAATAAAATTAAAAAAATATGGCACTTGGCAGGATTCGAACGAAAACGCTAAGGAGTCACTGCCGACTGCTCTACCGCTGAGCTATGCCCCACATGAACTTTTGTGGGCAAAATGCAATGACAGAAAACAAAAAAAAGTTTTAGACTGCTTTTTTATTTAGTTCTTGAATCGAAACCAAAAAAAATTGCTAATCTTTGTAGGAGGTTTAAAATATTCCAAAAAAAAGTTTAAAAAAATTCGCTTAAACTTTAGACGGGTTTAAAATTTAGGCTCATCTTTTTTACCCGTGTAAAGGCATTTTTACATATTTTCCAGAACAATCCAACATCTTGTCAAGGGAATGTGTCAAAATATAATAAAAATTTCAAACAGCAAGTCTACTTCTGCCTCTATAAAGCCCTATATACACATCTTTTTGAGCGTGAACGGGGGTGAGCGTGAACAATTTTCTTTTGTGTAATATGTTGATAGTACTCCACTTTTCCAAAAAAAATCATGGGTAAGTGGATAAACAACTAATAGCTTTGATATTAGTGCATTTAAAATTAACTGAAAGTGTTAAATATGCTTTGAAATGCTTATTTTACCATCTCACAGTGAATTGTGTGCGAACGCAAAGTGACAGAAACCCTTCGCAAGTGAGTGTTGAAATTTGGCAATTACCACGTCAAACTTTGATTTTTTTACATTTTTTGGAGAATTGAACTCATTTCACAGATGTGCGTGAACGCACAAAACAATTGATTTGAATTCTTTGCTTTTGCGTACGCAATAGAAAGTCTCCACTCATTCACGCTCCTTTTCACACGGAACTGTATGGGGGTCTTAAATCCGTACACATGTTTCGTATTGCCAAAATGTATGTATATGGGTGTTTCCCGGAAAAAGTCAACCAAAATTTCTATCTTGTATGGAAAAAATTGGGGTTTTTAATATGTAAAAAATGTTCGCAACGTAACGTCCGCAACAGACATATATAACGATTACACACAACTTATTTTTGTGTTGGTTTTTAAGAACTCATTACATTCATCTATAATTTATCCTTAAAGGTTTTTTCTTAATATTTCAAAATTGACAAAAAATTGCTAATTTACCTAGTTGCCTAAACACTACTTCCAGTTTTTACGATTAAATTTCGAGAAAATCATTCAAACGTAACGTCCGCAGCGCTAGGAAATGCCCATATATCATATTGTGTTAGTTTTCTTTAGAACGATTCAACTTGACTCTTCGCTCTTATACATTTTTATAGGTAATCCACTTAAGAAAATGGCACTTGGAAGAATCATTAGAAACGGTTTTACTACACTAAATGGAACATCTTGCACATAGTTTGGGCCATTCACCTTATCCATGCTGATAACTTGCTCTTACAATACACCCTTAAATATTCTTTCTCATTTGTGCACCCTTAGATATTCCACAACTAAATAATGCTATGGTTGTCATTTAAGATGTGGATGCTTGTGTATGGGTGGTTCGCAACGAAACTCCAGAGGCAAACTTCAAATTGAGTGCACCTGCGCGTATCATCACACTGAATTTTTCTAGCCAGAATGAACTAATTTCAAATACAAATAATTTCACACAATATCTACTCTTATAAGGACAAAGTATTAACTTCTTATTTCAGTATAGGTATGCGTTGGCTTATGCGGTCATGGAATTAGGGAAGGATAGATAAAAAAAATGGTTGTAACTATTTTCTCTGGGTACCAAAAAGACCAATAGTTACATGACTCCAAGTCGCAAATCTATGGATTCCTCATATGTATTTGTCATGTAGGCAGGGCATTATATTTGAGTGACGAAAAAATTAAAAATAAATTTTTATTCATTATTCGAAAAAAATTGTTTGATGAGTGACCGGCTATTTTTATTCAAAAAAATTTGAGTGATGAATAACAATTTATTTTATTCAAGAATCGCTGGAAAAGAAATAAATTGTTATTCATCACTCAAATTTTTTTGAATAAAATTAGCCGGTCACACATCAGTCAAAATTTTTAAAATAATGAATATTTTTTTATTTTTTATTTGAATAATTTTTTATTCAAAATGGCCCAACCCTGCATGCAGGTATAATTACAGTGGAATTCTGCTTATGTTTACCAGGGTCAAACGCGCCAAAAGAAACATTTTTTCTATAATGAATAATATTTGGGCAAGCGAAAATTCGCAAATGAAGGTTAAAATACTCCTAACCACGGTTGCGGTTTGCCTAAAATTTTGCATACCAAAATGGGTACCAAGCAGAAAAAAACGTACCAAAATAATTTGCTAGCCAACTAATAGGGGGATTCATCGAACCTTATAAGTTTACGAAATGCGTAAATTTATACATATATAAGCTAAGTTAGATGCACACCCTGGATAAATTTATGTGTACTTAATGCCAATTTTACTTAGAAATTCTCATTAAAAAATTAATTTTCGACCCGTTTTCAGCATATTCTTCTATTTTTGTACAGTTTGCATTGAATGCATTAAAAAAATATTGTCAAACGGCGTCATTGTATTGGATAAATTAACGAACTCTTTTACACACCAAAATCGACGCGGAAGTTTGACAGTTCATTTACACGCTTGATAAATTTATACGTTTACACGCTTTATATGGTGTTTATAAAGGTTGGTGAATCCCCTTAATATAATATTTATTAAAACAATTTTAAGCAGCACCGCACATTTGTCGTATAAATATGTAGATTTACCGCTGCAGCATAAGTACAGTAATATATAAGCATACATACATACATTGTAGATACATTCTTTGTTACTCTCAACTGGCCATTATGTATTAAAACAAGTGTTATACAAAAAGTAGATAAATGTAGAGTTAAGAGAACCAGTTAGATCAAGTAATATGGCCGAAAGTTTTCATAGCCGATTAAATATCTCAGTTCCGAAAAATGGAAACTTTTACAAATTTTTGAATGAAGTGAAGTGTGTTGAGTACAAGAAGAAGGAAAAGCGCATTTAGGTTCAAGTGGCTGCCGCAGTGGCACACCTAGGCCAGTATTAAAAGGCCCGTTGTGAAGCGCATTTATAAATCGTGACACATTTTTATGCTAATTTTTTTTATTTCTTAGTTGTTGTAGACTAAGAAATAAAAAAAATTAGCATAAAGGAAATTCTGCTTCAATTCTCAAATATGAACTCGGCTATGGTTTCAAAAGATTTTTTAAATGAAATCCACACCTGTGATAGTGATGATTCGGGTGATGAAGAAATATCCGAAACTGTACTTGTAGACGAACCTCAACAAAATTATATCTTTTGCATTATATCCATGCAAACATTTTAAAGTTTGCAATGACTGTTTTCAGCAAATGAAAAAGAATGCTGAGGAAGGAAATACAGAAATAATTTGTCGGATTTGCCGAGCAGTTGTTAATGATGCCTTCTCTACATTTTACTAAACTTTACATAACTATGCTTATTTAGTGAATTATTGTTGTGTTTATAAATATTTTCAAAATTTTTGTTAAATCAAATTTATATTAAATATAGATTGTCACAAAGTTAACAAAAAATGTCAAGTATTGCGATTGAAGTTGAAAGGGACAAAAGATGTTAAAAAAAAAATGCCGAGGGGCGGCGCGGGGCATGTGCCGGATCGCGGCGACCGGTCGCAGCGGGTCGTGCGCGGCTTGGCCCCAACGACTTAAGCAGGTTTGATATGAGCCCCTTGCGATCCTGTCTGAAATGAAATACAATATTTGAGCAATAAGACAAAATTTGACTTCTTTCCGAGTGGTAATAAACCAAACCTTAAAATTTTGCTAGATTTTGTGTTATTTCACATTCAGTTGAGCAATAACACAAAGTTTGTGTTATTGCCGTTTGGGGTACTTGCTCACGAAGCCAGCGATATACTTTTTGTAATTTTTTATGCGAGTACTTAAATATGGACTGAATTTTATACATAGATGAATTTCATATCAACACACAGAAAAATTTCTTACATTTTTAGTTAACATGATTCATGTTAAATCAACATGAGCACCTCTTGTACGTAAAACAAAAACAATTTCGGAAAATCAACACGAATATTTTAACATGAAGCGTATGGTTAAAATAACATGAAGTACTTCTGCATTAGAATTACATTATTGTGTATCCCTTACACTAAATTCGGTTTGTTTTAACATGAACAAGTGTTGTTTTCGACTGCCATCTGTTCCCCAACATTTTAACATGAAGCGTATGGTTAGAATAACATGAAATATTTCTGCATTAGAATTACATTAGTGTGTATACCTTACACTAAATTCGGTTTGTTTTAACATGAACAAGTGTTGTTTTTGACTGTCATCTGTTCCCCATCAAAGCTTGTGAACAGAATTGTTCTCAAAAGAACAGAATTTAAGTCAGTGTGTAGATACCGACTTGATGAAAAGTTGTAGATATTATAAATAATTAATATATTGTGAAATTTATAGTTTCTTAACTTGCGAATAAGTTGTGAAGTTTTGCAAAAAGTTTTGGGTAAGTAATTTGTGTTGTTTTTCATATTTTGTAAACGCTTCCTGCAAAAACACGTCCAAAAATGTCGGGGTAGGTTAAAAACAACGCGCACTATACATACATAAATACCATGGAAGCGCTTTAGGATTATGGATACCGGGTAGAAAAGGCGTCGTTTGATACTTATCCCTACATTAATTGGACGTGTGCTACCAGTTTTACAATCGCTTGGATAATTTAAAGAGCTTTCAATGAAACAATTTTTATTTAATTTTCAGATTGGGGCTTGTTGTTGCTGTTTTCGATGCAGAAGTTGCCAATGATTGGATTAAAATAAGTATATGTATATGTATGTACATATGTGTACTTTTATTATTTAAAATGATGATCGTGTTAATTTAACATGATGATCGCGTTAATTTAACATGATAGATCGTGTTAATTTAACATGATAGATCGTGTTAATTTAACATGATAGATCGTGTTAATTTAACATGATGATCGTGTTAATTTAACATGATGATCGTATTAATTTAACATGATATATTGTGTTGATTTAACAATATAAACATGTTGAATTAATAAATTAAACAAGCATTATATTCTTTCATACCTGAAAATATGTATGTTAATGGTTTTCGATAAATGAATTAACTAAATAAAAATTATTAAAAAAATCAAAAACAAGGTGTTTTATTTTAAGGGTTGATTTAACAATAAATACCTGTTAAATTAACATGATTGATCGTGTTAATTTAACAATAAAATCCTGTTAAATTAACATGATAGATCGTGTAAATTTAACAGGACGAAAGTGTTATTTCAACATAGTATAGTGTTAATTTAACATGTCTGATCGTGTTGATTTAACAAGAAAAATAATGTTGTATCAACAGGAAATCATGTTGATTCAAACCTTTGTGATCATGTTAAATTCACACTGTTCCTTCATGTTGATCTAACATGTAGGAACAGTTAAAAACCAGCTTCATGTTAAAACAACCTGAGCGATAGTGTTGAAAAATAATAACCTGAAAAAGTGTTAAAAAAGTGTTGATTCAACATGAAAATTATTCTGTGTGAAAGGCTGAAAAAAGTACATTGAGTCAATCCATATGATAACGTCTAATATTAGCAAAAATCGTTGCTGACTAGTCTCGGATTTCGCTCAAATTTTGAGGGACACTTCTTTAGGGTCCTAAAGGAACATATTGACACACATTTATCTTTTGTAACCACTGGTTTCGTGCTGGTCAAGTTTCAAAATTTGAAAAACGTCATTTTTAGGCCTACCCTATTTTAGCTGTAAATATGTTTCCATTAGAGATATCTTTACATTCGATATAGCGTTTTAAAGGGAAAAGATAGTAGTTTGTTTAAATATAAATATTAAATCATATAACGAATACCTGGTATTAAAAACCCGGTACTGAAAATACGTATTTTTATACCTTTCATGAACATGAAATGGTATTATAACTTTGGTCCGATGTTTGTAAATATGAGAAGAAGAAGAGATAGACCCATCAATAAGTATACCGAAATGATCAGGATGACGAGATGAGTTGATTTAGCCATGTCCGTCTGTCCGTCTGTCTGTTTGAACGCAAACTAGTCCCTCAATTTTTGAGATATCTGGCTGAAATTTTGTATGTGGCCACCATTTTGTAATATAGGAATCATTTGTCGGAACTGACAAGATCGGACCAGTATAACATATAGCCCCCATACAACCGATTGTTCAGATATAAGGTTTTTTGGCCAAAACTTCCGCAATTAAAAAGTTAGAAACGTAAAATTTTGCAACTCGAGTACTTTCTATTTATGTAGTGTATATAGTGAAAATCAACCAGATCGGGCAAATTTAACATATAGCCCCCATACAACCGATTGTTCAGATATAAGGTTTTTGGCCAAAACTTCTGCAATTAAAAAGTTAGGAACGTAAAATTTTGCAACTCGAGTACTTTCTATTTGTGTAGTGTATATAGTGAAAATCAACAAGATCGGGCAAATGTAACATATAGCCCCCATACAACCGATTGTTCAGATATAAGGTTTTTCGGCCAAAACTTCTGCAATTAAAAAGTTAGGAACGTAAAATTTTGCAACTCGAGTATTTTCTATTTATGTAGTGTATATAGTGAAAATCAACCAGATCGGGCAAATGTAACATATAGCCCCCATACAACCGATTGTTCAGATATAAGGTTTTTTGGCCAAAACTTCTGCAAGTAAAAAGTTAGGAACGTAAAATTTTGCAACTCGAGTACTTTCTATTTATGTAGTGTATATAGTGAAAATCAACAAGATCGGGCAAATGTAACATATAGCCCCCATACAACCGATTGTTCAGATATAAGGTTTTTTGGCCAAAACTTCTGCAATTAAAAAGTTAGGAACATAAAATTTTGCAACTTGACTACTTTCTATTTGTGTAGTGTATATAGTGAAAATCAACAAGATCGGGCAAATGTAACATATAGCCCCCATACAACCGATTGTTCAGATATAAGGTTTTTTGGCCAAAACTTCCCCAATTAAAAAGTTAGAAACGTAAAATTTTGCAACTCGAGTACTTTCTATTTGTGTAGTGTATATAGTGAAAATCAACAAGATCGGGCAAATGTAACATATAGCCCCCATACAACCGATTGTTCAGATATAAGGTTTTTTGGCCAAAACTTCTGCAATTAAAAAGTTAGGAACGTAAAATTTTGCAACTCGAGTACTTTCTATTTGTGTAGTGTATATAGTGAAAATCAACAAGATCGGGCAAATGTAACATATAGCCCCCATACAACCGATTGTTCAGATATAAGGTTTTTTGGCCAAAACTTCTGCAATTAAAAAGTTAGGAACGTAAAATTTTGCAACTCGAGTACTTTCTATTTATGTAGTGTATATAGTGAAAATCAACAAGATCGGACAAATGTAACATATAGCCCCCATACAACCGATTGTTCAGATATAAAGTTTTTTGGCCAAAACTTCTGCAATTAAAAAGTTAGGAACATAAAATTTTGCAACTTGACTACTTTCTATTTATGTAGTGTATATAGTGAAAATCAACCAGATCGGGCAAATGTAACATATAGCCCCCATACAACCGATTGTTCAGATATAAGGTTTTTTGGCCAAAACTTCTGCAATTAAAAAGTTAGGAACGTAAAATTTTGCAACTCGAGTACTTTCTATTTATGTAGTGTATATAGTGAAAATCAACAAGATCGGGCAAATGTAACATATAGCCCCCATACAACCGATTGTTCAGATATAAGGTTTTTTGGCCAAAACTTCTGCAATTAAAAAGTTAGGAACGTAAAATTTTGCAACTCGAGTACTTTCTATTTATGTAGTGTATATAGTGAAAATCAACAAGATCGGGCAAATGTAACATATAGCCCCCATACAACCGATTGTTCAGATATAAGGTTTTTTGGCCAAAACTTCCCCAATTAAAAAGTTAGAAACGTAAAATTTTGCAACTCGAGTACTTTCTATTTATGTAGTGTATATAGTGAAAATCAACAAGATCGGGCAAATGTAACATATAGCCCCCATACAACCGATTGTTCAGATATAAGGTTTTTTGGCCAAAACTTCTGCAATTAAAAAGTTAGGAACGTAAAATTTTACAACTCGAGTACTTTCTATTTATGTAGTGTATATAGTGAAAATCAACAAGATCGGGCAAATGTAACATATAGCCCCCATACAACCGATTGTTCAGATATAAGGTTTTTTGGCCAAAACTTCTGCAATTAAAAAGTTAGGAACGTAAAATTTTGCAACTCGAGTACTTTCTATTTATGTATTGTATATAGTGAAAATCAACCAGATCGGGCAAATGTAACATATAGCCCCCATACAACCGATTGTTCAGATATAAGGTTTTTTGGCCAAAACTTCTGCAATTAAAAAGTTAGGAACGTAACATTTTGCAACTCGAGTACTTTCTATTTATGTAGTGTATATAGTGAAATCAACAAGATCGGGCAAATGTAACATATAGCCCCCATACAACCGATTGTTCAGATATAAGGTTTTTTGGCCAAAACTTCTGCAATTAAAAAGTTAGGAACGTAAAATTTTGCAACTCGAGTACTTTCTCTTTATGTAGTGTATATAGTGAAAATCAACCAGATCGGGCAAATGTAACATATAGCCCCCATACAACCGATTGTTCAGATATAAGGTTTTTTGGCCAAAACTTCTGCAATTAAAAAGTTAGGAACGTAAAATTTTGCAACTCGAGTACTTTCTATTTATGTAGTGTATATAGTGAAAATCAACCAGATCGGGCAAATGTAACATATAGCCCCCATACAACCGATTGTTCAGATATAAGGTTTTTTGGCCAAAACTTCTGCAATTAAAAAGTTAGGAACGTAAAATTTTGCAACTCGAGTACTTTCTATTTATGTAGTGTATATAGTGAAAATCAACAAGATCGGGCAAATGTAACATATAGCCCCCATACAACCGATTGTTCAGATATAAGGTTTTTTGGCCAAAACTTCTGCAATTAAAAAGTTAGGAACGTAAAATTTTGCAACTCGAGTACTTTCTATTTATGTAGTGTATATAGTGAAAATCAACAAGATCGGACAAATGTAACATATAGCCCCCATACAACCGATTGTTCAGATATAAGGTTTTTTGGCCAAAACTTCTGCAATTAAAAAGTTAGGAACATAAAATTTTGCAACTTGACTACTTTCAATTTATGTAGTGTGTAGAGGAAAATCAAGAAGATCGGGTAAATATAACATATATTTAGCCCCATACAACCGGTTGTTCCGATATAAGGTTTTTTGGCCAATACTTCCGCATTTAAAAAGTTAGGAACGTAAAATATTTCACCTTTAGTACTTTCTACATATGTAATGTGTATAGTGTAAGTCAGTACAATTGAACACGTATAATATATAGCCTCCATACAATCGATTGTTCCGATAACTCGGATCCTATTATTTTGTAAGTTTTTTTTAAATTATAACAAAGATGTGTAATCTATATATATAAAAATGAAATGGTGTATAATTGTAACGCTAAAACTCGAAAACGGCTGAACCAAATGAAATACTTCCTTTGGGGGATTTGTTTGTTATTACCACGCGCAGGTCATGTCTTAAAATCAGAACAAAATATTAAGGGGGCGTGGCACCTCCCATACAAACTGAATTTTTCAAGTTGAATATCTTCAAAAGTTTTTAAGGTAGGAACATGAAAATTGGTACAGAGCTACAGGATAACAGCACCACTCTCACCTATAAAACCGGGGGTTATCCAATAAGGGGGCGTGGTACCTCCCATACAAACTAAATTTTTTAAGCAAAATATCTGTGAAAGGGTTCAAGGTAGGGACCTGAAAATTGGTATAGACCTATATGGTATCAAAAGCCTTCTTACACATAAAAGAAGGGGTAATCGGAAAAGGGGGCGTGGCAGCTCCCATACAAATTGAATTTTTCAAGGTGAATATCTTCAAAAGTGTTTAAGGTAGGAACATGAAAATTGGTATAGAGATATAGGATAACAACACCATTCTCACCCATAAAACTTGGGGTTATCGAAAAAGGGGGCGTGGTACCTCCCATACAATCTTTAATTATTTTGGTTGTTAATCTATATACATATATAAAAATGAAATGGTGTTCAGTCGTCACGCTAAAACTCGAAAACGGCTGAACCAAATTATATACTTCCTTTGGGGGGTTTGTTTGTTATTACCACGCGCAGGTCATGTATTAAAATCAAACCTAAATATTAGGGGGGCGTGGTACCTCCTTTACAATCTTATTAATTCCACCATATTTTATATCTCATCTTATTAATTCCACCATAATTTATAGGTATCTCCTTTTTGTTTATTTCCCCCCTAGCGCGATATTTTCATTCTGTGTTGAATTGGTTTTTGTCGTAGCTGCGTACAAGCCAATTTTTCAGAAACAGATGTCGCTGCATGGTTCAACGCAGTGTTCAAATTGGGTCGTTTTTTTTTGGGTTTCATACTAAACACATTAAAATGTTAAGAAGTTGCGTCGTTTTTTTAATTTTTTTTAACGTATTACCATCTTGAATGCATATATATTTTTTAATAATCAAAAAAAAGCATTGTATTTAAAATTGATTTAATGAAATTTGGTATTAAACGAAAATTCTTTGGGTATTTTTGTTTTAATATTGTGTATACCACGGATCTACGTGAAAGCGCACCGACTTCTGTTGGTGAAGTCTTAAGGTACGGGTACATCTAACGACACGACGCGACACGACCAAATAGTTGCCTATTTGATCAACATTGTTGTGTCGCGTCGTGTTGCGTGGTGCTGCTGTCGCTAGGTGTACTCTGCTACATATGCATCTCCCATACAAACTTTTTTCTCCAAGGTGAATATCTCTAAAAGGGACCTGAAAATTAGTACAGAGCTATAGGATAACAACACCATTCTCTCCCATAAAACTGGATGTTAACCAAAATGGGACGTGGCACCTCCCATACGAATAAAATACTTCATAGTCCATATCTCTGGAAGTATTCATGTTAGACCACTGAAATTTGGCAAGGGGTTATATGGGATCGATCCCTACCACATCCAAAAAAAAAACTGGGGGTAACGAAAAAGGGGCGTGGTACCTCCCATACGAATGAAATACTTCATAGTCCATATCTCGGGAAGTATTTAGGTTAGACCACTGAAATGTCATGAGAAGTTAAATAAGATTAATCCCTATCATCTCCAAAAAAAACTGGAGATAAACAAAAAGGGGGCGTGGCACCTCCCAAACTATGGAAACATTTCATAGTCCATATCCCTGAAAGTATTTACGTTAGACCACTGAAATTTCGTGAGGAGTTAAACAAGATTAATCCCTGCCTCCTCCAAAAAAACTGGGGATAACGAAAAAGGGGGCGTGGTTCCTCCTATACGAAGGAGATAGGGATATGGATTAAAATAGATATAGGGATCGGGTTAGAGAAACATGCAGGGAAATAAATTTGTGGCAGGACAACGTCTGCCGGGTCAGCTAGTGTGTATAGTAAATATAGTTAAATTGAAACAGGCTGTACTGGGGATCGAACAGTGAAAATCGTGACGATTATTCATGAAAGGTATATAGCCGTCGGCACAGCCGAAGACAACTTTCCTTACTTGTTTTTATCGATTTTCGTCAACTTTAGTCGGCTCTGGCGTCTTTACTGTTTTAAGTACCCACTCAATATTTGTCACAAATTAAGGGTACATATCCTAGAAGAAATTAACTCACCCCTCGGCCAAAAACCCCACTCCTTATAGATAAATTATTATCTCGAAATTTATCAATTTTCAAAAATCATGGTTTTCAGGCTCGAAAACGGACATGTTTATCAAGAGATAAAAATACGAATTTCTCATGGAGTCTAGTCCTGACCTTTGGCTTCAAATACCTAAATATTTCATTTTGTTATTTTCATACTAAGGGTCTCTGCAGATGGATCTCCTAAACCAATTAAAATTTTTTTTTTTCAAAGTAAATTTTTGTATAATTTTTGGAACTTTTTTCAAGCAACCATTACATAGTCTTAAAGTTAAAGCGCACAACTTTACAACAAAATAAATATAGTTTAAAAAAACTAAAACTCACGCTTTTAGAGTGTAATGAACTAAAAAGTTGAAAATAATTTTAAAACCCCTACACAGTAGTCTTGTGGAAAAAGCGTGGTCCGCTTTGTTCCATAATCTTCGTTTTTTATTTAATTTATTTTTACCTTTTTAGTGCTATATTCTTTAAAGGCGTGTGTTTTCGCTTTTTAACCTATATTTATTTTTTACTTTTTAGTTAAATGTGTTATGAAGTAATCGATAAATATATCGAAGTATACCGCAGTGCAAACGAAACCTCTGGGCCTCCACTTTCGTTTGATACCCACATTGTAGGCAAGTTTCAATATTATTGTACAATCTTATTTTGACCGATAACTCAGTTATCGATAAATATGAATTTACATATGTACAAGTAAAGCTAATGAAAGCGTAGTAAAAAAACTAGCATTATGTGGGAAAAGCGTCTTGCGCTCGATATACCAAAATTATGGCACAAAGCGGGCCACGCTTTTTCCACAAGACTACTGTGGGTTTTTAAAATATTTTCAACTTTTTAGTTCACTACACTCTAAAAGCGTGAGTTTTAGTTTTTTTAAACTATATTTATTTGTTGAAAAGTTAGAGGCTTCAGCTTTCAGACTATGTAAAGGTTGCTTGAAAAAAGTCTCAAAAATTACACGAAAATTTATTTTGAAAAAAAATTTATATTGGTTTAGAAGATCCATCAGCAGAGACCCTTAGTATGAAAATAACAAAACGAAATGTAGAGGTGTTATAAGCTAAAGGTATGGACTAGAGTCTACGAGAAATGCGTATTTTTATCTCTTGATAAACATGTCCGTTTTCGAGCCTGAAAACCATGATTTTTGATAATTGACAAATATCGAGATAATAATTTATCTATAAGGAGTAGGGTTTTTTGGGAGATGGATGGGTTAATTTCTTCTAGGATATGTACCCTTAATTTCTGACAAATATTGAGTGGCTACTTAAAACAGTAAAGACGCCAGAGCCGACTAAAGTTGACGAAAATCGATAAAAAAATACGTATTTTCACTACCGGGTTTTTAATACCAGGTACTCGCTATATAATTTAATATTTATATTTAAACAAACTACTATCTTTTCCCTTTAAAACTCTATATCGAATGTAAAGATATCTCTAATGGAAAATGACGTTTTTAAACTTTGAAACTTGACCAGTCCGAAACCAGTGGTTATAAAAAAAAATGTGTGTCAATATGTTCCTTTACGACCCTAACGAAGTGTCCCTCAAAGTTTGAGCGAAATCCGAGACTAGCCAGCTTTTTGATTAGACGTCTTCATATGGATTGTCCCCATTTTGAACCCGACCCCCTCAGAGTTTGATGAAATTTTGCATACAGGTACATCTTACCTACCCAAACACAACCTCCTTTTTAGAAATTGCCTACTCGAAAATTTGATATGTACCGATAGGTCTCCCCGAGCAGGGTGTGCGACAATAAATCAAAAATTAATTATAATATGAAATGCTAAACAGGTATTCACTCTATAGAGCCGCTGTTATGTGTGTATGTAGGTATGACCACTTGCATTGTGAGAAGAAGAGTTGTTTTGTTGGCAGCAATAATAAACATGAGCCAGCCCGTCAACTTTATTGAGCGTAGGTTCAAACAGTGTTTACAAAAAATTCTGTGAGAAGGTATTCAGAGAAGCAAGTGCTTGCCTAGAATTGATGTTTTGAAAAAAAAAAAATACAAATAATACTGCTGTTACATTAGCGCAAATTCCAAATTAACTCCGCTTTTGGGAGTTAACTTGAGCACAATCTTCATTATAAACTCCCAAAAATTAAGAAGATTTGAGCAGTTTTAAAAAATTTATTTAATAAAATTAGCAACACTCTGTAGATAAATAAACAACAACAGCAAGAAACACAAGGAAATTAAGGGTACACGGAGCCAAAAATGCCTAATAAAATTAATAAGATTGTCTTTATGAGCGGATTTTGGGCTGAGGGGTAGTCGAAACGACGGAAACGAAAAAAAACTATACGCAAATCTATTTGGTTTAATGAGGAAATTCTTATTGATATTATTAAGTGCAATTTCTTCTTATTTCTTTTCGATTTCTTTTTATATGTGTTATTAATAAGAAAATCTTTTCAAGATTTCCTTAAAAATATGAAGAAGGAAAAAGTTCTTATTTTAATAAGATGATCTTAGGGTTCTTAACAAGAAGATTTGACTTATTAATGTTTTCAAAGGGAAATCTTGCAGAAAACGAAATGATCTCTTAGGGTTCTTTTTAATAAGATGATCTTAGGGTTCCTAACAAGAAGATTTGACTTATTAATGTTTTCAAAGGGAAATCTTGCAGAAAACGAAATGATTTCTTAGGGTTCTTTTTAATAAGATGATATTAGGGTTCCTAACAAGAAGATATGGCTTATTAACTGATTTCCGCATAATTGTATGTGTTAATAAGATGATCTTAGGGTTCCTAACAAGAAGATTTGACTTATTAATATTTTCAAAGGGAAACCTTGCATCATCATCAGCAGACATCATATAGAACAATTATACGCTGAGAAGCAGAAGTACCCGATGGCTCGATGGTAAGTACCTGTGTTCAGCATTCAATATGTGGTTAGTTCGATTCGCGGTGGAGGCAATATGGCAAGTGTGGAAGGCAATGTAAGGAAGAGTGCGGTGAGATGGCTTGAAGGAAATATAAAAAGGCAACATAAGAAGGTAAAGGCAATACAAGAGAAATCTAAAACTGAATCGTAACTGATAATCTGAAGTTCTCGAAGACAATATAAGAACTCTGAAATATAATTTTTATTTTTTTTATTTGAAATATTAAAAAGAAGATCTTCTCAATAATATGTGATTTCATTTTGAAAACATTAATAAGTCGAATCTTCTTCTGAGGAACCCTAAGAAATCAATTCATTTTCTGCAAGATTTCCCTTTGAAAACATTAATAAGTCAAATCTTTTTGTTAGGAACCCTAAGATCATCTTTTTAACACATACAATTATGCGGAAATCAGTAAATAAGTCATATCTTCTTGTTAGGAACCCTAAGATCATCTTATTAAAAAGAACCCTAAGAAATCAATTCATTTTCTGCAAGATTTCTCTTTGAAAACATTAATAAGTCAAATCTTCTTGTTAGAAACCCTAAGAAATCAATTCGTTTTCTGCAAGATTTCTCTTTGAAAACATTAATAAGTCAAATCTTCTTGTTAGGAACCCTAAGATCATCTTATTAGTACATACAATCATGCGGAAATCAGTTAATAAGTCAAATCTTCTTTTGTTAGGAACCCTAAGAAATCGGTTTGTTTTTTGCAAGATTTCCCTTTGTAAACATTAATAAGATTTTCTCTTCAAATTTAAAAAGAACTTCTTCTTGAAGAAAATCTATAGAGATATCATATGACTTTTGTTGTTGTTGTTGTTGTTGTTAACAATGCATTGCCCTGTCTAGAGTGTATTTATCATTCCGAAGATCTTCATCAAGCTCTTCTAAGGGGAGTCCAAGGAAACGTGCAGTTTCAACAGGGTTTGTCCAGAGGGACAGAGGAGTTAGAAGAGTAGGTTCAGATGAACAATTGAAGAGATGTAGAGTATCATGGGGGGTCCTACCACATGCAGGGCATGTATTTAAGATTGTATCATTAAGTCTGGATAAGTAGGAGTTTAACCTTACACTATATCCAGACCTAAGCTGTGCCAAGGTCACTCTTGTCTCCCTTGGTAAGGTGCGTTCTTCTTCAGCAATATCCGGTGGAGGACTGTTTAGAACGGGATTCACAGGTAGAGATCCGACCAAAGTGTCTACCGACTCGGTGTGGATGTCGGTTAGAGCCCGCTTATGATTCTGCAGATCAAACGGCAAGGTAATATGATGCTGGATCTCAAAAGATGATGGTTTGGATGTGCTGGCTTGTGGCAGTTCAGAAGGAATTGCCTGCTCAGCATTTCCGCATGCTCTTTTACATTGAGCAGTTTTGCCTCCTGATGGAGGTGAGACTCGGAAGACATGAGGAGACATCCCGTAGCAGTTCTGATGGCAGTTCTGATGGTGTTATGTACATTAGGCGACCATATGGGCGCAGCATAGTCAAAGACTGGACGGCCAATGGCCTTATATGTAGTCAGCAACGTTTCTTTGTCTTTTCCCCAAGTACTGCCGGCAAGTGACTTGAGGATCTTGTTGCGACCACGTACCTTTGAGACCATTGCAGACACATGACCGGCAAATGAGAAAGTACTATCCAGTGTCATCCCTAATAACTTTGGGTGGCTGACAGTTGGTAGCTTAGTGCCATCAACGAAAATGTCTAATTCATTTCTCACCTGGTGCGTCCATGTCGTAAAAAGCGTCGCCGTTGATTTTGTCGGAGATATTGTCAGATCTCGCTCAGTGAAAAACCTGGAAAGGTCGCAGAGGTAACCATTGATTCTCGTACAGAGTTCATCAGTATAGGGGCCCTTCCCCGTCGCCATTATTGTACAGTCGTCGGCATATGAAACGACGGAGACGCCCTCTGGTGGTGTCGGGGATAGGACACCACCCTGTGGCACCCCCTGTCTAATACGTCTAGGTTTTGATTTTGCGTTTCTAAAGTTAACCGACGCCTGCCGTCCACTCAAATAATTAGCGGTCCATCTCTTTAAACCATCAGGTATCTGTGTCTCAAACAGATCTTGTATGAGAGTGGCATGGTTGACTGTGTCAAAAGCTTTCGACAGGTCAAGTGCCACTAACACAGTCCTGTGATTTGGTTGGTTTTGATTTAGGCCGCTATTTATTTGAGTTGTAATGGCATTGAGTGCGGTGGTGGTGCTGTGCAGCTTACGGAAGCCATGTTGATGACTAGCCAGGTGCAGATTTGCAGTATAATACGGGAGCAAAATGGACTCTAGCGTCTTCACTACCGGTGACAAAAGTGATATAGGACGATGTGAATCGCCTATGTTTGCCGGTTTTCTAGGTTTTAGTAATGAAACCACTCTCGCCCTCGTGAAGGGTGGACACCTTGCCGCGGTACGAGGGCTTAAGTCGATAGCCACAGGGCTACGCTGCCCTTGTGATCATAGCTCCGTACGGCACTTCATCACGAGAGCAGCCTAGCCTCTCTGGCGCGACGACAAAGATCTTCCCCCTCCCAATCCAGGGTGTTATGCGAAACCGTGCCCATTGGACGTTTGCAGCCGGGAGGCAAATCGTGGCTGTATTTGAACGGAGCCTCTCTGACACCGGGTCGCCTCAGAGAGTAAGCATGGCCTTACCGCGGTACGGGGCTCTGCCGCGGCGGACGACACATTTTCCCCTACTCTTCCCTTGACCCTAAGCTGGCCTTGTCCGGCGATGGGTCGTACGAACAAGATGAACTCGAATAACCTGAATAAAAACGAAAAATCTAAAAAACAAACAACGCCAAATTTCACTCCTCAGCAAAGGAGAGCTATGGAGGAGCAGGCGAGGAAGCAACAACAACGCCGGAGGACAACCTCCGTTCCACAATCAAGGGGGGGATCGACAGCGATGGCAACTACGAGTCGGTCAACTAACCCTCTATCGAATAAGATTGACTTGATGGGAGCTAGCACCAGTGCGGTTGCCAACGCAGCTAAGCGGACAACGGCGGATGCTAAACTCCCATCAACCGCTGATATGAAAACCAGTATCTTTACGTCTGTGGCAGTGGTCTCACGACCTGGCCTCGGAGTTTCGAAGGAGAAGGAAGCTGCAACTGAGATGTCGGCAAGGAGAGCGACCGCGATGGCAACTACGGGTCCGCACTCCAGGGAGACATCTCCCCGCCGCTTCACATACCACGAGAAAAGATTGGCTGCAAGGATCCTGAAGAGGTATGAAGGGGTACCGCAGGAATCACTGTCGCCGAATTCCAGTAAATCTGTAGAGCTAGCGAAAGCTGTGATACCGGATTTCCAAAATTCGTACATGCCAAAGAGGTTAAAAGTTAACCCTTTCAAGCGCCAGAGATCGGATCTGGAGTTTATTCCCCCTCCCAAGCGGCATCAGAATACCTCTGGAGCGGGCAAACTAAGCTTTGCTGAGGTAACCAAGGACAGGATCCTTATAGGCGTCCTTGACCGAGGCAATGACCGTCTGGCCATCCCCAAGGACCGGTGGCGTTACGTGCGAAATGAACTCGGCAACATTCTTCTCAACGTTGCTCCGGAGTTTCCGGGTAGTTCGGCACGAGTAACGGATGCGGGTTGGCACCAGGGTCAAATTAAATTACTCGCATGCGAGGATGCAAAAACCGTAGCACTGTACAAGGCAGCAGCTGCTAAACTGGGTGAAGTCTACCAGGGCGCAAAGATAGAGGTCGTCGACTGGAAGGACATTCCAGCTCGTCCAAGGGCAAGGGCGTGGATTCCGGCCATCCCTGACGAACCCGAGAGAATACTCGGGATGCTACGGCTAATGAATCCGTCCCTCCCAACGCATGACTGGAGTGTCAATCTGGTCGGGGATGCGGTAGGGCCCGACAGACAGGTGGTGTTCACCATGAATAAAGAGTCAATCGAGCCCCTCAAAAGGTGCAATGGCCTAGTACACTACAGCGTAGGCCAGATCGTTATCCACGTATATCGTGGTGATGCTCAGCGCGCTGCCTTCTCGGCTGCTCCGGGGGAACCGGAAAACTTATCACCAGAAGAGGAAGCGGAGGATTCCGATGCGGAAAGCATGTTATCCGCCACGTCTCTAGGCGATAGTGCTGTGAACAACTCGGAAATGGAGGACAGCCTACAGGACGAGGAAGTCCTCGACGTCACGGTGGTAGCAGCCAACGCTGAGCGACTAACATCTAACGCTACAGGCAGTAGGACTCCTGCAACGCCACATCGGGCAGTTAATCGGAACAACTCGTCGTTGATAGGCAACCTCCGGGATGGAGCAAACCTCGACGATATGGGGACGGCAGGGAAGTCTGTGCGCTCTCATGTTGGTGGTGCTTCAGATTAATTTGCACAAATCTAAAGTGGCTTCGGCTGCTTTAAGTAGTCGTCTTTCTAAAGGCGACGTGGATGTGGTCCTCATCCAAGAACCCTGGGTCAATAGCTCGAGAATCTGCGGATTGGGGACTAAGGGCTTCAAGCTCATTCGAGCCAGCGAGGAGAGCAAAGTCAGAACGTGTATTTTGGTCAAGTCTGAGTTGAACTCCTTTCTCCTACCTAACTACACCAATGGTGATATTACCGCTATCAGTCTAACGGTCGACAGCACCCGCCTGACGGTGGCGTCGGTCTATATGCCCTACGACGCCGAAGAACCCCCACCACAAACGGAGGTGAAAGACCTGGTGTCAAATTTCTGCACGGGTAATCTTATTATTGGAGCGGACGCTAATGCTCACCATGTCCAATGGGGGAGCTCCGACATCAATGCCAGGGGCGAGTCTCTGTTTGATTACCTCTTAACAACCAACCTGGTGATTTGCAACGTGGGTAATGAGCCTACTTTTATCACTAAGACCCGCAGGGAGGTCATAGACCTCACTATCTGTAGTGAAGGCGCTTATGAGTGGGTCAGAAAATGGCGGGTTCTGGAAGAACATTCTTTTTCCGACCACCGTTACATAGAAATGGTTTTAGACTTTATTGTAGAACAACCAATCATGAAGCGCAATCCACGTAACACTGATTGGCAGTTACACAATGAAATATTAGACAGAGACCTACCAGTACTGCCCTCACAAGCCCCCTCATCAGTAGAGGAGCTGGAGGATCTTGTTACTACATTTACATCGGCGCTCTCAAATGCTCTAGGACAGGCTTGTCCAGTGCCAAAACCACGCGGTAAACACAGGCCACATTGGTGGTCCTACGATTTGGACTCGCTCCGAATATCATGCCGGAAACAATTTAACAAGGCCAAGAGCTTCGGCTCTGAGCCTCATTGGCATGAATATAAAGCTAAACTAAGGGCCTACAAAAAAGCTCTGAGACAGGCGAAGAGAACCTCGTGGAGAAATTTCTGCACTGGCGTCGAAAAGGTCGACGACACAGCGAGACTTAGACGAGTCCTCTCGAAAAGTCAAACAACCATCAGCTATTTGCGAAAGCCTGACGGATCCTGGACCAGCACGGAAGAGGAAACCCTTGAGCTGCTCTTGAATACACATTTTCCGGGGAATCTGCATGATGCACCACTAGCACCTGCAACAAACCTGGCAGTAAATATACCCATCACTGAGGAAAGAGTAAGGTGGGCAGTTAAGAGCTTTGAACCGTATAAGGCTGCCGGGCCGGACGGGATTATCCCCGCGCAACTTATAAACACGTTGGAGACATCAGCTAAATGGCTGGTATTTCTCTTCACAGCCTGCCTGGCTCTCAACCACATTCCAGGCTCCTGGAGAAGCGCCACGGTAGTGTTTATCCCTAAGGCTGGGAAGGCATCCCACTACGAGCCAAAAGATTACAGACCGATCAGTCTCTCGTCCTTTGTACTCAAAACCTTTGAGAGGATACTAAGCGACTACCTTTCAACGACTATTGATAGCAACCTTATCTCTAGCTATCAGCATGCATACACCAAGAGTAAATCAACAGAAACTGCTCTGCACAGCCTAGTATCTGTCATTGAGAAATCGCTGTGTGAAAAGGACTACTGTCTCGTGGCCTTCTTAGATATTGAGGGGGCTTTCAACAATATAAGCCCGGAGGCGATCAACTCCGCTCTAACTAATCTGGGCGTAGATAGACCTCTAACTGGTTTAATTGACCAACTTCTAAGAGGAAGGAAAATAGCTTCTTCACTTGGTACGGTCGAGTTATCACGCTATGTCACAAGGGGAACGCCCCAGGGTGGTGTTCTTTCCCCGCTTTTATGGAACCTCACAGTCAACTCGCTGCTACGTGACACAAGCTGGGGGGGCGGGAAGATAGTGGCATACGCAGACGATTTAGCTATTGCATTCAGAGGCAAGTTCCCACAAACTCTGTGTGACCTGATGCAAGTAGCACTGCGAGAGGTTTCGAGGTGGTCCTCTCGCTGCGGACTTAGTATCAACCCGGGGAAAGTGGAACTTGTCCTCTTCACCAACCGGTACAAAATACCGCCACTAAGCCTACCAGAACTAGATGGCACGCGCCTGGGCTTGTCGGATAAGGCCAAGTTTCTAGGCATAGTTCTGGACAGGAAACTGAATTGGAAGGAGAATGTTCTTCAGCGCCAGAAGAAAGCTTGCATCGCTCTTTACACATGCAAAAGAGCCATTGGCAAAAAATGGGGGCTCAGCCCTAGAGTATGCAGTTGGATCTACACGGCCATCATTCGCCCAATCATGCTGTATGGAGTCGTCGTATGGTGGCCGGCACTGAGCAAGACAACATACCTGAATCTGTTGCGGAAAGTCCATAGATCCAATATGATCTGTATAAGCGGTGCGCTAAGGACAACGCCCAACGAAGCCCTCCAGGCCATTCTGGGCATTTTGCCACTTGATCTGGAAGGGTTTCGGTCAGCGGCGGCATCAGCTCTGCGCCTAAGAGAAACCTCCAGTTGGGGTGCGGGTACTATTGGACACTCCAGTATTCTGGAATCTTACAGCTTTCTCCCTCTAAGCACAGATCGTTGTGCAACCACTACAGTCGGGGATAGCTGCTTCAAAATAAACATTCCCAGCAGAGAAGACTGGGAGAGGACGGATTGGTGTCCCGAAACAAATGGTGGCACTTCCATATACACCGACGGCTCGAAGTTGGACGGCAGAGTTGGAGGAGGGGTTTATTCAAGGGATTTGGACCTTGAACTCTCCTTCAGACTACCTGATCATTGTAGCGTCTTCCAGGCGGAAGTCTCGGCAATCCGGGACGCCGCGGCCTGGTTAAGCAAACGTGTTATCGGAGGAGATATCACTATTTTCAGCGATAGCCAGGCGGCAATCAAATCCCTTGGCTCATACACGTTCAACTCTGAACTGACGCTCAGCTGTCGTCGATCTCTTCAGGAGATGGCCCAACAGAACCGCGTAAACCTCATATGGGTCCCGGGACATAGGGACATTGAGGGAAACTGTAAGGCAGACGAGCTTGCCAGGCAGGGCACGACCAAGCAGGTTCTTCGGGATAAAGAGCGCTTAGGTATGCCGTTTGCCACATGCAAACTAATGCTGAAGGAGCACACACTCCGTCAAGCCAACGAAAGATGGCTGCAATCCCCAGGGTGTCGGATATCGAAACAAACCTGGCCAAAATGGGATCTTAAAAGGTCTAGACGCATTTATGCCCTAACTAGGAGGGAAATCTGCATATTGATAGGGGCATTAACCGGTCACTGCCTCATTGGTAGGCATGCAGAAAGGCTAAGTGTGCCCTACCGACGATGCTGCAGGAGTTGCAAAGATGATGAGGAGGAGGAAACGGTGGAGCACCTCATCTGCAACTGTCCGGCTTTAAGCGGCGTGAGAACGCGCTTTTTGGGAGTTCCGTTCCTAGATAGTCTAAGCCAGATCGCGGAACTGGACATAAAGGACTTGATGGGCTTCATAAAGTCATCTAAGTGGTTCGAGGAGGAGTAACGGTGTCGGTTTAGGAGTGTCAGTCCCGGGATTCTGCTATGTGGAAGATCCCAACAACTCAGGGATTTTCCATATGGCTGGGTCCCGGGGCTGACTTTCCTTGTGTTGGTGGTATCACAACGGGCCTTCAAAACTGGCCTAAGTGTGCCTCTGCGGCAGCCACTTGAACCTACCTACCTACCTCTCGCCTTTTTCCATATTTCAGGAATGACGAAAGTGTTCAGTGAAAGACTGAATAGAGCCGCTAAGTATTTGTGTCCCTCCTGGCCTAGATGTTTCAGCATCTTCATGGCAATGCCGTCGGGGCCGATGGATTTTGAGGGCTTAGCCTGTCTGATGGCTTCCTTGACCTCTGAGGCAGTGATGACAATGGGCGTATTTTGGTTTTTATATTTACGCGCCTGTCGCATGGTTCTACGTTTAGCTCTATCGGGCGGGGAATGTAGTACAAATTGTCTACAGAAGGAGTTCGCACATCCCCTAGGGTCCTTCTTCACCCTATCACCGAAAGTAATATCTACTTTATCCTTGTGTTGCGTTGGATTAGATAGAGCTTTGACCGTAGTCCATAATTTGCCAACACCATCAGAGAGGTTGCATTGCTCTAGGTGTTGTTTCCATTTGGCCAGTTTATGTTTATCGACCAACCTACGAATTTCCGCGTTGAGATCCTTTATACGGGGGTCTGCGGGATTGAGACTTCGCACTTCATCTCTTTCTCTAGCCATGGCCGCTGCCTCCGCGGGGAAATTTGGTCTTATTTGAGATATTCGACCCGCAGGAATGAAGCGTTTAGAGGCCGAGTCAATGATGTTGCGGAAGTCTCGTTCGCCTTTGCGTACGTCCGTAGGAATGAATAGAGCAGCCAAGGATTCGTCCGTATATGCCTGAAAACTGTCCCAGTCCGCCTTGGTAAAGTTAATATATGTACCATGCTCAGGTGAAATAAAGTCCGTCGGTCGTTCGATGGTAATGACTATTGGGAGATGGTCAGACGCCAACTTGAGTATGGGTCGCCAATTGGTGTTGTTCAATAGTCCTGCACTTACGATAGAAATATCTGGCGAACTATAGCAGTTACCCGATACTCTCGTTGGGGCGTCTCCGTTCAATGTACAGAAAGCCGTATCATCTATTTGTTCTGCAAGTACATGCCCCCTATTGTCTGCTGGCAAGTTTGAGTGCCACATGTCGTGGTGCGCATTGAAGTCGCCCAGGATCACGCGGTTATCTCCTCGTAATAGCAAGCTAATGTCGGGGTGATAGCGGTGGGGCAACTTGAGACAGGGGGTATGTAGATATAAATGATTTGTAGATCGACATCTCCTGTACGTATAGTAATACCTTGGCTTTCTAAGATATCATCCGTTCCTTCGATGTCGGTATCAAATAGATGATACTGTACAGAGTTGTGCGTTATGACCACCTCCCAGACCTCCTGTTACTCTATGACGGTCTTTCCGGTGGATGTTATATCCGCCATAGGTAATGAGTTCCGACCTAGGACTGAGCTTGGTTTCTTGGACTGCGGCAAGTTTTATGTCATATTGCGTCATCAAATTAGTTATCTCTGCGATCTTACCAGTTAATCCGTTACAGTTGTGCTGTAAGATTTGGAAGTGCGCCGGTGGGGTCGATGTCGAGTTAACCATAGGCGTGAGAGACGGATGTGTTCGCCCAGGTGTTGGTAGGCTAAGACCAAGGCTGTCCCTCAGCCTAGTTAGCTGTGGACCCGGTGTAACCGGGTTGGCTGGCGTCATAGGTTGAGGTGTGTTACAGCATGGTGCGATGAACGCATCCGTCCAGAGGTTCCTGTTAGCGAGCCCAGAGCATAGATGTACGTGGCATTGGCCTAAGCAGTTATTGCATTTGACCGATGACGCGAGCGTGTATAATCTTTGCCGACAAACAGTACACGTAGAGACAGGTGCGAGAAGATGTTGATCCTGACTCACGTGAGAAATTAAACGGGAGGGGGGTATGACATAGAAACAGATAGAGACTGGTGCTCGGGGTTGCTCATGTCTAAACTGCTCCTGTGGGAGCGAGAGTGTTGAGCTGCTGCGCGTGATGTTGACGCCATAAGACACGAGCAACAGTCTGGAGTTTGTGTGGCGGGTATAGCAGAAGTGCTGCTAGTCGTTAAGACATTATTATTATTACTATTAGTATTGCTACTAAGTAGAAAGTGGCGGTAGGGGTGCGCTTGAACGGCGCTTACCGCGGGACGCCCGAGGGCGCAAACAACAAGGGGCCACGAAAGTACTAAAGAAAGTACGGGGTCTGTGGATGTTAAGGTTAAGCCCTGAACATCCAGATTTATGGAGCCATCTCTTACACGAGAAGCATTGCACAGAATGCGACCGTTTAATATATATCTTTTTGCAACAGACACTGCATATCCATTCTTTTGGTCCGGGGTTCGGCTCAATGCCCGCCCGTAACAATAGAATATGTTGCAGCCCTGCTGCAAGGAGGGAGGATGATAGTTTCGAAATGGGACAAAACATACTAAACAGGGTTACATTGAAAGTGACAGTCCTTGGCCGAGGTAAAACCCCGGGTGGTTCCACTGCGCAGAGATCCATGGCGATGTCCTGGGTTTTCTGCTCTGAGAAGTGACTGTACATAGGGAACCTATGACTTTTGTTCTATTTTATTAGGCATTGTTGGCTCTGTGTAGCTGACTGATGGCTAGTTTGTAAAATCCGACTATCGACAGCTAGACGTCGCCGAGGTAGGTAAAACTATGGTGCAATAACGACCAAAGTAGTAATCCTCAATGCTGTTAAATTCAATTTTTTTTGTGTCAGGGTGAAATTTGGATCTGATTAGAGAAGATTTATTGGAGATAATCTCCGTGTGTGTATCAAATGCATAAGTTACATCGTTCACGACTCCCTTCGTGGTTAGACTGTGAAATAAAATAAAATGGAAAATGATAAAAAAATTAAAATAAAAAATAGAAAAATGATTGAAAGTAAAGAAATAAATTTGTAGGAAATTAAAGGAAAGGAAATAATATATAATAATTAAAAATGAAGCAAAATGAAATATATAAAATTATAAAAAAAAAGTTTCTGAATTGAAGGGAATGGATAAAAAGAAAATAAAGGAAAGGTTAGGTAAGGAAAGGAAAAGAGAGAAAAATCAAAGGCAAGTAAAGGTAGGGAAAGGAAAGGAATGGAGAAGGAAGGGAAAGAAAGGAAAGGTAATGAAAGTAGAGGAATGAAAAATGAAGGAAAATAGAGAAAGATAAAAAAGGGAAGAAAGGAAAAAAGGTAGGGAAGAAGAAGGTATGGAAAATAAATAAAGATAAAAAGAAAGAAAAATAAAGGAGAGGAAGGGAATGGAAAGGCAAAAAAATAATTAAAGGAAATGAATGGAAAAGAAATAATACTAAAGGAGTTACGAAAAGGAGAAGAAAGAAAGTAAGGAAAGGAAAAGAAAGGTAAGAAAAAAGGAATGTAATGGAAAATAAAGGTAAGAAAGGTAAAAAAGAAAAGAAAGAAAAGAAAATAAATAAAAATAAAGGTAAACGAAACAAAACTATAGCAAAGGATATGAAACGAAACGACAGGAAAGCAAGAAAAAAATAAAAAGGATGAAAAAGAAAGGAAAAGACCAGACAAAAAAGAAAAGAAAGGAAAGAAAAAAAATAATAAAATGAGATGAAAAGATAGAAAAGGAAAGGAAAGGAAAAGAAAGGAAGGAAAGGAGATGAAAGGAAAGGAAAGAAAAGCAAAGGAAATCAAATAAAACCAAAGGAAAGGAAAGGAGAGAAAATTAAAGGAAAGAAAGTCGAATTAAAACGACCTAAAATAAATAGTTATAAACATTGAAACTTTATTACTAAATGGCGTAAAGAGGGAGAAAAAGGCAAAAATAAGAGTAATATATAGAAACGGCAAATATAAAAAATAAGGAAAAGTAAGGAAAATTTAAGAAATAGCAAAAAAAAAGTGATAGTTAAGAAAACTGAATTTCAATAAGGTAGAGAAATAAAATAAGGTTTGGCAAACTCTTAATTCCAATGAAAAGAAAATCAAAGCCTCGGATGAGAACCCCTTTAATGTTTGGCAAACTCTAGTATTCCAAAAATTACGATAATAGGTACTTTTAAAGTGTGATTCTTATGGAAAGGTCTATTTAATATATATAACATATCTGAAAACTAATCCAATCTTGGCTTGCGTCATAATGACGCTTAACCGCCTAGGCGATTTTGGCCGTTTCGTATCAAAGCACGCCAGTCATTCCTTTTTAGAGATACCTGACGCCAATTGGAAACCCAAGGGAGTTCAAGTCATCGTCAACCTGTTGTTTCCATCTCAGTCAAGGCCTCCCCCTTCCTCTGCTGCCGAAATCGGGTGTCTATAGGAAAACTTTCTGTGCTGGTGCTTCTTGTCCATTCGCATAACATGACCCAACCAGCGGAGCCTTTGGGCTTTAATCCGCTTAACTATGGTCAGGTCTGCGTAAAGCTCGTACAGCTCATCGTTAAATATCCTTCGATACTCGCCGTTGGCATCACGGGAAGGACCATAAATCTTCCGGAGAACTTTTCTCTCAAATACTCCAAGGGCCATCTCATCTTCTCTTGACAATGTCCATGATTCCGAGCCGTACATCAGGACTGGTATGATGAGAGACTTTACTTCTCAATTGCCTACTTAGTAAAAAGTAACACTTGTTGGCAAGGGGGATTCTCCGTTGGATTTCTAGACTGACATTATTGTCGGTGTTAATGCTGGTTCCTAAATAGACGAAGTCTCTCACCGTTTCAAAGTTGTAGCTATGAACGGTGACTTGGCTGCCAAGGCGCAGGTGCGCCGATTCTTTCTTTGATGACAGCAGATACTTCGTCTTGTCCTCGTTCACCGCAATACCCACTTTTTTCGCCTCCTTATCCAACCCAGAGCAGCGCTTACGGCGCGGCTGTTAAGGCCAATGATATCAATATCATCGGCATACGCCAGCAATTGCACGCTCTTGTAAAAGATTGTGCCATTGCGCTTTAGCTCTGCTGCTCGAATTATCTTCTGCAGCATCAGGTTAAAGAAATCGCACGAAAGGGAGTCGCCCTGTCTGAAGCCTAGTTTGGTTTCAAATGGCTGGTCGATGGTAGACTTTCCAGGTCTATAGCCACTCTGATAAGGTCCAATCAGTTTGTCTACGATGGGCTTCAGTCTTTCACACAATACGCTAGAAAGAACCTTATATGCGATATTAAGAAGACTGATTCCGCGGTAGTTGGTGGGGTTAGTGGGATCGCCTTGTTGTGGATTGGGCAGAGCACACTTAAATTCCAATCTGTAGGCATGCACTCATCTGACCATATTCTGCATAAGAGCTGATGCATACTTTTTACCAGCTCTTCGCCTCCGTGTTTGAACAGCTCGGCGGGTAGTCCGTCTTTCCCAGGCGATTTGTTGTTTTTGAGCCGGGATATAGCTATCTTCACTTCATCATAGTCAGGTGGTGGGACGACTTTTCCATCGTCAGGGATTGGGGTATCGGGTTCGACGTCTCCCTCGCAATTTATCAGTGAGGAGAAGTGCTCCCTCCATAATTTAAGTACATTCTGTACGTCGGTTACCAGGTCGCCATTATCGTCCTTACAGGAACTTGCCCCGGTCTTTAAACCTTCCGTCATCCGCCGGATCTTTTCATAGAATTTTCGGGCATCATTCCTGTCAGCCAGCATCTCAACCCCCTCACACTCACGCCTTTCGGCTTCACGTTTCTTTTTTCTGAAAAGGCGTCTCTCTTCCTTCCTCGCCTCACTATAGCGTTGCCATACACTGCGGGTTGCGCCCATTCGCAACGTCTTCCTGTATGCAGCGTCCTTTTTGTCCGAGGCAGTGCTACATTTCTCATCGTACCAGTTGTTCTTGCGGGCTCGCTGAAACCCTATAGTGGCCTCAGCGGCGGTACGTAATGAGTTAGAGATATGCTTCCATTGTTCGGTAGATCGAGGATTACTCTCCGATAGCAAGTGTGAGAGTAGAGTGGAGAAATTAGCAGCTGTCTGTGCCGTGCGTAGCTTCTCGAAGTCAAACTTTCCATCCGTTACTGTGCGCACCTTCTTCGCTGCACAGAGGCGTGTGCGTATCTTGGCTGCAACAAGATAATGGTCCGAGTCGATATTGGGACCACGTAGAGTACGCCCGTCCAGAACGGTGGAGCTGTGTCTGCCGTCGATCTGGTTTCTAGTTCTTTGATCAGGGGACAGCCATGTGGCTTGGTGTATTCGCTTATGCTGGAACCTGGTACTACTGATGACCATATTGCGAGCAGCGGCGAAGTCAATCAACCTAAAACTGAAAACTAAAATGCGGTTTTTTTTTTCTTTTTTTAAATTTATTTAAGTAAATGCATCTCTTGGTTACTTTATGATATTTTGATATCACGCGAAAACTAATCAACCGATTTCAAAAAATTTTATACTGTTAGAAAGGTATAAAAATCACCTTGTGAAAACATATACTGTAAAGATTCTATATTACACTGAAAAGAAAAAAATTTAATTTTTTTAAATTTCTTTTTTTTCAAATTGGGAAAACACTTCAAAGACCAGCGATTTAAAAACAAAAATATTTTAGAAAGGTCTATTTAATTTATATAACATATCTGAAAACTAAAATGCGTTTTTTTTTTTTTGTTTCAAATTTGATTAAGTAAATGTATCTCTTGGTTACTTTCTGATATTTTGATACGACGCTCAAACTAAAGAACCGTTTTCAAAGATTAGTATACTGTTAGAAAGGTATTTAAATCAGCTTTTGAAAAAATAAACTGTAAAAAAATTTGTATTCCAGTGGGGTGCACCCCAGCTAACATTAAAACAACGGCTCGAATATTTCACGTACAAGAAAAAGGTCGGCGACTCAATGTACTTGAGAACATGGAGATATACAAGTTAACGACGAATATTTGAACCCTTTACCACGGCCGCCGTGGTGTAGCGGTTAAGTGTTCGGCCTTCTACACCAAGTCGTGGCGGTTCGATGCCCGGCAAAGTAACATCAAAAATTAATTAGAAAAACAATTTTTCTAAACGGGGTCGCCCCTCGGCAGTAGTTTGGCAAACTCTCCGGGTGTATTTCTGCCATGAGAAGCTTCTCAGCAAAAAATTCATTTGCCTTGCAAGTGCCGTTCGGAGTCGGCAAAAAACTGTAGGTCCCGCCAACTTGTAGGAAAACTCAAAAGCAACACACCACAAGTTGGACAGAGAAGCTCGGCTAAAAATCTCGTTAAAGGTTATGATAACCTGTTGGTATATCGCCGCCATTAGTTTTTTTTTTTTTTTTTTTTTTTAAACTAATTTACAAAAAACAGCACAAGCCAGCAGGCACAGCAACGAAACACGTAACAATGAACAAGCAAAAACGAAAAATGAAACAAACGGCAAAAATCACCGATTTCTACCTACCTTAACCTACCGCTTAGCTAACAAGCGGTATATCAATGTCAGGTAAGAATTCGGACGTATCAATACCGCGCGCACACACACATAGATTGACATTACCTGCCACAGCACCCATGGACTATAAAAAACAACGCAACGGATAGACACAGATCAGAACGAAAATAGGCATTGATATGGAATCAACTAATAAATACAGATGTGTGAAGCTATCAAGAAAATGTTCCTCTCAACTTCGAAACATTACCTTAAACGAAGAAGCGCTGATATCTGAGCAGTCTCCAACATTCATCGTTGTCGTATTTGCACAAGTTGTCTCTTTAAACTGAATGATGCTATCAAGATTGCTTATAATCAAGAAAGGGAGGCATACTGCAAAAAAAACACAGCAAATTGCGCAAAGTATTTCGGATTCAATTGGAGGTGGTTCACTGTCAACTTTATCAGAAGATCAAAGCTTACTACGAACAAATTTTGGAGAACGTGAAATATCAAATCGAAAACTGCTCAAATAATTTGGATAAGCAAAAAATATTACCTCTATTACCAAACACCATGACATCTTAGGAAATTAAAGACATTTGTGGGCATGATTTATCTTACGAATTGATAAAAATTAGCAAAGGTATACATACAAAAAAATAAAACAAAGTTTTCGGACGTCAAACGCTCTAGCATGGACAGACGTAGTTTACCTGAACAAACTTTAAACACAGTAAAATTGTTTTATGAAGATGATGAAATCAGCCGAATCATGCCTGGGTCACAGGACTCAATTGTAGTAAGACAAGGAAACATACGCGACAAAGTTCAAAAAAGACTAATGCTGTCATCGCTTCGTGAAACTTACTATGAATTTAGAAAGATACATACTTCACTTCAATTAGGATTTACATACATGTTGCGACCAGAGAATTGTGTCAAACTTGGGGTTGGAAACCAGCAAAATGTTTGTGTGTGCACATTGCATCAAAATGTAAAACTGATGTTCGAAAAATCCGGTTTGAAATCGATGGAAGGTCAACATAATTTTGGAAACGTGCACTCGAATTTCGACCAGAGCGCCACCTTTCGGAAATTAAATTTTTTCAAATTGTATTGTCACCGTGCCCGCAACTACATGCTAAGTTTCAACTCCCTAGGTTGCCAGTAAGTAAGTTAAAAGTCTATCGCAAAATTTCTGATTGAAAACGAATTTTCCAAATATCTCGATCCGTGCACCACCTACTGGAATTTTTTTTGATGAGGGATTGCATTGTCACCGGGTTCTGATAAATGTGTAAAGTTTCAAGTCTATAGCTTACCGGGAAGCTACTCAAAAGCCGATCGCAAGATGTCCCGTGTGTTTCAGAGATTTTAAATTATATCGACCAGAGTGCCACCTTTCGGAATTTTAATTTTTTCAAATTGTATTGTCACCGTGCCCGCAAGTACATGCTAAGTTTCAACTCCCTAGGTTGCCAGTAAGTTGGTTAAAATTCGATCGCAAGATTTCTGATTGAAATCGAATTTTCCAAATATCTCGATCAGTGCGCCACCTACAGGAAATTTTGTGATGATGGATTGCATTGTCACCGGGTTCTGATAAATGTGTCAAGTTTCAAGTCTATAGATTACCGAGAAGTTACTCAAAAGTCGATTGCAAGATTTCCCGTGTGTTTCAGAGATTTTCAATTATATCGACCAGAGCGCCACCTTTCGGAATTTTAATTCTTTCAAATTGTATTGTCGCCGTGCCCGCAACTACGTGCTAAATTTCAACTCCCTAGGTTGCCAGTAAGTTAGTTAAAAGTCGATCGCAAGATTTCTGATTGAAATCGAATTTTCCAAATATCTCGATCAGTGCGCCACCTACAGGAAATTTTTTGATGACGGATTGCATTGTCACCGGGTTCTGATAAATGTGTTCAGTTTCAAGTCTATAGCTTACCGGGAAGTTACTCAAAAATCGTTCGCAAGATTTCCCGTGTGTTTCAGAGATTTTCAATTATTTCGACCAGCGCGCCACCTTTCGGAATTTTAATTTTTTCAAATTGCATTGTCACCGTGCCCGCAACTACGTACTAAATTTCAACTCCCTAGTTTTCCAGTAAGTTAGTTAAAAGTCGATCGCAAGATTTCTGATTGAAATTTAATTTTCCAAATATCTCGATCCGTGCGCCACCCACTGGAAATTTTTTGATGAGGAATTGCATTGTCACCGGGTTCTGATAAATGTGTTAAGTTTCAAGTCTATAGCTTACCGGGAAGTTACTCAAAAATCGATCGCAAGATTTCCCGTGTGTTTCAGAGATTTTCATTTATCATTCATTTTTTATCATCTTTTTATTATCTATTTTTTAGTATTGCCTACAATCAAGAAGGTTCGAAGAAATTGAATGCCTTATTTTGGAAACGTGCACTCCACTTTCGACCAGAGCGCCACCTTTCGGAATTTTAATTTTTTCAAATTGTATTGTCACCGTGCCCGCAACTACGTGCTAAATTTCAACTCCCTAGGTTGCCAGTAAGTTAGTTAAAAGTCGATCTGATTGAAATCTAATTTTCCAAATATCTCGATCCGTGCGCCACCTACAGGAAATTTTTTGATGGGGGATTGCATTGTCACCGGGTTCTGATAAATGTGTTAAGTTTCAAGTCTATAGCTTACCGGAAGTTACTCAAAAATCGATCGCAAGATTTCCCGTGTGTTTCAGAGATTTTCAATTATTTCGACCAGCGCGCCACGTTTCGGAATTTTAATTTTTTCAAATTGTTTTGTCACCGTGCCCGCAACTACGTGCTAAATTTCAACTCCCTAGGTTGCCCATAAGTTAGTTAAAAGTCGATCGCAAGATTTCTGATTGAAATCTAATTTTCCAAATATCTCGATCCGTGCTCCACCTACTGGAAATTTTTTGTTGAGGGATTGCATTGTCACCGGGTTCTGATAAATGTGTTAAGTTTCAAGTCTATAGCTTACCGGGAATTTACTCAAAAATCGATCGCAAGATTTCCCGTGTGTTTCAATTATATCGACCAGCGCGCCACCTATCGAAATTTTTATTTTTGAGAATTGTGTTGTGGTCTTTCACGCAACTTCGTGCTAAGTTTCAAGTTTCTAGGTTGCCGGGAAGTTAGTCAAAAGTCGATCGCAAGAATCTCAATTTAAAACGAATTTTCGAAATATCTCGATCCATGCGCCACCTAGTGGACGCTTTTTTCGTTCGCATTGCATTATCACGGAGCTCTGAACTATGTTTCAAGTTTCAAGTCTCTAGGTCAACGGGAAGGTACCTAAAAACACTTTGAAAGATTCCACAAAATCGTATGAAAAAGGTGGTGCAAACAAGAAAGCAACTTAATATAAAGGTTTTAATAAAAAATGGAACACAACACTCAGATGTAATCTCGAAACTATTTCCTCTACTACAAACACATTTGTTGACGATTTTGTACAACACATCAATAAGCTGGTGTCACATCATTTCACAGCTAAGCGCCAGTCCCGCTTCGTAAGTCAAAGAAAAATGACATTGCTGCCAGGAGAATTGCTAATTCAAATGATTTCGCTGAAAACTATGCGTTTGTTATACAAGATTCCATTCAAGGATATCATTGGAATAATAATCAAGCCACGATACATCCGTTCGTTATTTATTACAAAGATAACGATAATTTAATTCATAGAACCTTTGCCATAAGATCCGATTGTAATATCCATGATAGCATACCTTTCAAAAATTATAAATTTTATTAAGACTAATATAAGCAATTCAATTACGAAAGTTATCTACGTGTCAGATGGTGCAGGAGCACAGTACAAAAACAAGTACAACTTAATTAATTTATGAATTTTGATACTTAGAGAAAATTGACAAAGATTTACACAAGGATGGATACCATGACGCGTTTCGGAGTTTCCAGGCTCGACATCAGATGGCTTTTTGGACACAGAACTACTGTGTCTGCACCGAAGCGGTTAAAGCAATTGCTTATAACAAATCAGCTGCGATGCCCTGTAGTATTTCTAAGCCAACTTTCTTATAAGAGTGCCAATTTCATACCATTAGACATCAATTTTCTCTAAGTATCAAAATTCATAAAAATTTCGTAACATTAAAAATGAGAATACCCTACTACTAGTAAAAAAGTACAGCAGGTAGAAACAATTTTCGAGCTAAGCTCCAATAAGAAACATTCATAATTAATTTATGTCATCATAAAATTGATTTCGAAATATTCGCTGAGTGGCACTTTTACGCAACCAGCCATGGAAAATCTGCATGTGATGGCATAGGTGGGACATTGAAAAGAGGCTCTCGGAATTATAGCATGGCAAATAAAAACCAAATTCAAACGGCGAAAGACCTTTATCATTGGGCTTAACAAACGTATAACACCTCCATAGAAGTTGCTTACGCAGACGCTGATGAATACAACAAAACAAAAGAAGAGCTACTTTCAACATACAAAGATGCCAAAACTATTACAGGAACTGAAAGCTTCCATTCTTTTGATGAAACATCACTAAAAGTAAGCAAATATTCCGAAAGTCAGCGGTATGAGCTGCGCAAAGTTGTATATTAAATCTAAAAAGATAAAAATAAAAAATTTACTTTATCAAGTGTACGTCAATTTATTGTTTGTGTCTGAAAAATTTGATAATACGATTCTTGTTCGAATCTATTAGAATACTTAGTCATAGTATATGTATCTGTATAACTTCCAAAGTATAGCTAGGTAACTTTTCTTGTCACACAATAATAAAAAAAAAAACGAATGGCGGCGATATACCAACAGGTTATCATAACCTCTAACGATATTTTTAGCCGAGCTTCTCTTTCCAACTTGTGGTGTGTTGCTTTTGAGTTTTTCCTACAAGTTGGCGGGACCTACAGTTTTTTGCCGACTCCGAACGGAACTTGCAAAGCAAATGAATTTTTTTCTGAGAAGCTTCTCATGGCAGAAATACACCGGAGAGTTTGCCAAACTACTACCGAGGGGCGACCCCGTTTTGAAAAATTGTTTTTCTAAATAATTTTTGATGTTACTTTTGCCGGGCATCGAACCGCCACGACTTGGTGCAGAAGGCCGAACACTTAACCGCTACACCACGGCGGTCGCCGTATCAAAATAAGAAAAGTTAACAAGAGATGGTTTTACTTATAAATTTTTCAAAAAAAAAAACACCATTCTAGTTTTTAGATATGTTATAAATGTATATTAAATAGACCTTTCTAATTTTTTTTTTAAATCGCTTGGTCTTTGAAAATGTTTTCCCAGTTTGAAAACAAAAATTTAAAAAAAATTAAAAAAAAAAAATTTCAGTGTAATATAGAATCTTTACAGTAAATGTTTCCGAAAGGTGATTTTAATATCTTTCTAAAGGTATAACAATTTTTGAAATCGGTTGATTAGTTTACTCGTGATATGAAAATATCACAAAGTAACCAAGAGATGCATTTACTTAAATAAATTAAAACAAAAAAGAAAAAAAAACGCATTTTAGTTTTCAGATATGTTATATAAATTAAATAGACCTTTCTAAAATAAAATTTTATTTTTCAAAATCGCTTGATCTTTGAAGTATTATTTCAGTTTCAAATTTTATTTTGGAAAACATTTTTTTTTTCAGTCTACTACAAAATTTTTACAGTGTAATTTTTGAAAGCTTATTTCAATACTTTTCTAACGGTATGAAGATCTTTGAAAGCGGTAAAGCCATTCCGTAGTAGTCACACTTTAAAAGTACCTATTATCGTAATTATACCCAGCTGTACTTGTACACAGGGTATTATAACTTTGTTAGGATAACGGTTGGTTGTACAGGTATAAAGGAATCGAGATAGATATAGACTTCCATATATCAATATGATCAGGATCGAAAAAAAATTTGATTGAGCCATGTCCGTCCGTCTGTCCGTTAACACGATAACTTGAGCAAATAATGAGATATCTTCACCAAATTTGGCATGCATACTTATTTGGGTTCAGAATAGATTGCTATTGAAAATGGGTAAAATCGGACCATAACCACGCCCCTTTTTCGATATCGAAAATTTCGAAAAACGTATAAAATGGGTTAATTCAATATTAGAAGCAGCTACAATGATAAAATTTGCAATATGTATTGATTTAGATGTTCTAAGGCCGATTTTATAAAAATTTTTGAAAAGGGGGCGTGGTACCGCCCACGTATATTTGAAGAAATTTTAAAATTTTGACTCTTAATAACTTCAGAACAGTT
Source organism: Campiglossa producta (assembly GCA_964058755.1). Lineage (NCBI taxonomy): Eukaryota > Metazoa > Arthropoda > Insecta > Diptera > Tephritidae > Campiglossa > Campiglossa producta. The sequence goes on from CAXKVI010000001.1 coordinate 66,098,527, forward strand.
TATGCTAGTATAACGAAATTTCGTTGAGGACATACTATTGTTGTGGTAAATTCAGCTATAGAAAATAAACGAAATCGCTTCGCGACCACGCCTACTTTTTCATAAAAGTTATATTGAAAGGAGGTGGAAATATTGAAAAGTCCATATCTAATTAACTGATTTCGCCATAATAATATAATTTGGTACATACATCAACTTTCATATTCTTTACATAATTTTTCCAAAATTTTGGAAAGTGGGCGTGGCACCGCCCACTTATGAGTCAAGCAATTTTTAAATTCGACTGCTAACAACTTCAGAACGGTGTGAGATAGATTTACGAAACTAGGTACCAGGCATGTTATGTTTATGTAGAGTACTACCACAGAAAATAAGAAAAATCGGTGAACGATCACGCCCACTTTATGTGCACAGCTGGGTATGTAATGTTCGGTTTCACCCGAACTTAGACTTCCTTACTTGTTTTTCGAATATTTTCGAATGTTTCGATACCTTGCCACGCCCACAATTTTTCGAAAATGCAACTTCTAAAAATTAGGTTGTGTTTGGGTAGGTAAGATGTAACTCTATGCAACATTTCATCAAATTTTGAGGGGGTCGGGTTCAATGTATATTGGGGTTGATATGAAATTCATCCATATTATTATTTTTTGGTTAATTGGAAAATATTGTGAAATATTTTTAGATTTGCCTTCAAGCTTTTAATTTTAATTAATGCTCTAAATAGTTTATAGTTTATATTTGCGTGGTAAAAAGGGCACTTCCTGAGAAGTAAGTTTTTAATATATTAGTGTTTTAAACTTTTAAAGCATTGTAACTTGTTTGTTGTTGTAGTATAAAGAAAACGGATTTAATATTAATTAATATAGTGTATTATCTTTTTACTTAGGAAGTTACAAGAGCGACACTCCACATCGCTAGCCAGAAACGATGGAATAAAAAGGTGCATATATGTAACCAGGAAAGCGAAGGATAAATCTTGTTTTAACTTCACAAAACATATGTTCTGTAAATATTTATAATTTTTTAATCCGAGTGGACTTTTATTACGTTAGCTAGTACACATATTTACAAACGAAAAATTGTTATAAAGCTATTCGGAAAATTGAATGGAGTCGAAACGATATTGGACCAGTATCTCTTCCTCGGGTATTTATTTTGATAAAAAACCGAGCATTGGTAAAGTTCCAAAGAAATAAGCTTATCTTTATCGTTAACCAAGAGTTTCAATCAAATATATGTAGTAACTAGCAGACCCGGCAGACGGTGTCCTGCCCAAGGTTAGGTTAGGTTCAAGTGGCTGCCGCAGAGGCACACTTAGGCCAGTTTTGAAAGGCCCGTTGTGATACCACCAACACAAGGAAAGTCAGTCCCGGGACCCAGCCATATGAAAAATCCCTGTGTTGTTGGGATTTTCCACATAGCAGAATACCAGGACTGACACTCCTAAACCGACACCGTTACTCCTCCTCGAACCACTTAGATGACTTTATGAAGGCCATCAAGTCCTTTATGTCCAGTTCCGCGATCTGGCTTAGGCTATCCAGGAAGGGAACTCCCAAAAAGCACGTTCTCGCGCCGCTTAAAGACGGACAGTTGCAGATGAAGTGCTCCACTGTTTCCTCCTCCTCATCATCTTTGCAACTCCTGCAGCATCGTCGGTAGGGCACACCTAGCCTTTCTGCATGCCTACCAATGAGGCAGTGACCGGTTAACTGGAGATTTCCCTCCTAGTTAGGGCATAAATGCGTCTAGACCTTTTAAGATCCCATTTTGGCCAGGTTTGTTTCGATATCCGACACCCCGGGGATTGCAGCCATCTTTCGTTGGCTTGACGGAGTGTGTGCTCCTTCAGAATTAGTTTGCATGTGGCAAACGGCATACCTAAGCGCTCTTTATCCTGAAGAACGTGCTTGGTCGTGCCCTGCTAGCAAGCTCGTCTGCCTTACAGCTTCCCTCAATGTTCCTATATCCCGGGACCCATATGAGGTTTACGCGGTTCTGTTGAGCCAAGGGATTTGATGGCCGCTTGGCAATCGCTGAAAATAGCAGAATGACCTGGAGGGCTTCGTTGGGCGTTGTCCTTAATAATAATAATAATAGTAGTAGAGGTAAACGCACTGCGACCTATAGATCTATTGTGCCCTCATAGTCTCATAGCACATCTTCCAGGCCGATCACCTTCAGGAAATCCAGAATCAAGGTCGGCCTCAGTTGATGTATGTGCCTGCTCTCCAGAGTTGTGGATCCTAGGATCCTTAGGCTACTTCTAGAGAGAGCGTCGCATCTGCACACTATGTGCTCCGCAGTTTCGTTCTCATCATCACAGAAACGGCACAGACTACTGGATGCAATGCCCAATCTGTGCATATGTTCTTTGAGCCTACAGAGACCTGTGAGGACTCCTGTGATGATCCTAAGGTTGTTCTTGGGCAGGCAGATTATGTTTTCAAATCTTTTAGTGCCGTAACCGCCCATCATTGCCTTCGCCTGACGCAGCCCGGTGGTCTGACGCCAGTGTACCTCTCTCAAATCCTGCTCTTCTCTCCTCAGTCTCTCTTTTATGGTATGTGGGCCGATGCCCAGAAAGGGTTCTGGGCCTGTGGGCTTTGTTGCTGGCGCAACACGAGCAAGTTGATCAGCTCGCTCGTTTCCTTCCACCCCAGTATGGCCCGGGACCCATGCTAGTCGGACCCTGTTGCGAGATGCTAGGTTATTTAATCTGTCTACGCACTCCAGTACCACTAGAGATCTTATTTCACATGCCCAGATTGCTTTTAGGGCCGCCTGGCTGTCGCTTAGTATTACTATATTCTGATTGATGTAGCCACGCTGCAGATTTATGTCTGCACAAGCGCTTATCGCAGCTACTTCCGCCTGAAATATGCTCGGATATTCTCCAAGGGGTATGGACACGTTAGATCGGGGGCCTGTTATTCCGGCTCCAATCCCTTCGGGAGTTTTGACCCGTCCGTGTACCATACCAGTGCTCTGCCCTGGTGGAAACCTTCCACTTTGGAGGCGTCCCAGGTGATCTTGTCACATTTTAAATCTTTTTTCGAATCTCGTAGTCTTCGCGATATCGTCTCTAGGAAGTTGACAGATCGGGAGTTGTTTTATTAGGCTGTCTGCTCCCGTGGACGAAATGACTCTGCCTCTGCCAGTCCCTTCCCTTGCTATGTTTAGCATGGTTCGTTTGGCTGCCTGTTCAATTACTATGTGCAGGGGACTCAGATCGAGTAGCACCTCCATTGCCGTAGTAGGGCAGGTACGCATGGCTCCCGTTATGCATACGCAGGCCAAACGCTGGAGTTTGGTGAGGGATTTCCTCACCGTTATTAGGGTCGATCTGGGTGCCTATGCCACCGCTCCGTAGGTTATTATGGGTCTAACTATCATGGTGTACATCCACCTTAGCACCTTGGGGCTGCATCCCCAAGATTTGCCCGCGATTCTTCTGCACACCATAATTACCCTGGTTGCCTTGGCTGTCGTGTTATCGACATGTTTCCTCCATAGTAGCTTGGAGTCAAATGTAACCCCCAAGTATTTTACTTCGGAAACTGCCACCAAGTCTTCCCCACCTAGTGTGATTGTTCTCAGTCCCGGAAGAGTTCTTCTCTTAGTAAAGGGAATTATGGCTGTTTTGCTGGCGTTGATATTGAGGCCCACTCCAGCACACCACTCCTTTGTTAGATTTAATGCTCTTTGTATCAAGGTATGAAACCGATTAAAATAAAGTTCCGGTTTCGGTTACGGTTTTGTAACGTGTTTCGGTTTCGGTTCCGGTTTCGCTCTTCAACATTTATTTCGGTTTCGGTTTCCAAATAAAAACACCAACACAAAAAAATTGTGCTACTACAAAACTCAAATATGTACCTAAATGCAAAATAAGTCTGAATTTTAATAACTTTAGTTACTCCGGTTTTCATGAAGAATTTTCTCCAATATATGGTAATAAATATTACTTTCGCTATTTATGGACAATTTTTTTCTTTAATATAAGTATGTATGTTATAAGTTAGTGGTCATTAATTTGAAAATCTTTGAAAATTTGGTGGACTTTTGACCGATAAGTTTAAAAAATTAACTCTACTTTTTATATTAGACAAATGTTAAAATGGAACGTTAATATGATGACGCTTTCTGAGACGGCCACTAAATATTTTTTTTTTTCGGTTGTCGTAAATTTTTTCGATGGCTTCATTCGCCTATAGTTCAGTTCTTTCGAAATTTTGATATTGAGGTCAAAAAGTGTCTTGCTTAATCATCTTTCATGAAAATTATTCAGGGTAGCCTCTTTTAAAATAAAATAGGTATGTGTCCACAAAAAAATTCAAAACCGTTTGGAACCGGTTCCGGTTTTTGAAACGGTTTCGGTTTCGTTCTTTTTCAGAAAAAAAAAACGGTTACGGTTTCGGTTTCGGTTTTGAAAAATGAATCGGTTTTAATCGGTTACGGTTACGGTTTCGGTTTCGGTTTCAGTCCTTGCTTTGTATAATGTCACAGAGGGTGTTCTCGAATTTTCCTCTTGCTATGATTACTATGTCGTCTGCATACCCCTGGCATCTAATGCCATTACTGGTTAGTATCTCCAACAGTTCATCTACCACTACTCTCCATAGGAGGGGTGACAGGACCCCCCCTTGTGGGCACCCCCTCGTGGTTCTAATTTGAACCGTGCGGTTTTCAACCTGAGTTTCCGCCAGTCTTGTTTTGAGCAGGGCGTTGATCCATCGTATAACGGTTCCCTGTACTCCTTTCTTCTCTCGTGCACGACTTACGCTATCGTGACATGTGTTGTCAAAAGCCCCCTCTATGTCAAGAAAGGCGCATACCACCACTTCTCCACAGTCGAACGCGCTGGTGATTTCCGAGGTCAGCTGGTACAGGGCAGTGTCCGTTGATCTTCCCGTCCTGTATGCATGCTGGCCTACATGCAATGGGCTGTGCCTCAGGGCGTTCGATCTAATCTCATGGTCGACTATTTTCTCCATTGTCTTCAGGACAAAGGAGGTCAAGCTGATTGGTCTGAAGGATTTCGCTAAAGAGTAATCCTTTTTCCCCACTTTTGGTAGAAATACCACTCTGGCTCGTCTCCATATTGCCGGTATGTAGGCTAGTGCTAGACTATCCCTCATGATGCCCGACAAATAAGGGATGAGCGTATCTCCAAAATCTGCAAAAATATCGGATATACACCGTCCACCCCAGGGGATTTATAACTCTCAAAAGAAGATACGGCCCACTTGACTGAACTTTGTGAGAACAACGTTCTCGCCAATTGCCAGTCTTGCCGTGTGGGCCGCACCCAATGGGATTCTGTCTCCTCTAGGTCGGTGGATGATTCTGGAAAGTGAGCGTCCAGCAAGGCCTTAGCCCTTTCTTCCTCATTGCGCGTAAACCCCCCCGTGGGAAGTTTTAGCGCCATCCTAGTGTCTCCCTGCTCCTTAGCCATGGCCTTATGGAGCCTGGCTGCCTCCGGAGTGTATTCTATTCTCTCACAGAAGGTCCTAAAGCTGTTTCTTTTAGATCTCCTTATCTCCTTGTTGTACTCAGTTAGATGTATCGAATACTCCTCCCAGTGGCCAGTGCGTCTTGCCCTATTGAACAGACTCCGCACTTTGCTCCTCATTTCTGTGAGCTTTTTGGACCACCACGGGGTTTTGTACTTGGTGCCCCTAGGTTCTCGACAGCTAGAGTTAAAGGCCTCCAACATTATGCTGTTGAGCCTGTTTACCCTATCATCTAATTCCAGTCCACTTCTGACTCTGTCTTCCCCTTCCAGACTTGGAAGGTTCTCCTCAATTACTCGTCTAAATACCTCCCAGTCTGTTTTCCTGGGATTCCTGGTGGGTACCCTAGGTCATAGCAGTCCACCAAGAGCATACCCGGTCGGAAGAACACGCCCATGAAGGATACTGGGTTGTTCATCCCCTCTCGCCTCTCCCTCACTATCTCCTCCATTATTACGTTCTGCAACGTGGTGAGCTCCTCCTGGCTCAGAGCCCCCGCTGGGTAGTTCCTGGACATCACAGCCACTCTTATGCTCCTAGCGGCATCAGAGTAGCTCTGTTGTCTCGGTCCCTCCCTCGCGGACCCCGACCCAGCAGCAGCCCCCCCCCGTTACGGTCGAGTTCGAGGCCGGTGCGTGTTGTTGTTGCGCTCTCTGCCGCTTTGGGATTGGTGTCTCCTCAGGTGTACTTTGCCCACCTCGTCTCTTCCCAGCGGATGCGGTGTCGTTTCCCGCATTTAGTCCGCTACCGTGTTCGTTGGCAAATGATGGCTGCTGGTTTCCCGTCCCGCTTCCACCTTGGCCGCTGTTTGTAGGTGCGGCCCCTCTCCTGCTTGCATCCATATGTAGGACCGCCTGCGCCCTGGCAACCTCGGGGGTCATCCCTTGCTGCAGGTAGCGAAGGTACCACTTGACCCCGGACCCGCTTAGCCCTCTCCTATTTACATCGTCCCAGCCACCTGGGTTGCCCAGGGCTGGTGTGAAGGGAGGTTTGCCTCTGCTCTTCTTCTTCATCTCTTGCTCTCTTCTGTCGTCGTTATGCGGATGCTTACGCCTCGGAGAGCTGTGACGATCCGATTCGCTGGAGGACGGGTGTCTATTGTGCACCGGTCTACTTTCACGTTCGGGGTGGCTGTATCTTTGCCTGCGATCATGCGCCCTGTGGTCGGCTTTGTCCCGATTACTCTCTGCCCGATCGGATCGGTTTACCTTTTTCCCTTCTGCTCTGGGTTTGACTTGAGCCGCCACCCCGTATGGCATCTTGCCGCCGCTTTGCTCACGTGCATTCTTATCTTTCCGTACCTCCTGACTGCTTTTATTAGATCCGGCGATTGGATCCACGGCGCTAGTGCAGGATTCGTGTTGTTTTATAGTCGGTACTTCTTTACCCTCCAGCTGGCCGCTCGAGTAGCTTCTTGCTGTGCGCCTTCCGCTGCCTCGCGCTCTTCCTCTACCCCTCTCCTCCTTGCCATCGAGTTTCTTTTTATTTTTATCGTAATTATTCATCATATAGTCGTACGACCACTTGCTCGACATGGCGAGCGTTGCGGTCAATCATAATAAAGGGAAACTTATCCGGTACGCCGCGGCAGAGCCCCATACCGCGGTAAGGCCATGCTTACTCCCCAAGGTGGCCCGGTGTTAGGGAGGCGCCGTTCGAATACAGCCGGTGTTGTAAACCTCCTGGCTCCATACGCCAGGGCTATTGAGGAGCCAAGACGTATAGCTGTGATTCCTGACATTAGCTAGATACCTTCCGCTCATAATCAGAACTGAGCAGAACAACTGTGGTATCCATTTCCAGCCAGCAACCTCGAGGAGGTTTCAGTCTGAGGATTTTTGACGGGCGTTGTCCTTAGCGCACCGCTTATACAGATCATATTGGATATATGGACTTTCCGCAACAGATTCAATGGCTCTTTTGCATGTGTAAAGAGCGATGCAAGCTTTCTTCTGGCGCTTAAAAACATTCTCCTTCCATTTCAATTTCCTGTCCAGAACTATGCCTAGAAACTTGGCCTTATCCGACAAGCCCAGGCGCGTGCCATCTAGTTCTGGTAGGCTTAGTGGCGGTATTTTGTACCGGTTTATGAAGAGGACAAGTTCCACTTTCCCCGGGTTGATACTAAGTCCCCAGCGAGAGGACCACGTCGAAACTTCTCGCAGTGCTACTTGCATCAGGTTACACAGAGTTTGTGGGAACTTGCCTCTGAATGCAATAGCTAAATCGTCTGCGTATGCCACTATCTTCCCGCCCCCAGCTTGTGTCACGTAGCAACGAGTTGACTGTGAGGTTCCATAAAAGCGGGGAAAGAACACCACCCTGGGGCGTTCCCCTTGTGACATAGCGTGATAACTCAACCGTACCAAGTGAAGAAGCTATTTTGCTTCCCCTTAGAAGTTGGTCAATTAAACCAGTTAGAGGTCTATCTACGCCCAGATTAGTTAGAGCGGAGTTGATCGCCTCCGGGCTTATATTGTTGAAAGCCCCCTCAATGCCTAAGAAGGCCACGAGACAGTAGTCCTTTTCACACAGCGATTTCTCAATGACAGATACTAGGCTGTGCAGAGCAGTTTCTGTTGATTTACTCTTGGTGTATGCATGCTGATAGCTAGAGATAAGGTTGCTATCAATAGCCGTTGAGAGGTAGTCGCTTTGTATCCTCTCAAAAGTTTTGAGTACAAAGGACGAGAGACTAATGGGTCTGTAGTCTTTTGGCTTGTAGTTGGATGCCTTCCCAGCCTTAGGGATAAACACTACCGTGGCGCTTCTCCAGGAGCCCGGAATGTGCTTGAGAGCCAGGCAGGCTGTGAAGAGAAATACCAGCCATTTAGCTGATGTCTCCAACGTGATTATAAGTTGCGCGGAGATAATCCCGTCCGGCCCGGCAGCCTTATACGGTTCAAAGCTCTTAACTGCCCACCTTACCCTTTCCTCAGTGATGGGTATATTTACTGCCAGGTTTGTTGCAGGTGCTAGTGGTGCGTCATGCAGATTCCCCGGAAAATGTGTATTCAAGAGCAGCTCAAGGGTTTCCTCTTCCGTGCTGGTCCAGGATCCGTCAGGTTTTCGCAAATAGCTGATCGCTGTTTGAATTTTCGAAAGGACTCGTCTAAGTCCCGCTGTATCGTCGACCTTTTCAACGCCAGTGCAGAAATTTCTCCACGAGGTTCTATTCGCCTGTCTCAGAGCTTTTTTGTAGGCCCTTAGTTTAGCTTTATATTCGTGCCAATGAGTCTCAGAGCCGAGGCTCTTGGCCTTGTTAAATTGCTTCCGGCATGATTTGCGGAGCGAGTCCAAACCGTAGGACCACCAATGTGGCCTGTGTTTACCGCGTGCTTTTGGCACTGGACAAGCCTGTCCTAGAGCATTTGAGAGCGCCGATGTAAATGTAGTAACAAGATCCTCCAGATCCTCTACTGATGAGGGGGCTTGTGAGGGCAGTACTGGTAGGTCTCTGTCTAATATTTCATTGTGTAACTGTCAATTAGTGTTTCGTGGATTGCGCTTCATGATTGGTTGTTCTACAATAAAGTCTAAAACCATTTCTATGTAACGGTGGTCGGAGAATGAATGTTCTTCAAGAACCCGCCATTTTCTGACCCACTCATACAGATAGTAAGGTCTATGACCTCCCTGCGGGTCTTAGTGATAAAAGTATGCTGAGGTAATCAAACAGAGACTCGCCCCTGGCATTGATATTGGAGCTCCCCCATTGGACATGGTGAGCATTAGCGTCCGCTCCAATAATGAGATTACCCGTGCAGAAATTTGACACCAGGTCTTTCACCTCCGTTTGTGGTGGAGGTTCTTCGGCGTCGTAAGACATATAGACCGACGCCACCGTCAGGCGGGTGCTGTCGACCGTTAGACTGATAGCGGTAATATCAGCAGATTAATCTGCACAAATGTAAAGTGTCCTGCCCAAACAGTAACTTGTTTTCATTTACAAAATTTGACTGGCCCCCTTCTCTCAGCACCACAACCTTCTTCCCGTCCACCCCACCTTCATCATTTTCATATCATTTTCTTTCTTTCTTGGTCTTATATGGGAAAAATAATACAACATCTTGAATCACTTGTCACCACCTTTCATTTAAAACTCATATCGCACTAATACCATCAGGGGCCCCTCCTGGTGGACATTTTAATCAATATCTCGAAAACGGGGTCTCATATTGGACTGAAAACTACACCATTTTCAAACAATTATGAATACCTTTCATTTCATGCCCATATTGAACGAAGACTTAATAACGTTACCCTGGTCCCCATTTTGGGCGATATGCCCAAAACCTTTTCAAATGCATTTATTTTTTTATCGCATAACCATCTCGAGCTGATTAAAATATATAGCTTCCAAATTTAATTTGATTTGATTTAATATTTCGGAGTTTTTGCGCAACCACATTTCGACCGATAACTCTGTTATCGATAAATATATCGAAATGAGCCAAGGTCCAAAAGAAGCCTGTGGCCTCACCCTTTCGTTTGATACCAATTTTGTGCGAATATTCGAAAGTTTACGCGCAACCCCATTTCGCCCGATAATTCTGTTATCGATAAATATATCGAAATGAACCAAAGTCCAAATAAAAGCTGTGGCCTTCCCCATTTTGATACTGATTTTGAGCGATAACTCTGTTATCGAAATATATATCGAAATATACTAAAGTCCAAATAAAAGCTGTGGTCTTTCCCGTTTGTTTGATACCAATTTTGTGCGAATATTCGAAAGTTTATGCGCAACTACATTTTGGCCGATAACTCTGTTATCGATAAATATATCGAAATGAGCCAAGGTCCAAAAGAAGCCTGTGGCCTCACCCTTTCGTTTGATACCAATTTTGTGCGAATATTCGAAAGTTTACGCGCAACCCCATTTCGCCCGATAATTCTGTTATCGATAAATATATCGAAATGAACCAAAGTCCAAATAAAAGCTGTGGCCTTCCCCATTTTGATACTGATTTTGAGCGAAATTTCCAAAGTTTACCCCAAACCACATTTTGCCGATAACTTTGTTATCGATAAATATATCGAAATGAAACAGATTCCAAATAAAAGCTGTGGTCTTCCCCTTTCGTCTGATACCAATTTTGTGCAAATATTTAAAAGTTTACCAAAAACCACATTTTGACCGATAACTCTGTTATCGGTAAATATATCGAAATGAAACAGAATCCAAATGAAAGCTGTGGTCTTCCCCTTTCGTTTGATACCAACTTTGTGCGAATATTCCAAAGTTTACGTAAAACTACCTTTTGACCGATAACTATGTTATCGATAAATGTATCAAAATTTCATGATACCTATTGCAGACTTTATACCCCTAAGAGTTTGTCTGCAAAATTTCGTAAAGATCGGGGCATTGGTTCAGACATTAAAGAACCACAAACATTCGCTGTCAGTCACAAACTTACGTTTTTATATATTAGTAAGATTCATAAGATATTTTTTAATAAGAACAAATTTATTTTATTTCACACTATAATTTTAATAATCTATCACTATTACTATCTTCTGCATCAGATAATATGTATATAAGAACTAGCGGGTATTTCATTAGTAAATATATTATTTTTATACCAGTCTGCATTTTTTTCTTCTAAATATTGCATTAAATTTTTTATATTATTATTTTTTCTGGATTAATTGTTGCAGAAGGTACGGCCATCAAATTAACTTCTAAATTTGCTTTCTTTTTTTGCCTTCCAAAGGCGAAAGGAACAATAGGCTAGCTAATATTATTCCTGAAGAGGTATAATCGAGAATGCAATATGTTCTTAATTTAAAGTTGTTACTCGTTTTGTGGAAAAAATTGTTCAGCTCTTCTTCCAGACTGTTGATATATATTGATGCTTCGATAACTAGAAAAGAGTTTTTGCAGTAGTGTCCACCACTCCGTCCTTACATCTCCACTTTTACCTCAGGGTAAAAAGCAGGGTAATGGGGTGTGGTTGTATAATTGGGCAAGCAGCTCCACCTGTGCGACCTTACTCAATCCCGACTCTTGCGTCCCCGTTCGTGCACTCTGGGAATGTGAAATATTTATGCTCGCGACAGGAAGAGAAGGAGCCCTTTTGGGGCCACTCTGGCATATCTGGTTTAAGGGCTCACCGAGCGGCTCGCTATATAAATGTGTGAATATTTTTGTTCAAAACCCCGGAGACGGGTTGTGTGCTGTGTTTGGGACCCGCCATGTAAAAATCAAATTCCAAAAAAAAAAAACAATCGAAGTCTCGGATGAGAACCTCTTTTAATGTTGACGACCCGGCAAAACGAAATAAGGACAATGAGAATGACATTAGGCCATGCACCTGCAATGTACATACGTACCGTTTCAGGGGTGGGCGCCACTGCCCGGCTGATTCATGCCCTCGTTAATGCAAATGCTGATATCACCGCCCTATAGGGGATGCGATGGATGGGGCAAGGCAAGACTACCATCGGACTTTGTAAACCGCTCTAAGTGGCAACACCCAAGAATGTAATCTTAGAATGAATCAAATTGTCTATATGCCAAATTTTGATTTGCACAGCTAAACATCGTGGTGAAAATCGCCTACGCCTCGAAAGTCTGCAACATACGCCTGAAAGTCGGCTACAATTTCTATTTCCGTTGCATAACTTCCCTTGCATCAATTTCATTTTCTCAAATTTTACTCTCAATCAAAACTTCATATCGCCGCCTAAGAAATTAACTTCAAAAATTAGATATAATAATATGGGTATCATATGAAAAGCTTTTACACATCGGAATCGGATCTGCACAATATTGAAATCGCCCGAGCTTTAATATAGATACGCAGGGAGGAAGAACTGTACGCTGTGTAATAAAATAATATAAACACCATTTTCGACTCCATAAAATTTAAGTGTTCGCGGTTCAGAACGTGCCCAGATGCACAAATTACCATTTTAGACATTATGACAGCAATATCTAACACCTTCCCTCTACTTTATATACATTTATGTACATATGTACATATTTATTGATTTTTTAAAGCACTTTGTCACATTTTGCTCATGCATCTTTACAAAGATATCGAAATATTTTTAATGAGAATGTTATGCGTGCTTGGTGGTTCTCAACATGTGTTATATTTACAATTAACATATGTAAGAATACACAAAGTCAAAAGTTCCTAATCAAATTAAAAAGATTGTCTTTATGATCAGGTTTTGGGCAAACGGGTAGTTGAAACGGTGGAAAAAAACTATACGGAAATCTCTATGGTTTTATGAGGAAATTCTCATTGATAAAATCAAGTGCATTTCTTCTTATTTGGAAGAACAACTTGTAATTTCCTTCCAAGATTTCCGTAGAAAGGTGGAAAAAAGTAAAAGAGAGAAAATTTCTTAATTTTCGAAGATTTCTCTTTAAAAACAATAATAAGATTTCCTCTACAATAATGTGAATCACATCTTCTTGAAAAAAAAAAATAAAAATACATTTAGAAGAAAGCTGTAATTAGACGCTGGCAAGCATAAGCCTGATGGTAAACAGCGGGTTTAGCATTCTAAAAATTGTAAGTTCGATTCTCGGCGAAGGCAATATCATTTGTTTTTTTTTTTTTTTCATTTAAAATATTAAAAAGAAAATCTTCTCAATAATATGTGATTTCCCTTTGAAAACATTGATACGATTTTCTATTGTAGAGAAAAACATTAATAAGATTTTCTCTACAAATATATGAAGCACATCTTCTTAAGAAAAAACTATACAGATATCTGTAGGTAATTAGACGGTGGTAAGCATATTTATACGATGCCCTGATGCTAAACAGCTGGGTTTAGCATTCCAAAAATTTTAAGTTCGATTCTCGGTGAAGGCAATATCATTTTTTTTTTAATTTGAAATATTAAAAGGAAAATCTTCTCAATAATATGTGATTTCCCATTGAAAATATTAATAAGATTTTCTCTACAATAAAAAAAAAGGTAAGTTTAAAGCCAAATAGGGGTTTGACCATAAAAAAAAATTAAAAACACAGAAAACCAAAAAAGCGTCTAATATGGTACACTTGTGACCGGCCAATATGGTATAGTGTACCATATTACCCTTCTGTATTATCAATAGGCTAGTGCTTTAATTTAAAGGTGGAATTTTACAGCAATCATGTCGAAAAAAGGTGTACGAAGGCAGTGGAGTATTGAAAACATGCGCAAGGCCATTGCCGCAGTAAAAAACGTCGAAATGGGTATTTTACTGGCCTCAAAAGTTTTCGAGGTTCCCCACACCACACTGCAGCACATGGCTAGAAGTGAAAAGCCGGCTGAGGAGCTGCTTTCAGCAAAACTCGGAAGAAAACCAGTATTTGCCCCAGAGATCGAAAACGATATAGTAAGATACGCTTTGGAGATGGAGTCTCGCTTTTGGGGGCTAACGAGATGGGATTTGAGGTCACTTGCATATCAAATTGCAATAAAGAACGACATCCCTAATAAATTTAATACTATGCGAAAATGTGCAGGGAAAGATTGGCTGTACGGATTTTGCAAAAGACATAGCTAAAAGTTAGGCTTGCGAACACCGAGTGGTACATCTTTTGATAGAGCAAAGGGATTTAATCGTGAAAATATGGCTTCATTTTTCAACTTATTGGAAAAGGAATATATCAAACACAATTTCTCTGCGACAAATATTTGGAATGTGGACGAAACAGGATTGTCAGTAGTGCAGTCTCGACAACCAAATTGCACAAAAAGGAAAAAGGCAAATTGGCGCTATGACTTCCGCAGAACGCGGTTCCCTCATTACTGTTATAACGTGCATGAGTGCTGGTGGATGCTTTGTGCCACCTTATTTTATTTTCGCAAGGAAAAACAATCATCCTCTCCTTATGAAGGATGCACCACCTACTTTTTCGCTCATTAAACAACTATAATTTAACACTCAATTTTTGGTAAATTTTCTTATAATGAATTTGGTTTTTTCGTTAGCCCAAACGGCTTTTTTGACATAAATTCGGCGCCAAGGAGGCTATATTGTTAATTTTATTTCAATTGATTAATAAAAAATTCACTATATATTATAGTTTTTTTTACTTATAATTAACTATTTGGTTTTTATTTAGCCGTAATATTGGTTTGGTAATATGGTATAGTATACCATATTAAACGAACCATGTATACCAAATTACCCGCACTTTGTTCAAAGTGCCAATTTTTGCCTTTTTTTATATATTTGCTCATAAATGTTTTTTTTCTGTTGTAAACCAGTTCTTGTTCCATATTCCTATAGCCAATACTTTACTGATAATATGCACAAAATTTGGAAAGCTTCGGGTGCATATCTTGTAAGTTATGAGGTAAAAAGAAATAGGTATACCATAATACCCGAAGTTACTCTATTTGATTTCCCTTTGAAAACATTAATAAGATTTTCTCTACAAATATATAATGACATGTCATAGTCCCAAGTGGCAAAATCCCAAGAAAAAGAATTGGGATTATGACCCTCCCCTTGCAGTGTCATAATCCCAATTTTTTTACTTGGGACTATGAATCCCAAGTAAGAATATTGGGATTATGACACCCCCCTTGTAGTGCCATAACCCCAAGTAAAAATGAGATGTGATCCAAAGCTAAGAGCTTGTCTCCAACAGAGAAATAAGATATGTTTTAGTAACAAATTTTCATATTATATTATGATTTTAGAATATTATTTCAAAAATATTTAAAAAAAACGCCGCAGTATGTAGAACAATTGTACAAGAAGGCAAATTAATTTATGTTTAAATTCAACTTATGTTTTCTTTTTTCTTTGAATAGTTTTTTTTTTGTATTACATTTACTATAATATTTTTCTGAAATAAAATTAAAATCTTTGAAAGTTCTTATGAGTTAAAAAGAAAAGAGGTTATGTGTCTACATAGTATAGCAAGAACAAAGACTAAAAGAGCGGAATTCTCTTTTCTGCAAGCATGGCTAGAATTTTGAATTTAACAAGGTAGTTGCGGCGCGATGATGGCATTGATCGATAGCGATATAAGGTCTTATTACACACCGCCGACTAAAATTACAAAAAACCAATAAGTGATTTTTTTTAATAAAATAATTTGTCTAAGTGCTGTGTATGGCGTAGCCGGAACTCGGGATGGTGTAGCCCAGGGTTATACCACGCACCCGGACATGGCATACGAGTCTGAACCACACTCATTGCTCATTCTTTAGAATGTGCGGAATATTTATATCGAAACTTGATCCAAATTGTCGAAATTGGTATCATTGCCACAAGGTGTGAAAATGGCACGGAGTGGATCCTGATTGGAGATTTTTATTTTGTTCCGGTCTTTGACTCAGAATTTTGAAGTTTTCTTTGAGAGGGCAATTAAGTTCATGTATAGAGTTGATGTTGTTGTTGTATCGACAAAAACACCCAAGTAAGTTTTGGGGAGTGTCATCGATAGTGACAGTCCTTTGTCAGTTGTGAACGGCAATTTTGTGTGTTTTTCGAGTATCACTGCATTGAACAATATTCTACGCCAATGTTACAAAAGCGATGAACAACAGCAGTACCTTGTTGAAATGAAAATTAAAGGAATTTTTGCGATTAGAAAATTAGAACTATCAAGATTTATATCTATGGGGACTATCAGCTACTCTGACGGAGCTCTCGGCGGGAAAAAATGTAATAGATCTTGAGAGAATTCAATCCATTTTATAGGAATTTGGCAGTAAATTTCAATAGATTCGATGTAATCTCCATCGACTCTATTACTTCTATTCCTATATAATAAAACTAGTGGTTCGCGGTTTTTGTGTAACATAATGACTCAAAAATTACTCAGTTGACTTCAATTGAATTTGAACAGTTTATCCTTTGGATAAGTCCTCTCGATCATTGTAGTAGGACTTATCAATGCAATACACAAATTAATAAACCTCCCCCCCCAAATAATTTCCTGGATCCGCCTCTGGCGGCAATATATGTATATTGTAGCCTATTTGACATTTCTTAGCGACCTATCGTTTGCTCAGGAGCAGTGTTCGTGTTCTACCTTGCCAATTTATTTGGTCGGATTTGAGCGTCTGAGTCTCTGTCATCCAATAAATTTGCTTGCTTACCATTGTGCAATCTATTTTCATCTCTTGCCAATTATCGTTAATTTTAGTTACACAGCATTGGAAAATATGTTAGTACCCAGACTCCTTCCCTGCTTTTTCTACACTGGTGGTTTTGCATCTGGGATTTGTTTGTTTAAAACAACTTGTTTCTTGCACACTTTGCAGGATATGGATACATGCGCTAAACCCACCAAAAAATGTTCGCCATATGTATATATTGATTTTGATATTGATGATTGGTAAGCTTTTTTCAATGTTTTTCAAATAAACCATTGGCTAGTGTTTTAGACTGACTTGTCAATTAATTTATTTGGAAAAATCTTGGGGTTGGGAATAGTTATGCCAATAGAAACTAAATAATTGCTATTTATTTATGTTGTTGTTGTTATGGTTGTTGTTAACAATGCATTGCCCTGCCTAGAGTGTATGATCATTCCGAAGATCTTCATCAAGCTCTTCAACGGGAGTCCAAGGAAACGCGCAGTTTAAACAGGGTTCGACCAGAGGGACAGAGGTGTTAGAAGAGTAGGTTCATTTGGACAATTGAAGAGATGTAGGGTATCATGGGAGTCCTACGACATACAGGGCATGTGTTTAAAATGGTGTCATTCAGTCTGGATAAGTAAGAGTTTAACCCCACACTGTATCCAGACCGAAGCTGTGCCATGGTGATTCTCGTCTCCCTTGGTAAGGTGCGTTCTTCTTCAGCAATTTCGGGTGGAAGACTGTTTAAAACTGGGTTCACAGGCCGAGATCTGACAAAGGTATCAACCAACTCAGTGTGGATGTCGGTTAGAGCCCGCTTATGATTCCGCAGATTAAACGGCAAGGTAATATGATGCCGGATCTCCTCATAATGCTTATGGCGATGTTTCCTTATATTTCTTGGGAGCGCTTCTGTGTCCAAAAGATGACGGTTTGGATGTCTTGGCTTGTGGCAGTTCAGAAGGAATTGCCTGCTAAGCATTTTTGAGTGCTCTCTTACATTGTGCAGTTGTAGCAGTTCTGATAGCAGTATTTTGGCAGACTTGGTTTTACGCACGTTAGACGACCATAGTAAAAGACTGGTCGGCCAATGGCCTTATATGTAGTCAGCAACGTTTTCTTGTCTTTTCCCCAAGTACTGCCGGCAAGTGACTTGAGGATCTTGTTGCGACCTCGTACCTTTTTTACATACGTTGCCACGGTTCAGGCAACCACCCGGACTTGGCATGGCGTAGCCCAGGGTTATTTATGAGCGCGGCCGAAGGCCGCATACGCAGTAGGCAGTGGCGTGCCTTCCATATAAGCCGAAAAGCCCGGCTTGCCTAGCTAATCCTCTATGAGCTACAATATGTTTCAAAAATGTATCGTAACAATTTCTTTAACGTTTACATTTGGTTTGACTGACTGCCAATAGCATAAACATATAAATAAAGCTCTTCCTGCCATCTGTCGGCTGATAGCAAAACAATTAACATAAAAATTTTTCAGCGCATATGATGGCATCTCTTACTTGCTTACTTAAAATAGCCTTTAACCGCCTAGGCGATGATTGCCATCTCGTTTTTACTTATTGGCTTTTACCTGGCTTTCAAATCCCTTACTAAAATGTCTTTTTGAAGCTACAGTTTTTTTGAATTTAGAAGAAATTTTGTATGCAACTACGAAGCCAGCTTCGTGCTGTTGTTACTATAAGCTTTAAAGCCAAACTGGATATGTATATACATATCTACAATGTTAATGTGCAAAGAGCTCTACTCAAAAATTATTGGCGCATATTTTAAAGTAGAAAAAAAGAATTCAATAGTGGTGATTACTGTAATATTTTTTTTTTTTGCTAGGCATTATAAAATATAAAAAATATTTTTTAGGTTTCTTAGGTCCACTTGCTCGACGCCGAGTTATCTTTTTAGCTCAGAGTTAATTTGACATTAACTCTGAGTTAAAAATATAAATTTTCGTTGTGCAAGTGAGCCTTGGCTTCTGCGATGTATGTAAATGGGAAATAGTGCAAGTAAACCTTTTCCATTGGATTGGAAAAGCTTAAAAAATCTGCAAAACAATAACTTGCCTATTGAAGAAACCTCAATGTTTAAGTTTTTCCCCGTGTGCAAAAGTCGATAAATATCTATCCTGAACTCTTCTTCTTCGTCTGAAATGTTCTTTGGCAGCAGTATGTGCTTTTGTTGGGGTTATAAGGACTGGGGCTTGCCTTGATTGAAACACGTAGGCACGCCACTGGCAGTAGGGTGTACTACGCAGGACTTGGCATGGCGTAGCCCAGGGTTATTTATGAGCGCGGCCGAAGGCCGCCTACGCAGTAGGGTGTACTACGCAGAAGGACTTAGCATGGTGTCACGGTACACTGAGAGAAATGCATTGAATGTTGTGACAATATCGCTATTGATGGCGACGAGTTTGATGCAATATTCATTCAGAATGAGCGAGTTATCAAATATTATTTGCTCCCAATAAAAAGTAAAATGACATGTCAACCATTTCGAAATTATGTACTATTTTCTATATTTATGGATAGAATGCTAATATATTTGAACGGCACGTCAATATATATGGCCGTGATATGAATTTCTATTGTCGGTATATCCATATCCAAATTTACTGCATAGTAATAATGGTAGAGACAGCGCATTAATATATATTGGCGAAATGTAAATTTTTCTGGGACGCATAATCATAATAGCTCAACAATTTTTACTATGGATTTTCTAACAATTACAACTTGTTGGAGCGTTTTTTTTTTAATTCAAAATATTTTGAATTTTTTATGATTGAACATTTTTCTAAAAATTTTATAAAATGCCGTAGCCGAATGATAGAATACTGGGCTAACGTGCCAGAGGAGCAGGGTTCGAATCTTACTGAAACCAGATGTTAAATTATATAAAATTTTGTTTTTTTAAACTATTCAGAATTTATCAATCTTACTAATATTATAAATGTGAATGTAGCGATGTTTGGATATTTGGATGTTTGGATGTCCAGACGTTTACTTCTGTTCCTCAATAACGTGAGAATGGCAAGATGGATTTTGTTAAAATTTGGTAGGCAGACAGCTAATAGTCTGGAAGGAGGTATAGGCTATTTTTTTTTTTTAATTTTGGGGGGTCCGGCCATGCTAGGGACCGATTCTTTTCGATTTTTTGGTTTGCCATATAACTCTGAGTACATTTGACCTAAACTTATGATATTTCGAATACAGGTGTAGAAACTTCGAACAATATGGGTATCAAACGAAACTGGAAGGTGCCAGGTCTCATTTGGACTTCGATATATTTCGATAAATTTATCGATAACTGAGTTATCAGTCGAAATGAGATTGCCGAGAAACCTTAAATTTTCCTTACAATATGAGTATCAAACGAAAGGGGATGACCCCAGGTTTCATTTGGACTTCGATATATTTCGATAAATTTATCGATAACTGAGTTATCGGTGAAAATGTTATTAGACAAAAACCTCAAACGAAAGGGGATGACACCAGGTTTCATTTGGACTTCGATATATTTCGATAAATTTATCGATAACTGAGTTATCATTCGAATTGAGATTGCCCAGAAACCTTAAATGTTCCCTACAATATGGTTATCAGACGAAAGGGAATGACCCCAGGTTTCAGTTGGACTTCGATATATTTCGATAAATTTATCGATAACTGAGTTATCGGTGAAAATGTTATTGAACAAAAACCTTAAAATTACCCTACAATATGGGTATCAAACGAAAGGGAATGGCCCCAGGTTTTAGTTGGACTTCGATATATTTCGATAAATTTATCGATAACTGAGTTATCGGTGAAAATGTTATTGAACAAAAACCTTAAAATTACCCTACAATATGGGTATCAAACGAATGGGCATGACACCAGGTCTCATTTGGACTTCGATAAATTTATCGATAACTGAGTTATCGGTGAAGATGTGATTGCCCAAAAACTTTAAAATTGCCCTACAATATGTGTAACAAACGAAAAGGAAAGGCTGCGGGTTTCATTTGGACTTCGATATATTTCGATAAATTTATCGATAACTAACTTATCGGTGAAAATGTAATTGCCCAAAAACCTTAAAATTGCCCTACAATATGGGTATCAAACGACAGGGGATGGCACCAGTTTTCATTTGGATTTCAATATATTTCGATAAATTTATTGATAACAGAGTTATCGGTGAAAAATCCTTAAAATTGCCCTACAATATGGGTATCAAACGATAGGGGATGGCCCCAGTTTTCTTTTGTACTTCAATATATTTCGATAAATTTATCGATAATGAGTTATCGGTGAAAACGAGATGGCTCAAAAGCCTTAAAATTGACCAACAATATGGGTATCAAACGAAAAGGGATGGCCCCAGGTTTCATTTGGACTTCGATATATGTATTTCGATAGATTTATCGATAACTGAGTTATCGGTCAAAACGTGATCGCCCAAAAACATCAAATTATTTAATCAATCTACCTTTCCCCAATGATGGGAATTTTGAAAATTTTAAATACCCTTGGTATTTACTTTTATTTTGTTTTATTATTTAGTTCCGAACTCAGTATTTCATTAATATCAATGTTTTATAAAAATATGTACATATGTATACGTAAACATATAAAGAAAAATTAGCTTTTTTTCTGTGGATAATGCGGTGTGGTAATTGATACTTTACAATATATTCGGCTTAAATGCAGTTTTACCATTTGGCAAGCGGAATGTATTTAGTGGCTTACATTCTAGGTTTACAATGTTTATTTTTATGAAAACACAAGTGAATTGGTTTATATAATAACACATAAAATGTTCATCCCTATGAGATATTTCTATTTTTTGTAATATTAAGTATACACTGTCACTTATTTTAACAATATCGGCTATGTTATGGAGATCATCGTCGAAGTATAAAAAATCATTTAGTCTATACAAGGTATTTTTAAACACAATGCTCTCTCCATATTCTGGACATCCTATAATAGTTTTCTCAAACATTTCTTCGAAACTATACAAGGGTTTCCTTGAATTTTTAGACAGAGAAAATGTAAATGTATGTTCAGTTGTATAGTTTAAAATAATATTTGTAAACTTTAGGCAACTCTTTTTTGCTAAGGAAAATGACAAATTTATTCTAGAACTAATGCCATGCGCATAGTTAACAATTTCTTTGTTTTTAGACTCAAAACGCATACACCACAGATTTTTCAATGGACCCGATTTTTTTATAATTGACGGATAGTGAATCAATATATGGTGTTTCGGTTTTAAAGAATCATGAAACACATTATTATATAGAGTGTGATGCAACTTTATTACGTCCATAAGTTTTTGTATGTCTCGAACGCTGAATTTAGTGGATACAATTAGACGAACCATTTCTTCAAGTGTGCAAACATATTTCCATACAATATTCCCTATTGGAACTAAGTCACCAACGAAGCAAGAAAAAATAGAGATTCACTAGCCGTCATGTTTACCTTTCCATTTTTCAAGTTTTGTGGAGAAATTTCTTTTGGCTTATTTTTTCCAGCTATATTTCCATAATCAAAAAAAGTGGAGCGGTTATTGAGATCTTGTAAAGAAAAAAATTATTATATACAAAATATTTAATAGCATTAATCAGTCCATATTTGATTACACCTTCAAAAACATCGTGCATTACATCAACAGAAAAGTTATCTACTGTGTGGAATGAAAGTAATTTGTTAAAGACCGAAATAAACTTGATTCCCTTTTCGGTGTACGACTCCTGAGTAAAGTCTAGATCAAAGTCAGTTCTCAAACGCAATAATGAAGAGTTTTCAATTATTGTATTTTTAGTATCAGCTTTGGCATTGTACAAAACCGACAAAAAAACAGTATGTGAAAAAGATGGAGAAAATCCCAATAGTGTATTCAAAGCTAAATTGTCCCCAATCAATAAACCCATTACAAAGTGGACAGTTTCATATGTTGAATTGACTTTAATTCGTAGTCCCTGTTCCTCCAAAAATTTAATTTCCTCAACTAGCGGACTTAATACAGTATTAATGTCAAATTCTTTTAAATATTTTGCTTTAAGAAACATAGCTGGAAATATTGATGACAGTTTTGAGGTTTCCTCTGGAGTTGCAGAAGGGACAGAGTAATAAAATGCTGATATACTTTGAGTTCCGGAGTGACTTCCTATAGGATCGTTCGTTTCAAAGTCATCATAGTACAAGAAAAAAGGAACCACTTTCTTGTCTGGAAACTTCAATAGTTTTTCCTTCCACAACTCCCCTTGAAAGTAGCTATGGATATGGCTAAGATTATCCTGACTAAGCATTTCAATTCTCTCCAAAGTCCTGCTTAACACATTAGGTAGCTCAAAAAACTTTTTTAGCTGTAAGCGTATTGGAAGCATAGTTCCCCCATACTTTTTGGTTCCGAAAGATGCAATTCCCTTTGAAACTACTTCTGTTATTACAGACTCAAAATTGAATTGTGTTGGA
Organism: Campiglossa producta; assembly: GCA_964058755.1. Classification (NCBI taxonomy): domain Eukaryota; kingdom Metazoa; phylum Arthropoda; class Insecta; order Diptera; family Tephritidae; genus Campiglossa; species Campiglossa producta. The sequence goes on from CAXKVI010000001.1 coordinate 66,121,570, forward strand.
TTTTGTAACAAATCATTTTGTAGTAAATAGTTCGTTAATTTTTACTCACTTTTAAATAAATTAATTATATTCAAAAAATTGTTTATAAAACTTTCCACGCTTTCCCTAACTCAAAAAGAGTGGTCACGTTACAAATAATTTCTTGTACATGTTTTGATGTCAGGTCGCTTTGAGCATACATATAGGAAATGAATTTTAAAAGTTTTTGCTTCAAGGATTCCACTAAAAAAATACTATCGAAAATATAGTTTTTTGATGCGTTTGTAGGTTGAATATCTTGAGATTCATTGAAAAAACTGTTTGTATTTGGAATTCCATGTGTTTTTTTAATATTTTCAGGAAGTGTTATATCTAAAAATTTAGTTTCGGATGTTATTGTATTTTCAGAAGCTTTGTGAATATGGCTTAAATGACGTTTTAGCGTTTTTAAACTTGAAAATGATTGAATGCATTTATCTTGTTGACACTTAAATAATCCGTATGGTTTCTTACGATGTACAAATTTTAAATGTATGGTTAAATCATTAACAGTTTTTAAGCTGTCTTTACAAACAAAGCATATAAACATTATGAAAATGCTGGAATTGTTACATTTACACAAGCCGAAATATTGTTTGTATCTATCTCAAAAAAATATTTTTGTAAAAATTGCCAAACGTGAATACATTGTTTCTGATATTGTAGATTAAAAATATAATGCAATTTAAAAATGTTTGACACTGCGTCAATGACAGATGTGTATGAGCATTTTATATCGTCAAATACGCCAACTATCTGTAAATTAGCCGGTTCTTCATTAGAAATTAATACCACTAGCGGCTGTAATTGTAACCCATATTCCTTCAAATGCAGGGAGAGGCTTTCTAAGGATGTTTGTAAATCGTTGGGGCTATTGACCCTTAGTAAAAATTGCTGCTGAGAGTCACTGATTGACGGCTTCCAAAACTTTTTGTTTTTTGATTTAATAACTCCTGTCGGAGGCATTACAGCTGACATTAGAATATTGCAGCATCACGTAAATCTAAGCAAAGAACAAATTTAGTAAATGGAGCCAATAATATACAATAGTATAACTACCTTTGTTAGTTATATCTGAAAGTGTTGAAAAAACTTCTAAGTTGTGCTTATCCTTGATAAAACTTTGAGCTCTGCGCATGAACACTTCAATAAATGATTCCCATTTAGATTGGAGCCCGTAGCAATTACCATAGCTTATTTTTTCAAAATCTATGTCTATCTGTAGTTTTATAAACAAATTGAAACATAAAATTTGTAAATACATTCCAACCAATTCTTATTTAGAATCGGTTGATTAAAAAAAATTCGAAAGGTTGTTTAATGCATCAATTATTTGAATGAACTTACTTTGCTACTTACAAAATCAAAATAAAATACATACAGTGTGTGCCATCTAAAATGGCCAAACTTAAAATTGTAATTTTCAGCTTCATGTTTTTTATTTTTAAAAATTAAGCTACTTTTTATGAAAAAATATCTAAATAATGCTAATTCAAGTTAAGGACGGTGTAGATAGTTCGACCTGAAAAATATCTAAAAACTTCTTTTTAAAAAATTTACAATTTTGGCGAAAATTTGTCGAATTTGTCAGTCCTTAACTTTAAATTGCATTCTTTGCATTGTATTTTTAGTTATACCTTTTTGAAAAAATATCGCAGTTTTTAAAAAGAAAAAATATTTTACTTAAAATTACTATTTTAAGGTAGATCAATGTGGGTGGTACTCACTGTAGCTTCCTCTAATACTAGTGCATTAAACAAAAACATTTTACAAATCTTAGCATTGACTCACCAAACTTTTTCCGAAGTCTTTCTTGTAGGAAGGCCACTCCAAAAGTAATTCGTTCATTGGCTTTTCTTTACTGTTTGCCAAGCTTATTCTGCGAAAATCAATGGTTTCTACCCAGCGTCTTTGTACCTCCTCCCACGGTTCACAAAAATACCGAAGCCACTCCTTGTGGTCTTCAAAAACAGCTACTGACGAACTTGCTTCAATATCTTTGGGCAAAAAATCGGATTGCGATTGAAATGCAGTCCTTTTTGCAGGAAATAAACTTTCCTTGCGCAAGCGTGCAACTGAATTTTTATAGAAATGGTACAATTTTCCACTCAGATATTTGCTACTCTTGTTATAATAAACCTCCTGTAATTGTAATTGTTTTAAAATTGCAAAAAAAAATAAAAGATTAATAAAAGTAAAATAAAGCAAAATAAAAATAAAAATTAAAAAAAATGAAGTAAAATAAAATAAATAAAACTAGATTAAATTAAATAAATAAAAAAATTAAAAAAAAAAATTTTCCACTTACCACTTTTTCTCCATGATGGGAGCTAGCACCAGTGCGGTTGCCAACGCAGCTAAGCGGACAACGGCGGATGCTAAACTCCCATCAACCTCTGATATGAAAACCAGTATCTTTACGTCTGTGGCAGCGGTCTCACGACCTGGCTCGGAGTTTCGAAGGGGAAGGAAGCTGCAACTGAGATTTCGGCAAAGGGAGCGACCGCGATGCCAACTACGGGTCCGCACTCCCGGGAGACATCTCCCCGCCGCTTCACATACCACGAGAAAAGATTGGCTGCAAAGATCCTGAAGAGGTATGAAGGGGTACCGCAGGAGTCGCTGTCGCCGAATTCCAGTAAATCGGTAGAGCTAGCGAAAGCTGTGATACCGGATTTCCAAAAATCTTACATGCCAAAGAGGTTAAAAGTTAACCCTTTCAAGCGCCAGAGATCGGACCTGGAGTTAAATCCCCCTCCCAAGCGGCATCAGAATACCTCTGGAGCGGGCAAACTAAGCTTTGCTGAGGTAACCAAGGACAGGATCCTTATAGGCGTCCTTGACCGAGGCAATGACCGTCTGGCCATCCCCAAGGACCGGTGGCGTTACGTGCGAAATGAACTCGGCAACATTCTTCTCAACGTTGCTCCGGAGTTTCCGGGTAGTTCGGCGCGAGTAACGGATGCGGGCTGGCACCAGGGTCAGATCAAATTACTCGCATGCGAGGATGCAAAAACCGTAGCACTGTATAAGGCAGCAGCTGCTAAACTGGGTGAAGTCTACAAGGGCGCAAAGATAGAGGTCGTCGACTGGAAGGACATTCCAGCTCGTCCAAGGGCAAGGGCGTGGATTCCGGCCATCCCTGACGAACCCGACAGAATTCTCGGGATGCTACGGCTAATGAATCCGTCTCTCCCAACGCATGACTGGAGTGTTAATCTGGTCGGGGATGCGGTGGGGCCCAACAGACAGGTGGTGTTCACCATGAATAAAGAGTCAATCGAGCCCCTCAAAAGGTGCAATGGCCTAGTACACTACAGCGTAGGCCAGATCGTTATCCACGTATATCGTGGTGACGCTCAGCGCGCTACCTTCTCGGCTGCTCCGGGGGAACCGGAAAACGAATTACCAGAAGAGGAAGCGGAGGATTCCGATGCGGAAAGCATGTTATCCGCCACGTCCCTTGCCGATAGTGCTGTGAACAACTCGGAGATGGAGGACAGCCTACAGGACGAGGAAGTCCTCGACGTCACGGTGGTAGCAGCCAACGCTGAGCGATTATCATCAAACGCTACAGGCAGCAGGACTCCTGCAACGCCATATCGGGCAGTTAATCGGAACAACTCGTCGTTGATAGGCAACCTCCGGGATGGGGCAAACCTCGACGACATGGGGACGGCAGGGAAGTCTGTGCGCTCTCATGTTGGTGGTGCTTCAGATGCGCGGCGTGATTGGCTGTGTCAAAAGCTCCTGTGATTTGGTTGGGGTTGATTTAGGCCGCTATTTATCTGCGTTGTAATGGCATTGAGTGCGGTGGTGGTGCTATATAGCTACGGAAGCCATGTTGATGACTAGCCAGGTGGAGATTTGCCGTATAATACGGGAGCAAAATTGGCGGCCGCCGTGGTGTAGCGGTTAAGTGTTCGGCCTTCTACACCAAGTCGTGGCGGTTCGATGTCCGGCAAAAGTAACATCAAAAATCATTTAGGAAAAGAATTTTTCTAAACGGGACGTCCCTAGGCAGTAGTTTGGCAAACTCTCCAGGTGTATTTCTGCCAGCTTCCCAGCAAAAAATTCATTTGCTTTGCAAGTGCCGTTCGGAGTCGGCAAAAAACTGTAGGTCCCGCCAACTTGAAGGAAAAACTCAAAAGCAACACACCACAAGTTGGAAAGAGAAGCTCGGCTCAAAATCTCGTTAGAGGTTATGATAACCTGTTGGTATGTCGCCGCCATTAGTTTAAATGGACTATAGCGTCTTCACTACCGGCGACAAAAGTGATATAGGGCGATATGAAGGGCCTATGTTTGCCGGCTTTCTAGGTTTTAATAGTGGAACCACTCGCCTTTTTCCATATTTCAGGAATTACGAAAGTGTTCAGTGAAAGACTGAATAGAGCCGCTAGGTATTTTTGTCCCTCCTGACCTTGATGTTTCAACATTTTCATGGCAATACTGTCTTTGTATTTACGCCCCTGTCGCATGGTCCTACATTTAGCTCTATCGGGCGGGGAATGTAGTATAAATTGCCTACAGAAGGAGTTCGCACATTCCCTAGGGTCCTTCTTCACCCTGTCGCCGAAAGTAATATCCACTTTATCCTTATGCTTCGTTGGATTGGATAGAGTTTTGACCGTAGTCCATAGTTTGCCAACACCATCGGAGAGGTTGCATTGTTCCAGGTGTTGTTTCCATTTGGCCAGTTTGATTTATCGACCAACCTACGAATTTCAGCCAAGGATTCGTCCGTGTGTGTCTCAAAACTGTCCCAGTCCGCCTTAGTAAAGTTAATGTATGTACCATGCTCAGGTGTAATAAAGTCCGTCGGTCGATAGTAATGACTATTGGGAGATGGTCTGACGCCAACGTGAGTATGGGTCGCCAATTTGTGTTGTTTAGTAGTCCCGCGCTTACGATAGAAATATCCGGCGAACTATAGCAATTACCCGATACTCTAGTTGGTGCGTCTCCGTTCAGTGTACAGAAAGCTGTATCATCTATCCGCTCCGCAAGTGCATGCCCTCTATTGGTCGATGGAGGAACAGAGAGAGACTGGTGCTCGGCATTGCTCATACCTAAACTGCTCCGGTGGGAGCGAGACTGTTGAGCTGCTGCGCATGATGTTGACGCCGTAAGTGCTGCTAGTCATTAATACATTATTAATATTATTGCTACTAGAAGGCAACGGAGGCGGTAGGGGTGCGCTTAATCGGCGCTGACCGCGGGACGCCCGAGGGAGTGAACAACAAGGGGCCACGAAAGTACTAAAGAAAGTACGAGGTCTGTGAATGTTAGGGTTAAGCCCTGAACATCCGGATTTATGGAGCCATCTCTTACACGAGAGGCATTGCAAAGAATGCGACCGTTTAATGTATATCTTTTTGCAGCAGACACTGATTTTGTGTAATGAAATTGTTTTGTTTTTTAAAGCAAAATCTTACTAATATTATAAATGTGAATGTAGCGATGTTTGGATATTTGGATGTTTGGATGTCCAGACGTTTACTTCTGTTCCTCAATAACGTGAGAATGGCAAGACGGATTTTTTTAAAATTTGGTAGGCAGACAGCTAATAGTCTGGAAGGAGGTATAGGCTTTTTTTTTTAATTTTGGGGGGTCCGGCCGTGCTAGGGACCGATACTTTTCGATTTTTTGGTTTGCCATATAACTCTGAGTACATTTGACCTAAACTTATGATATTTCGAATACAGGTGTAGAAACTTCGAACAATATGGGTATCAAACGAAACTGGAAGGTGCCAGGTCTCATTTGGACTTCGATATATTTCGATAAATTTATCGATAACTGAGTTATCAGTCGAAATGAGATTGCCGAGAAACCTTAAATTTTCCTTACAATATGAGTATCAAACGAAAGGGGATGACCCCAGGTTTCATTTGGACTTCGATATATTTCGATAAATTTATCGATAACTGAGTTATCGGTGAAAATGTTATTAGACAAAAACCTTAAAATTACCTTACAATATGGGTATCAAACGAAAGGGGATGACACCAGGTTTCATTTGGACTTCGATATATTTCGATAAATTTATCGATAACTGAGTTATCATTCGAATTGAGATTGCCCAGAAACCTTAAATGTTCCCTACAATATGGTTATCAGACGAAAGGGGATGACCCCAGGTTTCAGTTGGACTTCGATATATTTCGATAAATTTATCGATAACTGAGTTATCGGTGAAAATGTTATTGAACAAAAACCTTAAAATTACCTTACAATATGTGTATCAAACGAAAGGGAATGGCCCCAGGTTTCATTTGGACCTCAAAATATTTCGATAAATTAATCGATAACTGAGTTATTGGTGAAAATGTGGTTGCTCAAAAACTTTAATTTTTCCCTACAATATGGGTATCAAACGAAAGGGGATGACCCCAGGTTTCATTTGGACTTCAATATATTTCGATAAATATATCGATAACTGATTTATCGGTGAAAATGTTATTAAACAAAAACCTTAAAATTACCCTACAATATGGGTATCAAACGAAAGGGAATGGCCCCAGGTTTCATTTGGACCTCAATATATTTCGATAAATTAATCGATAACTGAGTTATCGGTGAAAATGTGGTTGCCCAAAAACTTTAATTTTCCCCAACAATATGGGTATCAAACGAATGGGCATGACACCAGGTCTCATTTGGACTTCGATAAATTTATCGATAACTGAGTTATCGGTGAAGATGTGATTGCCCAAAAACTTTAAAATTGCCCTACAATATGTGTAACAAACGAAAAGGAAAGGCTGCGGGTTTCATTTGGACTTCGATATATTTCGATAAATTTATCGATAACTAACTTATCGGTGAAAATGTAATTGCCCAAAAACCTTAAAATTGCCCTACAATATGGGTATCAAACGACAGGGGATGGCACCAGTTTTCATTTGGATTTCAATATATTTCGATAAATTTATTGATAACAGAGCTATCGGTGAAAAATCCTTAAAATTGCCCTACAATATGGGTATCAAACGATAGGGGATGGCCCCAGTTTTCTTTTGTACTTCAATATATTTCGATAAATTTATCGATAATGAGTTATCGGTGAAAACGAGATGGCTCAAAAGCCTTAAAATTGACCAACAATATGGGTATCAAACGAAAAGGGATGGCCCCAGGTTTCATTTGGACTTCGATATATGTATTTCGATAGATTTATCGATAACTGAGTTATCGGTCAAAACGTGATCGCCCAAAAACATCAAATTATTTAATCAATCTACCTTTCCCCATTGATGGGAATTTTGAAAATTTTAAATACCCTTGGTAAATGCTTCAGTATTCAATAATATTATATAAATATCAAAGTTTGAAGTTTAGATGAACTAATCGATAAATGTTTTCTGAGACATTTATATCCATACTTAAAGCCAAAGCAATATTTAACTTTAGAAACCTCACTTTCAATCGATTTCAAGGATATGTATGTATATTAAATAAAATTTTTGAAACCCGTTTTTCAATACATACTATTTTTTCAAATCTCTAGGAACATACACAAATAATTGATCTTCCAACAGTTTTTTTTGACCAATCTACCTAACTTGATGATTTCGACGACCGAATTTTTACTTCAAATGTTGAAAGGGTACTTCGCAGGGGCGGACAAGGCCGCGGGTATATACTAGTATATTTATGAATTTAATAAATTGAATTTCAAACCAATCTTTATTAAAAAAATTGGGTTTCATTTGGAAGATATAGCTAAAAGAAAAAAAAAAACGCGCCTATCACCCGGGTTTACCCTACAAATTGGAAGGGAAGTTTGGCCTAAAAAATTTCGTTAGAGGTTCTAATGACATCCTGTAGGTATGTCGCCGCCATAATTAAGTTAGTTTTTATTGATTTACTTAAAGTAACATTAGCGATTCTAGGAACTAACTAGATACTGTAGGTCCACCGCGCCCTATATTAAGGACTTTCCATACACTCATGAATATGATTTTTGTGTTAAGAATAGTTTTTCCATGTCAATTCCTTATTCAAAGGACTGATAAAAACGAGACACATCAAAAAAATAAGTTTAAAAAAAAAGATGATACAAAAATTTTTAAAGAAAACCTTTATATGAATGCTGTCAAAAAGCATTTTTAAATTTGAAAATATAAAGGTGAAGTGCACGTTCGCAATTTAATTAATGAGTTGCGCACGCAATCGACGATAGTCCTCCACGAAATTGTTGTGCCCGCAACAACCAGCTAAATTTTAAGTCCCTAGGTTGCCAGAAAATTAGTTAAAGACGATAGTCGATTTCCGAACTTCCATTTCGGCTCTAAGACTACGTTCACGCTGGGCCATAAAGTCAAGTTTATGGGACATTTTTTGAGTTAATTCATATTGTTGTTGTCAATAAACTCGAGTTTGTGGCTGAACGTGAACGTAATATAAGAAATTGTTTGCCTTAGTTTGCAAACATGCACTCCACCTTTATAGTTTCAAATTTCAAAAATTTATTACAATTGGTATGACTAAAATTTCAAAACCAAAGACACCGACACCATGTCTTTGTTTAACGAGAAATTTGCTGCTGCTTTTTGACAGCATTGATATAAAGGTTTTCTTTAAAATTTTTTTTATCATCTTTTTATTATCTATTTTTTAGTATTGCCTACAATCAAGAAGGTTCGAAGAAATTGAATGCCTTATTTTGGAAACGTGCACTCCACTTTCGACCAGAGCGCCACCTTTCGGAAATTAAATTTTTTTCAAATTGTATTGTCACCGTGCCTGCAACTACATGCTAAGTTTCAACTCCCTAGGTTGCCAGTAAGTTAGTTAAAAGTCTATCGCAAAATTTCAGATTGAAAACGAATTTTCCAAATATCTCGATCCGTGCACCACCTACTGGAATTTTTTTGATGAGGGATTGCATTGTCACCGGGTTCTGATAAATGTGTAAAGTTTCAAGTCTATAGTTTACCGGGAAGCTACTCAAAAGCCGATCGCAAGATTTCCCGTGCGTTTCAGAGATTTTCAATTATATCGACCAGAGCGCCACCTTTCGGAATTTTAGTTTTTTCAAATTGTATTGTCACCGTTCCCGCAACTACATGCTAAGTTTCAACTCCCTAGGTTGCCAGTAAGTTAGTTAAAATTCGATCGCAAGATTTCTGATTGAAATCGAATTTTCCAAATATCTCGATCAGTGCGCCACCTACAGGAAATTTTTTGATGAGGGATTGCATTGTCACCGGGTTCTGATAAATCTGTCAAGTTTCAAGTCTATAGATTACCGTGAAGTTACTCAAAAATCGATGGCAAGATTTCCCGTGTGTTTCAGAGATTTTCAATTATATCGACCAGCGCGCCACCTATCGAAATTTTTATTTTTGAGAATTGTGTTGTGGCCTTTCACGCAACTTCGTGCTAAATTTCTAGGTTGCCGGGAAGTTAGTCAAAAGTCGATCGCAAGAATCTCAATTTAAAACGAATTTTCGAAATATCTCGATCCATTTTTTTCGTTCACATTGCATTGTCACGGAGCTCTGAACTATGTTCCAAGTTTCAAGTCTCTAGGTCAACGGGAAGGTACCTAAAAAGACTTTGAAAGGTTCCACAAAATCGCATAAAAAAGGTGGTGCAAACAAGAAAGCAACTTAATATAAAGGTTTTAAAATAGCATAAAACAAATCCCTTAGCGCATCGAAAACTTCCTACAAAATATTGTTGTTACACAGAGCCAAAAATGCCTAATAAAATTAATAAGATTGTCTCCATGAGCGGGTTCCTAACAAGAAGATTTGACTTATTAATGTTTTCAAAGGGAAATCTTGCAGAAAACGAAATGATTTCTTAGGGTTCTTTTTAATAAGATGATCTTAGGGTTCCTAACAAGAAGATATGACTTATTAACTGATTTCCGCATAATTGTAGTTATGTGTTAATAAGATGATCTTAGGGTTCTTAACAAGAAGATTTGTCTTATTAATGTTTTCAAAGGGAAATCTTGCAGAAAACGAAATGATTTCTTAGGGTTCTTTTTAATAAGATGATCTTAGGGTTCCTAACAAGAAGATATGACTTATTAACTGATTTCCGCATAATTGTAGTTATGTGTTAATAAGATGATCTTAGGGTTCTTAACAAGAAGATTTCACTTATTAATGTTTTCAAAGGGAAATCTTGCAGAAAACGAAATGATTTCTTAGGGTTCTTATTAATAAGATGATCTTAGGGTTCCTCACAAGAAGATATGACTTATTAACTGATTTCCGCATAATTGTATGTGTTAATAAGATGATCTTAGGGTTCCTAACAAGAAGATTTGACTTATTAATGTTTTCAAAGGGAAATCTTGCAGAAAACGAAAAGATTTCTTAGGGTTCTTATTAATAAGATGATCTTAGGGTTCCTAACAAGGAGATATGACTTATTAACTGATTTCCGCATAATTGTATGTGTTAATAAGATGATCTTAGGGTTCCTAACAAGAAGACAAGAATTATACGCTGGGAAGCAGAAGTACCCGATGGCTTGATGGGAAGCACCTGTGTTCAGCATTCAATATGTGGTTAGTTCGATTCGCGGTGGAGGCAATATGGCAAGTGTGGAAGGCAATGTAAGGAAGAGTGCGGTGAGATGGCTTGAAGGAAATATAAAAAGGCAACATAAGAAGGTAAAGGCAATACAAGAGAAATCTAAAACTGAATCGTAACTGATAATCTGAAGTTCTCGAAGACAATGTAAGAACTCTGAAATATAATTTTTATTTTTTTTATTTGAAATATTAAAAAGAAGATCTTCTCAATAATATGTGATTTCATTTTGAAAACATTAATAAGTCGAATCTTCTTGTTAGGAACCCTAAGAAATCAATTCATTTTCTGCAAGATTTCCCTTTGAAAACATTAATAAGTCAAATCTTCTTGTTAGGAACCCTAAGATCATCTTATTAACACATACAATTATGCGGAAATCAGTTAATAAATCATATCTTCTTGTTAGGAACCCTAAGATCATCTTATTAAAAAGAACCCTAAGAAATCAATTCATTTTCTGCAAGATTTCTCTTTGAAAACATTAATAAGTCAAATCTTCTTGTTAGGAACCCTAAGATCATCTTATTAATACATACATACAATTATGCGGAAATCAGTTAATAAGTCAAATCTTCTTGTTAGGAACCCTAAGAAATCGGTTTGTTTTTTGCAAGATTTGCCTTTGTAAACATTAATAAGATTTTCTCTTCAAATTTAAAAAGAACTTCTTCTTGAAGAAAATCTATAGAAATTGTGAATCTATAGAGATATAATATGACTTTTGTTCTATTTTATTAGGCATTGTTGGCTCTGTGTATAAATAAAATAACTTTATTTTTAAATACAAAAAACTTACTATAAGGGCAATTGTTTGTTATTTGAGGTAAGAGGGTTTTCCAAAAATGCCCAGATTTGTGCGCTAGTCATACCTTAGATACCAAGGCTTAGTATAGAAATAATTTTACATTGGTCCATTTTGTGCTGGGTATACGTATATTTATATTTACATTTGTAGGTACATATCTCACACACACATACATATGTATGCATATACCCTTACAGTTATATATGAATTGCTTATGTGTTGTTCTCATGTTTTCTATAAGGGCTAATGGTTAATTTAAGTTACGAGTACATGTTTTGGCATTTGGAGTCATTTTATTTGTTCGGGAGCTTCAACATGTTTGCTGTTATATCTACCCTTGTATTAATACACATGTGCGTACTTAATGGGCCATTACTGCTATCAAATGCACATAACCAAGGGAACTAGTCTACCCTGCAAAAAATGCGGTGCCTTGAAATAACACTCACGAAAATAAAACCCGTACGCTTTATTTCCTTTTCAAAAAGCTCATTTACGAAAGGCATGAGTTCATATATTTAATTCTCACCAGTTGCACTAAATTTCAGTTAGACACTTAATTCTTTTTGGTATTTATGATCATGTAATATATGATGCGCTGCAGTTTCCACTCCTTTACATTTCTGGGGCAGGGTAAAAGCAATTAACTTTTGGTGGGAGGTCCATTAAAAATGGAAAACATGCTCATCAAAATACGCGTTCTTTATAAAATTTGTATTTTGTTTGGCCAAATGACTTTAAACATGAGGCCTAAAATCTGTAACAAGTGCCAAAGGGAGAGGGAGGGGGTCCAAGGGGTCCGGACCTACCCGAACTGTGCAAGTTAGAACAATTTTTTGTCTGTGTCTGCAAATTTAATATAAAAAAGTAATTTTCAACTTATGAGCTAACCACCCTCGAAATACGGTCTTGCGTTACCTCTATATTGAAAGACAAAAACCGACCCCGAAATCGATTGAAAACGAAACCGAAAAAGCAGGAAATCGAAACCGTTTCAAACTAGGAACCGGTTAGGAACGGTTTTGTCCTTTTTATAAATCGTCGATGCCTATGCAAAACCACCTATGTATCTACAAAACCTCTCAAATGACGAAAGTGGCAAAAATGAGATTTGGTAACCCTGGCTTCCAAGCATCGAGTTTCATCAATAAAAATACTAAATTTTCCATTTTAAAAAATTTAGAAACTCAATGTCGGGGAATTGAGGGAATATTAACTTTAAACCAGAGACGGAAAATAATTATTATTCTTCATTATTTAGGCTAAACAAATTAGAATGTTCTAAACATCGCAAAACAATTTTACAAATACCACCATACTTGTACAGTTTTTTTTCGCCGGGCAGAATATGATAGATTTTGTTCTAAAAATAAGCTGTGCAAAATTTCACTCGAATCGGATAACTTTTAGAACTTGCACGTTGCATTTGAAAATTTTAAAAACCATATGAATTAAGGTTGCAGCAGATTATATAAAAGCATTGATAGCCGTAAACTTGGAACACATTTATTACGTGAAAAAACATGCAGATTCCGATTCTGAAGAGAAAACTCAAAAATTCGCTATAGGTTTTGAGATTTCACAAAGTTATCGTTTTTAAAAAAGTTAGAAAGCACCATTTTTGTATTTTACGAAAAATCTCCAGCTTTGTGTTTCCGATCGAACCCCGCTATTCACCGCATAAAAGGTCTTCGATAGCTCTAAAAGTCCGCCATATAATGGATTTCAATCAGATGCCCAGTTAAAGAGCTATTAGCAGATTTAGTCAAGAAATATTACAAATTCAAAGTCAGATCTTCCTTAATTGTTAAATTCATCGAAAAGGGATAATTTTTTTGCCTTGAGGGAAACTGTAGGGCAGACGAACTTGCCAGGCAGGGTACGACCAAGGAGGTTCTTCGGGATAAAGAGCGCTTAGGTATGCCGTTTGCCGCATGCAAGCTAATGCTGAAGGAGTACACACTCCATCAAGCCAACGAAAGGTGGCAACAATCCCCAGGGTGTCGGACATCCAAACAAACCTGGCCAAAATGGGATCATAAAAGATCTAGAGGCATTCACGCCCTAAGAAGGAGAGAAATTTCCATTTTAATAGGTGTTCTAACAACTCAGGGGTTTTCCATATGGCCGGGTCCCGGGACTGACTTTCCTTGTGTTGGTGGTATCACAGCGGGCCTTTCAAAACTGGCCTAAGTGTGCCTCTGCGGCAGCCACTTGAACCTAACCTAACCTATGTCGTTTCAAAGCTTAATCAATTTCAAACAAAATTTATCTTAACCATTTTCTTATCTTCTCAATAGTAGCAAAGCTATATCCAATTTAAAAATATGTTACAGCAAGATTTATCATATCGATTATCTACAGCAAAGCAGTAGAAAAGTTGATACATAAACCCACAGCAATATTCGTATGGATTTGACATCAAAAACACTTTTTGACATTGAAATAATTTTCTCGATTATGAATATCGATATACCAAATGTAGCTATATTGTCATACTGAAATGACTATAACTTTGGTATTTCTGAACTGATTTGCAAACAGCTTTCACCAATATGATATGGAATTGATTGAGCTTTGACATCGTATCAAAATAAAATTAAAAATTTTATTAGTTTTCGTGGTATATCAATACATACTACGAGGCGAATTGAAATTGTGCTCTATTTCTCTCATTAATCTGCTAATAGCTCCTAATCTGGTCATCTGATTGAAAACCATTCCAGTGAAATTCCTCATAACCGGACACTCACGGTCGCAGTGTTTTTGTCCGGTAATGGGAGATGTCCGCTAATAGGGGATGAGGTCAAAAAATATATACTACACATATAAAATTCATTGTAGTTTATTTAAGAAATTTTTCGAAGTAAAGAATATTTAAATACTTTAGTATTACATATACATATATAAATACATATATCAATTACATAAATGCATTGTACAAGTCTTTACATTTCAATATCGACTAGTTTGGTTGAAAAAAATGTGTGATGCTTGTTTGTTACTTCATACTACTATCACTTATGTAAGTCCATAGTATCATCTGGTTGGTCAAATTGATTTTCTATATTGTTGTCCTCAGTGAAAACATTTTGTACGCAACCACTCGCATGCAACTTACTTGACAAACTGAATAGAAAACCACCTTTTACTTGACACGCACGGCTTGAATGTTTCCATACATTTTTATAATGAATAACAAAGGTTGCTTGCGATGCTTTTGAATTTTGTCTGTTTATGAGAAATTTGTTTAGAAAAAAAACCCGTTTGGTTTAAAAGAATTTTCCATTTTGTAAACCAGAAAAACTAAAACTGAAACATTTGTATTTATATTCAAAACTTAATTGTCTAAATGTAAAACAAAAAAAACCTAAAAATGAAACTTTTTGGTTTAGATTCAAGTCTTACAGCCTATATGTATACTTTAAAAACTTGCAAATTTAACATTTTGGTTTGATTTTTAAACAAATGATGTATGCATTTCAAACCACGACCACCTCGAATTAAAACCATGCGATTTAAATTTTAGACAAAAATAGTTAAAACTAAACTTTATAGTTCAAATGTAAAACTAAAAAACCTATAAATTAAACATTTTGGTTTAATTTTTAAACCAATGAGGTATGTTTTTGAAACCCCGAAAATCCAGAAATAAAACCATGCGGTTTAACTTTTAGACCATATTAGTTTATATATTTATTAGTTTATATATTTATTAGTTTATATAATGTAAAAATTTTATCCACACGCTTAAGGGCCATTCTAATGTGCACCTAGGAGACGCTTACCTGACTGTTGATTCTGTGGGTTGTATTGTCTACTTTTCTTGTTGGCGACTCTACTACAAATCGAGGATTATCCACCTCCAAAATAAACGAAGCGCATCCGCTGAACTGTAAAATATATTTGGTGGTGTTTTCCTTAGGTATTATGCTTCCGCGCGAAGTATGAAATGAATGGCGACCCTACTACAAATCGAGGATTATCCACCTCCAAAATAAACGAAGCGCATCCGCTGAACTGTAAAATATATTTGGTGGTGTTTTCCTTAGGTATTATGCTTCCGCGCGAAGTACGAAATGAAAAACTTTTTCCAATGTTAAAAGCAAGAAAGAAAAAATGTAATTGCAAAATTATAGAAATGAATTTCATAAATATTACTCACCCGTTTCTTTTATATATTCTGCAGTAATTTGAGTGTTTTGTAAAGAAATTAATTTACAAATGCCGGAACATCGCACTTCTAACAGAAGTACGTCTTCTTTCTCTTCCATTTTTCTCGAAATTAGTATGTATCTAATTATAATATTGCCAAATATATTGAATAGATTTTAAGCGTCCCTCAGATTCAGGCAGCTGTCACACGTTCAATATGGAACGTGATCCGCACCATTGTGTATAACATAAAGTGTGAAATGTAGCTTTGAGGGAAATGTCAAAACACACTTCAACGTCAATCAAAACACACATCCATGTCAAAAATCTGGGTTGCTATTGTGGTTTCTGCAAACCAGGGTTTTGTGCAGGACCGCAAAACAATGAGACAGGGTTCTTGTTTGCATTTATTTATTTATTTGGTAACTGTCTACTTTAGCTGTCAACTGCTAATAAATTAGCTAAAATTATGGGAGGGGGTTCAAAATACGGAGTTTAGCCTCAGGCCACGAATCCGGAAGCGCTTTTTTTAATATTTTCGTCAATTTTCGATTTTTTGACCATAACTTTTCACTGAAACCAAAAATTAAAAAATCGATACCGGATTCATGATCCTGAGGCTAAACCCCGTCTTTCGAGCCCCTTTAATTTAGCTAATTTATTAGCATTTGACAGCTAAAGTAGACAATTACCGCTTATTTCGATTAAGTCGATAGAAATTATCCAAACTTGACCCAATGAAAACCAGACTTAAGAAGTTTTCAACCATTATTTTTCATCTTATTTTATAAATTTAGAGAACTATTACCCCTTTATTTACTACTAATTTTTTTACGCAATCGAATACAACTCGGCGCTAAATGATACTATTTTCCAAAAAAGCAACTCTGATCATCAGGTGTTAAACTCACTTTGCAATTTGACGTCTATGCAGAAGATTCCACACTTGTACTGATACACAATGGTCTGCACGATGAAAAAAAGTTATACATAATTATATATAATTAGCGGCAAAAACTGTTCGGTCATTCCTAGAGATTCCTAGAGAGCTGCAAATTATTGCTGGGGATTTTTAGAATTTTGCATGCTACATATTCAATATGGATCGAGATCCGTGGTCTATTGATATTGAACGTCTGACAGCACTCCCACTGCAGAGGCATTAGGTCTGTACGATGAAAAAAAAGTTATACATAATTATATATAATTAGCAGTAAAAACTGTTCGGTGATTTCTCGAGATTCCTGGAGAGAGCGTATTTTGACATTTAATTGAGAGAGAGAGCTGCAAATTATTGCTGGAGATTTTTCGTCCAGCAGAAAGCAGCAAATCAGCTGTTCATGATTGTATAATTAGCAGTAAAAACTGTTCGGTGATTCCTAGAGATTCCTGGAGAGCGCGCATTTTGACATTTAATTCAGAGAGAGAGGTGCAAATTATTGCAAATTATTATTATTATTAAATTATTGCAAATTATATTCGGCGAAAATTGAGCAAATTTGAGATTTTAGCAAAACTTTCTTTTGCTGGCAGTTGGCTAGCTAGGAATCGCCGAACACGCTTATTTTACAATGGAAATAGTATGCAGTTGGCCACCCTATCAACTGTTTCAACATTGTATAAAAACAGTGGTCCATAAAACAATGAGACAAAAGTGTATGTGTATGCATAAACAAGTGGCGCCTGCTATTACCCTGCAAAAATCGAGAGTACTCTATTTACTATTCAAAGAGTACTCCAATTATGCATCAGAGTGCTCCAAATGTAATCCTTTTTCATATAAAAATTGTGCTCCAATTAACATTGCGATGTCCTAGGACTGGACCACCTACTCCAACCTTCGCTTTGTTTCTGCTACTCCATGGGGTACCTACAGTCAGAGTACTTTGCAATGTACTTCAATGTTTTACTCCTTGCAGTATATACTGTCAGAGCGATAGTGTCGTGATTTTCATTGATAAGGCACGAGCAATGATCGGCTTTCAAAAAGCTGAAGGTGGTCCGATGAGGTATACAAATGATTACTATCGGAGTACTCCAATATCGAAAAATTGGAACACATAATCCAACGCTTTTTGCAGGGTAATCAGTGTAGATGTGGTAAATTAAATTATTTTGCAATTTAAGCGTTTTATTTATACTAGCGAGAACCAAAATATAGCTATGTACCTATCAGTTTTAAAACTCAATAGATTCACAGGTCGGAAAAAACAGCAATTGCGGCGATTTTCCCAAAATTTTGCCTAAGGTTAAAACTCTTTTGTGGAGCACTGTACTGACGCCGCTATTATTAAGGCTGGGTATTGCTGAATATATTATTGCGCTGCTACTTTCGGCGCATTATAGGCGCATTTCCATACGAGATGGTGGTGCAGTTTATGAGCACCATAATAAAGTGAAACAAGCCGGTAGCAAGAGATGAAATCTAAATATTCAAACTTTTTCCATTTTCCCGAATTGCTAATAGTTAGGCCTCAATGAGTTTTGAATGGTTTACCATCTCAATTTCCTGCATTTGGAATTTTATTTCTGGGACCGAAACGCTTCCTTGGGTACTACGCTCAACATTTTTCGTTGGACCTCATAGGGCTGATACATAATCCAGTAGCATTATTAGTATTAGGCCAAAGTAAAGAACTACAATTTTCCTAAACCGACAACAGTCAGTACTGAGTTGAAGTATAGTCAATTGATGTTTTGCACTAATATACTGTGGCGTTACAGTTTTACAATTTACAAATGAATAGATCAGCAACAGTAGCGCCACCATTGATACCAACGCTACAGCGCGAAGCAGCGCAGTGTTACCCAGCCTTAACAGACGTCGCTTAGCGTAAAGCGGTGCCAGATCGTGGGAAATTACCCTTTTTAGGAATAGTTCACTACACAATTTTTTAAAACGAAAAACATATACATATTTAAGTCTTGCATATAAAAATAGGACCTTTTGTCTGCGAAACTAACTACCTCTGTACAATTCATGAGAGTTTAACTTCATGCTGCCGTCTGCAATAACGTACACTGTTTTATGGAATCGTTCGATTTATTCAATTTGCAAGCATAATACTCACTTGTCGTTTGCCTTCATTTGACATCATCCTCTTAATACCCTGGGAACACATATGAAGATTAAAGTATCTATTACCAGATGAGGAAACACAAATACTTCAAAGTCCAAAGATACGTTGTTTTAAGCCTTAATATTTAAATAATATTGCTATGTGAGACATCGGGCGTATTAAATTACTACCATATATTCTATTTATGGTAAAAAATGCTCTCAATAAAAAGTGACTTTAAATTCTGTGGGATTTTTTATTCATGTGGGAAATTGAGGTAATTTTTAAAATTTTTGTGGCCAATTTAGCGGAGATTATCTGGCATCTTGGCGGCCGCCGTGGTGTAGCGGTTAAGTGGTCGGCCTTCTACACCAAGTCGTGTCGGTTCGATGCCCGGCAAAAGTAACATCCAAAATTATTTAGAAAAAGAATTTTTCTAAACGGGGTCGCCCCTCGGCAGTAGTTTGGCAAACTCTCCGGGTGTATTTCTGCCATGAGAAGCTTCTCAGCAAAAAATTCATTTGCTTTGCAAGTGCCGTTCGGAGTCGGCAAAAAACTGTAGGTCCCGCCAACTTGTAGGAAAAACTCAAAGGCAACACACCACAAGTTGGAAAGAGAAGCTCGACTAGAAATCTCGTTAGAGGTTATGATGACCTGTTGGTATATCGCCGCCAAATCTGGCATCACTGACTTCCAAATGCGTGCATGCTACAAAAATAAAATTACACTATACCCCTAAGAAATACGTTTGTGTAGCATACCCAAAAGGGGTATAGTGTAATTTTATTTACAATGTTAATAAAAGCCAAAATCAACCAAAAACATATTAAAAGCAAAACTGGTAGAACTTTTCAGTTTTGAGTTTAATATTTTTGGTTTTGATTTTAAACAATTAAGCGAAAATCGGGTTTTTCTACTATTTGGACTACAATTAAAACTCAAAAAAATTAAAAAATACGTTAAACCATTCACTGGTTCAAATGCAAGTCCAAAAAGTTTTAAAATAGCGTTAAACTTTGCTAGGTTTAGAAAAAAAACCAAATTTTCAACCGTGTAGAGTGTCCGTTTATTAGAATGATATTTGTATGAAAAAATGATTGAAAAGCCTGTGTACACAAAATTTGTCTTGTTATTGGTGCTGTCCGGTTATAAGGACTGTCCGTCTTGGGGAATTTCACTGAAGATCTTTAATCCCGCGAATAGCGGAGTTCGATAAGATAAGCAAAGCTGGAGATTTTTCTTAAAATACAAAAATGGTGTAACTTTTTTAAAAACGATAACGGTGCGAAATCTCAAAACATATAGCGATTTTTTAATTTTTCTCTTCAGAATCGGGATCTGCACGTTTTTTCACGTAATAAATGTGTACCAAGTTTACGGCTATCAATGTTTTTATATAATTTGCTGCATTCTGAATGCATATGGTTTTTAAAATTTTCAACATTTGCAAAAAAAAGTTGATATAAGAAACAGCTTAGATACCACGAAATAAATCCCAAATGAAATAAGTCCCAATGAAATAAAACCCACGAAAAAATGAAATAAGTCCCAACTATTAGAAATGAAACAACTCCCAAAGAAGGAAATCAAATAAGTCCCAAAATTTGTAGTTATTTCATAATGAGGCCCCAGTTTCCAAAAAAATTAAATAAGTCCCAAATGAAATAAGTCCCAAGAAAAATGAAATAACTCCCAAATGAAATAAGTCCCAAGAAAAATGAAATAACTCCCAATCCAAGTGCTTATTTATTCAGTAGATATACATATGTATATTTATACATAAGCAATACGTTATTAATTATACACTTGAATATGTGTAAGAAAAAGTAAAAAAAAAAACATGAAATTAATTCAAAACCTCTTTGTTGAGCCAACTGTCGCCAATTGGAGACACCGCGTGTTCTCAGATCTGCCTCCACTTGGTCCTGCCATCGGAGAGGTGGCCTCCCTCTTCCTCTACTTCCAGCGTCTTCGTTCATTCGCACCACGTGTCCTAGCCAGGGAAGCCGCTGGATTTTAATTCGCTGAACTATGTCGACGTCTGCCTAAAGCTCATACAGTTCATCATTATATCTTCTTCGGTACTCGCCGTCGCCAACTTTTAGGGGTCCATAAATCTTTCGAAGAATTTTTCTCTCGAATACTCCCAAAGTCGCCTCGTCAGAAGCTGTCAGTGTCCATGCTTCTGCACCATATAGCAGGACGGGTACGATGAGTGACTTATAGAGTGTTGTTTTTGTTCGTCGAGAGAGGACTTTACTTCTCAAATGCCTACTCAGCCCAAAGTAGCATTTGTTTGCAGGAGTTATCCTTCACTGAAAAAAAAATCTACAAGAAACGGCCGTCAAATTAACAGTAAACCCTGTCATTTTTCGTCCAACAGTGGGTAATATCAATTTTGAAAGTGACCCCCTATCATTCTTCGAATATACTATCATATTGACATGAATTACTGTAAATTTGAAAGTGGACTCATATCATTAATTGATATTTTTCAAAAATCACATGTTTTTACTGCCAATTTTAGAGTAAATGCTGTAATATTTACAGTATTACCATAATCGCTTTGAAAGTGGTTTTGATATGTTACTTTCAATGTGCACTTTCAACCTTTTTTATTTCAGTGTTCGATGGATTTCCAGTTTTACATTGTTGTTGGTATTAATGCTGCTTCCCAGGTGAACAAAGTCCCTTACTATCTCGAAAGTATGGCTGCCAACAGTGGCGTGGTTGCCAAGACGCGAATGCGCTGACTCTTTGCATGATCCAGCAGGTACTTCGCTTTACCTTCGTTCACCACCAAACCCATTTTTTACGCTTCTTTTTCTAATTTTGAGTACGCAGAAGTTTCGGCGCGGTTGTTGAGGCCAATGATGTCGATGTCGTCGGCATACGCCAACAGTTGTACGCTATTGTAATATACGAGGTGTGTTCAAAAAGTATTGAATTTTCGCTGGTTAAGTATATTCGAATTTCGAATTTTTTGTGGCGTTATGTTGGTACTCATGTCTCTCACTTATGCAGACAAGCTCGGCCATTTTGAATGTTCAGTTAATTGTTGACAGCTGCTTTGCTTGCACGTGTTTTGGATCGTCTTCGATTTTTAACTATTCAAAAAAATTGATCAAAGAACCTGCATCAAATTTTGGTTTCCACGTCATAACCATAAACCCACGATTCGTCAGCAGTTATGACCCTCTGGAGCCAATTTGGGTCGTCGCGGACAGAGTTTAACATCTCATTAGCAATGTTCATGCGATGCTGTTTTTGGTCACAATTGAGCAATTTTGGTATGAATTTCGCGGCGACCCGTCTCATGCCCAAATCATTGATAAAAATCGAATGGCACGAGCCAATCGATATGTTAAGGTCCTCAGCAACTTCTCTACCGGGATTCGACGATTGGCCAATACCATTTTCTCCACTTCATTAATTTTTTCGTCTGTTGTTGAAGTGCTCGGGCGTCCGGCACGCTCTGAGTCGTTCACATTTTCTCGGCCTTCTGAGAACATTTAGGTAGCTTCTCCGTATGCCACAGTCAACATTCGGAATGCATCCGCGCACTTAATTTCGTTTTTCACACAAAATTGGATACAGGTTCTTTGATCCATTTTTTTGAATAGGTAAAAATCGAAGACGATCCAAAACACGTGCCAGCAAAGCAGCTGTCAACAATTAACTGAACATTCAAAATGGCCGAGCTTGTCGGCATAAGTGAGAGACATGAGTACCAACACAACGCCACAAAAAATTCGAATATACGTAACCAGCGAAAATTCAAAATTCGCGATACTTTTTGAACACACCTCGTATTGTTCCAGCGCGATAAAAAGAATTAAAGAAATCGCCCTGATTGAAACCTCGCTTAGTTTCGAACGGCTCGGAGAGGTCTTTCCCAATTCTGACCGAGCTGGTACACAGCCATATAAGTTTTGCTGGGAAATCAAAAATCAGACATAGCGGCATATAGGCAACTCCTTTTCGTGATGTCGAAGGCGGCTTTAAAATCAACAAAGAGATGGTGTGTGTCGATCCTTTTCTCACGAGTTTTTCCAAGATTTGACGTATTGTAAAAATCTGGTCGATGGTAGATTTACCAGGTCTGAAGCCACACTGATAAGGTCCAATCAGTCGGTTTACGTCAGGCTTCAGTCTTTCGCACAATACGTTTGATAGGACCTTATATACGATACTCAAAAGGATGAGTGCACGATAGCTGGCGAAGTTTGCGGGATCACCATTCTTATGGATTGCATTCATCCGACTATTCTGCACAAGAGCTGGTGCATGCACCTTACCAGCTCCTCGCCGCCGCATTTGAATAGCTCAGCGGGCAGGCCATCAGCACCCGCGGCTTTATTGGTTTTTAGCCGTGATATAGCTATTCGCACCTCGTTATAGTCGGGTTGTGGAACTTCGATTCCATCGTCTTCGATTGTGGGGTCGGGTTCGTCCTCTTCTCTGGATTGTTGCTCTGTTCCTCCGTTTAGAAGTACAGAGAAGTGATCCCTCTATAACTTTAGTACTATCTGAACATCTGCCACCAAGTCGCCGTTGTCATTTTTACAGGAGTTTGCCCGAGGTTTAAAACCTTCCGTCATTCGTCGAGTTTTTTGATAAAATTTTCGGACGTTGCTTCTGCTGGCTAGCATTTCAAGCTCTTCGATTTCGCGCTTTTCCGCTTCCCTTTTCTTCGCCCGGAAAAGCCGTCTCGCTGCCCTCTTCATCTCACGGTAGTGTTCCCACACGCTCCTCGTTGCATTCGCTTTTAACGTTGCCTTATAGGCATCGTCCTTTGTTTTGACTGCGTCTTTGCACTTTCTATCATCGTACCAGCTTTTTTTTTGCACTTGCCGGAATCCAATTACTTCTTCGGCTGCGTTACGAAGTGCTCCGGAGATATGTTCCCACTGCTCATGCACTCCGCTGGGTTGAATTGTGCTATCAGAGAGCAGATGTGCGAGTCTTTCTGCGAAATCGTTGGCTGCCTTTTGTGACTGCAGTTTTTCGACGTCCAGCTTTCCTTGCGTTTTTGGTGGCGCTTCTTTTGTTGTACTTAGGTAGGTTCAAGTGGCTGCCGCAGAGGCACACTTAGGCCAGTTTTGAAAGGCCCGTTGTGATACCACCAACACAAGGAAAGTCAGTCCCGGGACCCAGCCATATGGAAAATCCCTGAGTTGTTGGGATTTTCCACATAGCAGAATCCCGGGACTGACACTCCTAAACCGACACCGTTACTCCTCCTCGAACCACTTAGATGACTTTATGAAGCCCATCAAGTCCTTTATGTCCAGTTCCGCGATCTGGCTTAGGCTATCTAGGAACGGAACTCCCAAAAAGCGCGTTCTCGCGCCGCTTAAAGCCGGACAGTTACAGATGAGGTGCTCCACTGTTTCCTCCTCCTCATCATCTTTGCAACTCCTGCAGCATCGTCGGTAGGGCACACTTAGCCTTTCTGCATGCCTACCAATGAGGCAGTGACCGGTTAATACCCCTATCAATATGCAGATTTCCCTCCTAGTTAGGGCATAAATGCGTCTAGACCTTTTAAGATCCCATTTTGGCCAGGTTTGTTTCGATATCCGACACCCTGAGGATTGCAGCCATCTTTCGTTGGCTTGACGGAGTGTGTGCTCCTTCAGCATTAGTTTGCATGTGGCAAACGGCATACCTAAGCGCTCTTTATCCTGAAGAACCTGCTTGGTCGTGCCCTGCCTGGCAAGCTCGTCTGCCTTACAGTTTCCCTCAATGTCCCTATGTCCCGGGACCCATATGAGGTTTACGCGGTTCTGTTGGGCCATCTCCTGTAGAGATCGACGACAGCTGAGCGTCAGTTCAGAGTTGAACGTGTATGAGCCAAGGGATTTGATTGCCGCTTGGCTATCGCTGAAAATAGCGATATCTTCTGCGATAACACGTTGCCGAGACTTCCGCCTGGAAGACGCTACAATGATCAGGTAGTCTGAAGGAGAGCTCAAGGTCCAAATCCCTTGAATAAACCCCTCCTCCAACTCTGCCGTCCAACTTCGAGCCGTCGGTGTATATGGAAGTGCCACCATTTGTTTCGGGACACCAATCCGTCCTCTCCCAGTCTTCTCTGCTGGGAATGTTTATTTTGAAACAGCTATCCCCGACTGTAGTGGTCGCACAACGATCTGTGGTTAGAGGGAGAAAGCTGTAAGATTCCAGAATACTGGAGTGTCCAATAGTACCCGCACCCCAACTGGAGGATTCTCTTAGGCGCAGAGCTGATGCCGCCGCTGACCGAAACCCTTCCAGATCAAGTGGCAAAATGCCCAGAATGACCTGGAGGGCTTCGTTGGGCGTTGTCCTTAGCGCACCGCTTATACAGATCATATTGGATCTATGGACTTTCCGCAACAGATTCAGGTATGTTGCCTTGCTCAGCACCGGCCACCATACGACGACTCCATACAGCATGATTGGGCGAATGATGGCCGTGTAGATCCAACTGCATACTCTAGGGCTGAGCCCGCATTTCTTGCCAATGGCTCTTTTGCATGTGTAAAGAGCGATGCAAGCTTTCTTCTGGCGCTGAAGAACATTCTCCTTCCAATTCAATTTCCTTTCCAGAATTATGCCTAGAAACTTGGCCTTATCCGACAAGCCCAGGCGCGTGCCATCTAGTTCTGGTAGGCTTAGTGGCGGTATTTTGTACCGGTTGGTGAAGAGGACAAGTTCCACTTTCCCCGGGTTGATACTAAGTCCACAGCGAGAGGACCACCTCGAAACCTCTCGCAGTGCTACTTGCATCAGGTCACACAGAGTTTGCGGAAACTTGCCTCTGAATGCAATAGCTAAATCGTCTGCGTATGCCACTATCTTCCCGCCCCCCAGCTTGTGTCACGTAGCAACGAGTTGACTGTGAGGTTCCATAAAAGCGGGGGAAGAACACCACCCTGGGGCGTTCCCCCTTGTGACATAGCGTGATAACTAAACCGTACCAAGTGAAGAAGCTATTTTCCTTCCTCTTAGAAGTTGGTCAATTAAACCAGTTAGAGGTCTATCTACGCCCCGATTAGTTAGAGCGGAGTTGATCGCCTCCGGGCTTATATTGTTGAAAGCCCCCTCAATGTCTAAGAAGGCCACGAGACAGTAGTCCTTTTCACACAGCGATTTCTCAATGACACACAGTAAAAATAAAAGTCTAACTTTAATACCTTTTTGGTGTTTATATATAACAACGCCGAAAAGTATTAAATTAATACTATGTTCGGTCTAATTTCTCTTGAGAGAGAAATTCAGTCGAAGATTCTCTCTGAGAAAACAAACCACCGTTCTTAATTTAATGCTTTTAATGGTCTTAAAAGAAGCTAAAATGGCATTGGATATATCCGAGAATTGGAATGGATTTAAGAATAACTGGAATTAAAATTAAACCTTAATTGAATTGGATATAGTACATTATTGGTATTAAAAGTAAACCCATTAATGATATTTTAATTCCAGGAAGGTATTAAAACCAATCCAAAATTGCATTGGATTTAGTTTATAATTAGTATTAAAAGAAACCTTTGAGATTTTCTTCTATACATACAGTGCCGGCCAATTTATGAACCCGTATATAAAAAATATCAGTTTCAAGTAAAATTTAGAGAAATTCAAAAGAAATCCTTATGACATCTGATATTTTTTAAAATTAGGATTAAAATAAATTATCCTGAAAATAAATAAAACATTATAATAGTTTAAACACAAATTCATTTTTTATTTTAAATTCAGGGTGCGTAAGCGCATACACATTTGTATACTTCTACGATTACATGAATACCACTATTATAAATTCTGGCCTATAAAAAATAATGATACCTGAGGCAAATAAATAATATAAATTTATATTTTATATATATACTATAATATAACAGATTTTATCCTATTATTTCACAGGGCATTAACAAAAATGGTTTTGAACCTATAAAATGCACTTCAAAAGGTCTTACATTTTTAAGGTTAAAAAAATTAACGAATTCTGAACAATCTGTTGAGGCAATTTCATAACTCTCCAAGATAGTATTAAAGTCCTTACTGACAAAAATTTGTAAACTTAAAAATTAAAATTACATTTTCAAAAGAAATAAAACTATCTATAGATCTCTGAAAGTTTGTTTTCTTTTGGTCGCGTCCACTTGCAGTAGATGGTAGCAGCTTTAATAACATCAAATAAGGTTGCACTTCTGAGGCCCAATCGGTATAGCTTGGAAAGTGTTCCAAAACATTTGATGCAGTCGCAATAAATTTTTGTCTTGCTTTCAATGTTTCACGCAATTTCTCCTGCACCAGATTCAGTTCGTCTGGAATTATGCAATTTTTAAAAAAAAGAAGATCTTCGTCAGAAATGATCGCGCTATCGTCGATTTCCTGTTCCACCTCAGAAATTTTACGTCTTTTGTTTACACCGCTACCGAGTTTCGTAAGTTTGGAGTATATGTTCTTCAATTTTGTAACTATATAGCCCGAATTGTTTTCTGGATTGTAGAACAAATCCTGGAATGTTTTAAGCGTTATCAGTTGATATTCAAAGTAGGAGTAAGAATAATTTCGAATAAATGTTATTCGAATAAACGAATAAAAATATTGTTATAATATTCACTATAGATTTAAAGACTATTTTGGGTCCAATTTGGGATCGTTTTGAGGTCACTTTGGAATCCTTGGCGTCGCCTTAGGTCAGTGTGGATTTAAAGACCATTTTGGGGCCAATTTGAGATCATTTTGGGCCAATTTGGGATCATTTTGGGGACATTTTGAGGTCACTTTGGAATCCTTGGCGTCGCCTTAGGTCAGTGTGGATTTAAAGAGCATTTTGGGGCCAATTTAAGATCATTTTGGGCCAATTTGGGATCATTTTGGGGACTTTTTTGGTCACTTTGGTCAATTTGCTTTTGTGCACGAAAATATTGAAAAGAAAATGCTATAAAAATATTGTTATAATATTCACTATAGTTTTAAAGACTATTTTGGGTCCATTTTGGGCCAATTTGGGATCATTTTGAGGTCACTTTGGAATCCTTGGCGTCGCCTTAGGTCAGTGTGGATTTAAAGACCATTTTGGGGCCAATTTAAGATCATTTTGGGCCAATTTGGGATCATTTTGAGGACATTTTGAGGTCACTTTGGTCAATTTGCTTTTGTGCACGAAAGTATTTGTTAAATAAAAAGACCTTTTGTTGGCAGTTTGTATTTTATTTTATTAGACGATTTTTGTGGCTTTACCTTTGGGAGGTTGATAGTAGTAAAAAAGAAAGATAATTTCACAACTTGTATAGAGATGCGTAAGTATCGATTGTATAGAGGTGTGTAAGTATCGATACAAAAAAATAAGTACATAGTATAATAGTGGTGAGTAAATGTACCATAGAGAAAACTAAAATAGGGTTGTCAAATATACTCAACACGCCTCCATACATTTATGAACCAATTCACAAAGATAGTCAATTCTCTTTTATATGCATAAACAAGTTTAAACCAATTCTAGTTACTTATCATTATGTTAATTCAAGTATGATAAATGACTTAATTAATTGAATTCAACAGTATTTCATTTACATGTTTTAGCAGATTTTAGTTGTAATTCCTTATCAATAACTTAATTCAGGTTTAATAAATGTCTTAATTCATTGAACTTTTGTTGGCAAAGTGATTTCGTTAGTATATCTGCTAAGTTTTGAGCAGAATCTATTTTTACAACATCAATTACTTTATTTTGATAATTTTCATTTATGAAGTGATAGTGCACTTCAATGTGTTTGGAGTTTTTAGTATAGTTGCCATTCTTAGCAATTTGAATGGCACCGGAATTGTCTTCGAAGATTCTGATTGGGGTGTTAATTATAATCTCAAAAGTTTTTAAAATTTCTTTAATACAAATGATTTCTGTAACTGCTTCTGATAAAGCTATATATTCAGCATAAGTCGAAGATTTACATACAGAATTTTGCTTATGTGATTTCCAATATATAACATTTCCAAACATTCTGACTATGTAACCAGTAGTTGATTTTCTATCTACAACATCGCCTGCCCAATCAGAGTCTACGAAGCAATCTAAAATGTCATTTTCATTGGAGTCAAGGCTGTAATTCAGACTTAAATCTCTTGTTGCATACAAATATTTCAGGACTCTTAGTGCATATTTAAAGTGCGTACCATTATAACAATTTTGGAAACGACTAAGATAGTTTACGCTAAATGAAATATCAGGTCTGGTGCCTGTGCTTATGTATAAAAGAGCTCCAATAATATTTCTGTATTTCACGTTATAATCTATATTTTCAGGAAGCAACTTAAGATTTGTTTCCATAGGAGTTTTATATTGCTTGGAATTTTCAATTTGGTACTTTCTTGAAAGTGACTCTATATACGTTTTTTGATTCAGTTTCATAGTTCTGTGCATTACGTTATATTCGATATTTATTCCTACATATGTTTTAATTTTATCCAAGTCTTTCATTTTAAATTTATTACTTAGCATGTTTTTGAGTTCACTTATAGCTGTTTCATCTCTGCAACAAATCAGAAGATCGTCTACAAATAGCAGTATGTATAAAGTATATCTATTGGTTTTCTTGAGATATAAACAGTAATCATAATTGTTTCTCTCAAAGTTCAGTTTGCTTAGGTATTCATGAAAACACTCATACCACTGCCTGGGGCTTTCTTTAAGGCCATACAGAGCTTTGTGCAACTTTAACACCTGTGATGTTCCATTACTATAACCCTGAGGCTGTTTGACATATACCTCACTTTTAACATCCCCATTTAAAAAGGCAGTTTCTACATCCATTTGATGTATGTGTATTGAATTTTTACAGCAAAATGCTAACAGAATTTTTAATGTTTGCATTTTGAATACAGGTGAATACGTATTTTGGACGTGACCCTGCTGTTGAAAACCACGTGCTACCAGACGTGCCTTCTTTGTTCCATCACCTTTCTGTTTGAAGATCCATTTTACGTCTATCGAATTTTTACCAGAAGGTAAATCAACTAGCGTCCACGTTTTGTTTTCTTTTAAACTTTTCATTTCATTGTTCATAGCTTGCTGCCAATCACTAGCGTCTGTACTTGCTAGTGCCTCTTCAACCGATTCCGGGGTTACGAATCCGCAATAGTTTGCATAAATGTCTTCATGCACATAATTGCTTTCAACCTTTTCGGGCAGTGGTAGTCTCTTAAATTGACTTGTACTTGGTCGAGCGGATCTTCGGACTTCTTGAGGTGGAGTACTAGGTTTGGGTGTCAGAGTTTCTTCCTGCTTGGGAGACTGATATTCACCGCTTGTATCAGCTTCACCAATTTCCTCATCCTTTTCATCAAAGGAATCCTCTGAGGATTCATCTTTGAGGTCTACGTACTTAGTGTCGCTTTCGACTACATCTACGTGCCTTGCAACTATTATCTTGTTATTGATTAATACACGATACCCAACTCTGTCATATCCCAGTAGTACTCCACGTTCAGCTCTTCTATCCCACTTTGATTTCAACTTTTCATGAGGGATTTTTACAAAAACTCGACTACCATACAAACGCATATTACTTATATCGGGTCTTCTTTTGAAAAATATCTCATATGGAGTCTTTAACTCCGAAGTATTTGCTAGAGTCCTATTTTTAATATAGGCAGCAGCTTTTATTATTTCTGGCCAAAATTTCACATTAACATTTGCCTCAGCCAAAAGACACCTGGCCATGTCCATAAGTGAGCGATTCATACGCTCAGCGGTTCCATTAAGTTGATGGACATAAGGGGGACATGGGTCTAGTGAAATCCCCTTTTGTTTTGCAAAGCTCCTGACGTTTTCATTTATATATTCTTTCCCGTTATCCATTCGAATCTTTTTGACCTTTTTATTACTTAAATTTTCAACTTCATTAATATACTCAACTAAACAATTAAAGACTTGATCTTTTGATTTTATGCAGAAGACTTTCGTAAGCTTGCTATAGTCATCAATAAAAGTGACGAAATATTTTTCTCCACAATTTCCAACATTTGTTTGTGGACCGTTCACATCCGTATGTATAATTTCTAATACATCATTTGCTTTTTCTCTATTATTTTTAAACGGTAAATTGTGCATTTTATTTTCTATACAAATAGAGCATTTTACTGAATTATTATCAAAACTATCAGGCAGTCCATAAACCAAGTTTTTATTACTAAGAATATTTAAGTATTTAAAATTTGTATGACCCAAGATTCTATGCCACTTTATTTTTTGATCCATTTCCGACTTGTCGTCTTTAACTACTGTAACGAAGCTTTTCTGTTGCCCCGTTGCTTCTTTGATAATTGCAGGGGTATACTCGCCGTCTCCAGAGTCCAGTTACAATAATTTTGTAAATATGTATGGGACACCATGCAAATCGCTTTTCATATCATCTTTATTTAACTCTAATCTTATTCCTATAATTTCACTTAATTCATTTATAAATGTAGCGTTGTAATTTAATGGTCCGGCCGTGTTCCGTTAGACGGATCCCGTTAATTCTGCCGCGCTTGGCGTCACTGCCTTACGTTGGCGTTGCTCTGCTTGCGTTTACGTTTCTCTGTCGCGCCTTATACCGGCACTCTGCTTGCGTCGACGTTGGCGTCGTTCTGCTGGCGTCGCCTTCTCGCGTCGTGTGCTGCTGCTCTGCTGGCGTTCGATGTTAACGTTAGCGTATCTGCGCAGCGCTGGATGTTGACGTAGCTGCTTCGCGGAGTACTTGCGGCGCGGTTCACTTGGACGCAGGTGAGCGGGCGTCGCCTGTTCGCGGTTTGCACGTTACGGTGGCGTGGCCTTTGCTTTTGCGGGTGCGAACGAGGTCTCAAGTAGTGTTTGGTGGTATAACCGACACATTCACTAGCCTAATTCCACGACTCACTCCTATGAAGCAATTCTTTCTTGCGCAGGTAATCACCGATCCACAATCGAGAAGTGCTTCAGTAGTAGCTCTGGTCGCAACCACAGCTCCGTGCTGACTCACTCCTGTGCTGCTGTGTCGCTTCGTTTATAGCTGCGGATTCTGGTGTTGCTAGCTCCAATTGTTGCGTTGCCATGGTTACTATGTTGCTGAAACATGTTGTTTTGATTGTGTTTCTGCGACTTGTTGTGATGGTGTGTTTGCGTTTTGTGTGGGCCAAATTAACGTGTTTATATTTGGTCCTCACACTCCCCCCCCACTTCGGAGAGTCAGCCTTCGGTACCCAGTATTCGTATGTGGGCCTTACTTTTTACTACGGTGACTGCGTACTTTGGTGTGCGGAACCTTACTCGGGTACGGCTTTCGCCTGCTGCAATGCGTCGGAAAGTTCTTCGTACCTCGCTTGCTATCTCCGGGAATCGGTCCATCATCGGCCCATCTGCGTCTTGTGCCTCGACCGTCACTACTAGTTGTTCTTCTGTTGTCGGTTGTGGCTCCGTTTCTCCTTCTGGTGGTGGGACGTGTCGGGATTGATGGATGTCTGTGGTGTTTGGTTTTGGTGCTGTGTGGCGTTGGTCTATGGGCGTGTTAGTTTGGGTCGTCTTCTGCGTAGTTTGGTTTTCCTGTAGGAACCTGGCCAACATTTCTTTGCGCTTTCGGCTTGCCATTTCTTCCGTGAACGGCTGTCGAATCAGCCCTGGGCCTCCTTCTCCGCGTCCCGTGTACCTCAGTACCCTCTCCATATTTTCTACCACATAGACGCCACAGTCGTTGTTGTTGTTTTGCTGCGGTACCTCCAATATCACCTCCTGGGCTTTAAACCCGTCATGCCCGTAACGCTGCATGTATTCCCACCGTAGGAAATCCATCCAGGCCTGCGTCGCGTGCGGAACTTTTGCCCTGTGCATTGAGTCCGCTACCCATACGTACCGCTCCTGCCAGCACTCCTTGTCGGCGACGTGGTGTGTGACTGCTGCATTGGCCAGAACCAGCAAGTACCAATGTTTGGCTACGTTGTGGGGTGCAAGGATCACACTCTTGCCAAACAAGTCAACGTTCCGGACCCAGCGATGTATGCGTCTGTAGCTTTCCTCCTGGTTTCCTTTTTGAGTTAGCTGACCGACCACGAAAGGGCTGAGAGTAGTATTTTGTTGCTCGTGTAACTCTTCCAGTCCCTTTGCCCAAGCATCGATGACGTGGTCGGTCAGCCAGTGTGACCCTTTGAGCGAGTTGAGGTCGCTTTCATAGAGGGGTATGCCGCCTCGTCTTGCCGGGAATATTGTCCTAGGCCCTTCTTTGCCTGGTGCGGCTGCGTCTTCATCTGGGGAGAGCTCGATTACAGCTAACAATACCTTTTCTGGTGAGGCCGCGTCTTCATCTGAGGAGACCCCTATTACTGGCGGCGATTGTTCTGCCTTGTGTACGTCACTACCCGGTGTGTCGACTTGCATCTCCTCATCCTCTGTATTTATCCGGTTGAGTACGCCTGTTGCCGGTACAGATTTGATTTTGTCGTAGGCCTTGGTAGCGGCTTCCTTCCATTTTGCTCTGCGCGTTGTGCGTACCATCAGCTCTGCTGCTCGTCTGGCTGCTTCCGCTGTGCGCCTGGCTTCGTTTTCGGCATAAGTTGCGGCGATGGCCGATTCATTGACCGCGGTGGCGTCCTTATCTACCCCTTTAGTTGCGCGCTTTGCGTTGTCGCCATCTGCTGCTTGTGCCGATGCGTTGGTCGTGGTACAGTTTGCTTGTGCGGCTGTTGCGCGCAACGCTGCGCGGGTGCCGCCTTCTGCTGTGGTTGTGCGTACTGGGGCGGGCTTGGTGTTGGCGTCGGAGCCTGCCGTGTATGTAGGCGCAGTAACGCGCACGACGTCAGCGTATGTTACAGTGCGCTTGCGGTTGTCGTCAGCGCCTGGATCGCGTGGTGGTTCAGGGGCGCGCGTGACGCCTGTTCCCGTAACTGCGTGCTTGCGGTGGCCGTCAGTGACTGAAGCGCGTGCTGGTGTAGCGACGCCCGTGAAGTCTGCGGCCGTTACTGCGCGTTTAGTGGTGCGCTTGTTGATGACGTCGGCGCCTGCAGCTCCCTCCATCAAAACGATTCTCGGGCGTTTTGCCTCCTCTTCCTCGTAGCGCTTGCGCATGCGCTTGATGCTGTTGGTCAGTTTATTGCTGTAACTTTCCATGTCGGTTGTTGATTAGTTTTAATCGGGGAAAAAAAAAATTCTTAGCAAAATATACTTGTTGTCACCTCAGTGGTTTGCGATCGAATGACCGGAGCCTGCATTTTTTTTTTTCTCGTCCTTGATTTTAATTATTTAAAATAGTTTTAACTTCTTGTGGGGGTCTCTGCCGTATGGTATGCCTTTAATTCGGCAATGCTGACCGTCCTTTCCTTTCCCCCGTCCCTCTTTCTCAACTTTACTATGACTGGGGAGGTGTACCCTAGAACTTGGTATGGGCCGTCGTATTTGGGAGCTAACTTTGCCGCGAATCCCTCAGTGGCCTTGGACAAGTGATGCTCCTTTACGAGTACTAGCTCGCCGATCTCGGGGGTCCATTTTCTCCGCCGTAGATTGTAGTGCCTGGCTTGATCTGCCGCCGCTCGCTCCATGTTTTGCCTCACTATCTTAAAGGCTTCCTGCATCCTGGTGTGTTTTTCATCGGCCGTGGCTGTAGTCGTGCCGGTTCCGATGTTAGCTTCGTCGAACAGTGCCCCTGGTAGTCGCGGTTCCCGTCCTTGTACGAGGAAGGCTGGACTATACCCTGTAGATGCGGTGACACTGGTGTTTATGGCAAGCTCGATCTCTGGGAGAAGGTCGTCCCATCTGTTGTGTTGTGACCTGGTGAGTTGTGCTATGATCCTCTTGACTGTTCTGTTCGCCCGTTCCGTTGGGTTTTCTTGCGGGGTGTAGGGCGCCGTAAATTGTTGTCGTATCCCCATCTCCTTTAGGTAGCGTTGCCACATTGTACTCGTAAATTGTACGCCGTTGTCTGATATGAGGATTTTGGGAACGCCAAATCTGGCGAGGATGCGCTCTCTGAATGCGCGGCGAAGACCCTCTGCTGTAGCGCGCCTCATGGGGATCAGTTCCACCCATTTACTAAAGCGGTCGAAAAATACAAGTAACATCGTGTTTCCATGTGTGGATCTCGGAAGTGGCCCAACGAAATCGACGCATATCGTGGCAAATGGTTCTTGAGCTACCTGTGAGAGCATCTTTCCAGCCGGCTTTTGCTGTGTCTCCTTGTATTTTTGACAGGACTCACATTGACGTACATATCGACTTATATCCCGGAACATTCCGGGCCAGTAATACCGGTTGGCAATCCGCGCTACTGTCCGGCGGATGCCCATGTGCCCAGCGGTTGGAATATCGTGGTTTTCTTCTAACACTCGTCGTCGTAGTGGTGTGGGTACACAAAATTTCCAGGGGACCGCTTCTTCATCATGTGACCGGCAGGGAATATGGCGGTACAGGTGTCCATCTTGCATTATGTAGTCCGCATATTTCTCCGGGTTAGTGTGGACTTCATTCACTCGCTTGCACCACCACTTGCATTGTGGCTCTGTTGTCGTTGCTAGTCGTAAGGTTTCCAATGGCTGTCGTGATAGTGCATCCGCTACCAGGTTCAGCTTTCCTTTCCTGTACTCGATGTCGAAGGTGTGTTGTTGGAGTTCCAAGGCCCATCGTGCTATACGGCCGGAGGGACTTTCTATGGAGTTTAGCCATTTTAGTGACATGTGGTCCGTGATTACCTTGAACCGGTACCCTTCTAAGTATGGCCTCATTTTACGTATTCCCCAGACGATAGCGAGACATTCCTTCTCAGTGGATGAATAGTTGGTCTCTGCCTTGTTAAGTTTCCTGCTGGCATAGGCGATCACGCGTTCTCCGCCTTCCAGTTCCTGTGTCAACACGGCTCCTAGTCCGAAGTTGCTTGCGTCGGTTTGTAGGGTGAAGGTCTTGGTAAAATCCGGGCAGGCGAGTATCGGTGCTTCCGTCAGTTTCTGCCTTAGAACCTCGAAGGCTTCCTGTTGTTCGGCCCCCCACTTCCAGTGTTTGCCCTTTTTCAGCAGGGCGGTGAGTGGCTGGCTGATTGTGGCGAAGTCGGGTACGAATCGTCGGTACCACGATGCTATACCGAGATATTGACGTACCTCTTTCACGTTCCTTGGTGGTTTCAAATCTTTGATGGCAGCAACTTTCTCGGGGTCGGTGTGAATTCCTTTGTCGCTTACTACGTGGCCTAGGTATCGGAGTTCCTTCTTTAAAAACTCGCATTTCTCTGGGTTTATCCTGAGGTTGGCGCGTTGTAATCGTAGTAGTACTTCCTTCAAGTTGCGAAAGTGCTCTTCCAGCGTGGATCCTATGACGATTATGTCGTCAAGGTATGCGAACGCGTAAGGTTCCATCTCCGGTCCAATGACCTGGTCTAGCGCTCTTTGAAACGTTGCAGGCGCGGAATGTAAGCCGAAAGGCATAACACGCCACTGGAATAACCCGCGTCCTGGTACCGTGAAGGCTGTGTAGGGGCGGCTCTGGGGTTCCAATGGTATTTGCCAGTAACCATTTTTCAGATCTAAGCTGCTGATGTATTTCGCTTGTCGAAGCTTGTCCAGTATGTGTTGTATTCTGGGTAAGGGGTATGCGTCGGGTACGGACCGGGCGTTGAGCTGCCGATAATCCACGCATAATCTCCACTTCCCATTTTTCTTTTTAGCTAGTACGATAGGTGCACTGTGTGGGCTGCATGACGGCTCGACGTATCCCTTCTGGAGCAGTTCATTAATCTCGTCGTTGATGATGCTCTGCATAGCTGGGTTGCGCGGGAAGTAACGTTGCTTGATGGGGCGGTCGTCCGTCATGATGATCTTGTGCTCGGCTATGGTCGTCACCCCGCTTATGGTCTTGAATTTTCGGAGCTCTTTTGTCAGGAAGTCACGTACTCGTTCCTCCTCGTCCCCGCCGTAGGCACCGTTGATCCTGTTGATCCTCTCCTCTGTGTTAATGTTGCCCCTGCCTGGTGGCGTTACCTCCTCTGTGATCTGTGTTGGTTCGCCTGGTGACAGCGTATGTTGTGAACGCGGCCTGGATAATGCGAGGTGCCCTCCTCCGCAGGATATGGTGGCTCCCATGCTCCCTAGTGTATCTAATCCAAGTATGATGTCGTCGATTGCTCCGGGCATAACGTGGAGAACTGTGTGGTGTGACGCGTCTCCAAGGCGCACCTCAGTCCTTATGGCGTCGAAGATTGTGGTGCTAGTCCCGTTTGCCATCGTTATTTTTATGGCCACTCTCACCATTTCTCCGCTTCCCGAGTTTACCACACGCTCTGCTAGGCTGCTTGAGACGAAACTTCTCGATGCTCCTGTATCGATGACCGCTTCGGCTGATTCCGCTCCGAGCCTGGCTACGGCGTACAGGCGGCCATGTTCCTGGTACATTGCTGCTGCTGATTCGGCGCTGGGTTCCGCGGGCTCACCGCGCCTTGCCTTTGGTGTAGCCCTCTGTCGTTTCCCTGACGTTGGCGGCAGCATTCTATGGTGCGTACGTCGTTACGGCCGCACTCCCAGCAGAAAATTTTTCGTGGATTTCGGCATCTATTGGCGTAGTGTCCTTGTTCACCGCATCTTCTGCATACGTTGTTGCGGTCAAACCTCGGATTTTCCGGAGGCGAGTGGTGCTGTGTGCTCGTTGGTCGTGGCGGTGGTGCTGGCTGTGGTGTTGAAACCAAGGTTTTGTCACCTACGACATGTCGTGCTACTTCGCGGCGGGTTGTGTCTGAGGGTCGTCGGTATCCCTCGTGGATGCTCTCGTATTCCTCGGCAAGTGTGAGGAGCTCTGTGAGATTGCTGAAATCCCTACGTTTGATGTAGAGCAGGTAATCCGGCTATTTCGGAAGATTCTTTCCAAACGTTGTTCGTGGCTGTACCCGGCGTGCCTCATCAAATTTTGTATCGCTAGCACGTAGTCTTTGTATCTCTCGCGTGCGTGTTGCCTTCGTTGCCGTATATCGTCCTCGAGGCGTTCGAAGTATCTAGCTGGTAGAAAAAAACGTAAAAAATCCTGTCTGAAATCCGCCCAGCTACTCCAATGTGCGTTGTTGTTACGATACCACTGAAGGGCGGTGCTTCCTAGTAGCTCGGGCATGGTTTTCGGGAGGAGATCCATGTTAAGCGTGTAAACCTCCGATAGTTCTTCCAGCCGTTCGACGAAAGCCAACGGATCTCGTCCTCCCTCGTATTTCACCGACCACTTTCGTACCTGGTCGATGATGGGCGCAAATACAACGGTTGGCGCTTGGGTTACCTGTTGAGTCATATTGGTGCCGGCTGGTGCTATTCCTGATGTCGGGTTGTGTAGTGTGGATTGAGTGTCCCGATGAGGAAATGCCGGTATGTTCTGTTTAGAGGGCATGTTGCTCAAGTTCATGCCGGTGTCCGGGGGATCTAGTTTTTCCGCCTCACTTTCGTCTTCACTGGAGGTTACGGCGTCCTGGTAGGTGACCTCCAACGATGCAAATTTGGCTTGTATTTCCGGGTCCGTTGTTGCCTTTGATGCCAATGCTAATATTCGTTTTCGGACTTCCCGGGCGGTGCCTGTCTGCTCGATACCCAATTCCTGTGCGATGGATACCAGTCGATCCTTTGAAATGTTGTCCAACCACGTGGTGTCTATCGATTCGGCCATTTTGTAGCTTGGGCGTATAGTCAGGAATGTTCCGTCTGACGTTCAATGATTTGCAGGGTCCCTGCTCGGGCGCCAATTGTAACGAAGCTTTTCTGTTGCCCCGTTGCTTCTTTGATAATTGCAGGGGTATACTCGCCGTCTCCAGAGTCCAGTTACAATAATTTTGTAAATATGTATGGGACACCATGCAAATCGCTTTTCATATCATCTTTATTTAACTCTAATCTTATTCCTATAATTTCACTTAATTCATTTATAAATGTAGCGTTGTAATTTAATGGTCCGGCCGTGTTCCGTTAGACGGATCCCGTTAATTCTGCCGCGCTTGGCGTCACTGCCTTACGTTGGCGTTGCTCTGCTTGCGTTTACGTTTCTCTGTCGCGCCTTATACCGGCACTCTGCTTGCGTCGACGTTGGCGTCGTTCTGCTGGCGTCGCCTTCTCGCGTCGTGTGCTGCTGCTCTGCTGGCGTTCGATGTTAACGTTAGCGTATCTGCGCAGCGCTGGATGTTGACGTAGCTGCTTCGCGGAGTACTTGCGGCGCGGTTCACTTGGACGCAGGTGAGCGGGCGTCGCCTGTTCGCGGTTTGCACGTTACGGTGGCGTGGCCTTTGCTTTTGCGGGTGCGAACGAGGTCTCAAGTAGTGTTTGGTGGTATAACCGACACATTCACT
This sequence comes from Campiglossa producta, assembly GCA_964058755.1. NCBI lineage: Eukaryota > Metazoa > Arthropoda > Insecta > Diptera > Tephritidae > Campiglossa > Campiglossa producta. The sequence goes on from CAXKVI010000001.1 coordinate 66,160,460, forward strand.
AGCCTAATTCCACGACTCACTCCTATGAAGCAATTCTTTCTTGCGCAGGTAATCACCGATCCACAATCGAGAAGTGCTTCAGTAGTAGCTCTGGTCGCAACCACAGCTCCGTGCTGACTCACTCCTGTGCTGCTGTGTCGCTTCGTTTATAGCTGCGGATTCTGGTGTTGCTAGCTCCAATTGTTGCGTTGCCATGGTTACTATGTTGCTGAAACATGTTGTTTTGATTGTGTTTCTGCGACTTGTTGTGATGGTGTGTTTGCGTTTTGTGTGGGCCAAATTAACGTGTTTATATTTGGTCCTCACACTACTACATTAGCATTTATCTTGCTTTTGTTCAAAATCACTTCACCTTTAATTTCATACAAATTGTTTTTGGATTTATAAGCAATAGAAACTAGCTTTCGAGTTAACTTTGAATATATTTTACAACAACCGTTGTCTGAAACAATCTTATTATTTTCGCTTATTTTACCATAGCTCAATAGATTTGCGCGCATACCCTTAACAAAATATACATCTTTTATGGTAGTTGTTTCTATCGAGCCATATACTGAAAAATTTACTAATATTTTACCTACTTTTGTGGCTTGCATTGGGGTTCCGTCACCCAAAGTTACGACAACGGGATTTTTCAAGTTTTCGAACTCATAAAAGAATGTTTCACTATTTACTATATGCTTGGAGCATCCACTGTCAAGCAAGAAACTAATATAACTATGTTCGCTACTCTTGGAATCTACATTGGTGTTAGTGTTTTGTGATGTTATACCTGCTACAAAAACATTACTACAATTACCATAGTTATTGCTTCCGTTTTCGTTTTTCTTGCCTACGTGATGACTTTGTCCACGACCTCTGCTACGAAACTTGCCACGATTGCCACGCCACTGTACTTTTCCTTCATATGATGATGAATTTTTGTTGCCGTTTAATTTGTTACAATTGGCCTGTAAGTGTCCACTTTCCCCGCAGTTGTAGCATTTTCTAGTTTCCTTGTATTTTGCCGCAAAAACATTTGTTTTGTCGCTATCGTCCTCGTGCGATAATGAGTTCTTTGTTTCCATTGCTTTTAGTTTAATTTTGTTCTTTAGGTATTCCACCGTTTTTTGTGCTTCGGGTACAAGGTCAATAATGTCGCCGATATGACTGTATTCCTTTGGCAGCGCTTTTAGCATGTAATTCAGCTTTTCCGATTCGGTTAGAGTGCCACCAGCAGATTTTAGGTCGTTTGCTGCCTTTTCAAAATCATCAAAAAAACTTGTAACGCACCTGTATTTTGCCAGACGTATACTTTCTAAATTGCTTCTGCAAATGATTTGTAGTGCTGTGGATTTCGTCTCATATAACTCATCGAATTTATTAATTATTGCCTTTGCTGTCTCAAGTTCGCTGATGTACTCCAATTGCCTGTTGGATATAGCGCTGTAAATGTAGTTAATAGCTTTAATTTCCCAGTCGCTCCATATCTTGTCCGTATCGGTTGTGTTTCTTTCACGATTTATGACTGCGTCGCATCCTTTGAACTTTAGGAACATTAGCAATCTTTTTTTCCAATGGCTGTAATCAGCTCCGTCAAAAATTGGTATTATAATGTCGTCACGCTTGACATTCGCCATTTTATATATATATTTTTTTTTTTTTCTATCGACCCCGTTTCCAATTTCTTACAAGGCAGCCTTTTGCGCGCAGCAATGTATGTAAAATTAATAATTTACACCAAAAATCGTGTTACGCAGCTTTTTTTTGCACTCAGCAATATACGTTAATTAAAAAAATATATATCAAAATTTGTGTTGCGCAGCCTTTTGCACTCAGCAATATACTTGCAAAGGTTTTTACAGAAAGAATGTGTTGCGTAATCTTTTGCCACGTGTAAAAACTTGCACTGCTCCTTTTGTATGATTTTTCTTCTGATTAATTTATAAACGGAAACAACTCTAGAGCCAACAACCTTGCTCTGCTACCATGTTAAATAAAAAGACCTTTTGTTGGCAGTTTGTATTTTATTTTATTAGACGATTTTTGTGGCTTTACCTTTGGGAGGTTGATAGTAGTAAAAAAGAAAGATAATTTCACAACTTGTATAGAGATGCGTAAGTATCGATTGTATAGAGGTGTGTAAGTATCGATACAAAAAAATAAGTACATAGTATAATAGTGGTGAGTAAATGTACCATAGAGAAAACTAAAATAGGGTTGTCAAATATACTCAACAGTATTGAAAAGAAAATGCTATAAAAATATTGTTATAATATTCACTATAGATTTAAAGACTATTTTGGGTCCATTTTGGGCCAATTTGGGATCATTTTGAGGTCACTTTGGAATCCTTGGCGTCGCCTTAGGTCAGTGTGGATTTAAAGACCATTTTGGGGCCAATTTAAGATCATTTTGGGCCAATGTGGGATCATTTTGGGGACATTTTGAGGTCACTTTGGTCAATTTGCTTTTGTGCACGAAAATATTGAAAAGAAAATGCTATAAGATTACTAATCGTATACTCACAATTCCACCACACTTGCTATTACTAATCCGATAAGCTGGGAATAGATGTATTATTGATTCAGCTAATGCAATTTTTTCTTCGCGCCTCGGATGATTTCCACAATGCTGGCGTAAAAAGTTCGTACCCTCCCGCACTAAGGAACGTCGGGAGCAGTCGCTTAATGTGTTAGAATTTTTGTATTCCTCAAGAATGCCGGAGAAATCTCCACTTCTGAGGTAGTTCTCCAACTCCTATTAAATTTTGTATCACTAAAATATATACCTCATTTTATTCTAATACTTACGTTGGAGTTTAAGCTGGAAACATTTGACGCCTCCTTCTTTGAAGAGCTTTCGTTCAATTCTAATAAAAAATAGCTACAGCTCTTATATTGGCAAATAATTTCTTGGAAATCATTCACACAAATTTCAGCTCCATCGCGGTCTCTAAATATTATTGCACACTCGTTAGTAATGTTGAATTGTTCCACAACTGCGAAGAAATACAATTTTTTCTACAAAATATTAGTAATTATTCAATATGCTACTTACTTGATATAATTACTTCATTTGCTGAGAACTCTTCGCTTTCAGGATTAGGGATTTTATAGAAATTCACTGCCGAATTATATTTTACTTTTAGAAACATTGTGAAGCTTTAGCAATTGCGCGTCGTTTGATAATGATGGGCTGATTTTGTAAGTTACGTTGACTAACCGCGACGCGGTGTGTTATATTCATGGAGCAAACAAAATTTAAAAAAAGAGGTTAAAAAAGTGGCAATATTTTTCAGTTGCTAGTTAGCAGGGTAGTGAAAGCGCCGTGACTAAGAAAGTAGCCCTGCCAACCAGTAGCCGATAAAATCTTGGGATACTACTGGGTCACGCTTACCAAAAAAGAGGTTAAAAATGTGGGTATAATTGCTCAGTTGCTGGTTAGCAGGGTAGTGAAAGCGCCGTGACTAAGAAAGTAGCCCTGCCAACCAGTAGCCGATAAAATCTTGGGATACTACTGGGTCACGCTTACCAAAAAAGAGGTTAAAAATGTGGGTATAATTGCTCAGTTGCTGGTTAGCAGGGTAGTGAAAGCGCCGTGACTAAGAAAGTAGTCCTGCCAACCACTAGCCGATAAAATCTTGGGATACTACTGGGTCATGCTTACCAAAAAAGAGGTTGAAAAAGTGGGTAATATTGTTCAGCGAGGTTCCTTTCCCATGTTGAAGATGCAAATTATAATATATATAATTATGATATTAAGTGCTTAATAAACAAAATAAAAGAAAATGGGTATTAGTTTCCTTTAGGGGTCAACTGCTAATAAATTAGCTAAAATTATGTTATATAGCTCAAAACACAAGTGTAGGTTCTAGTGCAGGGTATTTTTATTGCTGAATTAATATAATAAGAAAAGAAATTATCAAATTTTGTGAAAAAAAGTAAAACAGTGTTATTGGCAAGTTGGCATTTCTTTGTGTTGAGTGTGACTGTTCGCGTTCTTATATGTTACCAAAAAAAGCGTATTCATATTCACCCCGTGAATGTAACTCTTCGCATCGCGTTTGGTTTTATAAAATCAGGCCATAAAACTTGAAAGCAATACATTTACATACATACATACAATATAATTGAGAGTGAGAGAATAGCTTAGAACTTTTTGGTTTAGTTTTAATACCAAAAATACTTAAAACATTAGAGAGAGCGCTTTAGTATTATTTTGGCATTAAATTTAAACTAAAAGGTATTAAAATTTTTTGAACGCGGCGCTCAGCGCTGCTAAAAGTATTATTTTAAAACCATTTTGGAATAAATTAATTTCTAAGATTTTTCAGAGTCTTAAAATAATACTATTTAGTATTAAAATTCAAATTTAATTCCAAAAAGGTTTCATTTCAATACCGACTGGTATTAAAAGTAGACTTTCATTTTTTACTGTGCAGATACTAGGCTGTGCAGAGCAGTTTCTGTTTATTTACTCTTGGTGTATGCATGCAGATAGCTAGAGATAAGGTTGCTATCAATAGTCGTTGGGAGGTAGTCGCTTAGTATCCTCTCAAAGGTTTTGAGTACAAAGGACGAGAGACTGATCGGTCTGTAATCTTTTGGCTCGTAGTGGGATGCCTTCCCAGCCTTAGGGGTAAACACTACCATGGCGCTTCTCCAGGAGCCCGAAATGTGGTTGAGAGCCAGGCAGGCTGTGAAGAGAAATACCAGCCATTTAGCTGATGTCTCCAACGTGTTTATAAGTTGCGCGGGGATAATCCCGTCCGGCCCGGCAGCCTTATATGGTTCAAAGCTCTTAACTGCCCACCTTACCCTTTCCTCAGTGATGGGTATATTTACTGCCAGGTTTGTTGCAGGTGCTAGTGGTGCGTCATGCAGATTCCCCGGAAAATGTGTATTCAAGAGCAGCTCAAGGGTTTCCTCTTCCGTGCTGGTCCAGGATCCGTTAGGTTTTCGCAAATAGCTGATGGCTGTTTGACTTTTCGAGAGGACTCGTCTAAGTCTCGCTGTGTAGTCGACCTTTTCGACGCCAGTGCAGAAATTTCTCCACGAGGTCCTCTTCGCCTGTCTCAGAGCTTTTTTGTAGGCCCTTAGTTTAGCTTTATATTCGTGCCAGTGAGGCTCAGAGCCGAGGCCCTTGGCCTTGTTAAATTGTTTCCGGCATGGAGCGGAGCGAGTCCAAATCGTAGGACCACCAATGTGGCCTGTGTTTACCGCGTGGTTTTGGCACTGGACAAGCCTGTCCTAGAGCATTTGAGAGCGCCGATGTAAATGTAGTAACAAGATCCTCCAGCTCCTCTACTGATGAGGGGGCTTGTAAGGGCAGTACTGGCAGGTCTCTGTCTAATATTTCATTGTTTAACTGCCAATTAGTGTTACGTGGATTGCGCTTCATGATTGGTTGTTCTACAATAAAGTCTAGAACCATTTCTATGTAACGGTGGTCGGAGAATGAATGTTCTTCCAGAACCCGCCATTTTCTGACCCACTCATACAGATAGTAAGGTCTATGACCTCCCTGCGGGTCTTAGTGATAAAAGTATGCTGAGGTAATCAAACAGAGACTCGCCCCTGGCATTGATATCGGAGCTCCCCCATTGGACATGGTGAGCATTAGCGTCCGCTCCAATAATAAGATTACCCGTTGTTGTACTTAGGCGGGTACGAATCTTGGCTGCTACCAAGTAGTGATCGGAGTCGATGTTCGGGCCCCCCATCGTACGTACGTCCATAACGCTAGAAGCGTGCCGTCCGTCTATCACAAAGTGATCGATCTCGTTGCGTGTTTTCCGATCTGGCGATAGCCATGTTGCTTGAAGGATCTTTTTATGCTTGAACCTGGTGCTGGATACGACCATGTTTTGTGCAAATTTTTCCATGGAAATGGCTTGAAATACAGTGTCCGCGTCCGGTTATTAGAGCGTCCGTTTATTAGAATGATATTTGTATGAAAAAATGATTGAAAAGCCTGTGTACACAAAATTTGTCTTGTTATTGGGGCTGTCCGGTTATAAGGACTGTCCGTCTTGGGGAATTTCACTGAAGATCGTTAATCCCGCGAATAGCGGAGTTCGATAAGATAAGCAAAGCTGGAGATTTTTCTTAAAATACAAAAATGGTGTAACTTTTTTAAAAACGATAACGGTGCGAAATCTCAAAACATATAGCGATTTTTTAATTTTTCTCTTCAGAATCGGGATCTGCACGTTTTTTCATAATTTTTTATATAATTTGCTGCATTCTGAATGCATATGGTTTTTAAAATTTTCAACATTTGCAAAAAAAAGTTGATATAAAGAACAGCTTAGATACCACGAAATAAATCCCAAATGAAATAAGTCCCATGAAATAAGTCCCAATGAAATAAATCCCACGAAAAAATGAAATAAGTCCCAACTTTTAGAAATGAAACAACTCCCAAAGAAGGAAATGAAATAAGTCCCAAAATTTGGTAGTTATTTCATAATGAGGCCCCAGTTTCCAAAAAAATTAAATAACTCCCAAATGAAATAAGTCCCAAGAAAAATGAAATAACTCCAAATCCAAGTGCTTATTTATTCAGTAGATATACATATGTATATTTATACATAAGCAATACGTTATTAATTATACACCTGAATATGTGTAAGAAAAAGTAAAAAAAACATTAAATTAATTCAAAACCTCTTTATTGAGCCAACTGTCGCCAATTGGAGACACCGCGTGTTCTCAGATCTGCCTCCACTTGGTTCTGCCATCGGAGAGGTGGCCTCCCTCTTCCTCTACTTCCACCGGCGGGTGCCGATAAGAATAACTTCTGGGCCGGGGCGTCTTCGTTCTTTCGCACCACGTGTCCTAGCCAGGGAAGCCGCTGGATTTTAATTCGCTGAACTATGTCGACGTCTGCCTAAAGCTCATACAGTTCATCATTATATCTTCTTCGGTACTCGCCGTCGCCAACTTTTAGGGGTCCATAAATCTTTCGAAGAATTTTTCTCTCGAATACTCCCAAAGCCGCCTCGTCAGAAGCTGTCAGTGTCCATGCTTCTGCACCATATAGCAGGACGGGTACGATGAGTGACTTATAGAGTGTTGTTTTTGTTCGTCGAGAGAGGACTTTACTTCTCAAATGCCTACTCAGCCCAAAGTAGCATTCGTTTGCAAGAGTTATCCTTCACTGAAAAAAAAATCTACAAGAAACGGCCGTCAAATTAACAGTAAACCCTGTCATTTTTCGTCCAACAGTGGTAATATCAATTTTGAAAGTGACCCCCTATCATTCTTCGAATATACTATCATATTGACATGAATTACTGTAAATTTGAAAGTGGACTCATAATCATTAAATGATATTTTTCAAAAATCACATGTTTTTACTGCCAAATTTACAGTAAATACTGTAATATTTTCAGTATTACCATAATCGCTTTGAAAGTGGTTTTGATATGTTACTTTCAATGTGCACTTTCAACCTTTTTACCACGCCTTTATTAGGTTCACTTGTATGTTTGCTTGTTTGTATGTATGTAAACTCTCGTTCGGTCTAAGCCCCAGTGGCCCAAAAACCGTAAAATGTCCCTACAATATGGGTATCAAACGAAAGTGGAAGACCCCAGGTTTCATTTGTACCTCGATATATTTCGATAAATATATCGATAACTGAGTTATCGGTCAATATATGATTGCCCAAAAACCTAAAAAATTCCTTACAACATGGGTATCAAACGAAAGGGGAACACCCCAGGTTTCATTTGGACCTCGATATATTTCGATAAATTTATCGATAACTGAGTTATCGGTCAAAATGTGGTTGCCCGAAAACCTTAAAATTTCCCTACAATATGGGATGAAACGAAAGGGGAAGACCCCAGGTTTCATTTGGACTACTATATATTTCGATAAATTTATCGAGAACTGAGTTATCGGTCAAAATGTGGTTGCCCGAAAACCATAAAATTTCCCTACAATATGGGTATCAAACGAAAGGGGAAGGCCCCAGGTTTCATTTGGACTTCGATATATTTCGATAAATTTATCGATAACTGAGTTATCGGTCAAAATGTGGTAGCCCGAAAACCTTAAAATTTCCCTACAATATGGGTATCAAACGAAAGGGGAAGACCCCAGGTTTCATTTGGACTTCGATATATTTCGATAAATTTATCGATAACTGAGTTATCGGTCAAAATGTGGTTGCCCGAAAACCTTAAAATGTCCCTACAATATGGTTTCATTTGGACTTCGATATATTTCGATAAATTTATCGATAACTGAGTTATTGTCAAAATGTGAGGCCAAAGGCCTTAAAATTTCCTAACAATATGGGTATCAAACGAAAGTGGAAGTCCAGAGGTTTCGTTTGGACTGCTGTATTTTTCGATATATTTATCGATAATTTCATAGGACATTTGACTAAAAAGTAAAAAATAAATATTCAATACTCTCTAAAAGCGTGAGTTTAAGTTTTTTTAAACTATATTTATTTATTTCAGTGTTCGATGGATTTCCAGGCTTACATTGTTGTTGGTATTAATGCTGCTTCCCAGGTATACAAAGTCCCTTACTATCTCGAAATTATGGCTGCCAACAGTGGCGTGGTTGCCAAGACGCGAATGCGCTGACTCTTTGCATGATCCACCAGTTTCTTCGTTTTACCTTCGTTCACCACCAAACCCATTTTTTCCGCTTCTTTTTCTAATTTGGAGTACGCAGAAGTTTCGGCGCGGTTGTTGAGGCCAATGATGTCGATGTCGTCGGCATACGCCAACAGTTGTACGCTCTTGTAATATATTGTTCCAGCGCGATTAAGTTCTGCAGCTTGAATTATGTTCTCCAATACCAAATTAAAGAAATCGCTTAGTTTCGAACGGCTCGGAGAGGTCTTTCCTAATTCTGACCGAGCTGGTACACAGCCGCATAAGTTTTGCTGGGAAATCAAAAATCAGACATAGCGGCATATAGGCAACTCCTTTTCGTGATGTCGAAGGCGGCTTTAAAATCAACAAAGAGATGGTGTGTGTCGATCCTTTTCTCACGAGTTTTTCCAAGATTTGACGTATTGTAAAAATCTGGTCGATGGTAGATTTACCAGGTCTGAAGCCACACTGATAAGGTCCAATCAGTCGGTTTACGTCACGCTTCAGTCTTTCGCACAATACGTTTGATAGGACCTTATATGCGATACTCAAAAGGATGATTCCACGATAGCTGGCGAAGTTTGCGGGATCACCATTCTTATGGATTGCATTCATCCGACCATATTCTGCACAAGAGCTGGTGTATGCACCTTACCAGCTCCTCGCCGCCGCATTTGAATAGCTCAGCGGGCAGGCCATCAGTACCCGCCGCTTTATTGGTTTTTAGCCGTGATATAGCTATTCGCACCTCGTTATAGTCGGGTTGTGGAACTTCGATTCCATCGTCTTCGATTGTGGGGTCGGGTTCGTCCTCTTCTCTGGATTGTTGCTCTGTTCCTCCGTTTAGAAGTACAGAGAAGTGATCCCTCCATAACCTTAGTACTATCTGAACATCTGCCACCAAGTCGCCGTTGTCATTTTTACAGGAGTTTGCCCCAGGTTTAAAACCTTCCGTCATTCGTCGAGTTTTTTGATAAAATTTTCGGACGTTGCTTCTGCTGGCTAGCATTTCAAGCTCTTCGATTTCACGCTTTTCTGCTTCCCTTTTCTTCGTCCGGAAAAGCCGTCTCGCTTCTCCCTTCATCTCACGGTAGTGTTCCCACACGCTCCTCATTGCATTCGCTTTTAACGTTGCCTTATAGGCATCGTCCTTTGTTTTGACTGCGTCTTTGCACTTTATATCATCGTACCAGCTGTTTTTTTGCACTTACCGGAATCCAATTACTTCTTCGGCTGCGGTACGAAGTGCTCCGGAGATATGTTCCCACTGCTCATGCACTCCGCTGGGTTGAATTGTGCTATCAGAGAGCAGGTGTGCGAGTCTTTCTGCGAAATCATTGCCTGCCTTTTGTGACTGCAGTTTTTCGACGTCCAGCTTTCCTTGCGTTTTTAGTGGCGCCTCTTTTGTTGTACTTAGGCGGGTACGAATCTTGGCTGCTACCAAGTAGAGATCGGAGTCGATGTTCGGGCCCCTCATCGTACGTACGTCCATAACGCTGGAAGCGTGCCGTTCGTCTATCACAAAGTGATCGGTCTCGTTGCGTGTTTTCCGATCTGGCGATAGCCATGTTGCTTGATGGATCTTTTTACACTTGAACCTGGTGCTGGATACGACCATGTTTCGTGCGCTCATTGGTATGGCCGCTCCAGTAGAAATTGCAGGTCCGACCTTGCCCGGTCCATCGCATTTCTTGTATAGCGGTGATGTCTGCTTTTACCTTATTGAGGAACACAACTAGGCGGGCATCGTCACCTTCCCCCCTGATTTCATAAATCATAGCCCTATTTCATTTGCTGTGGTCGTTATCTGAAGAAAGAGTAATCATATCCGAGGCTCGGGTGTTAGATCTCATTGGAATTTTGTTTTATGTGGTGGGTCCCAAACCCTACGTACAACCCGTTTCTCGGGGAATTGGATTTAAGTTACACATTTATATAGCGAGCCGCTTGATCTAAGACAGAGGCCCGCTTGCAGCCGCATCTCATGATGACAGACGCTGCTGTTGGAATCCCCTTCTCACATCAGTTCACCACTGAACGGATACGACTCGGACGTAGTGAGCTGCTTGGACCGCACATAGAAGAATCGCTCTGGCCATTCCCAGTTGAATGGTGGTCAGAAGCTTTCCCCACTTGCGTAGACTTCTACACACGATCCCATCCTCCTGTACATTAGACTGGGCCAAAAATGCAAAATTTCGTTTTTATCTAAAATTATATTGATTTTATTTTTAAGAAAGTGAAAAAATTACACTAATTTTATCAGATTTTTAAATTAAATTCTACACCATTTTCACCTTATAATGAGAAACCTTCAATTGTACATGAGAAATTTTCATTTGAAAATCAGATAAGTCAATTTAAAATGAGAAAACTTCATTTCAAAATCAGATTAGTCAATTTACTATAAGAAAGCTTCAGCTTCAATTTACTATAAGAAAGCTTCAGTTTAATATGAGAAACCTTCATTTGAAAATCAGAAAAGTCAAATGTTTGCCCCGTTTGTTCAATGTGTAAGTATTCTCATTTTAAAACGAAAGTTTCTTATTTTCAAATGATGTTTTCCTATTTTGAATTGAAATATTTTTATTTTAAAGTGACTATTCTGATTTTCAAATGAAAGTTTCTTATTTTAAACTGAAGCTTTCTTATTTTAAATTGACTAATCTGATTTTGAAATGAAATTTTCTTATTTTGAGTTGAAGTTTTTCTTTTGCTTTTCTTTCCTTCCCTCCCCTTTTCTTTCCTTTCCTTTTCTTCCCTCTCCGTCCTTTTCCTTTCCTTTTCTCTTTTTTCATTTCATTTTATTTCCCTTCTTTCTTTCTTTTCTTTTCTTTTCTTTGCCTTTCTTTTCCTTTGTTTTAGTTTCTTACCTGACCTTTCTTTTCATTTCCATTACATTCCTTTTTTCCTTTTATTTTCGTTTCCTTTGCTTTAGTTTCGTTTCGTTTCCCTTAGTTTCCTTTCATTTTAATAATTATACCTTTCATGAACATGAAATGGTATTATAACTTTGGTCCGATGTTTGTAAATATGAGAAGAAGAAGAGATAGACCCATCAATAAGTATACCGAAATGATCAGGATGACGAGATGAGTTGATTTAGCCATGTCCGTCTGTCCGTCTGTCCGTCTGTCCGTCTGTCCGTCTGTCTGTTTGAACGCAAACTAGTCCCTCAATTTTTGAGATATCTGGCTGAAATTTTGTATGTGGCCACCATTTTGTAATATAGGAATCATTTGTCGGAACTGACAAGATCGGACCAGTATAACATATAGCCCCCATACAACCGATTGTTCAGATATAAGGTTTTTTGGCCAAAACTTCTGCAATTAAAAAGTTAGGACCGTAAAATTTTGCAACTCGAGTACTTTCTATTTATGTAGTGTATATAGTGAAAATCAACAAGATCGGGCAAATGTAACATATAGCCCCCATACAACCGATTGTTCAGATATAAGGTTTTTTGACCAAAACTTCTGCAATTGAAGAGTTAGTGAAAATCAACAAGATCGGGCAAATGTAACATATAGCCCCCATACAACCGATTGTTCAGATATAAGGTTTTTTGGCCAAAACTTCTGCAATTAAAAAGTTAGGACCGTAAAATTTTGCAACTCGAGTACTTTCTATTTATGTAGTGTATATAGTGAAAATCAACAAGATCGGGCAAATGTAACATATAGCCCCCATACAACCGATTGTTCAGATATAAGGTTTTTTGGCCAAAACTTCTGCAATTAAAAAGTTAGGACCGTAAAATTTTGCAACTCGAGTACTTTCTATTTATGTAGTGTATATAGTGAAAATCAACAAGATCGGGCAAATGTAACATATAGCCCCCATACAACCGATTGTTCAGATATAAGGTTTTTTGACCAAAACTTCTGCAATTAAAGAGTTAGGAACGTAAAATTTTGCAACTCGAGTACTTTCTATTTATGTAGTGTATATAGTGAAAATCAACAAGATCGGGCAAATGTAACATATAGCCCCCATACAACCGATTGTTCAGATATAAGGTTTTTTGGCCAAAACTTCTGCAATAAAAAGTTAGGAACATAAAATTTTGCAACTTGAGTACTTTCAATTTATGTAGTGTGTAGAGGAAAATCAAGAACATCGGGTAAATATAACATATAGCCCCATACAACCGGTTGTTCAGATATAAGGTTTTTTGGCCAAAACTTCTGCAATTAAAAAGTTAGGAACATAAAATTTTGCAACTTGAGTACTTTCTACATATGTAATGTGTATAGTGTAAGTCAGTACAATTGAACACGTATAATATATAGTCTCCATACAATCGATTGTTCCGATAACTCGGATCCTATTATTTTGTAAGTTTTTTTTAAATTATAACAAAGATGTGTAATGTGTATAGTAAATATAGTTAAATTGACACAGGCTGTACTGGGGATCGAACAGTGAAAATCGTGACGCTTATTCATGAAAGGTATATAGCCTTCGGCACAGCCGAAGACAGCTTTCCTTACTTGTTTTCTTTTCATTTCATTTCTGTTCTTTAATTTTTTTTTCTTACTTTTATTTTCTTTCACTTTCTTTTTTCCTTAGATTTCTTTTCCTGTCATTTTGTTTCTTACCTTTCCTTCCCTTACCTTTCCTTTCCTTCCGTTTCCTTACTTTCTTTCTTTTCCCTTTCATAACTCTTTTAGTTTTGTTTCTTTTCCATTCATTTCCTTTACTTATTTTTTTCGTTTTTCATTACCTTCCTTTCCTTTATTTTTAATTTATTTTCCATACCTTCCTCCTCCCTACCTTTTATTTCCTTTCTTTTTCTTTTCTTCCCTTTCTTTGTCTTTCTCTATTTGCATCTCTTTTCCACTCCTTTACTTACACTAAATTTCCTTTCTTTCCCTTCCTTTTTTCTTTTCCATTCCTTTCCTTTCCCTACCTTTACTTGCCTTTGATTTTTCTCTCATATTTTCCGTTCCTTACCTTAACTTACCTTTATTTTCCTTTTATCAATTCCTTTCCTTTCCCATTCTTTCCTTTATTTTATACCTTTATTTATTTCATTTTGTTTTATTTTTATTAATTTTATATTATTTCTTTTCCTTTCATTCCCAACAAATTTCTTTTTTACATTCAATTACTTTTCTATTTCTTATTTTTTTTTTTTTTAATTTGATCAATTTTCCATTTTATTTTATTTCACTAAGTCTAGCCACGAAGGGTCTTGTACATGATCTAGCTTATTTGTGCTTTTTTTTCAAAACATCATGTCTGAGCAAGCTTTTGCTTCTATGAATACCCACTCACAGATTTTCTTCACTCATTAAAGTTGACGGGCTTGCTCATGTTTATTATTGCTGCCAACAAAACAACTCACACTCGGGCTCTCCCCAACTGCAATGAATGCAAACACAACAATGCAAGTGGTCATACCTACATACTAATGTCCGTCCGAAACCTGAATTTTAGGCCGAAGCCGAAACCGTAACCGAATATTCGGCATAATCCTATATTCGGCCGAAAACCGAAGCCGAATATCATTTTTGTTTCTTGAATAAACAAAACACCTTACAATAATACATAACGTTACCTTAATTCACAAAGGCCCTAACTGACATAAAAAAAATGTTACAGGAGAAGCAAAAAACAAAAATTGTTTTACATTGAACGCATACAAATATAGCTTTGTAAATTTGGAATATCTCCGTTATTACTGCTAGTAATTCCTTAAAATTTGTAGTGAGTGTGTATTTTACTATCTCATATTTAAATATGTCAAGAAGTCATTTTCGAAAAATGTGTTAATTAGGGCCTTTGTGAATTAAGGTAACGATAAAGGGGTATTCTCTCAATATTTTTTCCATGAAAAACACAAGAATTTAACACACTATTTTCAAAATTGCAAAATGCAAGAACAAAAAACACACGTACATATTTTGATGTTTCATGAAAAAAATGTTGAAAGAACATTTTCCAATTTTGACAATAGTGAATAAATATAAAATAAAAAAATTTAGAGAGAAGACCCCTGTGCATAGTTGTAAACAAAAATAAAAAAAATCAGTCTTTATGTTAATAGCATTTTAACAATGTTAATAAAGTTCAATGTTTGCCAGAAAAGACCAGCTGTACTAAATAATTGCTCGGTTGCCACACTCGTTGGAGGAGCAGTTAAATATTTTTTTGAAACCTTTTTTAGATTAAAAGATTTGGAGGAATGCCAATGATGGAATATATTCACACTACGAAGAACAAGTGGTTCATCTAGGTATTCGCTTAATTCTATTCAAGAGTTGTATTAGTGTTTGCTTTGCGTGCGCAATTTTTTGTAGATTTATCATGGGATGCCCAGAGGGCACTAGAATCCGATATAGTTTACTCATCCAAAGATTCTTCACTATTACTGGGATCACAAGAGTTACAAAAACTTTGAACAATTTTTTTTTAAATAACAAAAAAATATTCCTGGAAGTTACGATTTTCTGTTATAAAAATCAAAAACTCGTAAAATTCAGTAAATTTTTTTTTATTAAACACATCTATTATTCGGCCTCGATTATTACTGGCCGAGTAGGCCGAATACCGAAACTTGGCCGAATATTCGGTCAGACACTACTACATACACACATAACAGCGGCTCTATAAGGTGAATGACTGTTTAGCCTTTCATATTATAATTAATTTTTTTGAATTTTTCGTTTTTTGTCGCACACCATGCTCGGGGAGACCTATCGATACATATCAAATTTTATATACCTTAGAATTGTGGTTATTGCAAAAAAGGGAGAAAACTTTTGAACATTGCGCATTTATATATAGATTCTAGCCTCAAAAATTGGCATGTTTTTTGGATTTCCCGATTTTTGTTTGAAAATTCGCGAAACGGAAATTGGCTGCTGAATTCGAATTCGATATCAGAATTTAACAACGGGCCCGAGGTTCGGCCCTAACCTTGCAAAAAAGTCCAATATTATTTTGTGATGGTTTTGTTAGGTTAGAGAAAAACTGCGACCTGTTAGGCTAATCTGATCACGGATTTGGACTTAGCTCGCCAAAATACATGAATATTAATGTATTCAGGCCAATTCTGGATAATTTTCACTAGTGAACCGGTGCAAACCGTTTCACCTTTTTCATACATTTTTGCTCACAAATTATATGAGAGTGGGAAAATCCGCAAAGTGAGAAATTTAGAATCGGCCTGATTGAGTTCACAGATCCGTAAACTTTTTATTTTTTTGTGGCTGCGCCATTTGAAGACTGTAAAACTACACCCTCGCAGAGAAAGCATATATTAAGCAAAAATATGTTTGAAGGTATATGAGAAATGTATACTTTTGGTTATAATATTCGTCATATAATGATAATTAACCACGTAGAATATCAATAAACAAAATTTAGTAAAAAAAATTGGATCAAAATCCCCAAAAAAAGACGGAAATATGATTTTTTTTGTTTAATACTAAATAAGTTTTTAAAAAGTAACTTTACAAAAAAAGTTGTTTAACCTTTTTTGTAGCCCACTCAATTTTCTTTAAGAATCTGTATCTATCTTTGTTGTACATGGATATTTGCATTTTTGACAATTTTTGAAGAAAAAATGAGAAATCGAAAAAAACATGATAATTTGTGAAGCTAGAATACTAGAAAACGGCTAGTCTGAGACAACTTTAGTCAATGCAAATTTTGTAGGGAATTCGATTTCCTTCAAAAATATGTTCAGGTAAATGGTGTTTTACAACAATGGTTTGTCGTTTGTATACCAAATACTTATGAGGTAAAGTCTGTAAAATCTAAACTTGCGATGATAGACCTCTAGACTTTAATTTAAAAATCTGAAAAAATTATAGTAATTTTTTTCGTCTTTCTTAAAAAGTCAATATAATTTTTGAAAAAAACGAAATTTGAAATTTTTGGCCCAGTCTAATGTACATATACATAAACAGGGAAGAAAGAGTTAGGTAGAAGGGGGCGAGTGAGGCAGGGGTGGGGGGGCGAAGTGACGTGGCGGTACGCGCACCTCCGCGTTCCGGCGTGCGGCCCGCGCCGCGCCCCCTTACCCCCTCCAACTTTTTTTTTCCTGCCTGCCGGTTATATCTAACCTTTTCATAATCTCTACATAGGTATAAATTGTAAATTTCTGTATGTCTGTCCGTCTGTATATATATAAGTTATCGGCCAATATTTGGACCAGTCCTTTTCTACCTCTTGACTATCAAAATTCAACTGTTTAAAACATCCCAGCGGTACGATTGAAAATGTGTCACCGATCAAAATCTTTTTATTGTTGTTGTCCAAAGTTATTGAAAATATGTTCTTTTTGGAACATATTGACACAACAATATCAGTTGCAGTCAGGGACAAAATATTTCATATCAGCACAAAAAAAATTTTGTCTTATATTTTGATGATTTGTACCTTAATCGGTAGCTCTGCGTGAAAAATTTTAGTCCCGAAAGTTTCTTTGCAAAATTTTAGTTTTTGCAAAAGTTATTCGCAACAAAAATTTGAAAAATTACAAAAAGCACTTTTTTAAAAAATCGTTATAATTCAACGGCTTAAATAAATTTAATGCAATGAATGCAATATAAAAGGCAATTGTGTATATTTTGATATACTTTTGAAAGAATTTAACAAAAAATATTTTTTTATATATTTTTGTGTATCCTTTTTAAGGATAATTGGTTTTATCAATGTTCTGGGCCTTGGAAAAATTTGAAAAAAACATTATAGGACCTATGGTACCTTGTAAAATGAATTCCGAAGAAAAAAAGATGGAGCCTCTTACCGTTAGGCTCAAATAATGAAAACAGCACAGTCATAAAATTATTTGAATACCTAACACGGTGGGTTTTAAGCATGTTTTATTGAAAGCTGCACGTCCCTGAAACAAAGGATAGAGCAACCTAGAGGAAGAAAAGTGTTCATGAAACACAATTTTGTGAAATATCTAGATCTGGCGTAAGCTAGAGCAGCTCAATAATCAAACCTATTTTTTTTAATTTCTTCTGGCGTTTGATTTATTAATTATTTATTTACCAAACAGCTTATATACGAGTATGTACAGATAATTAAAAACTATAATTTATGATAACTTAATGACCGTATTTTTTTAATCCATTTTTAATTAATTTTTTCATATTTTTTATATATTATAAATTGTTTTATTCTTTAGAAATCATTTTCTGATCCATTTGTTGTTTTTTTTTTAAGCTGCACAAGAGAAGAGCCACAAAACCCGCAGTAGCCGATTCTGCAGTTGGCAACCAAAGGAAAGCCTCAAAATAAATATACAAATATCAAAAAATTGTTGTTTTGGGAAAACAGCATTTCAAACTTTTATTTTTTTATAGAACTCCATTGTAAAAATGAAATTTTGAGTCGTCGCCCGGTTACTGTTCTATTCTAGAGTATTACTTTCTGGGTCTAAGTGACGGTAATAGCCAGCGAATATGATTTAATTTTTGATATTTCAAGGCAATCATGGCCCTCAAACCATAACCTGAAAGTTCAAGTTAAATTTGGTTTTTTGCCACTACTGAAAAATATTTTTTTGGTCGTTGGCAGGTCTACACTCTTAGGCCAGATTTCACAGTGGCAGGCTAACTTAACCCTTTCACTACTGTACCATAAGCCGAGTTCTTACTTAAATTAAGAGAATTCGAACTTAAATTAAGTGAATATTGGATTTTTGTCGATTTTTTGAATTTGGTCTGGGATGTATTGTCCCGGTGGAAGTGAAAGGGTTAAAATTTAGACGGGTTTAAAATTTAGGCAAATTTTTTTAGCGGGTAAAATTTGTTGGGATGTATTGTCCCGATGGTAGTGAAAGGGTTAAGTTCCACAGTTAACTATGGATTCGCAATTTTATTTAGGTTGTTTAAATGAACGGCCTTCTGATACCAGAGCACTATGGTCTGAAATTAAAATTTTTAGGCATAAATTAGAAGGTGTGGTACTAGGCCATTGAAATTTCGCATACAGGTTATATATGACTTAGTTAAGAAAAATTCCAAGAATGGTTGAAATCGGTCATTCCCCAGGGGTACTTCCCTTGGACCTGTAGCAAAAATTTTTGAATTTCAGCTCCAAAAATTGCGATATCTTCACGAAAATTGGAAAATATGTTATTCTCGTAATACGCATCGACGATACCAAAAATAGTTGAAATCGGAGTACCTCCCTTTGACCTATAGTAAAAATTTGGTTTCATAAAATTAAAAATTTGCATATGATAAGCAAAAGTGGTCAAATAATTTTATTATCAAAATATTTATACATATGTTTTTACTGAAACAATTATTTTTATAATAACATTAACTGTACATCTGAAATGAGAGAGAAATTACTGAATTATTAAATTCACTTGAATATAATATAAAAAGTTATAGGTACCGAGCAAATCATTCGAAATCACAGTCTTCCGTACCTAAAACTAAAGCGTTCTCCGCATCGTCTGCTTCCGATATATCGGAATCAAAGTTATCCGAATCGTATTCAAATCCCCCTGGCAAGTGGTTGAAAATTTAAAGCTCACTTGAAGGTGCAAGCAATTGTATTACTTCTTCTGGTAGCTACACTCTTTTCCGATATTTTTCTCTAGCGGATAAAGACAAGATAGAAATAAGGGGATCTGAAGAATCCATTGCTCTATTGAAAATATCAGTCATATTATTTTTTCTTGTATTTTTTCTTGCATGTGCAATGCGATCTCTCTTGTATAATTTATTTCGAGCTTATCTGATGAGCATTTCGAGCTGCTCTGATGAGCATTTTCACCAAAACAACCAACAGGAATTACGCAATTTTGTATAATCTGTGAGCCGTGAACTAATATTTTATGAACATAAATATTTTTCCATGTACAAGAAGGCAGTTCTTTTGCAAAAATCTTCAAACTTTGTGGTATCTATAGGATACTTGCAGGAAATAGCAATTAATATAACTCTAAAGTTATTCAAAATTTCTATATCCATATTTGTAATTAATGAAAAGAGTTCCAAATTTTTAAATGCTTTCCTGGTAGTATTGCCGTCATTTGATGTTCCACTACCATTTGCTTTAGGCTTATTTACAAGAAGGCCCATTTCTTCCTAAAACCTCTTTTGTACTTCTTGTTTACGAAGTTGGAATGCTTTTTTATCTGAAGCTTCCCTTATTTGCGGCCGCCGTGGTGTAGCGGTTAAGTGTTCGGCCTTCTACACCAAGTCGTGGCGGTTCGATGCCCGACAAAAGTAACATCAAAAATTATTTAGAAAAAGAATTTTTCTAAACGGGGTCGCCCCTCGGCAGTAGTTTGGCAAACTCTCCGGGTGTATTTCTGCCATGAGAAGCTTCTCAGCAAAAAATTCATTTGCTTTGCAAGTGCCGTTCGGAGTCGGCAAAAAACTGTAGGTCCCGCCAACTTGTAGGAAAACTCAAAAGCAACACACCACAAGTTGGAAAGAGAAGCTCGGCTAAAAATCTCGTTAGAGGTTATGATAACCTGTTGGTATTTCGCCGCCATTAGTTTTTTTTT
The DNA here is from genome assembly GCA_964058755.1 of Campiglossa producta. Classification (NCBI taxonomy): domain Eukaryota; kingdom Metazoa; phylum Arthropoda; class Insecta; order Diptera; family Tephritidae; genus Campiglossa; species Campiglossa producta. Next base: position 66,180,556 of record CAXKVI010000001.1, read on the forward strand.
TTTTTTTTTTTTTTTTTTTTTTTTTTTTCCCTTATTTGCCACTTTTTTAATCCGATTCTATAAGCAATGTGTACAACGAATTCAAATACTCGAATCCAGGTATGTAGTGGGCTAATACCATATCTAAGAGATATAGGTTTGGGTTTAAAAACATCAGAATTAAAATTTTTAGTTGTTAAGAATTGTTTTGGTGTAGCACCACTTATTGGGCATTTTTGATTAGAATTGGTGTTTGTTATAATATTTAGTACTTTTCCATCAATCAAAGTCATATGCAAATCATAATTGACAATAATTTGTTCTCCGTTATCAAGGTAATATTCAAATGGATTTAAATAAGATATTTGCATATCTATCTGACTATTTTCTGATAGAATTAGATCTGTAGATTCTTTTGCCTGCAAAACCGCACTGATTGCGTAGTGCGATTCCTCCAAAAAATTTTGCCAGAACTGTCCAACATTTGTAAAGGTATAATGGTAGTTACAAACAGTGATTGGTCAAAAAGTTGAGGTGTACTTGTCTCAAACCTTTGTTTAAACATACTTTTTCCCGTTGTATCATCAAACCAATAAAACTAATGGCGGCGATATACCAACAGGTTATCATAACCTCTAACGAGATTTTTTAGCCGAGCTTCTCTTTCCAACTTGTGGTGTGTTGCTTTTTGAGTGTTTCCCACAAGTTGGCGGGACCTACAGTTTTTTGCCGAATCCGAACGGCACTTGCAAAGCAAATGAATTTTTTGCTGAGAAGCTTCTCATGGCAGAAATACACCCGGAGAGTTTGCCAAACTACTGCCGAGGGGCGGCCCCGTTTAGAAAAATTCTTTTTCTAAATAATTTTTGATGTTACTTTTGCCGGGCATCGAACCGCCACGACTTGGTGTAGAAGGCCGAACACTTAACCGCTACACCACGGCGGCCGCCGTGCTAGCAGCAATTAAAACAACATTCGAAATGTCTGCCATGACGTGCAAAACATCTTTTTGGAATAAAAGAATGCGTTGTGCGGTATGGTCTAAGAGATTTTGCAGTGATACTTCTGCTGAAGACTCCGACACAGATATCTCCTTAGGCCGGTAAAGTAGCTTGCATTTAATTACTCCCTTATAGCTTGGATATACATATATTGCAATTCATTCCTTTATTTAACAACCTCATGTTGATATATTGTCTTTTGCTTAAATCATTTTCAAGTAAAAATGCGAGAGCTTCTTCCGGAGTTAGTGGAACTGCTTCGGGTTTTTTGGACGTAAAAGCTTTTCTTATTTCGCTTTGGTCTGCTTGATGCGCAGTTCTCTTTAAAATAAATGCTAAATCACTTTATTTTGATTTTTTTGCCGCAACAGTAGCTGCATGAATCAAAAAATCAACATCGTCATTGTTTTCACAAGAAAGATCACTTTCCAGCTTCCTCTTAAGCCGATCTTTTGCATCTGTGTAGCTAACCTTTGGTTGTCCCGCTTTACTTGAACAGGTTTTTCAAAATCATTCTCAGAAATTTCGATAATAGTTGTTGCGGAAACCCACTGGGGGTATTTCTCTTTAAATATATTAACCATACGATTACATTTTGATAATTTTGCGCTAACATATGCTAATAAATTTTGTATTTTTTTCTTATTTCATCTTTTTTCTTTAAACTTAACTCGTTAGTATTATTTTTTTTAAAAACCCAATCCAAAACAACATTAGTTTTGCGATCGCCCTGTATCCAAACTCCAAGCATTTCTTCGTGTTGGAATTTAAAGGTTGCTGAAAATTACAAATATACTTAAATGGGGCAAAAAAGGGCAAATATTACATACATGATTTTAAAGAACATACCCCAAACCGAACATAAAAATCTGGAACAATACGGGACAATACACACATCTTTCACTCCACAGAGCACAGGTAAACACGAAATCTTCGGTTAAAAAAGCTATTAAACAAAAATCCACACTATACAGATATGACACAATAAACCACATTTTTTTTCATTAAGTTAAAAAATAGATACCTTTCTTATATTCTTCCATTATAAGTTTATTTATTTTTTTTTTTTTTCTTTTTTAACTAAATAATAACCAAATAATTTTTTGTATATTTTAGACCACTGAAATGTCTCAATTAATACTGCGTACCTATTTTTTTGAAATAAGAAAAAAAAAATTGGATTTATGCCAAATAATTTTAATTTCAGACCATTGTGCAGAGGTTAAACCACCAACGTTGGGCAGTTAACCTTTGGTTAACCTATAATGAAAATTAAAAATCTGTGGAACGTAAGTAAACCTGGCACTGTGAAATTGGGCCTTAGCCGACGATATTTTTTATATTTAAATATTAGGGCTCTTCTCTCTAAATTTTTTTTTATAAAAAACACAAGAAATTGTTAGACTATTGTCAAAAGTTGTTTTTATGCAAGAACAAAAACACATGTAGCATGTGTTGCAGTAGTCTAACAATTTCTTGTATGTTATACATATGAAAAAAAAATTAGATAGAAGAGCCCTATTATTTCTCTGAATTTTCTGATATGAAAAATATTTTTCATTCGTTGAAAAACGAATTAATCGACACCGAAAATAGACCTTCGCATTTCTTAAATAGAGCGATTCCAATCTTTTTTTGAACATTTGGAAATTGATAAAGTAAAAAAAACTAATGGCGGCGATATACCAACAGGTTATCATAACCTCTAACGAGATTTTTGCCGAGCTTCTCTTTCCAACTTGTGATGTGTTGCTTTTGAGTTTTTCCGACAAGTTGGCGGGACCTACAGTTTTTTGGCGACTCCGAACCGCACTTGCAAGGCAAATGAGTTTTTGCTGAGAAGCTTCTCATGGCAGAAATACACTCGGAGAGTTTGCCAAACTATTACCCCGATCTCAGCTCCCCCCTAGCGGAATTTTTTTAGGACAATATTTATTTTCATGCCAAATAAGACCATTTCAGCCAAATCGGGCCATAAATGCGATTTTGGAAAATATAGCGACCCACGCGCCACCTATCGGATTTTTTTTTTTTTTTCATAATATTGAATTGTCATCGCGACCTGAACTGTGGTGAAAATTTCAAGACCATAGCACAACAGGAAGTTGGTTTAAAAAAATACTACAATTTTCGATGGTTGGCAATGCCGGTTACCTCAAGAAATAAATATGCTCGTATATATTTCTTGAGGTAAACGTGCAGATTTACGGCAAAGATGAGTACATATTTCGCTACACATGTTTTATACATCTATTATATATAAATGCGCAAACATAACTGGTTCCTCCCTTTTTTGAAATAACCACAATTCTAAGGTTAATACTTTGTTGCTTTTTTGACTTGTAGTCTATTGCTGTAAATACCGACGGTATTTACAAGCAATTTTCGGGATTGTATGAAAATGTGTTTTTTGAGAAAAATTTACCTACGCGCTGCAGGAACCAGACAAGCCGACATATGTTTCGATGATACTGGAGTTACATCTCTTCAAGGACTTTTCTTCCCGGCATTGTGAGAGTCGAACTCACAACACTGTAGTGACTTGTATGCTAGAAGGTCTAGCACCTTAGGCCACTACAAAGAGTTTAATGTTATAAATGGAAAAATATTCGTGCTTAATTAAGTATGAAAATTCTTTCATAGGTTTCACACCAAGTCCTAAAAATTCGCAAATCTTTCATATAAGTTAGCATTGAAATTAAAGAAATGTTCTATATGGAAGTATAAATATATGCATAAATGGACACTGAGAAGGGTTTACCTTCAAGCTGGGTAGTGGCCTAAGGTGCTAGACCTTCTAGCATACAAGTCACTACAGTGTATTGAAATTAAAGAAATGTTCTATATGGAAGTATAAATATATGCATAAATGGACACTGAGAAGGGTTTACCTTCAAGCTGGGTAGTGGCCTAAGGT